>OY754967.1:41980760-43180760 GCA_963576475.1 Molanna angustata
ATTTTGTTTATCAAGAAGGAAACAAATTGAATTAATTTGTAAATAAAAGACTACAAGAAGTCTTTATTTAGCGATTAGTAAATATATAGTTATATACATACATACAACTAGGACCCGTTTTAAATGGATACTAAATAAATGCAATATCAAATAATTATAAAGTGCTTATTTTGATCATTTTACTCCAATTAACAAATAAATATATTTTTATTGCCAAACTTTTTTACATCTCAATAGAGACGAAGTTGGGATATTATAGAAGAACCAGGAACTCAAGGCACCTATAGGACTTACGACCTGTCATCGCCTAGTTTACATGATCATTGACAGGTTGTAAGCCCTGTAGGTACCTTGAGTTTCTGGTTCTTCTATTGAGATGTTAAAAATTTTGTTAATAAAAATATCATTTGAATCCCGACAGGGAAAAAATCCAATGTTTGCGTATATGCAATTAAAAAATATTCAAATAAATATATTTTTAAATTATATACTCTACCTAATTGTGCGCTGGCGCACTGCACAAATCAACCAATGAAAAGGAGGCATTGTTCATACAAAATATCCATTTCGGTTCACTTTGAAATGATGCTAATGCCTCGCTAACGGCGGTCTTTGCGTTGTCCACTGGTCGTGGTTTTACCAGATCTGTATCTGTATCTTTACCAGATAGTATATAATTATTAATATACTTTGATTTTACGCGCTGGTAACATTATAAAATATTCGGTGACCATGGATATAAAATTTTCAGGTCATCAATAAGCAAATTAGACAGTTTAATGTTCTAAATAAGTGAGGCAAAAAAATATATTGTAAAAAATAGACAATTATCTTTTTTTATTATATTTGGTATTGTGCAATATGATCGATTGAAGGTTGAATGTTCTTCTTAAGCTTATTTATTTTAGGAGATTTTTTTCAATAGAAAACAGTTGAAATATTGCCTATTCATAACAATGAAAAAAAGGTATGATTTACTTTTTAGTCAAAGAGACTATGCAAAATACTTTATTTTAAATCTTGCATACATACCATCATGACATACCCTACAATGTGATTTAACCAGCGACAGGTGTACGGGTTTCAAATCTTTATTACAAATCCTTATTATATTATTTCCAAATCTTTGTAACTATTTGATAACTCTTTTTGTGCATATGTACCTATATTGGGTACTATCTACCAATTTCTTCCGACCATCCACAATGATATTATTATTTTTTATTATAAATCCAGTACAATATGACATATATCATTAACTATTAGCAAAACACAATAAAAAATATATTATATAATCAAATAAAAAAACAACATGTTAAGAGTTATATTGGCATCGCATGTATGTCCACTTCACCTATCCAAAGGATATGTGTATGGGAGACACTGTTACGTTACATTGTTGTTTTTTTTTTTCATTTACATATTATAGTGTTTGTTTTGCAAATGATTTCTGGATAATACACTCTACTAGGTCAATGGTCTTATCTATATCCTTCTAAATATCATACATTAAGTTATACGTTACCAATATTAACTAACTTAAAAACAGGAGAGTTATGTACTTTGCCAATAAGATAATGAAATGAAAACAATAATAAAATAATAAAAAACAAAGATTATAAAAATAACAGAAAAAAAAGATTGAATATAAGAATAGTTCATTACAATGATAGGAAAACAAAAGGATAAAAAGAGAAAGAGGAGAGGAAGAAGAAATCAGGTATTTTTGTTTTAGCCTTTTTTCGAATAAGTATGTTTAATGAGATAGCCGAAGTAATATCAGGACTTAGACTATTTGCCTTGCTGTCTATTCTTCAAATTAATTTTATTAATTTAGATTAATTACCTACGTGATAAGTTCTATAAAAATAAACAATATCAAGGTCAGGTGTTGCCTACTAGAGGATGCTAGATTTCACTGCACTTTTAAACATAACAACAATTACCCAATTAATATTCGTATTTTGACACGAAAAATTGTTTTGTTGACCTGCAAACAGCAAATATTTGTTATGATTTAAATTGCATTAGGTATATTTAATTAATTTATGCAATTTGTATGTAGTGCGTTTTAGTATTTCAACCTGTTACATACTCAACGAATGGGTTGTCATCATCATCAATGGCTCCACAGCCCGTTGTGAGCCTTGGCCTCCTCCAGCATTCCTCGACATCTCATTCTATCCTGACATGCACCCCTCCAGTACCTTACGCCAACAGCCTCCACATCCCGCTGCACGCCATCCAGCCATCGTAGTTTGGATCTACCAACGATTCTTCTACCTCGAGGCTTTGTGTGCATGATCCTCTTTGGTACTCTTTCATCTCCCATTCTTTCCAAAGGTCCAGCCCATCGCAGCCTCACTATTTTTATTAACTTTATAATGTAGGGTTCATTATAAATACTGTAGATCTCGTCGTTGTGTCGTATTCTTCTAAATCAGTTTACCTGCACTGGTCCAAATATTTTTCTGAGTATTTTTCACTCGCATAACATTACAGACAATTCATTTTTTTATTCAATACTCAGCATTCGGAACCATAAGTTAGTACGGAACAAAGCAACAAAGAAATCAAATCAAAGAAGAATCTGTTTGCCATATATATACGTCGCTTAATTTCAGTGGATGTGTCATTTACATTAGTCACAATCGATCCCAAGTACCAACGTGAAACTTTCAACTGATTGTATTGTGTGGGCGCCTATGTTGATTGTTGTTGGATTCTGGCTGTTATTAACAGTCTTAACTCTGATAATAACAAATGCAAAGTCCCAATCTAAACCAGCTCTTTCCAACTCAACAAATGTCCCAATCAATACCCGTTGTGATCTACCGATTATGTCAAAGGAATGGGTTGTGGTCAAAACTTATTTGTCTTCAATAAATATTTAAGATTAAATAAAAGTACAGTGCGGACACGAATGGAATGAAAGGTCGGGGACGCCCAAGAAAGGGATGGCACGACCATGTGAACAATATTCTGAAAGACACAAATGTTAGAAGTGTGGGCAACAGTCGAACATGTATGAGACGATGCATGAATGTGTGCCAGGATGGAACAATGTGGCATTCAGTTCTCTCTGCCTAACCCGGGAGGGACATGGTGTGATGGTATGTATGTATTTGTATGAATATTATTAACTACGTGGCACATTTTTTTTGTTTGTGTTTTTTTTTTCACTTTGAGTCAACAACGAATCACTTCGAAGTGACCGCATCTTCCTTAGGATCTACTAATTATCATAAATTTGTATAAATAAACCTGTTATTTTACTACCATATGGGAATTCCTTCTAAATTACCATTGTTTCTAATCCTGGGAATCGCGTGAAAAATATTTTTTTTTGTAAATTCAGCTGGGAATCGAATAGCCATAGAACTCAAACGATTTGCCACTATTCTGAAATATTCTGAAAGATGGAAATATGCTCGTCTGCTGTTTAGAAGTGTAAATCACAAACTAGCATGCATGACAAGATGTATGAATGTAAGAGAGGCGATGAATTTATGCAAAAACAGAAGTGTATGGTGCTCTGTTATCTCTGTCTACCCCAATAATAGGAACATGTCGTAATTGTATGGATGTAAGAATTTAAGTTTTTACATTTTAACCGATGCCATTCGCCTATAGCACAAGCATTTATACTTTATTAAGGAATTTTATAAGAATGTATATAATGTACTTTTCACAAGGACATATGCATTCTTAAAAAATATTTTATGAAACATAAATTTTTTTTTTCAGCTTTTATTTACTGTCAAAGTTGACAGATGTTAAACGGAGCGATGTTGTTATCGATTGAAAATAATTTGATTTTATTATATAGACGTGCGTAGGTACTTTATTTTTTATATATGAGAACCCTTGACTTTAAAACCTTATCAACATAAGAGTTACCAAACCTTAAACTGTCAGTTCTTGATATATCGTGACGGAAAATTATTACCATAAATGAATTTTGAAGGCTACTTAGTCAAGTGGATATTTAGTTTATTCTCTAGACACGTTTCGGTGTTCAGATCCAGTTTATTTCATTCACCTTCATTATACGAATGTAATGCTCTGTGTTTTCAATGCATTACGGTGATATATTAATAATGAATTCAATTTCAAGGTTTATTCAAAGTTTTCTTGATCAAAATACAGATAGATTTATGATTTATGTGATCTCGGTTTTTTTGGTGTCATGATATACCACCATAAATTAAATCTGCATTCTTAAAAATATCCTACTAACCCGTACCTAAGAAGACTTAATTTTTGGGTCAAAAATACTCTCTTACGAAATTTAGTGGAACGAGTCTAAAAATAAACACACGAGGTCCAATTAATGCTTTTTCAAATAATTTAAATAACTTGAAAATTGTCAATATCCATTTAATAATATTAGACTCATAATTTAATAAGAAAAAATGTTTTATTTAACATGTTATTTTCTAAGTACCTTATGTAAATTGAATTCAGCACATGCATCTTGATAAATTTGAATTTGGTATTTAGTTGATGAGTGATTTGATGCATCATGGTAAAATTTGAATTCGGTACCTACTTAAAGTTGATGATTGATTCAATACAACTTGGTAACATTTGATTCAGTACTTATAGTTGATGAATAATATGATGCATTTTGGTGAAATTCGCCATTATTCCCGAAAGTAAATAGGTATACTGGCTGATGATGGGTGATGTTACAGACAAATATTATGAATTTATTAAATAACATTATATACCTATTTATTTATTAATCAAAAATAATAAAAAAAATACTGTGTTTAAGATTCTTCAAATATGTAAATAAAATCTGCAGAATCTTCTTAATTTTTAATCATAAATAACAACTCTATGTATATATTGCTGTGGGAATTCAATTGTATCGAAAGAGGTTATCGAATTAGTATTACAAGATCGTAAATTATGTACCTACTTGATTTGATGTTGAGAGTAGCAAAAGGAAATACTTGATAACATTTATTTATTTATTAATCTTTTTGTAAAACGAGTGGGTTGTGGCCATCGCCATACTTCTCGCTATCAAATCACTTCTCAAATTATTCGTAATTTTCATGAAATGAAAGTGATGTCCTTTTCACAAACTTGTAAATATAAATAGTATAATAAATAAATAAAAAATATCAAATTTTATGTGTCCTGATCTTGGGGTCACATTGAAATATTTGACAGTTAAAAAATTGAGAAGCTCTGATCGTATTTATGTTTACCTGTGGAATATATTCCATTTTTTTTGTCACGTTTAATACACACTGCCTAGTTTTTTTTTTTAATTTAGGTAAATCTTTTTTTTATTAAAACGAATATACAAGTACATATACATCTTCCTACTGTCTCTAAAATAAGCATAAATGCTTGTGCTATAGGCGAACGAAATCGGTCGAGGCAGGATTCGAACTCGCGACCACTGGATTACAAGCCCAGCGCGCTAACCGCTCTGCCATCGACCCATCTAAAGTTGGGGAAAAATTTCCATATGACAATAAACTCGCTTATAATAATAAGTTTTTATTTATTTCAATATTAGTTTGTGACCACTAAAAGGTCAAGAAATAGGTAATGAGTTAAAAAACGCAATATCCTTCCTTGAACTATTCCATATCTAGTTTCGTTTGGTCTAATACGTTCTTTCATTTTTATTTCAGATTCTCTGTATCTTCCTCTGCCTGGCTGTGGTGGCCATGTGTGCCCCTCACGAAGATTCGGATCCCGTTGGTATCAACCCATACGATGATAGCTACAAACCGTCCGACGACAACTCATTTCTGCTGCTAAAGAAGAAGTTGCTGTTGAAAAAATTATTACTCCTAAAAGGATAATTAAAGCAAAATAACATTTAAAATATTTTTTTTACAAAGTAGCCATTACGAAACCATATCACATAAAATTATTCGTTGTTAACATTAAGTACGTTGTATAATATAGCTGTATATAAATATTTTAGATTTTAATATAGGTACGTACCTAAAATAATGTTTTAGCTAATACAAACAAAAAACTTTTAATTAAACCGATGTTTTTTATTTCATTTTTAAAAATGAACATTTTCCTGCACCCTGTACAAGTGACGAGTTTATTGCCGAATGACAATTTTGTAAATAGTCTCGCCACTTGTAGTCACACTGACAAAACAGTGTGTCCACTACAGAGAAGGTTTTTTTATTTAAACAAACATCTCCTCTACTGGAGATCAAACCCAATAACACGATATATAAAACAATTGACTCGCCACATTGCCATACTGATCAACCATTTTGAACACTTAATGAAATATAAGCAAAATTAATAAAATCAATATCAAACACATGATATGATACTGAGAATTAAATAAATATATATTAGGTACGAGTTGCATGTAAGACATGAGATCCAACTATCGACGACGATAGTATATTATATATTTATTTATTTCACTTTTTGTACATAATATATACAAATAAAATTCACACTGGCGGGCTTATTGCCATTAGGCAATTTCTTCCAACCAACCAGATCACAGAGTGACAGAATTATATATGTACCTACATTAACAAAAAGAGAAAGAACAAAGAAAACATTCATAACACCAAGATAAATAATAAAAAAAACATCATACCAAAAAAATATAGGATTGT
The DNA here is from genome assembly GCA_963576475.1 of Molanna angustata. Taxonomy (NCBI): domain Eukaryota; kingdom Metazoa; phylum Arthropoda; class Insecta; order Trichoptera; family Molannidae; genus Molanna; species Molanna angustata. Next base: position 41,987,387 of record OY754967.1, read on the forward strand.
GAAAGAACAAGAAGAGGAAATCGAGAAATGTTTAGGGACAAATATTCCTTCTTTCGTAAATATTACGTAGCAAAGGGAAGGAAGGAAAAGGAGAGGGATCAGGTATTTTCGGAGAGATATCCCTGCTTTAGTCTTTTCTTGAAAATGGAAAGCGATTTTAACGAATTTATATCAGGACAAATTATTCCAGTGTCTTGCTGAACGTACCTACTTAAAAGGAAGAGCTGAAAAATTCAGTGTTGTGAATTGGGATAGTTAATGTAGTACGTTCAGCAGATCGAAGAGATAGCTAGGCCATGTAGTTGAAGAATACACACCAAACAATAAACCCTTAAATCCAAATTAGACAATGTTTTGTTTTCTATACGAAACATGTATGTCGAGATAGGATAGTGTGGAGGTCAGTCATTTTTTCCTACTCCGAATATGTAAAGAGTTTTTTGGTATGTATTTATGGAGATTAATTAACAAACTATTGAGTCATCCGCGCGGTGTGACGTAATGAGTCCCGTATACATGTAGTCAACTTTTTGACATTTATCATTTACTATTATTCTGAATCTTAGTATATGAGAAATGTCAAAAAGTCGACTGAATTTATACGGGACTCCATTACGTCACACTGCGTGGATAAAATATTATTATCCACGGTCACCCGTTGATTTAGACGTTTTCGTACTCTGAAACGAATCAGAATCGTACCTACATAGTATTATGTCCTATTCTGATTCGTTTCAGAGTACGAAAACGTCTGTTACCAACGGACAACTTGTGTAAAAAGATTTTACCCGCGCGGTGTGACGTAATGAGACCTGTATAAATGCAGTCAACTTTTTGACGTTTCTCATATACTAAAATTCAGGCGGATAAATTAAGACGAATCAGAATAGGACATATATGTATAATGCCTTACAAAGGGTATGAAACGATTACGTCACTAAATTCAATTCATACAAAAGTTATCAATAATTTTGAGATACACTGCTAATATGTTTGTAATTTTCAATGAAAACTAAATTATCTTGTTGGGGTGTTTCGTAGTTTTTCGATATTTTGAAAGAATTAGGAAATATAGGCAGTTAAACATAAATTTGTCATAAAAAATGTTTTTCTTAAATAAAAAAGATTGAGAAATCCTAGAAATTTTTTATTGAATTTGTTTATATGAAGATACATTTTCAGCGTTCTTTCTTTTGTGGTTTCTTTTGTGTGAGATATATGGTGAAATAAAATTAAAATGTTGATTATCCCTGAATGGAACAAAAATTCTGATTATAAAGTTATAGTTATAGGTTTTGCAGACCTATAAGTTTGCGGATCAAAATTTAAAAGGAACACACACACAAACACTTGGAATATTTGGAAATATATGCAATCACATATATTTGTCATAAAAAATGTTGTTAACTTTAACTAAAAAATTAGGAACCCTAGAATTTTTTATAAAAAATAGTTTAAGATATTGCATTTGTCTATTTTTGTACAAATTTTCAGTGATCTTCTTGTATATTTTTTGAAATATGTGGATAATGTATGTTGATATCATAAGAAAAATAAATCTTTTGAACAAATTGATAGTTGGATAAAATATAAAATACCTATATATGCTGCGAAGCCTCCAAATTGGAGTTTTTGACTCCAAAATTGAAAAAACCATGCAAAAAGTCTACAACTCCATAATTTTTTTCACACGGAACCCCTGACTGGAACAAAAATTCAAAATTATTACTTATAAGTTTTTTAGTCCTAAAATTTTCTATATATTCTGAAATTTAAGGCTCTCTGCATCAAACAGATCAAAAGTTATAAGGGGGGACACACATATGAAATTTTCTACTTCTTATTCTGAGTTTATCCAAAACAAACCTCCAATACGTCTTCCCAAAAGAAGAAAGGACAGTTGGTAATCCACGCCACAGGAGTGAAGTTGACGCAGAACTTTAACAGGCCTAGAAAGACAGAAAGAAGAATCAATTTCCTAACAAAAACAAATTCAAATGAATAATCAATGCAAATTTTGATTAACTACATATATATGAAAAATAACTTTGCGGTGTATAATGTAACATGTATAATAACGTATAGGTCATTGCACAGATGAAGGTCGCTTTGTTCATGTCGTCTTAATTCTAACGATTGAAAGTACTTTTAAAAGCATTGTTTAAAGACAATAGTCAATACTAATATACTAAAATATGTACAATAAATCATTACAAGATGTGAATTGGTGTCAATGGTCATGGTGTATAGTAGTAACGTAGCATCTTATGAATATTTAGATCGCATCATGAGATGAAACATTAACTGAATCCATAATTATGAAATTGATGAATAAGGATGTCCAGGACACAAATAGTACTAAGTTAGGATATGCAAAATGTGAAATTATTTTGAAACTAATGATGAGAAAATTAAGTCTGGATCTTACATAAAACCATATCAAAACTGCATAAGCCATATCAAGACCAGACCAAGACCAAAATTTCTCAGAAATTCAATGCATTTTATCTCCACTGCACATTATTTATCCATTTCAAATACACATAATCTCAATGAACTTTATGTACATCTATGATATCGATTGCAACAAATTGACATTATTTCTATATTATATTTATACTTTCATTATACATTATTTTCCTAGTGCCGCTTGTGATCAGTACGAGTAATAAAGAAATGAAATTAAAAAAAAACATCGATACCTATCATTTTTTCTCCTTTTCTCGTGTTAGTTCCTAGTATATGTTTGTGGCATGGAGGTCTCCTATAGGACAACGAACTTTAGTGGTTTCTCTCTGGGATTCTGTTTCTTACCGCCATTATTCATGATGATTAAATAAGTAGATAAATTGATACATAAAATTATGAAACTTAATAATTTAAAAAAGTTATTCTCATCTCATCATCCTGATAGAATTTAAAAAATAATAATCAGGAGAGAAATAAAATAAAATAAAATAAAATAAAATAAAATAAAATAAAATAAAATAAAATAAAATAAAATAAAATAAAATAAAATAAAATAAAATAAAATAAAATAAAATAAAATAAAATAAAATAAAATAAAATAAAATAAAATAAAATAAAATAAAATAAAATAAAATAAAATAAAATAAAATAAAATAAAATAAAATAAAATAAAATAAAATAAAATAAAATAAAATAAAATAAAATAAAATAAAATAAAATAAAATAAAATAAAATAAAATAAAATAAAATAAAATAAAATAAAATAAAATAAAATAAAATAAAATAAAATAAAATAAAATAAAATAAAATAAAATAAAATAAAATAAAATAAAATAAAATAAAATAAAATAAAATAAAATAAAATAAAATAAAATAAAATAAAATAAAATAAAATAAAATAAAATAAAATAAAATAAAATAAAATAAAATAAAATAAAATAAAATAAAATAAAATAAAATAAAATAAAATAAAATAAAATAAAATAAAATAAAATAAAATAAAATAAAATAAAATAAAATAAAATAAAATAAAATAATTTTTGCCTAGGAATTTAGGAGGTAGGGGTATAATAAAAATAACATCGTTACATAATAATCAAATCGAATCGCTAAAAACTTTCTTTCACAAAAAATCTGATAGTTCTTTAATGCATAAAGTAATCTGTGAGGCGGACAAAAATTTAACAACATTAAATTTAAATTACGAGAATGCCAATAACAATATTATAAATATAAATGACGACCTTCTAAATTCGTGGCTAAATAAAATAATTCATTCTATACATCCAAAATTTCTCAACCAACCTTATGTTGACAAAATTTGGTCAAACAAATGGTTGAGTATTGGTGATTTGGACGCGGATTTAGAAGGTTTTATAATAGCAATTCAGGATAGAGTAATAAAAACTAAAAATTATCAAAAATATATAATAAAAGACATAAATGTAGTTGATGATAGTTGTAGGAAATGTTTGGCTTTTCCGGAAACAATCGATCATATAATATCGGGCTGTTCTTTTCTCGCGCAATCAGAATATACATTTAGACATAACCAAGTAGCAAAAATAATACATCAAAATTTAGCTATTAAATATAAATTAATTGACGCGATAAACATAAAACCATATTATGAATATGATCCGATTTCATTTTTAGAAAATAATAATATTTCGCTTTATTACGATAAAACAATATTAACTGACCGGTCAATTCAACATAACAGACCCGATTTAATAATACATGATAAAATTAAAAAAATAACATATATTTGCGACGTGGCTATTCCAAATTCTAGTAATATTATAAAAACTTTTGATGAAAAAATTAGAAAATACACCGCTTTAGGTAATGAGATTAAAAGACTTTGGCATTCTCGTAAAATAATAATATTACCGTTCATTATTTCAGCCACTGGCATTATTACACAATCGTTAATCCGTAATTTAGAAATTATAGATTTATCGAAAAATTTAATAATAAAAATGCAAAAAACGGTAATTATGAATACATGTAGAATCGTTAAAGATTTTTTAAACGTTAATATTCGGGAATCAGTAGGGTTGTTAGGTAGTATAGAGACCTCCTCAGAGCCTAATCCTTTGATATGTTAAGTATCTGGATGGGTGAACTATTCCCAATTAAAAGCTTGATGATGCGTTTGTTGCATTTTATTTTGCTCTTTTAAATAATTTACAATAGACCCATTGATCTGCTAATTCTTTTGAGGAAGTGTATAATGGTAATAATAATAATTGAGTGTTATTATTTGTAGTGCTTAATTGTTATTAATATCATTAGTAAATCGGCCAGCGCCGTATAAAAAAAAAATAAAATAAAATAAAATAAAATAAAATAAAATAAAATAAAATAAAATAAAATAAAATAAAATAAAATAAAATAAAATAAAATAAAATAAAATAAAATAAAATAAAATAAAATAAAATAAAATAAAATAAAATAAAATAAAATAAAATAAAATAAAATAAAATAAAATAAAATAAAATAAAATAAAATAAAATAAAATAAAATAAAATAAAATAAAATAAAATAAAATAAAATAAAATAAAATAAAATAAAATAAAATAAAATAAAATAAAATAAAATAAAATAAAATAAAATAAAATAAAATAAAATAAAATAAAATAAAATAAAATAAAATAAAATAAAATAAAATAAAATAAAATAAAATAAAATAAAATAAAATAAAATAAAATAAAATAAAATAAAATAAAATAAAATAAAATAAAATAAAATAAAATAAAATAAAATAAAATAAAATAATAAAAAATTAAATAAAATAAAATAAAATACTAAACGTTGATATTAACAAATTTTCATGATTAAATGTAGAGAAAGATAAGGATTGGATTATAATCGAGTACTGATTTATGCATATTTAAGATTAAGGCAAGCTAAAAAATTACTAATAATGTGTCATGAGTAGCCCCCCTGGATTTTTTTTGCGAGGTTAGAATGTTAGTCCAGCACACATATTGCTTAAGCTGTGTAAAATATAATATATACCTATGCAAGATGGCGTAAATCCACAATCGTAAATTATTGAATTGACGAATAGTTTAACAATGTTTTGTTAATGATGCATAAAATGCTAGGTATATTGGTTAACACCATTATTTAATATAATTTATATCGAGACACACACTCATCTTAAACTAAAAAAAAACGCATGATGTTTTTTTTTTAAACATTTTAACATTAAATATTTTAATTGTAACATAAATAATATTTTAAATATTTTACTTGTACGTACCATACGTATGGACTTTAAAACATGAAATCTGATGTATATTTCGATATAGTAAAATTGTATGATATCCTCTTACAATTCCAGATTCTACTTTAAATTAGTAAGACTCGTGAAAATGACTCGTGAATGAAATAAGGTGCAGGGTGATTTAACAGAGACTTTTGCAATCACACAGGGATCCAAGCAAAGAGATAGTCTGGCTCCTACTCTTTTCAACTTCGCCCTGGAATACGTTATCCTCAGAACACCAATTGACCATGGCTCCAATATATGTTTCAAAAGTAGTCAGATAGTGGGATATGCGGATGACCTAAGTATACTTGGAAGAACCCAAACAGCCATTAAAGAATTTTTCAATCCCCTGGTATCTGCAGCACATGAGGTAGGTTTAAGATTAATAACGAAAAGACAAAGTTTATGATACAAAGCCGAAACGCACCTAATAGAACAAGAGGAAACGTACAGCTAGCAGAGAATCACACATTCGAATCAGTCAATCAATTCACATACTTGTGATCTCATCTCATGGAATGCAATGAGGAGAATCTCAGCAGGTAACAGGACATACTTCTCCTTGGTGCCAGTGTTTAAGTCTCGAAACGTCCATAGGACAACCAAAATAATCTTATACAAGACAATTATTAGGACTGTGGTTACATACGGGTGCGAGACGTTGACACTTACAATAAAATCCGCTGAAGCTTTGGACATATTTGAGAGGAAAGTTCTCCGCCGCATATGCGGTCCAATAAAAGATGGGAAAGAGTGGCGTATAAGGCGAAACGAAGAACTGTACAGAATATATTAATCACCCAGTTTCTCAACACATATAAGACTATCGAGATTGAGATGAGCTGGATATGTTCAGAGAATGCCAAATATGCGAATTCCTAAGAGAATTATGACTGGTCATCCAGGAGGAAGAAGAAAAATAGGAAGACCCAGGTTGCGATGGGAGGACGAAGTGAGGAGAGATGCAGTACAGCTCTTAAGTGTTACAAACTGGAGGATGGCAGCTGAGGACAGACGGGGTTGGAGGCAAAAGTTGAAGGAAGCCAAGGCTCGACTTGGGCTGTAGCTCCATCGAAGAAGAAGTATATTTCTTGTTTTCTAATATCCTGCAATTTCAAGCCAAACAAACTGTAAACTGTACTCGAAAACTGTTCAAAGAAAAAATTAAAAATGTCTATAACCATTTCAATCTATCAAAATATTTTAGTAGAATAATTCAAAAATTAAATGAAAAAGGTCATTTTCAGACACGCATTAATTCAAAACATTTATTACATTGAAGAAAAACCATATCGTAAAAATTATTTAGATATTCAAGCTATACAAATTGTTGTTATTCTAGAGCAGGAGTTTAAACCAATATTATGGTAAATCCGGCGTAACTAAATAAAAAAAAACTCCTCAGATATTGCAGTAATTCAGGCGTAAGTCAATAATTTTTCAAGATCTATTTTCTCCTCAACTTGAACAAACTTGTGATTACTTAGATGGATATTTTATTATAAGTCATACAATATTTAAGGAATAAATTTATCTCTAAACTCAAAACAGTGTTGATTAAGGCATAGGTAAATAAGATTACTATTTTCAGGCGTAATTAGTAGACGTTTTATATTGCTGCACAATTGCAGTAATTCAGGCGTTGGTTCATAGATCATAATATAACACGTTTATACAACCAAAAATTGATGCAATCCAGGCGTAGTTCCATTGACCGTCCATAATAAGAAAATGTTGCACAGGCTGCATTATTTTCATTCAGGCGTTTCTCCATAATTCGTAATATTTTAAATTTCAAACTTCTTTAAAACATGAAAAAACCTTTGTTGTGATTCTGTTGTAAAAATGATATTATCATGAAAATTTAAAAATAATATTTTTGAATATTAAGTATCCATTATTTATAGTAAATTTGTAGGTACATTGAATTAGAAAGTATTCCTTTTATTATTATCATATTAATAGTGGTTCTTTGAAAATATTAGATTAACAATTGCACTAAAACAATTCATACATTACCTAATTTCTAAACAAAAAATACACTTTTTTACTTAACGCGTCAAAGATATAACAAGAAGTTACATACCCAATTAGACTGTTAATTAATTTAAATGAACTGTGCTCTGCTTATTAAATAATATGACAATTTAAAAATAAATAAAAAAACTCACAAAATCGTTAAGTGAAATCGAGAGTTCAACTTTCGTATATTATATTTCGATACAAAGTGACATCTTGTTAATCAATATATAATCATAATTTATTTATTCACATACTCGACAATTTTATTTCAAAACCTACGAAAATTACAATATTTAGGGTATTGAATATATTTCGTCAAATGATTAAAAATATGTACTTATGTGGAAATTTCAATATACTGAATAATATATAAACTATTTCACGTGGACATCTTCATCAATTGGTCTGTGTCTTTATATCGATCAATATCTGCATTAGATTGTCGTGAAAATATAATATCATGAAATATCAAGCGGTAAGAATTAGTTTTTATATTTAATTTGACTCCAAAGCGAATAAGTATTTCAATTTACCCTTTATGATTGTTTTTAGAAAAAGCGGAAATTAATTATATATTTATTTCAACTGTCGATTTGTTTTAAAGAGAATTTATTTCTCTGAACATATCGACATATCCAGGGGGACAAGTCTGGTCCGACCGGCGAAATCATAACTCTAGTGATTACCCATATCATGGATATAATTATCATACAGAGTTCTATGACATCTAAAGATATTATAGAACTCCATATAATAATTATATCCATGATATGGGTAATCACTAGGGTTTTGATTTCGCCTGTCGGACAAGACTTGCCCCCCAGGTCAATATTCACTTGAAAATAAGGATTTTTACTACAGCCATCTATGTGTGAAATTGTGAACAATATTCTTATTATTTTTATTTATTTGTTGTAACGCCATCTATTCTCTCAATAGATGGCGTTACCAATTCTCTCAATAGATGGCGTTACAACAGAAATAAATAAAAATAATTAGAATGTTGTTCATAATTTCACACATAAATGGCTGTAATAAAAATCATTATTTTCAAGCGAAAAGAGTTTCAGTATTGCAATATGTAGAACTTTCAAAAATTGAATTGATAGGGATCTCATTAAAAAGGCATAATTGGTGAACGTTGCGCAAGCGCATAAAGTGATCACGTAAACTAGCCGATGACAGGTCGTAAGCCCTGTAGGTGCCTTGATTTCCCGGTTCTCCTACAGTAAATATTCCAACTTCGTCTTTATTGAGATAATTAAAAAACACCAACTTATGTTTATATATTTTTTGAGACTGACTAGTATCGGTCAACGGGTGATCATCTTTTCGCTCTTATCATCTCTGATTGTTGTTATAAAAAAATCATATACAATAATTATTGAATCTGTAATGCCCGACTAGACAAATAAACGTGTGCCGGGGCCAATGCATCTTGAGAGAGTGACACTGTATTAGTTGAAACCAATTAACATCAATCATACAATATAAAGGACAATATTACAAATAACAATAAAAATATAAAAAAACACATTTACAAATATAGAAATATAAAAAAAATTGCACTAATATACTTAGAGCATGTTTTTCAACATTTAAGTAAATAAAAATCAACAACTTTGAGGCTTCGCAGCATGTAGGTATGTTGTGAGTGTGTATGTGTCCATCCCACCTTATAAATTTTGATACGCTCAATACACAAATCGCAAAGTTTTAGGTCTTTTGAATTGTTTCAGTCAGGGGTTATCAACTTGTGATTTTTTCTTTATTTTTCCATATATCTCAGAAACCATAAACGCTAGAACGCTGAAAATTTCTATAACAATATAAATATTCAAAATCGTTAGTAAAATTAATTACGGGGACTCTCAACAATTTGATAATTATCTCCATACACACCATCGAGCTGTTTGTTACATATTTGGGATAGGAATAAAGGACTTATCTTTACACTATCCTATCTTGACATACATGTTTTGTATAGAAAACTATATATCTTAAAATATTGATTCCAAATTGATTTAATAGTTTGGTATGTATTCTTCAACTATACATACTATCGCTATCGACAGTTGGATCTCATGTGTTACATGCAACTAGTTGCTATAATTTATTGTTGTAGGATGATTTGTAAAGTTCCGTTTTCGCAAAATCTCACCTCAAAGGTACTTATTTATTTATTTTTATTTATTCATCTTTCTGTTATTATTTATTCATCCAACTGTCGATTTGTTCAAGACAATTTATTCGCTTAACATATCGACAAAGTATTAAGCTAAGACCCGCGTATAAGGAATACTAGGAACATTTTGTATGCGTGGTGGATTTTTTGCATGCTAAAAACACCAACTTAGAAGCTTCGCAGCATATATGTTCCTGTACATAGATTTACTCAGAATTCGGAGAAGAACATTTTATGTGAGTTTTGTATGTCTGTGTGTGTGTCTGTCGTCCCTTCCCCTATAACTTTTGATCCGCTGTATTCACAAAACCTAAAATTTTATAATATATAGACAATTTTAGGTACACAAAACTTTTATAGGTACTCATTATTTAGAATTTTTTTTCCAGTCAGGGGTTATCAACATTTTAATTTTTATAGCATTTGTCCACATATCTCAAAAACTATAAAAGCCAGAACGCTGAAATTTATAAAAAATATTGTCAAATATAGTATCTCGAAATGGATTTTGAAAAAAAAGTTCCAGGGTTTTTCAAACTGTTTTTATTAAGAAGCAAAAAATTGGTATGACATTTTTTTGTCTTTAACTGCCTTTATCTTTTAAAAATATCGAAAAATGCCGAAACATGTAAATTAGAGAATTTATTTTTCTATAAAAAATTCATACATTATAGTAATATATCTCAAATTTTTTTTAACAAAGTTTGTACAAATTAATTTTAGTGACGACATCGCTGCATACAATTTGTATGGAATACACAATATCCAAGTTCAACTATACCTACATACTATCGCTATCAACAGTTGGATCTCATGTGTTACATGCAACTAGTATAAACAAATATACTGTGGGTTTATTGCCATTAGGAAATTTATTCCAACCAATAAGATTACAAATTAAGACAAAATTCTGTATGTACATCAACAAAAGAATAAGAGCAAAAGAAAACAAAGAGAATAAATATAACACTAAGATACTATTAAAACAAAAAAATATCTACTTCAAAGCAAAAAAAAAGGGTAGGGTAAGGACAAGGTGAGGAAATCGGGATCAGGTGATCAGGGATAAATATTCCTTCTTTAGTTTTTTTCTTGAAAATACAAAGTGAGTTAGACGAGGCAATATCCGAACTAAGGCTATTCCATAATCTTGCTGATTGTACTTCGAACGAAGAGCTGAGAAATTCTGAGCTGGGTACTTTAAACTAAGAAATATTTATCCCAGCCCCCTCCATCATAGATCGTGTTAGAAAATTTACATATTTATTTTACATATACGCAAATAATGACACAGAAATTGCCTTGTTTCTATTTAAACGTAAAATCAGTATGAAATATTATGTTGTTATTTTTTTGTAAAAAAAATGATAAGGTAATCACTATTCATGAACGCAACATATTTTTAACTGTTAATTTTATTATTGATTTAACGAAATTAATATAAGTTTAAAAAATCCATTTGATATCAATTTATCCAAGTAGGTACATATTCAAAGGTACATAATTTATACATTTGATGAAATAAATTAGATGGGTCGATGGCAGAGCGGTTAGCGCGCTGGGCTAGCAATCCAGTGGTCGCGAGTTCGAATCCTGCCTCGACCGATTTCGTTCATCTATAGCACAAGCATACATGCTTATTTGAGGAAACGTAGGAAGATGTATATATACTTGTTATACAAGGACATATTCATTAAAAAAATCAATAAAAAATAATAAAATTAATGAATTCATTTAATTTATGTATAACGGTATTTTTTGTTACAGATATTCTGCATTTTCCTGTGCTTGGCTGTGCTCTCTCTGTGTACTCCATACGACGATTCTGACTTTCTGGGAATCAACTCTTATAGTGATAGCTACAAGCCGTCAGACGATATGTCATTCTTTCTACTTAAAAAGAAGAAGAAGTTCCTCAAAAAACTATTATCTCTTGGCTAATAAATAAACAAAAAATTATTAAAAAACGGATGTTTTTCTAACATTCCTTGCGTCAAAAATACCAACGATCTGCGATTTGAAATATTACAATTTATTGTAAAACAATTGTCTTACTTCTATACGTAAACTATCTATAGTATGTAGGTACCTGGTGATACAGCGTGATTAATGAAAAAGGTTACTTATAAACCGTGATTACCTTCATTTCATATACGTCAAGTTAGGACTGGTCGAGAGGTTGTTTAACGCTTGACTAACGCATCATACCAAATATTTCAAAATGGCGGATATTTCACATATGATCCGACGCATATTTGAGATTGACAGAAAAATTTAATCCTTGTTATACTTCATCGCAATTGTGTTTAAATTGACTGAATACGGCACAACGGATTGTTTTTTTTTTTTCATTTTTTTTATGTCAGTTCAATAAATGTATCCAAAACTAGTATGTATTTATTTATTTTATCTGTGAAGACAATGCGGTGAGATAGTTAGTCATATTTTAGTATACGTTTATAAGTAAGATTTTTTAATACCGATCTTAACTATTTACTACACAGTATACCTACTGTATACTTCAATATTAGCAAAATACCGACGTCCTACATACACTGAAAAACATTTAAATATCTGGGAAAATTTATACGCTTATTTTAGAATTTTAAGCGCCTTAATATTCTCTTCATAATCCAACTGTCGATTCGTTCAAGAGACTGAAATTCTATTGAAGGAAGAGGCAGTTTAAATCCAAGATGCGTGTATCAAGGAATTGTATGTAGGGTCTACTTTTTTCACGGCTTTTCCAACTTTGAAGTCAAAAAACACCAACTTAGAGGCTTCGCAGCATATATGTTCCATACACGGATTTACTCAGAATTCGGAGTAGAACATTTCGTGTGTCTGTGAGTGTGTGTGTGTGTGTGTGTGTGTGTGTGTGTGTGTGTGTGTGTGTGTGTGTTTGTGTGTGTGTGTGTGTGTGTGTGTGCGTGCGAGCATGCGTGCGTGCGTGTGTGTGTGTGTCCCTTATAACTTTTGATCCGCTCATTTTACAGAGCCCAAAATTTCAGAATATATAAACTGTTATAGGCCTACAAAACTTTTTTACTCAGAATTGTGATTTTTTGTTTCAGTCAGGGGTTTTCAACTTTTGAATTTTTGGCTTATTTTCCCATATATCTCAGAAACCATAAAAGCTAGAACGCTCAAAATTGGTATAACTATAGACAAATACAAAATCTCAAATTAGTTTTTTCAAAAAAATTTCAGGGTTTTCAAACATTTTTTATTAAGAAAAATATTTTTTTTATTATAAATTTATGAGTTTAATTGCCTATATTTCCAAATATTTTTAAATATCGAAAAAATCAGAAACACCCCAACTAGATAATTTAATTTTCTATAAAAAATAATTAGTACCTATTGTAGAAGTAAATCTTTTAAAATAATATATTATAATATAATAAATTTTTTATAACAATTTTTATAAAAATTGAATTTAGTGACGACATCACTTCATACAATTTGTTTGGCAGTCGCCTATACACAATATATAAGAAGACTTAACAGTTTGATACTTAAATCTCCAAACATACATATATACCATCATGCTGTTTTCATATTCTGGGTAGAAAAAAAACTGACCTCCATACTGTCCTTTCTTGACATACATACCTACATGTGTTGTATAGAAATATATAATTTGGATTTATGAGTTTATAGTTTGGTACTTATTCTTCAACTATACATACTATTGCTATCGACAGTTGGATCTCATGTGTTACATGCAACTAGTTTAATTATTCTTCATCAATATATTTTATTTATCCGGCAACTTGGAAGACATTATTATATTGACAAATCACTGAAAATGGGAAAGAAACGTAAATCGAATAATGTGAAGGAAGGAATCGGAAATAAAGGGAATTACGAGCAGAACCAGCTAGTCTCGTGGACAAGGCAAGTATAAAAATGCCATTAAATTAAGTTGTTTCAAACAACTATGCCTATATAGATATAAAATCATTATGTGCGTGTTAATGTTTCTGTTAAGTATATAACTGCTAATAATTTGAATAATAAACGTCTATGAATACTGAAAATGTTAACTATTATATATTTTTTATAAAATATTATGACTTGTATAAACACAAAAAATAGTTTGTCATACGCTGTGAGTGCACACAGTGTTTTTTTAAGTCCTACTTTTGCAAAACAAAAAATTAAAAAAAATGTAAAAATAATATATGAAAATGATTATGAATGCAATATGAATAATTTTTCGATGCATACAAGCATTTTTTATAACATAACTATAAATATGTAGGTTTCGAGTCCATCATTCGATTATTTCGTTCATCTAGCACTAGTTTTTATAACATAACTATAAATATGTAGGTTTCGAATCCATCATTCGATTATTTCGTTCAACTAGCACAAGTTTTTATAACATAACTACATATAAATATGTATGTAGGTTTCGAATCCATCATTCGATTATTTCGTTCATCTAGCACAAGTTTTTATCAAATTTAGGGAACAAACAAGGATATCTTCTTCTTCTTCTTCAGCCAGTTTTCACCCATTCTTGGACATAGGCCTCCCCTTTGATCCTCCACAACTCCCTGTCTTGGGCACACTGCATCCATCTCCCTCCGGCACATTTCTTGATGTCATCAGACCACCTTGCCTGGGGTCTGCCAACACCTCTTCGGCTTGTTCTCGGTCGCCATTCTAAGATCTTTTTGGTCCATCGTGAATCCTGGCATCTGGCAATATGCCCAGCCCAGCTCCACTTAAGGCCAGCGACCCTTTCCGCTACATCGGCTACTTTGGTTCTTTGTCTTATCATGACATTCTGAATTCTGTCCCTTATTGAAATACCCAGCAACAGCAATACAAGGATATCTATAAAGATTTAATGTATATTTTTGATATTTGATTAATTTGAATTTTTTATTACGAATCATTCATATGATATATCTTATTAAATATATTTCTCCTGGGAATCCATCTAAGAAATCTGGCACCAAAGTCAAATGACTTACTTCTAAGTCATAGCGGAAAAAGTAATCTTTAAAGTATTATATTTCTATGTCAATCCTACATCCAATCTCTTATAAAAATTTAACTCATTTTTTGTTTGGATCCATTTTGTTTCCTTATTATTTTCCGTATTTAATTATCCAAGGATGACTGTATTCCAATACTTGATCAACATCTGAAAAAATAATTATTTTAGATAGTTTTTTGTGCCTTCATTACAATAAAATTTGAATAATTTCTATATAAATATTTTTATGCCTAAAATACAATCAGTTAAAATTCAGCATTGTTCATTGTGCTGTTCTTAATCAATCCTGAAATACATATTATACTAAACAGTACATTTTCCGACATGACGAGATTTCTGGTATATTTTTGTGATATTTTAATTTATACTTAGTTTTAATTTAAACTATTCTTAAAAGTCTTCTAGTAGATAGAAGTTTGTTTCTGAACGAGCCCTATAATAATTGTATCATTTTGTAGGAGTGGTACTGTGAGTTTCATCTATTGTATGTAAGGCCACAAAACATGTATTTATATGGTTGTGAATTTGAATGTCTTGCAAAATTTCGTGTCTATAGCTCAGGATTTAAAGGTGTTCTTGCAAAAGTGTTTCGAAAAAATTATAAGCAACCCAGTTCTTTCTTTGAGTTTGACAAAGTATTATTGCTTATGGTGTTTCCAAAATAAAATATATTTAATAAATAATAATTACAAATTCACTTTGTACAAACCACTAAATTGACTAATATCTACATTTTTTGAGAACAATGCTTCTTCAGGACAAGTGAACACTTGTTGTACACTCATTGTCCTGTTAGTACACTTATTGTCCTGTTAGTACACTTCTTACTGTCCTGAAGAAGGGAACATGGTTCTCGAAACATGTAGACATAATTCAGTAAAGTGGTTTATACAAAGTGAATTGATAATTTTTATATATTAATGATGGAGCCACAAAGTAAAAAAAATCTCATTAGATATAGTAAAATATATTAAAAAACTTTCTTTAACGCCCGATTCTGTTAGAACGAAGAAGGGACATCATGACTCATGTCTCATTTAAACATAGTGATTTGTTAATTTCTTATTATTTGTATAGTACACGTTCCAAGAAATTATAATGTATTTTGCAATGAGTATTAATTTCCCAAGAAAGTAACAGTTATCATATCACGCCCTGTTTGATCATTTACTAAAAAAGGATTTATAAATACCAAGTTAACATATTATGTACAAAATAACTAAAAAAGAATTATATAAAAAGAATACTCTACTAACAAACAAAATATGTACCTACGGATTTACTCGTCAAATATTCAAATTTATTTGTTAATCGAGAATTTGTTAATACAGTCATAATATGCAAATTACAGAGCAATTATCTTTCAACGTTTAGATAGTGGACCAGTGAATAATTCCACGCATTACATTAATTTAAATGGTAAAAAATAATAAAAGGAATCAGAAGGTAGTATAGGGACCTCCTCAGAGCCTAATCTTTTGATATAATATTTAGTAATAATTGTATGAGTGAAAGCTTTCATTTATAGTAAAAAGCGTGATTTTTTTATAGTTTCAACGGAAGAGTATTGTAAATCACTTCTTCCATTTATAATCACTTTGAATGGTGGAAATCCCACGACAGATACCTTTAAAATTGAATAAATTCTTGTATTTTGCGTCTGTGCTATACACATTGCCAATTCACAAGCAAACGACAGGCGTAGTGAAAATAAATGTCAATTGAAATAAATGTCAGACTAGTACATACAAATAAAAATCACGCTTTATAATACATCTGACGTGTTAAAATAGCATTTTTCAACTCTTTGAAGTTTCGTTTTCCGAAAACCATAAGTGCTCAGTAGGCGCTAGTCTAAAACCTTCGGACTAGGCAAACCCTGAAAGAAAATTGGGAAATGTAGAAAAATTAATGTTTTTTTAGCAACGTTGTTCATTCCAGTGGGCCATGAAAAATATTTTTAAAATCACATGCCAAAATAATGTTTACATTTGTCGCCCTGTAAAGCATCGTATCTTGTAGTATGGTGGCTATAAAACAAATAAATAAATATTAGTTCTTGAATTTCTTCACGTAATTTTTATAGGCAAGTCAAGATTTTCAGCTTCTATAAGCAATTTCGCTACTGGTAGGCGCGAGTCTAGAATCTTCGGACTAGGCAAATCCTGAAAAAAATGGGGAATTGTAGAAAATTTAATGTTTTTCTTAGCAACGTTGTTCATTCCAGTGGCCATGAAAAATATTTTTAAAATCACATGCCAAAATAATGTTTACATTTGTCGCCCTGTAGAGCATCGTATCTTGTAGTATGGTGGCAATAAAACAAATAAATAAATATTAGTTCTTGAATTTCTTCACGTAATATTTATAGGCAAGCCAAGATTTTCTGCTTCTTAAGTACTTGTGGATAATTTACGTAGTAGAATTCCATTTTAAATTATATTAAAATAAAACAATTTGTTTTAGATTCTACGTGTATTTATAAGTTCGTCGATAGCTATTTCGCCTTGCTAGGGCATCTTCAAGACTATGACGGCGTGGAGTTTCTGTCGGGTTATATAGGTAGAGGGTTGAGCTTACAATTTTTTTGATTGGTCAGTATCTATAAACAGAGTATTAAACAATGGCAGTGGGTGGAGACTATAGTTGGACTTGACAATTGACTGACCAATCCCTAAATATGTTTGTATACAGGTAGTTATATTTGTTTATTGATATAGTTCTAAGAATTTTATTTTATTAGTGGGTTATTTTCTAGGTATAATGTTTGTTTATTTGTGGATATTACAATATAATATGTATTTTGCGGTACAGCTAGATAGAGGTAGTTATATTGTTTTATTGATGTATTTCTTATGTATTTATTTATTTGTATAATGGCTATTCTTTTGATGTTAAAATATTTGAATTTTGAGAGGTTCCAGGGAAGAAGTGTGGTGAAGGTTGGATATGTAGATTATTTTGGTGACGTCTCGGTGGCAGGATTATGGATCTGAAACAATGAATTATTTTGGCAGAATCAAATCTATAGATTGTTAATTTCTAGATGGGATGACTTCAATTAGTGGAGATTTGTAGATATTAATTTGTTCATTGATTATGTTATAATTTTTATTATGTTTTGAAATTTCTAACTGTTCAAGAATATTCAGTCTTAAGCCCTTTTTTGAAAAGTGTAGTGGTAGTGGTTTATTGTTCGAGTCGATTTTGTGGTTGTTTTCAATTAGGTGTTTAGCAAATTGCGAATCGGTTTTGTTATTATGCCATGACTTTTTGTGTTCGTTGAACCTTTCTTCTATACTTCTACCAGTTTGGCCTATGTAAATGGCATCACAGTCATCGCAGGTTATTTTGTACACACCGCTTTTTTTAATGTTATCGATTTTGTCTTTAGAATTTTTTATTGTCATTCCGATATTATTGTTAGTTCTGTAGGTTACGTTAATTCCATAGTTTCTAAGTTTTTTCCCTAGTTTTAATGAAATATTGCCTGCGTAGTGGATACATTTAAAATTGGTTTTAGAGGGTTGATGTTTTGGATAAAATTGTCGTAGTGTGTGCTTGTTCATTTGTTTATTAAATAGGTTTTTAATGATATTTTTTGAAAAACCATTGTTTATTCCGATTGTCTCTATTGTTTTGTATTCTGTATCAAACTTGTGTTTATCAAGTGGGATGTTAATTAACCTATATAGCATACACGAAAAATCTTTACACCCATGGTCTCACAAGCTCGCTGCATATAACTCAATGCTATATAGGTTAATTAACATCCCACTTGATAAACACAAGTTTGATACAGAATACAAAACAATAGAGACAATCGGAATAAACAATGGTTTTTCAAAAAATATCATTAAAAACCTATTTAATAAACAAATGAACAAGCACACACTACGACAATTTTATCCAAAACATCAACCCTCTAAAACCAATTTTAAATGTATCCACTACGCAGGCAATATTTCATTAAAACTAGGGAAAAAACTTAGAAACTATGGAATTAACGTAACCTACAGAACTAACAATAATATCGGAATGACAATAAAAAATTCTAAAGACAAAATCGATAACATTAAAAAAAGCGGTGTGTACAAAATAACCTGCGATGACTGTGATGCCATTTACATAGGCCAAACTGGTAGAAGTATAGAAGAAAGGTTCAACGAACACAAAAAGTCATGGCATAATAACAAAACCGATTCGCAATTTGCTAAACACCTAATTGAAAACAACCACAAAATCGACTCGAACAATAAACCACTACCACTACACTTTTCAAAAAAGGGCTTAAGACTGAATATTCTTGAACAGTTAGAAATTTCAAAACATAATAAAAATTATAACATAATCAATGAACAAATTAATATCTACAAATCTCCACTAATTGAAGTCATCCCATCTAGAAATTAACAATCTATAGATTTGATTCTGCCAAAATAATTCATTGTTTCAGATCCATAATCCTGCCACCGAGACGTCACCAAAATAATCTACATATCCAACCTTCACCACACTTCTTCCCTGGAACCTCTCAAAATTCAAATATTTTAACATCAAAAGAATAGCCATTATACAAATAAATAAATACATAAGAAATACATCAATAAAACAATATAACTACCTCTATCTAGCTGTACCGCAAAATACATATTATATTGTAATATCCACAAATAAACAAACATTATACCTAGAAAATAACCCACTAATAAAATAAAATTCTTAGAACTATATCAATAAACAAATATAACTACCTGTATACAAACATATTTAGGGATTGGTCAGTCAATTGTCAAGTCCAACTATAGTCTCCACCCACTGCCATTGTTTAATACTCTGTTTATAGATACTGACCAATCAAAAAAATTGTAAGCTCAACCCTCTACCTATATAACCCGACAGAAACTCCACGCCGTCATAGTCTTGAAGATGCCCTAGCAAGGCGAAATAGCTATCGACGAACTTATAAATACACGTAGAATCTAAAACAAATTGTTTTATTTTAATATAATTTTCTGCTTCTATAAGCAATTTCGCTACTGATGCTCAGGGGGGCAAGTCCCGTCTAAAAGTGAAATCAAAACCATCATGATTACCCATATCCTGGATATAATTGTCTTATGGAGTTCTACAATATGTTAAGATATTATAGAACTCCATATGATAATTATATTCATGGTATGGGTAATCATGAGGGTTTTGATTTCACTTTTTGACGAGACCTACCACCCCAGTATTTACATTGCCCAATCGTTGTTACATGCTGTGGTATCCTTTTACAGAAAAAGCAGCCTTTATATTATGACGGTAGTCTGGCAGACGCTGGCTCCTGGTCTCAAGTACTTTTTAAAATCATCTAGGCAACCCGCCCTAAGAAGAAATATTTTTTGTAACACAGGAAATTTTCTAGCATTGACTTGTGCAAACATTGTAGTAAAAGTCAATATTGCAATTATATTTTTACAGTAAAGGGAGACTATAGTCATAAATGAAAGATCTAACAAGCTTATCCACAACTCATGTTTTTTTTACAGATTCTGTCCATTCTCCTGTGCTTGTGTGCTATCTCCCTATGTGCTCCATCTTCTGACCTTGGACCTTTTGATTATGATTCTGAAGAAACTTTTGACATCAGACGAAAACCAATGAATCCTTTCAAAATGTTGAGATTACTCAGAAGACTCATGGGTTAATTAATATAACGTATTTTTGTAAATATGCTTATACATGTTATGATGTAATAAATATTTAGTCCCAATATGTGTTATTTATTTGAATTATTATGTATTGCCACACCATCACGAAGTTTCCATATTTGGGGTATGCAGAGAGAACCGAACGCCAACTTCCTCATACATGCTCTCCTGTTATTCTTATTTCTAACATCTCCGTTCTTTAAAATTCCAATTATGTTCGTTCTTCTTTTGTCAGCCTTACACATTTTTTGTCAGACGATCATCACTCATTCTTTCTATGTGAGCAAACCACGTAAGGGCATTTATTTTTATCATACAATATCTCTTTCAGTCATACATTCTCCTTTTCATTTCTTATTCTATCATACATCGTTTTACCATACATTACTTGTCTTAGTGATCATTTCAATCGCGTTAATTCTACTTCCATGCGTCTTCTGCCGTGTCCATATTTCTCTAAGCATACATTGTGTTACTTGAAACATAGCGTCATATAAGATTAAAGCCTTAACCAGAAAAATAACACTACATAATATATTGTATTAGATAATATGACGTTTTTATATTTCAAAAAGCAGGTACCTACCGATTTTTTTGCCAAGTAAATTATTTACCCTTTTATCATACATAGTACAACAAAAACTAAGTAATATTAAAAAAATAACACTCATAATATGTTGTTATTAATAATGAAGTAACGTGGAGTATGTAGTATATATGTTGTTATTAATGATGAAGTTGGGTGGAGTATGTAGTATAATGTTGTTATTAATAATGAAGTTGCATGGAGTATGTAGTATAATGTTATTATTAATAATGAAGTTGGGTGGAGTATGTAGTATAATGTTGTTATTAATAATGAAGTTGCATGGAGTATGTAGTATAATGTTGTTAATAATAATGAAGTTGCATGGAGTATGTAGTTTAATGTTGTTATTAATAATGAAGTTGGGTGGAGTATGTAGTATAATGTTGTTATTAATAATGAAGTTGCATGGAGTATGTAGTATAATGTTGTTAATAATAATGAAGTTGCATGGAGTACCTATGTAGGATAATGTTTTTAATAATAATGAAGTTGCATGGAGTATGTAGTATAATGTTGTTATTAATAATGAAGTTGCATGGAGTATGTAGTATAATGTTGTTAATAATAATGAAGTTGCATGGAGTATGAAGTATCTTCTTTTTCTTTGGTTTCAATCTTGGGGATTGGTTGGCAACAATGTGATGCATCTCTTCTTCCTCCACTCCGCTCGATCTTTAGCGACTGTCTTCAACTCTGTGTAGGAGGTACATGTCCTCTCACTTCTTTCTAGATACTCCCGGCGGGGACGCCCTCTGCCAGTTGTAAAATGTAGTACATGTTGTTTTTAATAATGAGCTGAATGGAGGATGGAAACGGGGAAGTACAGAGCTTACGACCTGTCATTAGCTGATTTTCTCGATGAGATTCTAGTGCAACGCCCATCGTCTTTTCTTTCAAACCCAACATCAAGCACTGTAACGATGTTCTATTGAAAATTAAATATAGATGAAGAAAATCCTTCCGCTTGAAAATATTTACAGTATAGATATAAATATTTACAGTACAGTGCCAGAATGAGAAATGTGGGCATCACATTGGCTTGGTGTTCCAGACCGACTTAGTCCGCCTATAGCACAACCATTAAGGCTCATTTTAGGAAATGTATGAGGATTTATAGATAAGTACATAATATATACTTTTTACAGAAGCTTATTATTCATTTAAAAAAAATATATAAATTTAAAAATAAATTAATAAAATGAGCTTTTATTGCTATAAATAAAATATACATGACTGAAATAAGTTAAAGATTTAACTGACTCATTTAAAATAGTTATAAAAATGATAAAAAATGATCAACGGCATAGCAGTATTGTACGACTAGCACGTAGTGAACACTGATTCGAATCTTGCCTCGTACGATTTTATTTTAATTTTCCTGATTTTATTTATATAAAGAAATATATTAGGATTATTTGCTTGCTTTTACGTATTCATTTTAAAAAAAGCAGATCTAAGGATAATTTTGATTTCTACTATAAATTTAAATATTTTCAAATGAACCACATATAAAAGATCGTCTGTCGTCTATCTGAGAACAGCGTTTCCTTCAATATATTGCCAGGAAAGCTCCTCATTGACTAGAGAAACTCGGGTAGAAAATGCAGAGGAAACTCACCGATCCGATGGATCTTCAAATCCGTTACAGGATCTTCAAATCCCGAAGCTCTTTGATCTGATCAAGACCATCCTACAAGAAGGCAGACCAAACATCAGTAAGAAAGCATTCATGAGACCAAGGCAGAATAATTTATTATCGACTAGTTGCATATAACACATGAGATCCAACTGTCGATGACGATAGTATTTATAATTGAAGAATACCTACGTACAAAACTTAAACACAACGATATTTTGTTTTCTATATAAAACATGTAGGTATGTATGTCAGGATAGGATAGTATGGAGGTCAGTCTTTTTTCTTTCCCAGAATATGAAAATAGAATGATAGTATGTATGTTTGTTTGAAGATAAATTGTCAAACTATTGAGTCCCCGTAGATATTGTGTAGTGTATACTAACTTACAAATTGTATGAAACGATGTCGTCACTAAATTCAATTTTTATAAAATTGTAAAAAAAAATTGAGAAGTACTACTACAATGTGAATATTTTTTATAGAAAATAAAATTATCTAGTTGGGTTGTTTCAGCTTATTTTTATTTTTTTGAAAACTTTGGAAATATACGAAGTTAAACACATAAATTTATCATGTTTTCCTCAATCAAAAATGTTTGCGAAACTCTGGATTTTTTTTGAAAAAAATCTATTTGAGATTTCATATTTGTCTATAATCTTACCAATTTTCAAGGTTCTAGCTTATATGGTTTTTGAGATATATGGAAAAATAAAGTAAAAATTCAAAAGTTGATAACCCCTTACGGAAACAAAAATTCCAAATTCTGAGTATAAAAGTTTTGTAGGCCTATAACAATCTATATATTCTGAAATTTTGAGCTCTGTAAATCGAGCGGATCAAAAGTTATAAGGGGGGACACACAGGCACACACAAAATGTTCTACTCCGAAGTAAATCCGAGTAAATCCATATATACAGAACATATATGCTGCGAAGCCTCTAAGTTGGTGTTTTTTGACTTCAAAGTTGGAAAAACCATGAAAAATATAGACCCTACATACAAACCTCGCGTATCCTGGTTTGAAACTTTGTCGATATGTTAAGAGAACAAAGTTCTCTTGAACAAATCGACAGTTGGATAATTTATACACCTTCATATAATATATGAGTAGGTATTATGTAAATGATTTGAGATGATAAAAATGATTTTGAGATTCGGGTTCAAAAATAAGGTTATGGTTTGAGTGACAAGTAGGAATCTTAATAAGTAGTTATAATTAGAGTATTTAAAAGGAATTCCTCAGGGCTCTCATTTGGGTCCTATTCTCTTTATATTATATATAAACGATATCTCAAATATTTTTTTCCTCTTCTAATTTTATAGTATATGCGGATGGTATTAAAATTTTTAAAAAAATATGTACACAAAATGATTCACTAGCTTTACAATCCGACCTAAACCGCCTATATGAATATTGCTCCAAAAACAGTCTGTTTTTGAATACTGATAAATGCAACTGTATCACTTTTACTCGTTCTAAGTATATTGCTCTGGAAAACTACTCTATCAATAGTAAAACACTTGGCAGAAAGCATGAAATTAGAGACCTTGGAGTGTTACTCGATGCAAAAATGACTTTCTAAAGTCACGTAGATAAAATTATGGAAAAATCATATAAACAATTTAACTTTATCTTAAGAGTATCTAAACCTTTTAAGTCATCAAAAACTATTAAGATTTTGTATTACGCCTATGTCCGTAGCTATTTAGAATACGCATCTGTTGTGTGGAACCCACGATACATAACTTATATAGATAGGATAGAGAAGCTACAAAATAAACTTCTCAAACATTTAGATTTTCGAGAAAGACAGGCATTCAGCAGCTCAACCCAATCCGCTAAATATCATGGACTAATTTCATTAGAGAACCGACGCACACTGGCCGACATGATGTTCTTATATAAGATTACAAATAATATTGCAGATTCGAGCCTCTTGTTGAGTAAACTGGCCTTACATGTACCAATAAGGCTTACAAGAACTGCCCATAATACCTTCAGACCACCCAGCTGCGATACCAACTATGCTCAGAACTCTTTTATATACAGATCATGTAATACATTTAACGGTTTCAACGACATTGATTTGTTTCATAATACGTTTTTAAATTTTAGGACTTCCATTACAAACTCTTTACTTCGAGCGTCATCGTAGTGCATGCGCCCCCCCCCTTGCTGTCTCCATTTTCCTTTTCCCATTAATCAAGCATAACTCATTCAATTTTTTTCTTTTACACTTTTAGTTTCAGTTCTTATGATTTATCTTTTTTAATGTACATGAGCTATTAGTAATATTATGTAAACTTTGCTGGCTAATTTTTTGGTTATATGTGTATAAGATTTTTGTTTTGTATTGCTGTATGTTTACCGAAATATATAAAATAAAATAAAAATAAAAAAGTTCATTTCATTTAAACTGTTAAATAATACAATAATCAAACTTTCTTACATAAATACACATATTATTATTATAATATTAATCTACCACGTTTATTCTTCATGATGTTTTCTTTATTTATCGTTGTGGATATATGAAATAAAAGAGTATGTATATATATAGAAGATTTGATTTGAAAACACCATTTTCCTTGCGATTATAATAAACCTGATATTATATTATGTTTACTCTCAATTAGAATGTTATAGGGGAGAGTTATGATTCATATCCCAAATGAAAGTTTCAATTTTCTTATACATAGATAAAACATCATTTAGGAAACGTTTAATAATTCGTTTTCGGGTGTTCCGTAAGAGCCGGGTAATTGAAAATGCAACAGGCACATTATGTCCTATTCTAATTCGTTTCAGAGTACGAAAACCAACGGGCGACTGTGGATAAAAGGATATCATCCGCGCCGTGAGACTTAATGAGTCCCGTATAAAAGCTGTCAACTTTTTGACATTTCTCATATACTAAAATTCAGACGGATAAATTTAGACGGATCACAAAAGGACAATGTCCTATTGTGATTCGTTTCAGAGTACGAAAACGTCTATAACCAACGGGCGACTTGTGTAAAAGGATTTCATCCGCGCGGTGTGACGTAATGAGTCCAGTATAAATGCAGTTAACTTTTTGACATTTCTCATAATATACTAAAATTCAGACGGATAAATTTATCAGATTACGAAAACGTCTGTAACCAACGGGCGGCCGTGGATAAAAAGATTTTATCCGCGCGGTGTGTTGTAACCGTCCCGTATAAATGCAGTCAACTTTTTGACATTTCTCATATACTTAAATTCAGACGGATAAATTTAGACGAATCAGAATAGGGCATATTGTGTGATTATACCGTGAAGGTATTAAGGACATGTAGGTATTTATGAATCGTTCACAAAATATGTATTTGTCGAATATTTTTTTTTAATTGCATATACGCAAACATTGGATTTTTTCCCTGTCGGGAGTCAAATGATGTTTTTACTGACAAACTTTTTAGCATCTCAATAGAGACGAAGGATATTACAGAAGAACCAGAAACTCAAGGCACTCACAGAACTTACGACCTGTCATCGGCTGGTTTACGTGATCACTTTTATGCGCTTGCGCAACGTTCACCAATTGACACATGAATATGACACATGCTATTAGAAAAGAATGGAAGCACTATTTACGGGACACATGAAAATGATGCTATTATAAAAGAGTGAAAGCACTATTTTAAGTAGTAAGCCGTGGTGAAAGCACTATTTTAAGTAGTAAGCAATAGAAATTTCATTTTCAAAAATTGTGAAGTGTTTGAATTAAAAATAACACTTAGCTATAGATTGTATTTTTTAACTATTTTATTAACATAGCCGTAAGTTTTTGATTTGAAATCTACCTATACCTATATTATGTATGCAGTGTAGAGTAAGTTTTAGTCAACACGCATTATTTTTTGCTTACGTTAACAATAAATAACTTTTTTATTAGAATATTATTTTCATTTCCTTATCTTTTTTTTAAGTTCATTAACCAAGGATGTTTGCAGGCCCTATACTTTGCTAAAAATAAAAACAACTATTATTATTCCTTAAGTTTTTTTAATAATAATAAGTACTTAATTTTTTATAATATTTGCATTTATACCTATATAAAGTTGGCTTAAATCTTAACAACTAACAGACAAGAATTGTATTCACACTAAAGAGAACCAAAGGATATTTACATTCTTCAAGATGAAACAATATTATTTGGTAAGTCATTTCTATTAATGTGTGGATCATATAAATGATACAATGATACCTCCTTTAGTTTACGAATCAGTCTATTTTAATCTGTTTAAGTTGTGTTGGAATTTGTTTCAATTATAATCTTTTACATACAAAAAACCTGCATCAAAATGAATGTACCTAAGTCAAGAGAGAAAAATGTGATGTTCAGTTCTCTCTGCCTTACCCATGAGGGTCATGGCGTGATGGTATGTATGTATGTAGTCATATTTTATTTGATACAATTCGCCTGTAAAATAATACGCAAATCATTCGCAAATTGATGAGTTTCATGATTCCTGTCATCAAACATCTTGGCTTAGTTTAGATGGAACCACCCCAGAAGTAAACCCTTTCTAATCGAAAAGCAATCATCGAATTCAGACGAATTTAAAGTAAATAATTATTATTAATTGCAGACAACTTTGCAAAAGAAGAGTTTGATTTTTTTAGTGCGTTCCGTCATCAGAACTCGATGAAATTCATGTGTATGATCATATTTAGATCATTCCTTTACTATTAAAAAAAAAACATTTAAAACGGACAATGCTGTAAAGATTTCTTATCGCTGAAGTGCAAATTGAAAATGCTAACAATAATTTAACAGAACATTATTGGCTACGTAATTAGTGCATTATTCGCTACGCAATAAGTGCGGATGTTACAAATTTCAAGTATCTATAGCACGAAAAATTTTGATAAAAGTTTTCATGTACAGTAATATATTAAATTAATACCAAAATAAGTAATAAAAATTCAACTCATAAAAACGTATCTATAAGTTATTAGTTTTGTAATAAATATATTCTCTTGATAAAAAAATAAAATCTGCGCTTCTTCTGTGAAAAACTTGTTAAAACTTGTTAGCTATTTTTTTAATTCAGTTTATTCAAATTCGATATAAAGTATTGTCATTTTGTATGATAACAACGTAAGAATATTTACAAACTTATTATTTCATTGAGTGTATGTAAATATATTTTTAATTCTTTTACATTCTCAAAAGAGAAAATAGATATAAATTAAAAATAATAATAATATGTTCTTAGACCATTCATTATCCATTAATTGAAGATGCTTGTGTTTTGTTAGAAAACGATAAATATTATTCTGATTATTGTCAATTCAGTAGTGGTTTTATTTTGCAGATCCTTTCGATTATTCTGGGCTTGTTTGCTGTGTCCCTATGTGCACCAGCAACGGATCTTGGACCATTTGAAGATTCACCTGATGACGATGACAACTTCAGACGAAAACCGTTAAATCCATTCCTGATGTTAATGATACTCAGAAGACTTTTAGGTTGATTCATACAACCTGTAATATAAATTTAAAAAAAATCTTAGTATATTACTTGTTGTTTTATGAATACTATGTTCATTGCAAGAATTTTTTTTAAATTTGTTTTCAATACGGGCACGCGTATTTTTGCTGACAACCTGCGAAAATAATGGTTTTAGAACCAGAATTTCATTTAAGAAAAAAATATTCTTGATTTATCTAACGGAATGTTATTTTTTAATCAGTATTTTTCGTTTTTCTCATAGTATCTTTACAAGTGTATATTACTATTTTTTTTTAAATCCCTTATTGTAAAATTGTGTGTTGTTTATCATAATTTGTACAATTTTCTGAAATTTTTTTGTTACCACTGGATGTTGAATAAATCAAAAATGTATTTTGTTTAGTTTAAATTTGAATTATAAAAATAAATATTTTTTAATTCTTATATGAAATATTCAAACTATGATTTTACCATTATATTATACTCGTTTATCCTTTTTCTATAAATACCTGAATGTAATGTATAGTTTTCCTAATAACTTGTATAGTTTTCCATTTGATGATTGGCTTGGTTTTTTTTATTACTTGAAAGTATTCAATCGGTTTGTATCAATAAATAAATAAAAAAAACTTTCTTTGTTATTTTTTCTACATTTGCATAAACATATAATAAAATGATCAAAATCGCCCCACTATTAGGCATTAGGTACCTGTTCTCGGTAAAATAAAACCATATATTTTTTTTTGTTTTAACATGTCTACGTAGGGGACACCAGCTATTAGGATTTGGGTCCATTTTGCTCTTCCGAAGAAGCGCACTACGTAGCGTTGGGAGGGGTTTGCAGTCAATTATATTATGATAACTATGACATATATTATGATAACTATGACATCTTTATGGTTTATCCAAGTTTCCAATTTGTATTAGAAATATATTTAAAATCTTTTGTGATCGGGAAATATATTGAGCCCGTCACGTGGGTGCGCAGATCGAAAATTTGCGTCTTTTTACTTTGTTGGTATATGTAAAACCGCCCCCCTCCACGGCAAAAAGGCTCAAGTTTGACAACATCTATACCACCGCGTATACTAAGGCAATGAATGGCGCATTCGGCGCAATGATGAATTGTACAGCATTTACCAGGCCCCTAGTATCTCAACCAATATGAGACTCTCGAGATTGAGATGGGCTGGACACATGCATAGAATGCCAAACTCACGAGTACCCAAGAGGGTGATGATGGGGCATCCGAGGGGAAAGAAGAGGATAGGAAGACCAAGACTAAGATGGGAAGAGGAAGTAACCAAAGATGCGAACCAGCTTCTCCAAGTGACCGGATGGGGAACAGTGGCTGAGGACAGGAATGGTTTTAGGCGAAAGTTGGAGGAGGCCAAGGCTGTAGAGTAGCGTCTAGCCCCTGAGTTTCTTTTCTGCATTCTTAGGTTAGGTTTAAGTTTGTGTATAATAATAATAGCGACTCGCGTGAGCGAGTTGCTTTATAAATTGAATTATAAATTATTATAAATTAAATATATAATATTCTTTTAATTTTTCGCATTTAATATAAAATTTCACAGCTCATTTGACTTAATACTACGAGATCTCAACCAATCAGAGAGCCAACCGGAAACAGAATGCAAACGGGTAGATTCGGATTGTAGACTCTAGTAGGCTGTAGTGCCATTGAAGAAGAAGAAGAACCTGTTCTGAAG
This sequence comes from Molanna angustata, assembly GCA_963576475.1. Taxonomy (NCBI): domain Eukaryota; kingdom Metazoa; phylum Arthropoda; class Insecta; order Trichoptera; family Molannidae; genus Molanna; species Molanna angustata. The sequence continues at coordinate 42,017,476 of OY754967.1, forward strand.
CAGTTTATGACTTTTATATAATGATGCATGGCATGACACCCCTAGATCTGGAAATGCAGTGTAGAGGTGCTATTTTCAATCTAATGCGGGGCCGTTCTTCTGTAATTGGAAATGTTCTTCTTTTCCCTCCTGAGGGCCGAGTGTCACGCAGTGTTCTTGAAAGAAGTGTTTTCGAAAATTTTCTGAATATCTGGCAGTCCCGTTGGACGGCTTGCTTAGTGGGAGAATATCGTTTTTATTTTTTCCTGACGTGAGGAATCGACTTAAATCTTCTTGGGTTGTCCCCGACTTCTGGACTTTTCAATTTTTCACAGGACACGGAAATTTTAAGAGTTATGTTCACCGATTTAATATTGCCTCCTCTGCCTCATGTCAGTTCTGTCAGTGCCCAGACCAAACTTCGGAACATATTCTGTGGGAGTGTTGCCACCCAATGGTGTCCTCTTTTAGATCGGAGCTCCTCGTTGCTGTCCGTGGGCCTCTTCAAGGTCCCATTGGTCACGCGGATTTTGTGATCTCGATGAACAATTTTAAAGCCTTTAAAAAGTTTTGTCATAGTTATGGTGCCTTACTATTGTTAGATTCCCAGTAGGTTATTTTTTTACAGAGATCTTGCTCATACCCCTGATATTTCTAATTTATAAGATCTGAAGTCCCCGAGTGTGAATCCTCCATTCACATTCGTCGATTTTTCTTTTGCACTATGGTGCCGAGATTACTAATCTAGAGGGCTCCATGAGCTACTTTTCGTGCTATGCATTTTTTTTTCTTGTCGCTCACTTAGCGTTCTGTGAAGGGGCCGTTTACAGTCCCCATATGCAGAGCGGGTAGTGGTGGGAGTAGCGAAAAAACTATTTTATTCAACATGGCATACTTTGTACAGTTTTATTAAAAATTAGTAACATTAGAAGATGACGTTATGCAATGGGATCCAACAACGTTGATTATTTTTGAAAAAACTTTATTGCGTGTACATTTTGAAATCATACGTTGAATTTCCGAATTAGCCATTACAAGTTATAAATGTTGCCAATTAGCGAAAAGTATATTCAAATTTTTTTCTTTATAAGTAGGCAGGTACGTTTGTAATTTAATTAATTTGTCATTACTGGTAATGATTATGCATACGTGCCAGATATTCAAATACCTCTTTTGCTGTGTCATCATCGTCGTTTTACGTTTGTCAATAACTTACATGACTGTAGGTACAAGTATTTTTTTCCCAAATCTCTCTTCATTTATCGACAAGTATTAAAATAAAATTAAGAACAAACCGAATGAAGGAAGAAGCAAAATATATGGAGACTGCGATATTAATATGGCTTGTCTATGTTGAGAGAGACCTCTGGAACTCTGGACCTGGCATTGCAAGGCAACTATATAATAGAGTGGAATGATCATTAGTGCCACGAATTAGATGATAACGATAAGAAACGGTTCTTAGCATTGAAAAGTAAGTAGCTATATTATGGATTATTCATGCTTCGAGCAATGTAGAACTTAGCAAAAAAACGTATCTAGTACCTACATACATTGTGTTCTGCTTAGATTGTAGCAGATTGAATCTCCGAGTCTATAACTAAAAAGTATTTATATCTCTATAAATGGATGACCAATTAAGTATAATATTATAAAAGAAGGAAATTAAGAAGCCTGAGCAATCGTTTCTTTCAATCATTTACAGTCATTTTATGCATTTTGAGAAAGTAATATTTTTTATTGAAAAAAATATAAATGATGCATGGACAGTTATAGGTGGCGCATTCTTCTCTTCCTACGCCTCTTTTATTGGTCCAGGGCCTACATTTCAGGATTCTATGTGACCTTCTGACACTGTCTTGCCTCGCCACGTATCTCGCCCACTGCCATCTCTTAACTTACCGCAATATTTATTTATTTATTTATTATAATAATTTACAAAATCATTTTTTTACATATCATATATATCCACCTCACTAGGCTTAAGCCTGTACCGAGGTGGCATATATAACATTGCGTGCAATGTATTAAAAATTAAAATTAAATCAATTATTTCGCCCGCGAAAATTTATACCTTCCTATCCGGGGACAGTTCCAGGACCAGTAATGGAAGATTTTTTTAAGAAGATAAGATCCCCACGATAATATCGCTATTCGTTTGACCTAAGTTTGAACAAGAATATTTTAGATCCAAGATTGAATGGAATGAATATTTATAAGTAGTCTAGAAGCTGTAAAAGGACTTATCATATCATCTCAGGACAGTTCCAGGACCAGTGGTGGAAGATTTTTTGAAGAAGATAAGATCTCCAACGAATTATGATCCAAACACATATTTTTTTTTTACAATTTTTTTTTTCAAAAATATTTTTATCTACTGTAATAAATTATGTTACCTACTAATTATTCGTTAGCATGGTGTTGAGTAAAAACTTCAAAGAACGTACATATTCAATTGTTAACTATATTCTTTAGTTTTGTAAACATAATATCATTCTGTACCCCGGAAACCATAATAAATATTCTATTATTTACCTGTCAAAACACATACAAACCTATTGTTTTGTAAGAGTAACCAATGAGAATGTCAACATAATAATCAGTCGCTGTATCAATAATAGTAACATTCTAGTTGTGTACAGTTTTGAGGTAAAACTTTACTAAATATTTATGCACATTGAGCAAACAATATGTTGCAAAGTGATGATCAAGACAATATCACAAATGATATCACAAACTAATTATGTCTCAAATGTATTAGAAATAAATTTACAAGACCATAATGTTTATGTATAAGCTTAGCTGGTTGAGTTTGTATGATTGCATTTGGTGTTGTTATACGTTTAAAACAGGATATTCCCTACAATAAGGGATTGTTTTTCTTTTATAATGTTTGTAAAAGTAACATTTGATAACTCTGCACAAATTGTTTTATTTAAAATAATTGTATAAGACTTAAAATCATGCCATCAAATTAAACGCAGATTGTTTTCTTACAAAAAATCCTATTATTAAGTTACACTTGGGATTTATGTATGGATTTATATATAATATTATATATGGGATTTAGAGGAAATTAATTTGTATTAATTTTGATTAAATTATTCAGTTAATTTGACTGCCGTACCAACATTATCATGAAGTGTAGTTTTAAGTAAAACGCAGAATACATAATAATACCCCCTATTCAGTAACTATTGTAACTAAAATAAGAACGTTCTAAAATTGTAGATTTTAGATTTACGGTCTTATTTCAGCGTTATAAAATATAAACTTGGACTAAATGGAAAAGGAACGTACCTATATTGGCCGGAACGTTCTTAAAAAGTTAATCAATTAGACGTATTTTGAATAATTATGAAAATTATGAAAATTTCATCATTTTCATAATTATTCTTAATACGTCTGATTCAGATTTTTTTGAAGAACATTCCGGCCAAAATAGGCACGTTCCAATCCCATTTAGTCCAAGTGGATATTTTATAACGCTGAAATAAGACCGTAAATCTAAAATCTGCAATTTTAGAACGTTCCTAATTTAGTTACAATAGTTACTGAATAGGGGGTAGTATATAGAAAAAAAACATATATTATTTTCCACGGAGTAAAGAATATACATAGCAGATTGGCACATAAAGTGAGGTGGAGCTACGGAATCCAATCCCGCAAACGCAGGATCAGTAATGCGGAATTATACGTGCGGGTTCCGCATGGTTTGCGGGACTGAATAAAATATCCGAATTTGTAAAAAAATATGTGTACAAATTTTATAATGTATCCGAATTCGAAAAACACACATGCATCGATTGTCAATATTGTTGATACGGAGTATGCGGATTAAAAGAATATCATGGCTTAAAAATCTCAGGCAATAATCGGGATGAGTTTGGTGTGATGGTTAGTCGCTCCTAACCTTCGTTGGAGCAGCGCAAGACGAAGAAGATTTGTTAATTATATCTAACAAAAACTATATCAACATGGATAGCCTAAGTACCTACTTCTCTACCAGATACTTTAATTCCAATATAAGATTGCGACTATTTACGACATGAAAAGCGTCACGCAACTGGAAACAAAGTGATTTTGTTTCGTTAAATTGTATAATAGCTAATAATTGTATAATATTTACTTTTGGCAAATAAATATATATGTAACTTGAAAAGTTATTTGCTGGAATATACAACTTACAAACGTATTACGTGTATATTCAATATTGTTTATCTCTTTTCGTCAGTAATGATACAAAATAAGTGTCAATAGAGAAAATAAAAACTAATGTTTCGTTTGAAATACTTTTTACAGACAGAAGATAGTGTTTCAGGTTTATTCTTAAATGTTTATTATTGATAAATACTGCTTTTATTTTTAAATTTAGTTGTCTTTTATTGTATTATACTTAATAATGAATAGAGTAAATTTTGAAAATATACACATTTTGATTCGGTCACTCGATTTTCTGGTGGTCTATCGCTAACATAATACCGAAACAAACTGATTCACGAATATGAAACCATGACCATGTCAGTAATAATTAAAGACCAAATCATGGATAATGCCCATCATTAATTAAATGTTTAAACATCTGAATCATCTAGATGTGCATCTAGCATAAGCCCAGGTATCAATACCTATATTATTAATATTAAAATAAAGTCAATTAAGAAGATGCTCATCTAAGTGTAGCGGATAAGCTACAATTGCACATTGATTTAAAGTGAACTATCATCGCCCTTGGAATAATCATGAATTAAAGAAAATAAAGATACACCCATTCAAAAAAATATTACAACAAAGGATAAACTTAGCAGCAGTTCACCAGTTAACCTACACTACATTCGACTTTGAAGTTATGTAAGGCAAAATTTAGAATCGTACATTTAAAGCGTGGTACTAAAAAATTTTTTTTCGTTGCATTTTAAATAATATTTAGAATAACGCCATTACACAGTTTTTCAGCGTCAGCATTATGGAATTTGTGTACGAAAGTCATCTTTTCTTGTTTCAATCTTGAAGATTGTTTGGCAGCAAAGCCTCATCTTCACTTCCATTCCAGCTAGTTCTGTGAGATCCTATTAAGCTCCTCGTAGGTGTTGCAGCCCTTATCCACGCACAGATTCTCTAGATACTCCCGGTGAGGTTACACCCTGGAATTTGTCCCATCTTATCACGTAGGAGATCCCCCTGTCGCATTTTGTGCCTAATCCATCTGGTACGTCTTAATAAGATGGTCGATTTTTATGAGAACTTCGTCATTCCTAATCCAAAGCCTCTCTTTATCTCTGAAGCACGGTGTCTTGCAGCCCGCACATATATGTATGTGCTCCAGACGTAGATCTTGACAAGGAACTTGCATATTGTAGTTCTGTAGTATAGAAATAGAAAACCTTGTTATATATTATATAAAAAATATATATATATGTTTGACGCAAAAATATCCAATTTCCAAAAGTGACAAATCCAATCATAACTTCGCTTTATTTCGATCATGGCTGGAACAAAAAAATAGTCGTTTATTTGATCTGTTATTTAACACACATCATTATGAAGTTTAAAAAAATAGGTTTTAGGAACGCCCCTTGTCATATTAAGTCATAATTTTCCTTTTCTCTTGCATGTTATTTGGTTTTGTGTTATCATTACCTCAGATCGTCAATATTGACTGTTCCCTCCAGTTTCTATACTGTGAAAAAATTCAATATAAGGACAGGAATACACATACGTAATACAATAGATTAAATCATTTTACAAAGACAAGATATTCAGTCAAGATGAAAGCTTATCTGGTGAGTTGCAGCAACTAATAACTAATCAATTATTCTTTGTCTAATAAATTCATTAATTAACAAATAATTGGCTGATAGTGATTTTAGGTGTGTTTGTTTTCTTTATGTTTGTATAGTTTTTTGCATACTGTCGTCAAACTCTGACCGTCGCGTATGACCTCGTGTGGCGGAAATATTTTGCGAATTTAACTACTTAAGAAAATAATTTATAATAATTATTATTTTGGCAATCACCATATTAATTGTATATGGTTTAGCCCATTGCTGTAAAGGCGGCCCAACCCCATCCCAAGTTGGCGCTTCAACCAAACTATCCGGCGCTTTGCATCATGTGTATTTTATTCGTATTTTCTAGTACTTTACGTCCAAATTAACTTATTCCCAATATCTGATTTCTAACGATGATTGTATTGGCCATGTTTCTGCATCATGGTTACAATCTTAGGAATGGTTTGCACCAAGTTCTCCACTACTACAAGTAGGTACTAGTCTTGTATGTGGAGCTGTCTTTACGGAGACCACTATAGTTTCTGCCCTATGTGATTACTTCGGATGCCTGATAGTATATGGCCAATCCATTTGGATCGTTGTTGAGCAAGCCTCTTTAGGAGTTGTCTCGTTTCTCCGACTCTGCTCAGTACCACGTCGCTTAGAATGTTATCTGACCAATGGATCCTAGCCATGCGCCTGTAGCACTACATTTCGAAGGATGTATGGATGTATATGCCTGTAGCACATACATCCAGATTCTCTCCGGATGATAGTTCACATCATACAGAAGCACATTCAAGACAAGAATTTCAATCTAGTTCATGCTAACATTGATATCAATGATAAGAGATTCAAATATAGATTTTTTGCTGAAAGCAATTGTTGCCTGTTGAACTATACTTATCATTTCTGTCATTGATCGGTCATCTTGAGATTTTCTGTTGCCCAGATAAACAATTTCTTAGACAGGAGGTTCCCAATTTTTTTTTTCTCGTATATAGACCACTTTCAAAATTCTACTGATTTCGTTGGACCCCCTGCTGCTAGATTTCTACCATGTTTCCAAAACTCAACAAAAAATATGAATATTAGATCTAACGATGGAAATTTGAGTCGCAGCTGAGTTCCAACTTTAAATTCGGAATGGTAAAAATAAAAAGAAACTTAAGGGAGGTTTTAAAAAAAGAATTCAAGGCTAAATGAGATAAATGATTGAGAAATTTATGTCAAAAATTTGGAATTTTTTGGTCGTTTTAATTTTTTTAAGTAGTGTATTATCTGCCTGCATTGATAGGTGCAGTCTAGCCAATTTTTTTATAATTTACTATCGAAATCAGATGAATTTTCGTGGACCCCCACTTACAATTTGTGGACCCCCATTTTTATTTCATGCCAACGTAGACCCCCATAGAGTCTCCCGTGGATCCCTGGAGTCCACCTGGACCATGTCCATAAATTCGTTGGTCATGTATCAATATTGTATTGTACTTATTTCTTCAGCGGTATTGTACTCGGGGGTCTACTATGAGTAATTTGTAATATGACTTGTCACAAATAAATTGTGATACACCATAACTACTTGTCATAGGATTTCAAATTTTTTTTTTGTTACAAATCATATCAGTATTCGTTTACACTAGATGGCTCAATATAACTAAACCACCTGTATTTTAATAAATTGGTTTACATATTTTTACATACACATACTACTAATTTATTTTTTAATAATTAAAACTTAAGAATACTTGCACGATCACATTCACAAAATTGCTATCAAAACAAAAAAAATATCAAATAAGTTGGAGACAGTCAATATTTTTTATCATTCCTTAAATTATTTTACAAACTAATTTTATTTTTTATTCATTAAAATAAAATCGAATATTTAAGATTTATTATTCAACTGTCGATTTATTCAAGAGAATTTATTTCTCTTAACATGTCGACAAAGTTTCAAGCCAAGATACGCGAGATTTGTATGTCAGGTCTATATTTTTCACAGTTTTTCCAACTTTGAAGTCAAAACACTTGTCCCCCCACTTATAACTTTTGATCCGCTCAATGGACTGAGCTTAAAATTTCAAAATATATAGAAAATTATAGACCTATAAAACTTTCATACTCAGAATTTTGAATTTTTGTTTTAGTCAGAGACTATCAACTTTTGAATTTTTACTTTATTATTCCATTTATCTCAAAAACCATAAAAGCTAGACGCTGAACTTTTTTTTATTAAGAAAAACATTTTTACTCTCCACACTATGAAATGATTTCACACTCATCAAAAATGCATTTAAGGATTGTCAAAATTTAAAGAAAAAATCTATGGTCTGCCATATCAATGTTAAATAAATTTCATATTTGTATGAAAAATGTATGTATGCAACGAAAATAAAATAGCTTCTGTATGGAAAAATTGAGTGATCAACTTCATATTGATATTGTATGTGTCTTTATAGACGAGTGCATTTTTTACTCTCCACTTCTATCTTCCTCAAGGGGTAGGCAGTGAGAACCGAACACCGCATTCTTCTATCTTGACACATATACATCGCCTCATCAACATTGATACACTGTTTCATACGTGCTCATCTTGCTAGTAATGCAATTTTACTTAAAATTTCTCAACAGGTATCATGTAGAAAGTGCATACTATGAGTTTTGTAACAATGTTTTTGTGTGTGGTGTATTGTGAAAACTTTTGTCCTCTGGGAATCTTATATTTGTTTAAGAATCTAATATAAATGTTCTTCATAAATATGCATTCAGAGATTGTTAACATTTCAAGAAAAAATGAACGCTTACAATAGTGTGGAGAGTTTAGTGTTGGCCTCAACCCACTCGCTTTATGATAAATTTATGTGTTTAACTGCCTATATTATACCTACCATTTTTTAAAATATCGATGAGAACCGAAACACCTCAACTAGATAATTTAATTTTCTATAAAAAAAACATGAACATCATGGTAGTACATCTCAAATTTTTTAACAATTTTTATAAAAAATGAATTTAGTGACGACATCGCTTCATACAATTTGTATAGCAGTCGCCTATACACAATATCTAAGAAGACTTAATAGTTTGATACTTAATCTCCAAACATACATACATACCATCATGCTGTTTTCATATTCTGGGTAAGAAAAACAGACAGACCTCCATACTGTCCTATCCTAACATTATATACCTACATGTTTTATATAGAAAACAAAATATCTTAAAATATTTGTTAATTTGTATTGAAATGTTTATTTTTTGGTTCGTATTCTTCAATTATACCTACATACTATCGCCATAGACAGGTGGATCTCATGTGTTACAATGTAACTAGTCATTAGATCCTGGACATTCATATTTCACAAGCAGGAAACTTAATCCTGTGCAACATTAGTTTACCTTAAGAATGGCAAATTTTATATTTTAACTCTGTTTTGTAGTTGTGATATATGCCGCCAAACGCTAAATAAATAAACTAGTCATTATTATCACTGTGTTGCCATAATTATTATTGTTCATTGAATTATTTTTCGTTTGAAACGTATGAATTTTTTTAAATCTCTCCATTGAAATTCTTTGAAAATCGAATGAAAATTTTGTTTTATAATATTCTCAATCTCTTCAGTGAAACGTTCGAAATGAAAGTGTTCGTTTGAAATTCGAATCTGAATTTTGATATTCATGTTTAAAAAATATTTCCAGCGAAATATAGAAACTATTCGTTTTATAATCGAATGAGAATTCGGAAATAACTTTAGGGCTACTACTGACATGATCGAAATACGTTCTTATCTTATCAGTAATCGAAAATAATCTAGTCTTAATCTATACAGTTTAATTTCAATTTTTCATTAATTTTTGTATGAATTAACAGAATGAATTAATTAATTTGAATCTCTAAGATTTCTTATGTCTGAATTGCTCTATTCATGAAGATGATTAAGATAGGATTCTGTTCGTTTGAAAAACGAAACAATAATATTTTTGAAATTCCTGTTTTATGACAATCAATATTACAATTTTCTATGAACTTTTAATATTTTTTACTTTTATTTTTAGGTGATGTTGGTGTTAATGTGCCTGACCATGATGGTTCTGTGTGCACCAAGTATAGATTCTGATCCGACCGACCCTCGTGGAACTCTTGAAGATGGAAACACTCCAAATGATTCAGATAAATCATTGTTTCCATTGCTTTTTGGAAAATTACTCCTATTAGGCAAATAACGACATAAATCGCACATGTAACAAAATATAATTTATGTTGTTTTCAATTATTTCCACAAGATGATTTTATTAACGATATAAAATGAAATTTAATACTGACAGTATTTTTTAGATTTAATTTATATTATTCAATACAATTCTAACAGTATTTATGTTAAGATTAAAAATATTAAGATTAATGTCCGATCAAACATCTTAAATATAATAATATTATATTTTTTTGTGAATCTCATAATCATCTCTCATAAGATCACATCTATGTCTTATCTGAAAACCTGTTTGCTTTTATACAATTATATTATTGAAATAATTTAAATGTCACTTTAAGTAAATAAACCATATTTGGCTAAATTAGTTATATTGTTTCGTGTACTTTTAATCAAAAGTTGTAAATGACGTTACCAATATAATTCTGTGATATTTGTATGCATAAAAAAATAAAATATATTTCATAATAAAATCTCAATATTTATTTGTATTTTTTTTTTGGTTTCCAGTATTTTTTACAATCCGATTTTTAAAGGAATACCTAATCGACGAACGAACGAACTTATTAAGGAATAATCGATGCATTTTTATAATAAATTAACTGTCAAAAATAATCCAATTATATTTTACCGTTATTTTTAGCAAAACAATTAATTTAGCAGTTTTATTTTTATCTATAATTTGATACCTACACCGATAATTTCCCGATATAAATATTGAAAAACATTATATCGCTACACTTCTTTTATGCACAGTGAAATTGTACAATAATTATTAATTAGTGATACTTAACATATTCCAGTTTTTTTTAATGTTATTATTTAATCTGATAAAAACTTAAGTAATTTATAAATTAAGGTAATAGTTATATTTTTGAAAAATACATCGTTTCGATAATTTTATTAAATCGAATCTCGGTAAAAATCTGTCGTAAAATTACCTCCATATTCCCTTTAAAATTTCCTATACCGAATTATATTAAAAAACAATACTCGTATAATTTAACATCACGTTAAATATTAGAAACTGCAATCACTGATGCACTTTTAGCAGTATACAACATGTCGAGTGAAACTCTCAAAAAAATTGTTCAAGTATGGAAAATGGCCGATTTGATAAATAAAAAAACGAATTTAACGAGCAAATGCGATTGGGTAAAACCGATAGTAACGTAAATAAACATAACCAATAATGGATATATTTGATAGATTAATTAATATTAACTTAATATGAGTTTGAGGTCAGGTGAAAAATTAACTAAAAATGTCTAGCAAAATAAATATACACCTCATATTATGAATGTAATAGTTTACTTGAATAACAAAAAATAAAAAAAAAAAAGTATTTTGTGATTGCTTGCAAATATTAACTAATTAATTTGATACTAAGTAAAATATACAATGTTACTACAAAACATGTATCAAATTTCACTGAAATTTTAAATTAATTAATTTATTTATTTACAAAATAAACGGCATACGCCATTTACTTGTTACAATTTACTCTTACAATAATTAATTACACACAAAGATGAAATATAGAAACAAATAAAAATATAGACATTGATGAAATATAAAAACATAAAATATAGATTCAGATAAAATATAAATATACAGATTTAGAACAAAACACAGATTAAGATAAAAATAGACAAAAAAGAATCAGAGAATTAGAAAAAATAATAATAATAATGATGATGAGAGGGAAAAAAAATCGAATGTGACAATAGATCTACTGCAGCTAACAGCTATATCGATATAAAAGATCCATATTTTTTTTTGAAGACCGGCAAACTATTTCCGAAAATATCTGCAACATCACTTAGTTCATTACCAATCCTGTGTAATCGCGGTATTGGTGAGTTAAAAAAATATTGCTTGGAAGCTGCTACCTCATGAAACATCACCGACTGTCTTGTCCATTGTCCATCTATTCGGGACGTGGAATTTAACCGCACTCACAAGTTCGATGCAGTCCATCTCTGCGTTGACTAACTATTTAATTAATTGAAACTTCCATACATAAATATGTAATTTAAGAAATAGTTTATTTGAAGGGCTATAGTTTTATAATTATTTGCAAATATTCACAATACATAAATTGTTATAAGCTTAAAAAAGATTAAAGCAAATTAAAATCAATTTATAGTACAAATCGTTCTCGCAAATTACTGCAATAATTATAAATTTACCTATCTTTTTTAAAGGATGAATATGTTCTTGTAAAAGTTCATATTATAATATGTATATCTTCGTACGTTCCGTAAACTAAGCATAAATGCTTGCTTAATGAATGAAGTCTGTAGTGGCGGGATTCTAACTTGCAACCACTCGATTACTAACACAGCACGCTAACCGCTCTGCCACCACACATTTGAAAATATTTCATATGTTTTATAATCTTTTCAATTTAATTACCTACGTGTTTTTCTAAACACCGCGTGGTAATAAAATTTTATATAAAAATTGCATTTCTCCCACCACCGATGCATACTATAGACAGATGCATAGATTTATATAAAAGACAATTTTAGTTGCATTTAAGCAAAGTGTAAGTTAAGATAATCAGACTATCAAATAATCCTTCAAAGAAAAATCATCATGAAGGTAGTAATCATTATGGTGAGTGCCTACTTCATATTATTTGTCTAATAATAAAAAAATCATCTTATTTATATAATAAACGTAAGTAATTGAAAGACCCTATATTATGCGTTTAATTGTGACGTATAGGTACTTCAACTAATATTCAAGTTTTTTAATACTTATAAAAAATTAATTAAAAATAAGTAAAAAAAAACACACAAATTTGGACCATTCAGTAGATGCTCTTTGAGCGAAACGCGTCAGTGGTCAATATTTTTAAATTACTGGAAAAAAGTTAAAAAAATATTTTTTAAGTAATTTTAAAAATAAGTGATAATGAGATTCCACCAAGAATTAGCAGTCAAAAAATTAGAAATAATATTCAAGTGTTAGAAATTTACCGTTCAGTATAATGTAGAATTTAAAAAAATTAGGTGCAAAATATATATTCCAACTTCGTCTCTATTGAGATATTAAGTTAGTCATAAAATATCATTGAATCCCGACATGAAAAAATTCAATGTATGCGTATATTATATTTTGCAATCATAAAATATTCGATTTACTTACATACATAAATTCAATTTCCGATTGTCAATGATATATTTAGTTGATACTCGTTATTCCATTCAAAAGTTGCAGAATGCTTATCATTCCGAAATATAGTAATTTGATTTTTATTTGAAAATGTGTCCTATGGATTCAATTGCTGTGTTGGGGACACGGAAGGAGCCTCCACGTAGATTGAGTTTCGGTTAACTTCGGAAAAGCAATCGGGCGTCCCTGGAAACGGCAGAATGCCGGCCAATCCTTCCACCACCGGAGCACCAACCAATATGATGGTGTTCCGGACACGGAAAGTAAGTAATTGCTGTGTTTTTACTCCTCACTAACCCAAGGGGATTGCCAAAAAGTAATTAAAAAAAAACCCCAAGGGGATATAGTTAAGACTATTTATTTTACTATCAACTAGTATAATGTTGAGATTGCAATGTATTCTGAAAGTTTTATCACAATGTATCTGTGTGTGCTATGTACGGCGTGTTTATTCTACTTTATCGATTATAGATTAAAGTACCTACTCATTCGATTCTTTTCAAATTTTGCAAATTTGTACATATATCCAATACTCGCTTAGGCCCCATTAGATTTTGAAGACTATCTGATGAGTGCTTCTCATTTTTTTAACTGTCAAATATTTCAAAGTGTCCCCAAGCTCAGGAAACTTAAAATTTCTTCTTCTCCTTCCTCTGGTTTTAGGCCGAGGGCCTGTTTTTTCAGTCGGTAATTGCCTCTTGTGATCTGGATGTCCAGCTGTCACTCCATCTTTTTGATGGTCTCCCCCTTGCTCTACGACCCTCCGGGACTTTTTTGACTTAAAATTTGATATTTTTTATTTATTTATTATTTAATTTAGGTACATAAAATTACGCAATATTGCTGCTTTAAACAATATATAACAAAATAACAATGTTGATACTCTCTCGATAGAGTTAAAAACTCGTGTTAGAGAGAGGAGTATCGTAATTCCATACAGAAGAAAAATTCAACATATAGAGTCATGAATTGCCAAAAATATGACCTTTTAATGTTAATAATAATGATAATGAACACTTCCTTGCACTTTGCGCAAGTGGCGAGTTAATTGCCGTATGGCAATTTCTTCCAACTAACCAAATGTTATTATTAATTTGTTTTGAATTCTCTAATGGAAGTGGGCATTGTAAAATAACATTCCCCTATATGACAGCATAGATTTTTATTATAATAATATACTAGATGTCGTAGAAGTGAGGCATTTTCCGGGGAATTTTAGACGTTTTGGTGGGCAGACCACATCGTTTTTCTATAGAGAATAGCAACTAATGTGAATTGTTTTCGGATTTATTTGTCTAACATTTTAATTATTAATAATTTAGAGAACATTTATCTAGGATGTGTTAAAATTTAAGGAAAACTGAAATATGTTGCCAACCAAAACGTCAAACGCGCGATATTCCATGACTCACTTTTTGCACGGAGTACTACATCTAGTATTATTATAATAAAAATCTATGTATGTATGACAGTAATTTCTGTGCTGCAGTTGTATTTTTCTTTGGTATGTTGATTTTGAATTTTCTTCTAGTTTTTCCTGTTTCACTAGAAAAAAATCAGGATGGTTCAAGGTGATGCAATCATATATATTATTTGATTTCGTGTTGGGAAAATCTACATAAAAAATAAAGTTCTAAAATTACTAAAAAGGCACATCACATACATAAAATGGCATTGAAGAATTATCAAGTTTTAATAATAAAATATTTAAATCAAAAATAATTAAACAAACTCATTCCATGAAAATGCTGAAAAATTTCCATACAAAATTTGAATTCTTTGTAGAGTGACTTAGTAATTAAGAATACATCGTTGGCCACAATCGACTCGTTTTTTAGTTTCCAAAATAACACTCGTTTAAATTATTTTTATTCGTTTAAATTAGTTAGTTTTATGAGACCATTATTCTCGTCAAAAATCCTACTTAAATTTTTTCATCATCATATTTTCATTTAATAATAAAGAATGGGCTGTGGCCAACGCTATAATTCTCACTACCAAGTCAATACACAAAGTATTAATTATTTCATTTGTTGATATATTTCTTTGTATTTGTGTGTAAACTTCTTTTTTCGTCTCAAAAATATTATGTTATTATTATTATTTAAATTTTGTATGGAAAATTTTCAGCATTTTCCAACTGTCGATTTGTTCAGGAGAACTTTGTTCTCTTAACATATCGACAATGTATCAAGCCAGAATACGCGAGAATTGTATGGAGAGGTCTACTTTTTTCACGGCTTTTCCAACTTTGAAGTCAAAAAACACCAACTTAGAGGCTTCGCAGCATATATGTTCCATACACGGATTTACTCAGAATTCGGAGTAGAACATTTCGTGTGTCTGTGTGTGTGTCTGTGTGTGTGTATGTCTGTGTGTGTGTGTGTGTCCGTCCGTCCCTTATAACTTTTGATCCGCTCAATTTACAGAGCCTAAAATTTCAGAATATATAAACAGTTACAGGCCTACAAAACTTTTATACTCGGAATTTTGAATTTTTGTTTCAGTCAGGGGTTATGAACTTTTGAATTTTTATTTTATTTTTCCATATATCTCAGAAACCATAAACGTTAGAACGCTGAAAATTGGTACAAACATAGACAAATACAAAATCTCAAATTAGTTTTTTCAAAAAAATTCCAGGGTTTCTCAAACATTTTTTATTAAGAAAAATATTTTTTTTATGATAAATTTATGAGTTTAACTGCCCATATTTCCAAAACTTTTACAATTATCGAAAAAAGCCGAAACACCCCAACTAGATAATTTAATTTTCTATAAAAAATATTAACATTGTAGTAGAAGATCTCAATTTTTTTTTAACAATTTTTTTAAAAATTGAATTTAGTGACGACATCGCTTCATACATTTTGTATGGCAGTCGCCTATACACAATATGTAAGAAGACTTAATAGTTTGATACTTCATCTCCAAACATACATACATACCATCATGCTATTTGCATATTCTGGGTAGGAAAAAGGATCTTCCTCCATACTATCCTATCTTGACATACATACCTACATATGTTGTATAAAAAACAAAATATCTGAAAATATTCAATAATTTGTATCTATGGGTTTATAGTTTGGTACATATTCTTCAACTATACATACTATCGCTATCGACAGTTGGATCTCATGTGTTACATGCAACTAGTCATAAAATGATTTTGTTAAATTATTTTTCATATGAATATTTTCCAACTGTCGATTTGTTCAGGAGAACTTTGTTCTCTTAACATATCGACAATGTATCAAGCCAGAATACGCGAGAATTGTACGGAGAGGTCTACTTTTTTCACGGCTTTTCAACTTAGAGGCTTCGCAGTATATATGTTCTATATATATATATGGATTTACTCAGAATTCGGAGTAGAAAATTTAGTGTGTCCGTACCCCCATTATGACTTTTGATCTGCTCAATGCGCAGAGCCTAAAATTTCAGAATAGATAGTTACAGGCCTACAAAACTTTTATACTCAGAATTTTGAATTATTGTTTCAGTGAGGGATTATCATCTTTTGAATTTTTACTTAATTATTCCATGGATCTCAAAAACTATATGAGCTAGAACCCTGTAAATTGGTGCTAATATAGAAAAATACAATAGGTATCTCATTTTTTTTTCAAAAAATACTAGATATCTCAAACATTTTTATAATTAAAAACATTTTTTTATGATAAATTTATATGTTTAACTGCCAATATTTCCAATGTTTTTAAAAATGTCGAAAAAAGCCGAAACACCCCAACTAGATAAATTAATTTGCTATAAAAAATATTAAAATTGTAGTAGTACAGCACAAACTTTTTTTAACAATTTTGATAAAAATTGAATTTAGTGACGACATCGTTTCATACAATTTGTAAGGCAGTAAACACTACACAATTTCTCAATCAAAAGTTTTATACCTACTTAATCTACAAACATACATCATGCTGTTTTCATATTCTGGGTAGGAAAAACAGACTGACCTCCATATTATCCTATCCTGACATATACCTACATGTTTTGTATAGAAAACATAGTATTTTAAAATATTTATTAATTTGTGTTTATAGTTTGGTACGTATTCTTCAATTATGCATACTATCGCCATCGACAGTTGGATCTCATGTAACTAGTTATTATTATTCATATGAGGTTAGGTTCATCTACATAATTTCATTTTATTTAAAAAATATATTTCAAGAAAAAATACTATACTAATTCCATAATATCAGGAGTCACGTAAATTTAAATACAAATTCACAACCTATTTAAATCTGAATTGTAAAATATAATACAATATTTTATAACATATTATTATAATCCCCATATACTGTCATAATCATATTATGATATTATAATCCCCAATAGGAATATACCTATTTCAAAGTTGGTGATTTCAAAGAATGAGTGAAACAATATTCAACATTACATCTACTCAAAGCAAGTGTCAAATACTAATAAATATACAATTCGGTGATAATAATAATACTAATGAACACTACCTTGCACCCTACGCAAGTGGCGAGTTTATTGCCGTATGGAAATTTCTTCCAACTAACCAGTGTATCCAACCCAGAGAAGCAATATTTTGCGTGAGAAATGAATTTAAATAAATTTCTCCTCTGCGCACAGAAATCAAACAGCTTACCAACTGTGCCACGGTGGTCGGGTGATACGTTCTTCTGTAATTTTTTTTGTGATTAATAATTTTAATATTTTTTCCAGTTGGCATGTCTAATGCTCTGTCTAGCCCTTTCTGTATCGGCAGCACCTTCTTCAGACTCAGACCCTGGAAATCCTCAAAGTTATCCAGAAAACGGACAGAAACCTGATGCCAAAGATCCCCTACTGTTCTGGAAAATCTTTTTCTTGGGATAAATAAAATTGGAAAATGATATACTAAATAAGCCAAAAGATGAATAGGAAAGTCCCCTGACATGAGAAGTTATCATACATTATTTATACATAATTTACACATAATATGTGAAATTAACATTTTATTTTTACATATTGGCAAAAGTCTTCTCATAGCACATTAATGGAACGGTAAGGAGTTAGTTACCTTTGATAGGATTGATATAGATTTTTTTTATAAATATTTCAAATAAAATGTAAATATAATTGAACAAGGAATATCTTTATAAATATAGAGAATTTTGGAGAAATTTAAATGAGTGTTAATTACTATTCATTATTTTATATGCTATTTAATTTTTTTGTTAAAAATATAAATTAAAATTCAATACAAAATTTTCTGTCTTATGAGTAGTACTTCTTACTTGAATTTTATACAACCTCTCCAATGATATCTTGTAAAATATAAAATACTCACTAATTATGTATAATTAATGGCAATATTAGAAAGTTTTGTTTAATTTTATTTAATTATTTACATAGTGTCTATTGAAATAAACATTAAATGCATATTTTTTTTTATTTTATAATTAATCTTCTTCTCCTGGACATTGACACAAATTGGAGGCTTAAAACAGACCTAGAAACAAGCTATTAACCTCTATTATATAGGATAACAACATAATATTATATAGGATACGTCATGAAGTCTGAATAATCTTTATTAATCAAAACCTTTTTCAACAACCCTGACTTGAATCAGACATGGGCAGATTTTCATTATGGTATACCTACCTAATTCACCGATTCACAAATCTTCAGTGGGTTCTTTTAAAAAAATTGGTTTCAGTGATGAATTTAATTTGTTATATCGCAGTCAAAACATCTCACGATATAATGTAACTATACACATACGCTGCATGCATCACTTAGAAATAATGTAACTACACACATACGCTGCATGCATCACTTAGAAATTCTTAATATTTTATTAAATTTTCGAAATTCTAAAAATTTATTTATATTATTTCTAAATTGAGAATGACGGATGTACTTACAGTACATCCATGCTGCAAGGTTACAGTTACTGAATCAACATATTCCTGCCTAAATGGGGAGTTTTTATAAAAAGCAATGAAAAGTTACTAATTTAATGATTTTTCTGTTTCTCCTACTAAAGAACTCGTTTGTTATAAAAATTCATTAAATGTCCTTTTAATATTTCCATGGAATACTTGAACTAAATGGGTGAGGAAATGTAAAAAAATACAATGTAAGTGAAGAAGCCATCTTGTTGTAATAAAATATTTCATTACATTTCAAATAATAATCTTTCGATAAAATTCAATGATTACATAAAGATAGATACATAATAATATATATACATAACATTATTAGAGTTTCTAGAATATAAAAAGATAATAATACATTATTATAAGTGCTTTAACAATAATAATTCATTGTCACCAATGCAAGAGGAAAGAGAGCTGATAATTTGACATTATTTTTTGCTTTTGAAATAAGATGGTTGTATAGATGGGGTATTTCAATAATTTGGTAAATAAATATTAAAATTATCGATGTAAACTGATTTATTTCACTTCCAATGAAAGCTGGTCCAGAACAAAGAAAGAACACAATGCTGCTGTGATAGTTAATATGTAACATATCTTTAAAAAAACAACACTAATTTACACACAGCATTTTGTAGATAGTTTAGAGAAGATGTACTTGGCTCATCACGGATATTTACTGTTACTTTTAAAAAAATGCTTGGACCATTTTCAAGCCAAAATAAGATTGAACTAAAAAAATACTCTATCTTTTCTGCTATTCTGGCTCTCACATTTTAAACATATCTTCACATCTAAACTGATAAAAATTGTAGTAAAAATAATATAGTTAGACATGTTTAATCTTTTAATTTTAAAAAATTAAATCAAAACCTACAAAATGATTATATAAATTCATACCATCATGGTATATCCCAGCGACAGATGTGCATTGAAATTAAAAAAAAATTATGAAAACAAAACACAGTTTTTTAATCCACGAGAAGTATAAGATTAAAGAGTCTTAGCGCTTTAATAGACATACCTTGCCTCTTCAAAATCAAAAATTTTATGTATATATTTTATTTATAGATAAATTTTAATGATCTTCCACTGTGATTAAAATATGAAATTGCTAAAAAAATCATTTTATATTTACATACTTAACCAATAATTTGAAGAGCACTGCTTTTTGAATAGTAATTATTTATAACATACCAAATTTGGTGAAGTAAAAAAACATAATAACAGCACAATGCAATAAACAAAAAATTGATTTATTCTTTGACAAACGTCATTGAATGGCGACTGTTAAGAAATACGCACCGTTTTTAATGTCCATCAAATGAATGGACTTATATCTACAGTTTATTATGAGAAAAGTGTGCTTTAATGTAAATAAGTGAAATTTACCAATAGTATGTTATTATTATTAAAATTTGTCAGTTTTTATTTTCTAGATTTTCTAAGATCTCAAAACAATTTAAAATGGAGAAATGAAAATTTGGGGCAAAAATTATGCGATAATATTAATATAAAATAATTTGGTAATTGAATTTTATTATATATGACTAGGTTAAAAAAATTACTATACAGTAAATTAAATTTCAACAACAAATTAATGAAATTTAATGTCAATAGGTATAACAATTGAAAATAAATCAAATGCATCCTAATAACCTTACTGAAATATATATTTTTTTTATAAATCTTGGTATGTAAAAGTTTTAAATATATGTATGGTACATACATTATTTATTTTTAAGACATTAAAAAAAAAAATCTATAGTATAGAAGATAAAAGAAATCAAATATGTACGTTATAATATGTAACATTAATAAAAACAAAACAATACACTTCATCACAATAGAGTTAACAATAATTTATTTTTATTTTGTTACATACATAATATTACAATATGTATCTATTTACATATTTAAACAATAAACGAAGAGTGTGTGATATTCATTATGAAACTAAATATACATTAATTATCTACAAACATCAATTTTAAATTGACAAAAGATTTTTAAATAAATATTATGGTAATTAGGTATGGGTGTGACTTTAAATTTATAGTGCAAAGAATTATTTTGTAAAATTTTCAATACATGGCTTGCCTTCTAATTATAATCATCTCAGCGCTACAAGCAATTGTGGATCTTTCTCAATAACAACTGCATTGTTTTAATCCAGTCTCTTATACCAATGACAGAACTAATTATTTTTTGTTGTCTGTTTATATTGTGTTTATTTTTATTTATTTCACTTTTAAAACTGTATTTTTTAATTTAAAATTATGTAAGTATTCCTAATGTTTATTTTTATAGCTTTCTTATTCTTTTGTTTTTTAATGTAATGTAATAATTTCACAAATGTACAGGTGGCTGCTTCAGAACAGATTTATTCTAGTGAGGCGGCTATCTTATATTAAAATAATGTATATGTTTATATGATCATAAATAAAATAAAATAAATAAATAAATAATCGGACAGGATCATTCCGTTTAATTTTAGATATTTCTTTTATCAACATGTCTGCTATCAATCTTCTTATTAAATTTGTAATTTAGATGAATAGTAGAACAGATTTAAAGACAAGTATTGCATTAATTTGTATCTAAATAAAGTTAAATGTTGTCCTTAGTCTCAGATTATCGGGCTGAATTAAATAAATGAAAAACAAAGTTATTGTTGGACGCACTGAGCATTTAACATTATACATATTGTTTGCCCAAGAAACTAATTTATTATAATCTGACAGTTTCTAGTACAAATATAAAAAATACATAATTTAACAGCGCAAATAAATTCAATAAAAATCACATATGATTTTTAAATACAATTTAGTACAGTCAAGATTGATTTGTTTCAACAATTATTCAAAACAAAGGACTTTGCACATATGTTTACGGATTCAAAATAAAAAATATATATACAAGCATTTTTAATATAAACAAATCTCAAAATCTATACTAACTATAATAAGCATTAATTAAAAGTTTTATAATGGTCGATGAAAGACCTAATACTTGAATATTAATGAATTTAAAAAGCATACCTACTAAAAATGTTTTGTAAAAAAGCTTACCTATTACGATGTTGAATAAAAGAATAATTAAATTAGAATATTCAATTATGAACTTATATGTACATCGATTTGCAATTGATATTATGTATATCTATTCTTGTCCTACTTATTTTCTATTTCTATCAAAGTTGGACAGAGACAATATTAATTTACCATAGTATCTTTCAGTTTATCAATTTTTGGGATAAAAAGTATGCGTATAAAAGTAATAATATTTCCTTTATCAATGCATTTTGGCAAAATTAATCAGAATCAATCCATGCATTGATAAAAAGACTGGCTGGTTGACTGACATACGTTCAACACAAATCAATTTTGTGGTGAACATCAAAAGTATAGTCAATTTACTTCTCTGAGTATGTATGAAGGCGAAAATGTCACTTGTGTACTAAAATCTTTCTGATTATTTATTTATTTAATATTGCTTCTCGGGCAACTAACAGGTACAATGTCAAATATTAATTTAACACGCACCCAATAACAAGTTGCCACATTCTGGAGACTTACGATATTAATCGTCTCACAGATCCAGACTGAAAACACAATTAAAAACTGTGTCTCCACCGAGAATCGAACCCGGGATAATATTAAATTGATATGATAATATTATCATATCAATAAACATACTATTTATACGACTTTGAAATACTATGTACCTTTTTGTATCATAAAGTGTCCTTATATGATTACAAACTACACTTTACAAGACTTTTAAATAAATACTAACATATTAAATAATAATAAAATTTACTATAAATGTATATACATTTCAGATACACATAACATTTTATAGATATGTATGTACACTTAAAAAATAAAATGAAAATAAACATGCAACTTTCTTGAGGCATGTTAAATTATATAATATTATTTTGAACATGAATGTGTTCTTTATATAATAATATTATAAACTAACACATTCATAAATAATAAAACATTATACATATCAAATTAAATCTCTTTATGAGAGACAAATAAAACATAACAATTAAAAAATAACAATAATTCTCACAGCACTTGTGTGGTACCAATATTTGTGAAGCATCTCGTATAATCCACTCCATTTAACATGACAATAACGAACGTCATCGTGCGATGGAAGGATCTGATGTGGAAGAAATTTATTTCATTTATCTATTTAACTATCACAATATATTATCATTCGGTTTGCTTGACTATAATAGTTGATGTGGCCACATGTCCTTGTAAAATAGTCTTAGTTTCGCTGTTCACGGAAAACTTACAGGAGACCCTGAGAATGTTGCCCAAGGAGTAAGTACCGGGAACAGTGCAGGCTAACTGAAGGGGAACGTTCCTGCTCTCCAAAGAAGGCAAGGACACTTGAACACCGCCATTCTCATTCCCTCCGGCACCCACCCATGAGATGCCAGAATATTTATAGCTAGAACTGAAAAACAAACACAAAAATGGTCTAAAAATCATTCATTGATTAAAAGTAATTCATTGATTAAAGTTTTGTCTATATTTGTCAGTCTTTTTTATCCATATTTTTTTTTTACACACTTTTTGTATAACTTGTATAACTTCACCTGTCAGTCCGTACTGGAATGTTGCAATTAATTTTTGACTAATTTTGCGACCAGTTAGAGCTCTGAAACTTTTAGAATTTGTGTATTACCGATGACAATGCATGGCAAATTTGCCAGCTTAATATTTTGATAGAAATTGAACAATTTTGTATTTCATATAAACATATTATACTTTCACAATAGATAATATACATTCTGTATTTGAATTCATCTTTATTTGTTATACAAAAACAACTACATTTGACATTATATGTATGACATTGGCAGTATGAATGTAAACAATCTATGGACTGACGTGAAATACTTATTTATACGTCATTTAAACGTGAAGAAAACCTTGAAAAATGGTTCCTCAAATATTTTTTTAATTTACTTATTTAATTCTGTTTTCACATGTACTTATATTTTTAGCCTTTTCAAACTCCAATGGAATCAAATTGAATGCTTTGACTCCAAGGAATTGAATTGAAAATGTTTTGGATCGAAAGTTGACTGTCAAAATTATACAAATTGAAACTTACTTTTTATGACTAGAAGTATTTATAACAGCTACAACATCTCTATTAGAACAATTGACTAAATGCATCTTGACTGGTATAACACAAATAAACTTATTTCCAAAGTTGTGTTTCACCTCCAATTGATGTTCTAAACAAAATGTGACCAGTCTTTCGTCACAATCCAAAGAATTCTGTCTGACCAGACTAGAACCATTATTGTCTACAATCTCTGTACCAAACAATTTTATTGGTAAACTTTCCATACTCTTGAGGTGTTCCTGCGTTAATAGCCCACTCGATACTTTCCAATTCAATTTGTCTAAATTCAAATGATGCTGGCCGATAGCTTCTCTTCTGAAGCCACCATTCTCTGTGATATCAGCTTTCCATCTTACAACTAGAGTTGAGTTCACGGCTTGACTGTCCAAAGATGTATTTTCTTCTAAATTGACAAAATCAACGGATGGATCGCTGTCATCAAACACCGAAGCATAATCCGTCACAAAACACGAAAACGGTTTTTCTTTTATAGACGTAATATTAATATCATTGTTATCTACGCGTACATCAGATGATATAATATCTTCAGTTTTATTTTTAACAGTACTCCTCCAAGCTTTCAATATGAGCAGAATGTTTTCTTGGCTGTTGAGCATCTTGACATCTTGCACAGGAATGAAGCTGTCGAGGGACCAACTCTGACTGAGCATGGATACTTGTTGTATCTCCACCATCGTGACAATACCGTGATGCACCTGGTTAGCATTCTTCACTTCGAGGCCTATATTTAAAGCTTCTAAATATTTGTCGCTGTTCTTTTCACCTCTCAAGGTACGTCTAGCCACAGCAGACAACTGAACAGATTCCTAAAACAAATAGAGATATAAAAAAAATATATAAAACGCTTATGAAGTAAATCATTTTATCAACAATGTAGTATAGGTATCTTAAAATATCTAGAAAAATTTTGGCGGAATAGGGGACGGTTTGCGCATTCACCAATCAAGCAATGAAAACCAAATTTCTGTTTACAGATAACTATACCTATATTATTTAGGACATTGACCAAAATAAATCTTCTTCTTATTTATAAAAAGAATTTATCAAAACATTATTCTGACGATGTGCTTTGCATGAAATACGTCAATAATCGTAATAATCAATAAAGGAAAAAAAAAAGATTTATTTTTATTTTAACTTAGTAACGTAAGTTTTTTGGTCTCATAGATTTTCACCAAGAATTCTGCCAACAAACTACATCAACTATTTTTTTATTATTAATATATCATCATAGATTTTCACCAAGAATTCTCTGTCAACAAACTAAATCAACTATTTTTTTTATTATTACTATATCATCATAGATTTTCACCAATAATTCTCTGCCAACAAACTAAATCAACTATTTTTTTTATTATTACTATATCATCATAGATTTTCACCAATAATTCTCTGCCAACAAACTAAATCAACTATTTTTTTTATTATTACTATATCATCATAGATTTTCACCAATAATTCTCTGCCAACAAACTAAATCAACTATTTTTTTTATTATTACTATATGATATCATCATAGATTTTCACCAATAATTCTCTGCCAACAAACTAAATCAACTATTTTTTTTATTATTACTATATCATCATAGATTTTCACCAATAATTCTCTGCCAACAAACTAAATCAACTATTTTTTTTATTATTACTATATCATCATAGATTTTCACCAATAATTCTCTGCCAACAAACTAAATCAACTATTTTTTTTATTATTACTATATCATCATAGATTTTCACCAATAATTCTCTGCCAACAAACTAAATCAACTATTTTTTTTATTATTACTATATCATCATAGATTTTCACCAATAATTCTCTGCCAACAAACTAAATCAACTATTTTTTTTATTATTACTATATCATCATAGATTTTCACCAATAATTCTCTGCCAACAAACTAAATCAACTATTTTTTTTATTATTACTATATCATCATAGATTTTCACCAATAATTCTCTGCCAACAAACTAAATCAACTATTTTTTTTATTATTACTATATCATCATAGATTTTCACCAATAATTCTCTGCCAACAAACTAAATCAACTATTTTTTTTATTATTACTATATCATCATAGATTTTCACCAATAATTCTCTGCCAACAAACTAAATCAACTATTTTTTTTATTATTACTATATCATCATAGATTTTCACCAATAATTCTCTGCCAACAAACTAAATCAACTATTTTTTTTATTATTACTATATCATCATAGATTTTCACCAATAATTCTCTGCCAACAAACTAAATCAACTATTTTTTTTATTATTACTATATCATCATAGATTTTCACCAATAATTCTCTGCCAACAAACTAAATCAACTATTTTTTTTATTATTACTATATCATCATAGATTTTCACCAATAATTCTCTGCCAACAAACTAAATCAACTATTTTTTTTATTATTACTATATCATCATATATTTTCACCAA
Organism: Molanna angustata; assembly: GCA_963576475.1. NCBI lineage: Eukaryota > Metazoa > Arthropoda > Insecta > Trichoptera > Molannidae > Molanna > Molanna angustata. The sequence goes on from OY754967.1 coordinate 42,044,168, forward strand.
TAATTCTCTGCCAACAAACTAAATCAACTATTTTTTTTATTATTACTATATCATCATAGATTTTCACCAATAATTCTCTGCCAACAAACTGAATCAACTATTTTTTTTATTATTAATATATCATCATAGATTCAACAAACTAAAGCAATAATTTTGAAGGGCATTAACAAACATAACGTTTACCTGAACAGAAATGGTCCATGTATGTCTCAGTAGTCTGTGTTTAGGAAGCGTATTTGTCTGTGAGTTTTCATAGTAGAACAGAGCGTGTAAGGTGTGGGTCCCGGCAAGATGTGGAGCCTGCACCCAGACAACTCCCGAGTGTGTTTGACCAGCCCCCAGAGAGTCCAGTACCTTCACACAATGTCTCTCCCTGAGCCGCCTCTCTCTATCCATGCGGGATTGACGTTCGTCTATATAAAAATAATTCATTTAAATAATTCACTATATTATCAATCCGAATGTTGCCTTTTTAGGTGAGACGAGGCTGATTTGTGGGGATACAGGCATGTGTTGTGATTCATTTTACAAGGCATGTATGCACACTTGTCCCTAGTTACCCCTCATTGTGAGATATGCTGCGAAGGTATGAATGATCGAATGACAATAAAACTACTTACTTTTAATTACTTACAAAACTTCACCTATATAAAAAAAAACCATCTATAATTAGACTTTAGTAGATATGATGAACTGTAGGTACAGCGTATACCAGACCCCTAGTATCTCAACACATGAAACTACTGAGTTTGAAATGGCCAAATTTCCACTAAGAACCTACCTTCATAATACAGAATGATTATTATTACACTTATAGAATGTACGGAGAATACTGCGGCAATTAGGTAGATTCTAAGCGTATATTGAAATTGGTTTTGGAATCAAATTTTGAAAGTAAGATCACTAGACATGTACAGAGAATGCCAGACACGTTTCCCCAAAAGAGTAATGACCAACACCCAGGTGGAAGGAGAAGAATTTCTTAACTTATTATTTTTTGTTGTCTGTTTAGATTGTGTGTACCTATTTCACTTTTAAAACTGTATTTTGTAATTTAAAATATGTATATAAATATTCCTAATGTTTATTTTTATAGCTTTCTTATTCTTTTGTTTTTTACTGTAATGTAATAATTTCACAAATGTACAGGTGGCTGCTTCAGAACAGATTTATTCTAGTGAGGCGGCTATCTTATATTAAAATAATGTATATGTTTACATGATCATAAATAAATAAATAATAAATAAATTGAAAGACCCAGGTTGAGGTGGAAGAAGAAGCTGCACAGCTTCTCCAATTGATGCTTTGAAAAGCGGGCAGCTGAGAACAGGTGGAGTTGGACTGTGAAAGTTATGGCTATATTTGAGCTGAAACACTACAGGAGAGACAGAGAGGTATGATGAAATCAATCCTATACATGAGCCTGAAGTTGACGTTATTTTGATCAATTCTTATTTATTAACCCAATTAAGAAGGGTAGGTACAAGTACTTGCATAACCTACGGACGGACAGTATTTCGCACAGAATTTTTTAAATCTCATTTTAATTGAATATAATAACGGTAAAAAAAAACGATGTAGATATATCATAAAAAGATCAAAGATAAACAAAAGATCACATTTACTCAATGCCATTGAACAGTTCATAATATAAACATAAGACAAATGAAGTATAATGTTATTGTAGTTATCTCCATATAAAAAAGTACATGGCGGCATCAATATGTCACGTGATCCTTCCAGCATTTGATTAGATAAGGAATATGCGCCGATTGTGTATTGGTAAGGATCAAATGCAAAGCAGAATGTTCAGCGCGAAACAACAAAATGAACTGGCGCAGTATCCCTCTTTTCTACACGCATGCGTATTAGATCCTTACAAAGCGCGGGAGAGTATAAATTTCGCCGGTGATAATCGATGAATTTCAATGTTTAGAGTTCTTAATTTTTTAAATAATTTAATAATTGTTTTGTTGATTCACCGATAGATGTCTTGAAGTCAAATATGTGTGAGTAATATTTATCCTATTCTCGTCTCACTCAAGTATGAATTTTCTGAGATATGAAGGTTCACAATTGTGTATAGCCATGAGGGTATGTATAGATGACGCTCGGCGTTTAGGTACGCGGCCGGTGGGCATCTATACATGACGCTGGTCTTAAAAAGGTTAAAATCTTATTAGATTACTATTTAAGTTGAATATTTTAATAGTTGGAAATATGCAAACATTGGATTTTTTCCCTGTTGGAAATCAATGATATTTTTTCATGATAATGACATGTACTATTTGAGTATTTTTACTATGGGACATTGTATAGCATCTTTAAATTATATTTTCTTATCACTGTGTCATGTCAGGTTCCCCCGACGTCAACTACTACTTTGGCATAGGCATCCGTCTTGAGCTTAACGGAACAGCTCCTCCACCCTATGAACTCTATTACATTTTCTAAAATTTCTTAGCCAAGAAATCTGCCTCCCACCCACACTGCAACCAACCTCAATTTTTTTCTTTCATGATGAGGTGCAGTAAACCGTATTTCTCCGTAACAATAAATAAGGTAAGTATACTTAAATTATATAGATGTAAAAAATTAAATCACTTTTAGTTAGATGTAATAAAATATATCCATACCTTGTACTAGTGGTGGCTGCAAGTATCTGCTGTTGAGTAGAGCAGTAAAAACATTACTTTCATTGGCAACATACGATACATGCTGAGGATGCGAAGTGGCCATGTACAGAGACTTGAGTGGAACACGACCAACATTCTTAAACTCCACATTCACCCTCTGCAATTCACCACTCAACAGCTGGGGGCTCACCTCCGTAAAAGTTACCTACAAACATTTACAAATTTAATATACTTCTTCTTGAGCCTATTTTCGTCCAGTCCTGAATAAAGGCCTTCTCCATTTAATTCATTTGATATAAATATGTACCTTGAATCTTTTCTACAACTAGAAAATAATTTAGTAAACCGGCTTGGAATAGTACTTCCGTTCTTTCTTATAATAATTGATTTCGAGTGTCCCTTAAGAGCTGGGTTAGTGGAAATACTTCTTCTTCTGGTGCCGTGTCAGGAACCCGACTTTGAGGATCACTCTGGCGAATCCTTCTCTGTTTAGCAGCTCCTGGAGATCAGAAGTAGGGTCCGCCAGTATTACAATGAAAATACAACAGGCAAAATAACATCTCACACAGTTGAGCAATGAGATTCTTTGCTTATTCTGAATATTGCCTTTTCAGATGTAACGAGGTTGGTGTGTGTATATACTTGCATGTGTCATGATTCCTTTTATAAGGTAATGTACAAAATACAACTACTGGTTTACTCTACATTGTAGGATTATGCTGTGATTTTATGTATGTACAGAAAAATGAGTCAGTATTGAAAATGGTTGGGTAAAAATAGTGAATATATTTAATCAAAATGATTGTACCTGCAAACATGGCGCAGTTGGCACCACCGTTATATTGAGTCTCTTATCAACCCCATATTGTGGCTCACCCCCAACTTCTTTTACACCTTTTAACTTGGGACCCTTTACTTCAAACATCTGTTTTCCCAGTACTGAAGACCTCTCAGTTGTAGTATTTTCCTCATTTGGTGGAACAGGATTGCATAATCTACACAAATTAATGAGTCATTTATACTACTTTATTTTATAAATTAATATTGAAAATTGCAGAACAAAAAATGTTAATCACATACTTAAGAAAAGTTAACAATATTAATGAGATAATATGTAAATTTACATGTAGCAACATTCATAATTGACAAATCTACAAGAATAAGCAGTTTTATGAAACATCACTGAATAACTATTTTGTGAAACAAATCTGAATAACTTGACCATCGATTTAGAATATTTCTCAGCTTAAATAAATATTCAGTTATAGGTGTCGCCAAATAACTTGATTTTTTTAACAGAGAAGGGGGGCGATTTGCACGTAAACCAACGAAGCAAAAAGACAAAAATTTAAGCTCTGCGCAACCGGAAGCTCGTTCAAGATATTTGGTGATAATTATACAGCATTTTACAGCAAGAAAATCTTGCTTATTGTCATTAAATTTAGTGAAAAGAATAATTAAACGATCCTGAAGAATTTTTAGGTTGTATTCCCTTTGAAATAAGTGAGGGTTCAAAATCCTAATTTCAGTAATAAAAAATCATTCTACCTGTATGCCACACCGAGCAGAGTCAACTCTCCTGGATGCAGAGGTGTCAGTGTAAGCGGTACACTGGTAACCTTATCACTGTGCAGAACTATGGAAGGAACCTGCTGTGTCACTACGATGGACTTGTCGTACTCTCTGGAGGCAGTCACACAACTCTCGTTGGAGAAGACCATCTCACTTTCTGATCCAGTACCGTCCGTCCCTGTCTGTGACTTGAACTGCCACAACAACTGGAGATCCATGATTGTTATATCAATCAGAAGGGGATTGTGAAGGAATACCAAAATTTGAATCAATTCTAAAAACAAAGAGTGGCAATTGTAATATGACTTTATGGAAAATATATTTTTCAAAACTATAACCTGACACAAAAAAGTATACAACAAAAACTGACTGACAGCATTTACTTAAATTTCATCTCAAATTATTAAAATTAAATTGGAACACACTTTTTCACTTCTACATTTATCTGTTAAACAGGGCAAATGTTTCATCTCGTTAAAATTAGTAAAAAACAGGATATTTTATTTGTATTTAATATTTGAAAAAGGAATAAATTAAAATGGAAAGATAATAAATTAATTGAGACCTGAATTATTCGCATTATTTTTTCTGAAAGGTGTTATTTTTAAAAGAAAAGCAGTTTTATTAGTTAAATGGTGATATTTTTAAAAATCAATGTTGTTTTCTAGAAAGAAATGTAAATTAAGAGATATCAACACTGGATTTAGAATTACAAGTACATTTGCTTAAATATTTCTATAATAAAGATTGTTCAAAAAGATAATGCGACCATGTGAATGATATTCTGAGTGACGGAAATGTAAGAAGCATGAACAACAGACGAACATGTATAAGACAATGTATGTTGACAAGGCGATGAATGTATTTCAAGACAGAAAATGTGGCGTTCGGTTCTCTATGATATATCTCATGATGGTATAAAAAGTTAAAAACAAAAAGAGCTTTTTCATCCTAAATCCTCGTTTATTAAAAAACACAAATGCATAAAATCAAAAATAATTTGTTATAATTTATTAAAGATTTTATACAAGAAATTCAGGTCTCTATTAATTAATGCTCGATATATACATATGTATATTTACATACCGCCCTGGGGTGCTATAGGACTGGAAGTGTTGTCAGTAGCCGCATTGAAAATGGAAAGTGTTGGCTTAAAGAGCATTGGAGCCGCCCCTTTTGCCTTGTACAACAGCATCTCTTCTAGGGGCCCCCAGAGACGAGCGGAAGCCGAGCTCTGGGGCTCCAGGCGAGGAGACGAAGATACACCCCCGCACCAAACTACAGTGGAGTTGCCCTCCACTACGGGGACTGGTAGAACTGGGAGATGGTTCTGTTGCTCGGGGACATTGATTAACCATTGCTAAAAATAAACAAAAAACATTGGATGTTTGTACATGTAGGTACACAAGATAGATTCTATAAACATTAAAGTGACTTGCCGTATAATAAAATTAGACTCAACGAAGAATACAGATAATAAACTAGTTGCATGTAACACATGAGATCCAATTGTCGATAGTGATAGTATGTATAGTTGAAGAATAAGAATCAAACTATAAACCCATAAATCCAAATTATTGAAAATTTTAACACATGTTGGTATGTATGTCAAGATAGGACAGTATGGAGGTCAGTCCTCTTTTTCTACCCGGAATATGAAAACAGCATGATGGTTCTGTATGTATGTTTGGAGATTAAGTATCAAACTATTAAGTCTTCTTACATATTGTGTATAGGCGACTGCCATACAAATTGTATGAAGCAATGTCGTCACTAAATTCAATTTTTATAAAAATTGTTAAAAAAAATTGAGATGTACTTCTACAATATTAATATTTTTTTATAGAAAATTAAATTATCTAGTTGGGGTGTTTCCGGCTTTTTTCGATATTTTTAAAAGATCATAAAAAAAATATTTTCCTTAGTAAAAAATGTTTGTGAAACCCTGGAATTTTTTTGAAAAAACCAATTTGAAATTTTGTATTTGTCTATGTTTGTACCAATTTTCAGTGTTCTAGCTTTTATAGTTTCTGAGATAAATGGAAAAATAAACCAAAAATTCAAAATTTGATAACCCCTGACTGAAACAAAAATTCACCATTATGAGTATAAAATTTTTGTAAGCCTATAACTGTTTATATATTTTGAAATTTTGGGCTCTATAAATTGAGCGGATCAAAAGTTATAAGGGGGTGACGGACAGACACACAAAACTCACATAAAATGTTCTACTCCGAATTCTGAGTAAATCCATGTATGGGAACATATATGCTGCGAAGTCTCTAAGTTGGTGTTTTTAGCATGCAAAAAGTCCACTATGCCATACAAAATGTTCCTAGTATTCCTTATACGCGGGTCTTGGCTTAATACTTGGTTGATATGTTAAGAAAATAAATTCTCTTGAACAAATCGACAGTTGGAAAATATATATGTGGGGAGTATCACATAGGTACATAGTAATATATATGTGGGGAGTATCACATAGGTACATAGTAATATATATGTGGGGAGTATCACATAGGTACATAGTAATATATGTGGGGAGTATCACATAGGTACATAGTTTTTAATTGTTCTGGCAATTTATTGTAGTTACACATTCCTTTGCACATTATTCTTTCATGTCCAATTTTAATTGTTCTGGCAATTTATTGTAGTTACACATTCCTTTGCACATTATTCTTTCATGTCCAATTTTAATTGTTCTGGCAATTTATTGTAGTTACACATTCCTTTGCACATTATTCTTTCATGTCCAATTTTAATTGTTCTGGCAATTTATTGTAGTTACACATTCCTTTGCACATTATTCTTTCATGTCCAATTTTAATTGTTCTGGCAATTTATTGTAGTTACACATTCCTTTGCACATTATTCTTTCATGTCCAATTTTAATTGTTCTGGCAATTTATTGTAGTTACACATTCCTTTGCACATTATTCTTTCATGTCCAATTTTAATTGTTCTGGCAATTTATTGTAGTTACACATTCCTTTGCACATTATTCTTTCATGTCCAATTTTAATTGTTCTGGCAATTTATTGTAGTTACACATTCCTTTGCACATTATTCTTTCATGTCCAATTTTAATTGTTCTGGCAATTTATTGTAGTTACACATTCCTTTGCACATTATTCTTTCATGTCCAATTTTAATTGTTCTGGCAATTTATTGTAGTTACACATTCCTTTGCACATTATTCTTTCATGTCCAATTTTAATTGTTCTGGCAATTTATTGTAGTTACACATTCCTTTGCACATTATTCTTTCATGTCCAATTTTAATTGTTCTGGCAATTTATTGTAGTTACACATTCCTTTGCACATTATTCTTTCATGTCCAATTTTTTTTTGTTGTTTTCTCAGTTTCAAAGTAATATTTTGTATGTGTTGTAAAAATAATAATTAACACTTCCTTGTACCCTGCACAATTTATAAATGGCCATATTATATACCTTCTGACTAACCAGTGTTTCCAACACAGAGAAGCAATATTAGCGTGAGAAATTCATTTAAATAAATATTTGTTGAAGTTGTGGATTTGTGTTCTCTGTTGAAGTCTTAGTTGAGAGTTTTATATTTTTCCTGTTTATATTTTATGTATTAGTTTTAAAGTTTGGTACTGTACGATCTTCTGTATGATTAGTTTATTTTGATATTTTGATGGTTTAAATAGGCATATTTAGATTGTAAGTCATATTTACTATTCTATTTTGCTTTCTTTGTAGCTTTTGGATTTCGGTCTTATTTATGATTTTTACAAGAAAGAGAAACACATTTGGGGACAGTATACTTTCACGAATGGTTCAAAATTCAGATATGGCAGAGAAAGAAGTATGCAACAATATTACCTGTCTAACATGAAGGTATTCCCTAAGAAAGGCGGCTTGCTGTGCGGGAGTCTGCAGGGATCGTGGGGCTAGAAGGGAGGCCAAAGCTTCAGCAGCATCAGCCCAACATCCTTTCACTTGACCAGCCAAACGACCGACTGAAAATTCTATGTGATCCGTGGCCAACCGCCACCCCCCTCCTCTATACACCTGAAATTATACATAATTTTAAATAAATACAGGATAAATGCAATATATCTCTCTCTTTTTCATAAGATCATGGCATATTTATTTATTTAAAGTATCAAAACTTATCTGAACATTTACAAAAATTACTTTAACAAGAAAAGAGAAAAACAAAAACTGTGTGTTAAAATCATATCAATTACATAAATTAAGAAAAAATAAAAATAAAATATTCACATATTATTAAATAGGGTTCTGTGCATCTCCATCTTACAAAAGCCAATACCAACATCAAAAAAGTCTATACTTGGGAAATACTCGTTAGTTAGACGCTGCATGCAAACGAGCGTTGAAGTTTGTTTTACATTTGTAAGATAGTTGTCACTCTGGTACTTCTACCTGGTATATCATATTTATTATTTGCAACAACTCAGAGCTGTCAATTTTGTTTTTTAATATTTTTAAAAGATTCGAAATGTCAATTTTTTTCTACTGTCTGATAACTTTAATAAATTAAGATATTTAAGAATAAATGTGTAATTTAAATTTTCCCTATGAATACCCATTTCAAAATTAATAAATCTCAAAAACTTATTATACTAATGCATACTAATGAAAATCTTTTAGTCTTACTGTTGTATAAACCATGGTATAAACATTGTAATTATTTGTACCTATCATGTGTTGAATGTAAATGTCCTATTAAGGGTGTGCATGTGTGTAAAATAAATAAACAATAACATAAAACCCAATTTACTTAGTTACTTATACAATTAACCCCATTTACTTATGTACTTAATAAAAATAGAGATATTGTGAGTACAATGAAGATAAGTGCTTCGCTATGGTTCAGACATGTAGAGAATGAACAAAGAACGGCTAATAAAGAAGGTATACAAGGCTGAAAAGAGTGGAATGAGAAGTAGGGGCCGGCCGAGAAAGAGTTGGCATGATCATATAAATAAGATTTTGAAAGATGAGAACACACAAGGTTAGAAAAATAGGAGAGCATGCATGATGCCACAAAAATGAGTGAAAATATAGTCAACCTGATATGCCTGTCTATAACATCTCAGCGAGTGCTTTCTCTGTCCGGCTTTAGAGTATCTGTGTCCAGCCAGGACCATGTGGAAGGCATACTTCCTGGGTAAGGCCTTGCGAGGTGGACCCGCCAAGAAACACAAGGCGGCCTGCTCCAGGAGAAGGGCACTGCGAAGGTCACAGTCTTCAGAGGTCATCCTGATGAGCTGTTTGGCAGCTTCACCGTGCAGACCTCGACTATTAAGGCACTGAACTGAAAGAAGAGTTGCTCGCACACCATACACTGGCATTCTGAAAAATAAATTCAATAATTGATGTATGTCCCAGTATAAAGGTTTTTACCAGAGTCAAAGAAAATTTTGGGAAAAAAGGCCAGATTCTGAAATCCAAAGTGAACGGCAGGCTAGAAGTAAAATACTAACTTCCTTCATAAGACAAAGTCACGAGTTAGCATCATAGGTTTTCTTTGTGTATAATATTCAGAGTGTCAAATTATATTATGTTTGTTCATATGAACTATTGTATATCGACATATGTTATTGGCCATAAACTTTATGGAAAGAATCAGAAGCCAACCACGAGACAAGCAACATCGGAGTGCAAAATTAAGTCACGCAACTATAGTCCAAGCACTTTTTCCGTATCTGTTTCCACTCAAATTTTCCATGCTGTCCACTCTCTTCACTTATAGCAAAACCCTTCCAATCGCGCCACTTGAGACAATTTTGCGACGGCGAATTCAATAGCAAATTGCTACATTTTTGGTGTTTCAAGACAAATTAACAATGTTTATATGGTAAAAGGATTTATATTTGACACATATTCTTCAATATTTCTTTTGCATATATGTACATCCTTTTGGGGAGGCATGCTTATCTAAACAAGCTAATGTAGCAAAGGCATTGCCTAGTTATATTGTATAATTTAAAATTAATGTTATGATTGTAAGAATTGAATAGTTATTGTTTAATTATATAATAGAGCACATATACCTACTTTAATTGCTTTTACAAGGGATTCTATAATTAACTCCATTTCATGTACCAAAGCAAAATAGCAAAAATAATGCTCTATTTTATACTATGGAGATAGCCGGCATGAAGGATGTGGTTATTTCGTGAATCGGCTGAAGAATGATGAGGTGTGATGAAGGTGCGCGAAGACCGTGACGTGCACTGTGGATAGAGGTGGGAAAAACAGCTTATTTTTTTAAACGTTATAGACGTTTCGTTAATTTTAAATAACGTTATTTTTAAAGGCTTAAAAAGCTTAAAAGTTTATTTATATTTGTACTGTATATATACAAGTACAATATACCTAAATCTAAAAAAAATTAACACATTAACATGAAATGAAAAAAAGGTATGTTTTTGAAATAAATATAATGTACTTTTAATTTTTTGCTTCCTCTAGAAAGTATTTAAAATGTACCTTTGACGAAAATACAGTAGAATTGTTATACAATACATACATATTAAGTTTAAAAATTATGTTGATGATAATTTTGTACGCTCGAATCATCTAACAAAGCCGACAACGCACAATAAACCAACCCGATAGGCGTTTTAAACGATACTAAAGAAACCAAAAATAAACGTTTACAAAAATCAGTAATAATAATAACTTATAACGTTGAACGAAACAAGACGATTTGAAACTGATCATTCGTCACAATGATGTCAACAGATGTCAATCACGTGTTAACTAGCGACCGACAATGCTGCACGCCGCGCCGGTCAGCTAATCATATATCACAATCATCTCGCAACGTTGTCGTTAAAAATAATACATCTTTGTTATGATTATAAAATAAGCTTTTAAAGACAAACAGCTTTTAACGGAATCATCATCGGAACGTTATGATTCATGATTGAAATCGTTGTAACACTCGCAAGGTTCAACGAATATGGTTTAAAATTTATAACGTTTGATTGATTATTTTTTTTAAACGAATATTTTCATCAGCTTTCGTTTAAACGATCATCTCTAACTGTGGATACGGGTGACTGTGGCTGACGGCGGGACAAGAATGTTTGGTCCCGTGTTTGGATGCATTTGGCACTTGTTGCTACCCAGAGACACTGGGATTCCAGTGGAAATCTTTGGTGTCGCCGAAATATATGATAATGTATGTGTCACCACAATACATAACGAAAAGGACATACATAATTTATTTGTTGTTTAGGCTTGTAATAATTACCAACAGTAATTTTACTAGCTTAGACATGTTTTTTTGCAGCAAATCAGCATACAGAAACCTATGAATATAAATTTACATGCTGGATAGTTTCATATATTTTGATTGGAATTTTATTTTCAAGAATATAGTTTTTTTTTTACAAATTAATATTTAAATATAAATTTCACTATGATCAATGATCAGGTAAGAAGTAACCACTATCTCCCTGATATCTTATCAGAAAGTTGGAGTGCTATAGTAGTAGAAAAAATCAAACAGTTTTGCTAATATATTCAGCATTTTTAAATAAAAAGTATTCACATTCTCCCTATAACGATTACCGCAGTGATCAGAAAATTAGAATGTTAAAGAACAAGTAGTAGAAAAAAATCATACAAGTCTTTACTTATAGATACCTGCAGGAGTTCAAATATGTAACAATACTCTCTTCCATGTAGTCAAATGTCTTTCTGGAAGCTTCATTGGCCATGAAAGCACTGAGGGCAGCCATTTCCAAGGCCCCAGCATAAAGCAACCACGCCCCATCTGCACTGTATTCCCTCTTGGCCGTGTGATACGCCTGAAATGCCGTACTCCACTGACCGAGCATAAACCAAATGTCTGCCATGCGACGAAGTTGCAACTCGGGACAATCACCAGTATAGCTGGTGAAGAGAAAAGGACAGAAAATTATGATATGAAGTAATAGTATGAGACTAAATAGGAAAATGAAGTAATAGTATGCAACAATATTTATACAAAACATTAATAATAAATGTAAACTTTTTGTGCAAAGTTTGTTTTATTCAGATCTGTCGACATAGAATCACTGATTATTTTTGATTTAAAATATTAAAAGTCAACACTTGATTTTGGTATGATTTACTGGAAATATATATTATTGACATTGTAATAAATAACATGTAAACATGTTGATTCATGTTTTACATGTAAAATACATTTGTTATAAAAATATGAAAAATATCATATTTTCATAACAAGGTGTCAAATGTGTTGCATATTTTTATAATAAATCATCACAAAGTCAAGCTTGGACGAACATTACAAGGGGTTATCAATGTGACAGGTACATTTTCAGTTTAAAATTTAACTGTGAAAATAAATAAGATTTCATAGGTTACAAATATAAACTAACACAAAAAACATATATTCAAATTTTAATTCGATAACTAGACTGCTACAATATTAGTTACTTTATGACAATAAAAATGACTTGTATGTACAACAATTAAATTATATATATTTTATACCACAGACTATGAGTCAATTTTATACAAATTTGAAAAAAAAATATTTGACAACATAAGTTAATCAAGATAAACTTACATAACAGAGTTAACTGGGACATTTGTTCCTGGTTTATTAGTACCAAACCATCTCTTTGTTGCACTCAATAATGATCTACTAACACCTTTCTTGTTAGAAACCTGAAATATAAAAAATCATAATTACACAACAGAATAAAAATACAGACAGTTTCAATGAACAATAATTATAAAACATTCCAATTTAATTTACATTTTAAAAGAATATAAAGATTGAAATAACTAAAACAGATTCAATAGAATATAAACTTACAGCGTCCTGTAGGATGGTTAACTGCTTCTCAAAGTATGGCAGTAAAGCCTTCAATGCAAAGTCCTGAACAAATGTCTTAATGTTTTCCATATCCTGTGTTGTCAAGCTGATGCCATGTGCCACACCTCCATTGATTGATGTTGGCTCCCACACATTTGGATTTATAATATTACCTTCCGATTCAACACTCACCGTCAGTGTGTCATTCTAAATAATATAATTCATTATATACTTTAATACCATCAATGAGAACATATAAAAAAATGACAATTTTTGGTTTGCTTAGTATAGCAGCTTCAAAACACATTGAAGTTGAAAATACCTGAATGAATTCGAGAGCATTTTAAATTATTGTCATGAGCCAATCTGCTTTTTTAATGATTATTATGAAAAAAAGTTTACACAGATGAAATAAAATAATATAAATTAAATGTCTGAATGGAAAACTAATTAGCAAATAATATTATATACTTTTACTTGAGAATTTGCATTGAGATTATATTGAGGATAATCTTAACTATTAAGTCTCTACAACTACAAGTGGAGACACTTACTAGTGGAAAGTAAGATGGTATAATCAAGAATTTAAAATTATAAAATTTAACACAAATATTTAAAAATATTTTTACTCGTGATGAACTAGTGATTTAATATAGAAAATTAAAATTCAACTTTTACATAAAATAATTAATTAACATTAATACTTTACTCCATTAAAAAATTATCAATGCATACAGAAATATTTTATTATGAAATAAATAATCAAAGATATGGGATTTTATAAACCTCCACCCGACAAAAACATGACAATACATAAAAATAACAAACAATTACCACATAGAAAATCAGTTGAGTGACAACACATTTTTGCTAACAAACAAGGATTAAGCGATAAAGAGAAAGCTTTGCAAGTGAAATTGCAAGCCTCCTAATAAAAATACAAATTTACCGACTTCACTTATTTCTATCTTGACACACATTCATCGCCTCGTCGACATTCATACATTGTCTTATACATGTTTGTTTGTTGTTCACGCTTCTAACATTTCCGTCATTTAAAATAACGTTCACATGGACGTGCCATCCCTTCCTTGGGCGGGCCCCAACCTCTCATTCCATTTCAGTCCATAATGTTTATTTTCTTCGTCAGATGCTCCTCATTCATTCTCCCCATGTGGCCAAACCATCTCAATGTTTTTATTGACAGTAACATCTCAATAGAGACGAAATTGGGATATTATAGAAAAACCAGGAACTCAGGCACCTACAGGGCTTACGACCTGTCATCGGCTGGTTTACGTGATCACTTTATGCGCTTGCGCAACGTTCACCAATTATGCCTTTATTGAGTTCCCTTATCAATGTATTTTTTTTTAAAGTTCTATATATTTGAATAATGTGTAAACATTTCACCTGAATAATACGGAATTATACTATTGCCATCTATGAGGTAACGAAGAAACCTTTTTGTAACGCCATCTATTGAGAAGTTGATTTATTTGTAAACAATGAAAGCAACAGTCCTTATAAACGATGTGATGGTATCTCGCACAGATGTCACCTCTGAACTGCGCCATAAATATGAAGTAACGAAGAAACTCTTGTGTAACGCCATCTATTGAGAGATGGTTTATTTCTCAAGACCGTTCTCCAAATATGTTATCTAAGACCATCTTGAGATCATTATCGAAAATATCTATTAAAATATGTACACCATTTCATTTGAGAAAGCGTACTTGAACAAAATGTGGATGCAGCTTTATAAATAAGTACTTTTTCCTGTGAATGGCTATAATTTTACCGCTGTTTTGTTGGTAGCATTGAATTGGAATAGCTATTTATAGATATTTTGACAAATCGTTGTCTTGTTAATCTTCAAAAGTGTAGAGAAATTTATGCATCATAATATGATACCTGATTAAATAGTGAAAATATCGAACATTTTATTCGAAAGAGGAACAGAAATACTTCTTCGTTTATCTGTCATATCATATTATTAGAATGCGTGCACCTACAGTCAAAAGATCCAGGAAAGGCAGCCATTTCAAGAGCACAGGTTGCATTCTTAATGAGCTAAAAAATCATTACATACATAAGGACCAAATAAATAAAATAAGAGCCTATGCGTTAAATAATACATTTTGATAAATAAGGGACACCCTAGCGCACATGTTCCGAGCGGTGCATCTTTTTCTGTGGTCGTGACAACCAACAAAACAAAACTAAGTTCGGTGCTGTCGTATGAAAAAGAGCTCAAAATCAAGTTCAACTGAACTACCGTTCAAATATTTTTATAAATAAGATCTCAGTTAAATGTGGAATAAGATATTGAACTGGGTTCAATTGAACCATGATTCAAGGAATTTTCATAAATGTAAGTGTATAATTTCTTTTTTTTTTTAATAATTAAGATCACAACATACAAACATAGTTAATTGTTATCTGTCCTGAAGAGGAAGCGGTACGCTTCAAAACAGGTCGAATAAAAGACTCAAATCATCGTAGTAACAAAGTTATTTGTGTTTTTTTTTTTAAAGTACCACAAAATGAATTTTGAAAATATTAATCTTCTTTACACCGTATCGGGTCCCCCCCAATGTTGACAATCACTCTGAGAAAAACTATCCCTGTCCTGTACTGTGCGGAACAGGTTAATAATATAATTGATAAGTGCTAATAAAGAGCACTCTGGTCTAAACAACTCAAAAAGTGTTCAGATGCATCAGATATGGATTTCAAAACAGGGTTCAACACAAATTCAAATTTTTCACAACAATTTACAAATATCTTTTTTATCCTTTCTGTGATGGCGCTACGTATCAACCATCTAACGCTTTATAACTGATTTGTACTATGGACAACAATTAATCCCCATTGCCTATAAGTGTTTATTATAAAATACATATTATATATTGATGAGCACTGAAGCAAACATGACCCACACAAACCTGCAAGCTATTATTTGTTTGAAAAGCTGATGGTTCTGCTTCCTCAGACGGACTGAGAGGATGAAGCATCTGTACTACCGTCACACCTCCACCACTTCCTTCAGTAGAAACTGGAGGCTGTGGACTTCCACTCTCCAGTGACACGGGCATCCCAGATATGCAAGTCATGTCGGCCGGAGTACGAGGCAGACTGTCCTTGTCTGATGTACCATCCTAACAAAAACAAAATACTTCATTAAGTGTACAAAACATATTCAAAAATATAAAAATGAATATAACTAGTTTGTTTTTGGACACACGTAAGTACCTTATTCAGGATTTATTGTTTCATATTTCCAAGTCTTACACTTTTCATAATACTTATTAAAAACTAATTCAAAAGTAGTTTTAATTTTATTTTGAATGTAAATTGAGAATATATTTCACATACAAGGTAACTCTTTTTCTCAACTGAATTTTTAGATACATATTAAGTTGTATTTTTTTAAATATCTGACTTATAAAATTAAATTCTATACAGTAAAAATTGAAAGGTAGTTGAATAAAGACAAAATAAAATATTCTATTATAGATAAAAAAAAAGACATCTTGGTAAAAAAATACTTTTGCAAACTATTATTTTGAAGCAATTTAAGTTTTTACTAACATTAACATCAGGTCTTTTGATAAGAAATTTACTCCAGGGATCGGGAAGAACACCATCAGTATCATTTGGTTTCCGAGAGTTGACTGATAAAAAGAAACTCATGGAATTTCCATAAGTGTACTTCATCGACTCATATATTTCATGAGCTCTGAAAAATATAAAATATACTTGTTACATTTTAAAGAAAAGTCTTTTATTGATACAAACATAATGATAATAGTTTTTCAATTTCATTGAATTAAAAATGAAATTGAAAAACTATTATCATTATATAATGGCTTTTTTAAATTAAGTATATTATTATATTAAAACAAAACAACTGATTTTATATTATTTACTTAAAAATTAAATACTTGAAACATATTATATAATTAAACTATTGGTTCTGAGGATGGTAGTTTTGTCTAGCGAAACATTGGCTAAAATACACTTTGTAATTCTTCTTTGGATTTAATCTTGATTGGCAGCAAAGCACTATATAGGAGGTACACTTCATGCCGTGGCATACCTGATACAGATGCTCTTGGCGAAGACGTACTCTAGTAGTCGATCCCTCAATAATTCCCTCCAAAATGATGTATAGGAAATACTAGTGTTGTATCATGTGGCCTATCTAATTAGTACACCTGTATGTGTGCAATCGTTGGCTCGTGGACTCTACGGCTAGAGATAAAGATAGAATAAACGGGTTCGAAATGTGGTGCTGGAGAAGAATGTTGAAAATTACCTGGACAGCAAGAACAAATATATCTATTCTTCAAGAACTTCATATCACAGTGAGATTGTTATCTCTCTGTCTCAAACAGATACTTAAGTTTTTTGGACACATAGCTCGTAGAGGGGAAGACAGCCTTGAAAAGCTCATCATGGCTGGAAAAGCGCCTGGTATAAGACCGAGAGGCAGATCGCCGATGCGTTGGTCCGACCAAATAAGGCAAAATATCCCTGCTACGTCAGTCCATTGAGCCGTACATATGGTAGCTTATAGGAATACCTGGAGAGCAATGGTCCGCAGCAGGGTACATGATGACAACAACTAGTAAGTGTGTGTGCAAATGTGCCTGGTTTCTTTGAATCTGCTGAGGACCTCATTATGCGGAGACATAACCAATATTTGTTGGTAAGACATAACCAATATTTGTTGGTAGGTTATAATAAATTGTAAAGCAATAAATACTATCATACATACTTGTCAATATTTCCTTGCAGAGCATCGTGAACCAAGACATAAGAAATTAAAACATTAGAATTGAACCACTTGGGGAGCTTCGGGGGTGTGACAGTCTGTAATTGTGACAACTGTCTCGTCATATGGAACAGAGTGTCCATAGGATTGGCTTCGGAGCTGGATACGACCAGAAGGCATGCCACAAAGTGCTTGGTATATTCATGTTCCGAGGGAAACTGGACATGAAAGAATGTATCCCTCCAAGATTCAAACCATGGGGTTGTTACGGGAATGTCCAGTTTATAATGTCCTACAATAAAATAATTTAATAATCCTCAAATAAATTTATGTTTGAAATTGTCACTTCTTAACAGAACTTTAAATGAAATATTTGGTTACTTAAGGGTCAATCCGCATGAAATAAAAAAAATATATATTTTTGGACATCACCATCACAGATATTTATAATTGTTTGTATATTTGTTCATCCTATCAAAACTAAGAAAAATGCAAATTTACAGATATTTTGAACATCTAGTTTTTTAGTTATTAATATTAAAAAATGCGAAAATTAGACAAAAACGGCCATCTTAAGGTCTTTAAATAGCTCCAGTTTGAAAACTATCAGACATAAACGGCTAAAACAGTTTCATTCTGCAAATTACAGGCTTTCATTTAATATACAACATGACCATAACCTCTATATATCATTTTTTAATGGACCTAATGAAAAAAACTATGAATGCGGAAAAACAATGAATGCGAGAATACAAAATATATAGAAAAAAAAACACATTAATGTTTAATATGTACTGTACATAATAAACAACATATTATATTAAATAATATCTCATTATCATTTATTTTTTTATTGCCACAAGAAATCAACATTCTTTCGGTGTTACAAATAAAAAATTCAGTTATCGAATGTGCATAAAAAAACGTTTTCAATCCTCCGAACATCGTGTACACTTCCAAAGATGAAAACGCAAATGTACGTTTCCAAAATTTTTCTTTTTAAAAATCGAGTTAAACGTGGATGCTGAAATTCCTAAACGCTTAGCCACATCAACGCGTTTTTCATTGAAATTTTAACTACTTCCTCGACAATTTTCAATGTGTCTTGAAGAGTATGCACTTTTTTCGACGGATGGTTCATTTTTATGGCTCAAAAACTAAGACAACCGCACGCGCACACCACTATGTTTGAATATCAAACGACAACTAAAATTTTTCAGCTGTGCACGGTGGCCGACAGCAGCGACATCTTTCGCTTTTCAATGTTATTGAAATTTGCTACATAATTTAAACGATTAATGTGGGAAAGTGATGAACGGAGAACAATCAATGCGGTCAATTTTTGTATGAAATTAATTGGGACTTACAAAAATATGCGATACATGCAGGAAAACGATTGTTCTTGAAACGATAGATAGAGGTTTCACTGTATTCTATGATATATAAAATATATGTCGGCCTTTGTGGCTCAGTTGGTTAGGTATCTGACTGCTGATCCAAAGGTCCCGTGTTTGATTCCCGGTGGAGACACAGTTTTTAATTGTCTGTTTTCAGTCTGGATCTGTGAGACGTTTAATATCGTAAGTCTCCAGAATGTGGGAACTTGTTATTGGGTGCATGATAAATTAATATTTGACATAGTACCTGTTAATTGCCCGAGAAGTAATATAAAATAAAATAAATATCATGTGTTGTACAATGATTGAATAAACCTAACTTCACATTAATAAACCTAACCCCTTTTCGGTTGAAGGACCAAATAATAAGAATAACTGGTCTCTAGGTAGCTGAAGCCCTAAAAAAGGCAGAGGACAGAATCATCTGCAAGGGTTTTGTTGGAGAGACAAAAATTGCTCATCAAAATGGACGTGACCTTCAGCAATGAAGAAAAAAAAAGAAGAAAAACTCCACATTATACTAGCTACAAACTGTCTTCAGTGCTCATAGCAGCCATTGAATGACTACACTATGTTCGCTCAGGAGTCTGAAATAAATATATTTCTTTATTCGTTTTAACCTCAATTTTTATGTTTTTGTATGTAAGTGATGTTGTGGTATCTAATTAAAAGAATGTTTAGAAAAATAATGTCACTTGTAGCTCTTACGCAATTATACACAAATTAAGATAGAAAAATTATTCGTACTCACCAAATTGTAATGATACTGTTTTATCACAGTGTGTATTACTAACTGATTCATTCAAGAACTTTCTTGCCAAGACTGGTTGAGGGGGGCGTGTATTTACATTACAAACAGTTATCTTCAAATTCTTCACAGAGCAATGGGTGCCAGAGGGATCTTTAATATATCCTGAAATAAAAAATATCTCATTGTTTCAAAGTTCAAAACCAAACCTGACATTTTAAAAATAAATGTAAGTTTATTATAACCTTCACAGCTTAGGCGACAGAACGGTTGTAATAATTCAACAAAGTTCAGATTATTTTTTTGAGCTATTAAATCCACTGATGGACTGTTCATAACAGCTATCATTGGGGAAAATGCATTTTGAATAAATTCTTGAGGCGTTTGAGATGATTGAGCCATTTTAGACCATGCCTCAAGATTAACTCCAACCAAAAATTAGAAGAATATTGATTTACAAAAAACACATTCGATGTATTGGTTTTGTGAATTTGTACGTATATTTAGATTACTTTAAGTCATTATATATTAAAACTCGACGTAAACATAATTAAATAACGAAAGTGACAGACGCGGACCGACATGTTCTTCGTCAGCTGTTCCATAGATAAAGATAACATGAAATGTAATTTATATAAAGCATCCTCCAAGATATAAAGTAGTGGACGGGCTCGATTATTATTAAAAAAGTTTATTTCTTTTACAATATTTACATTTTTTCAAGATTTTTCTACTTATTTATAAGGAAGTATTTCTTGCATCAAATTTACCGTGAAAGTAAAATTATTTTCAGTCTTATTATCACAAATATGATTCTTATTCAATTCACCTATATCGAAGTGAGTAGGAATTGATTTACTAAACTAATAGAACCTCATTAAATATATAACAATGCCAAATATCAATTAACCAATTTCCAATATTGAAATCCAAATAATAAGAATACCAAGACAGTTATTAAAGTTCTTCAAAATTACCTCATCCATTATTGAGTATGACCGGGTATGACATTATTATTTCTCCAAATAAGTTACATCATAATTCCTGCTTATAATAACTACGCAACAATAAATAATTCCAACCAACTACGACCAAAGCTAACGTATTACACGACATGGAAAATATAATTGTGATAGTTTTGTTGGCGTTTGCTTTTCTCTCAAAATCAGTAGTACAGATATTTTTTAACAGATTTTTAATTATCTCAATAGACCTGTTAATCTGTTAAAAAATATCTTTGACTCCCGACAGGGAAAAAAAATCCAATGTTCGCGCATATGCAATAATAAAAATATTCAGTAGCACAGACTTTCAAAATGACATCATCCATATTGCATAGTGTGGCATATTTATATGATTGGTACTCACCCAGGACTGCTTCTGGTACTGCACTGTTTAGTGGTCACTAAACAACTGGTTCTGGATGACATCTCTAGCCCTAAGGACATCTAAGTTACCCCCACTTAGTGGGAGGAGCTAACTTTACTTAGTATACATACTTACCTTTATACAGTGCATATGCTACACATAGTATAGATTTAAGTTATAAAGGACAACTTATAACAGATGTGTTTCTTCAGCAAGTAATTTAAGTGGATGAACAAAACATAGACGCTGTACAATTATTTCTTCTCCTCGTTAGTTACTACTCTAATATGTATCTCTCTTGAATTTACATTACTTATGCTCATATTTTTAAAATTGAGTCATTTCATTTACTCCTTATTTGCCGCATAATTATTTAAGAGGAATTTATTAGAAAGCGGCAGTACCCTCTGAATGCACGTTCTTGCTTAAACTACATCCAAATGGCATCGATGTTGGATAAAAGTCCATCAATTAAAGACGAACTCAAAATAGAATGATTTTTATTTATTTACGGCAACCCACAATTTGACGTTTGATCACGATCTGGATTTGTGTTGTGCTTTGTGCTCTTTGACTTGACAGTTAAAATTAAGGTTAAATGACTATTTATTAGGATTTTATCGTAAATTTAAACGAATACGACTTTTTATGGTGTTTCTCAAAATACATTACGATGTTTCATAATCGCAAACTCTTTATTCAAGTTGCAAATGTATTGAAGCGGCGGATGTCATCTAAACCAAAAGTACTTGTTGAACTGGAAGATGAAGTTAACACACAAATTTCAAATGAACTTATGAAACCTAAAAAGCATCCTGGTATTGTCAATTTTAAAGTTGTCGGTTTACCGGATACCATCATAGATGCTATAAAAAGGTCTTTAGGAGATACTTCAGTTAAAGCTGTTTTGAATGATAGTGTTAAATTAGTCAATTACCTCAAGTGTCGTCACATTCCTCCGGAGGAATGGGAAATAAGAGAGAAAAGACGAGAAATAATAGATAATTTGGAGAAAAATAACGTCGAAGATACTAAAAGTACTTTAGAAACTGATAAAAAAATGGAAAAAATGGTGCAGAAAACATTGCAAGAAAGAGTTTATAAGTGGGCACCTATACAGTATGATAAATACAAATCATTTCAATATTTACTCAGCAGAGCAGCACCAGAATACACAGTAATATGTAGATTGTTTGAAGAAATAAATAATAGAATACCAAATTATAAACCTGAAAATTTTTTTGATTTTGGATCTGGAGTAGGGACTGGTGTTTGGGCCGCTAGGGAATTTTGGGGACAATCCCTTCAAGAATATTTCACTGTTGATATTTCTGCTGATATGAATGAACTGGCTAGACTTATATTATGTGATGGTATGGAAGGTGAAGATGTTCCAATAAAAAAATATTTTCAAAGGCAATTTTTGCCAGGGACGCCATTAAAATACAATGTTGTTTTGTGCGCATATTCATTGTTTGAATTACCATCCGCTCAAAGCAGATTGTTAACCATTCAAAACCTTTGGAGGAAAACTACGGATTTTTTAGTTATCATCGAGCATGGAACAAATGCGGGATATAAAATTATCAATGAAGCTAGAGATTTCATATTGGATGTTAAAGAAGGTCCTTTAGTGGGACATGTATTTTCTCCGTGTCCCCACGACGATAGCTGTCCAAGATTTGTTGAAGATAACACGCCATGTAATTTTCTTGCACCTTACAATGTTCCTAAATTTGCAAATAACGCTGAGCGAAAATTAGAATTATTCTCTTACGTTATTCTGCGAAAAGGAAAACGAGAAGATGCTGAACCGCAATGGCCTCGCATCGTAAGACCAGTCTTGGTAAGATCACAACATGTTATATGTAGAATGTGTACAGGAGAAGGGAAGTTGAGCGAAGTAATCTTAACAGCTAAGAAGAATGGGAAGATTGCATATAGATGCGCTCGAGCCAGTAAATGGGGAGATAGATTACCTGTTAAAATTGAATCTCAAGAAATTGTTGCAGATGAAAGTATAAATGAGACAGAAGATGCTGAGAATGATCAAACAGAACTATTAAATGACACTTCAGATCATGAAAATAAACCAAATAATCCTAAATCGTAATCTTTTTTAAATAACTTTGTTTATAAAAATATGTTGTTTAGATGTAGGTATTTCAAAACTTAGTTAAGATTTGTTTGTTTAAACTATAAAATTTGATTTTATATTATTGAAAGTTTTTTTTCCCTTTCCTTTTCTTTATAACTATATATAAATAAAATACATATCTCGGGTGTCAAGCCAGAAAGGCGTATTTGCAAAAATGCGATATTTCGTTTTTTATGTCAAACAATACTTTATTAAGACCTCCACCATCTGTTAAAAAATCACGGCTTTCCGTTGCATATTTTTCAAGATATTTCAAAAAATAATTTTGGGCGTATGCTATAGATAGATGAATTTGTCGAGCCAGAAGAGCATACAAACACATGCCAAAGACTTGACCGGTATATTTGTGAAATATTATTAAACCAGATGGGCGAATCTGTATATGCCGAACATTAAACAGATATTTTTAAAGAAAAATGTCTGAAAACAAATGATTGAAGAAAATAATATGATATGACCTTTCAAAAAATTTTATGATGCCATAGAAACCTGCCAAGCCAGAAGGGCGTGCCTACAAACATTAAAAATGACAGAAGCTTTAGACTAATTGTCTTAATTTCGCTAGCAAAATGTTTAAATTCATCTCATAATTAAGCTACATATTTTTTTTCTAAAAAACTATGATTCATAGCTTTTTTTTTAAATTTGTTTTTATACCCCACAAGTATTATGAATTTTCTATGCAAAAATCGAGTCCACACTAGAAACATTAGCGAGCCAGAGGAGCGTATGTGAAAAATATATAATAAATTCACTAGTTATTGAAATTTAGAAAATACTCCACGATGAGGCTTAATTTTTGCTATATTTTCCAAAAAACTACATGAATAAATTAAATCGTTACAGAAATAAATAGTTTTTTGTCTCTCCTGTAGTCATTTCATTTGTACGCCCTTCTGGCTTGACGCCCGCGATATTATCAATGATACACAATCATTATTTTTTATATGGAACCTTTCATACACAACCCAAAATGTTTTAAGAATTCTTGATGTGAAGAACTTCAAAATACATGACTTAGTGGTGAGCCGTGGCTTCTTTGTCGGAGTTTAATTCCCAGCGGTGCATTTTAGTGATAATCCAGATGAAATCAACTTAGATATCTCTGTGATGGTGCATTCCTTTGACACAGCAGTCTTAGACTGTGTTCTCGAACGAAGATTAAAGTAAAGGTAGGTTCATAAAATTGTTTGATGACGCAATATTGAACAATTTCATGAAATAAATATTTTAACTAGGTATACAATTACCGCTGCTTTTGTTAAAACAACCCAGCCTTTTTTACTATTTCTTAATTCAGTAACCAGTGTATTTAGAAAGAAGTATAGTTATTCCCCACCAAACACATTAAAAAAAAACACAAATTTGTCTTCTGCGCAGTCATGTGATTTTTCTAAATGTTTAGCTATAACTATTTAAAACATCTTGTGTCAGCTGTGTTGGTTTTGCTGCCTAATGTTTTGTAAGTAATATTTTTACAAAATGATTTCTCCATATTATAGTGAAACAAAACTATCAACATGTGTATTTCATAAATTATTCTTTACTTTGAATAACCAATCAACAATTATACTCGAAAGATAATTTATGTTAACAAATCAAAATTTATCATTTCCTATTTTTTATTTATCACCTTGTTTTAACCGTTTCAGTGCTAATCCTGAGACGTATTTGTGATGAATCATAGAGATTGTGCGCCGGTTTAGAAAAATATTTATGTTAGGTATTTATTATTATAAAAGTAAAGTATTTTGTTGTAATTTTATGTTTTTATTTGTGTCTTTAACGTTGATTAATATTTCAAAATAACTCATTTTTTAAAGTTCATGTGTTTTTGAGAGTAACTTCGATTTTTTGTGTTACCGACTTTTAAAATTTTACAAAGTTGTAGACAAAATATATTGAACATTTTTTGCTATTATTTTTTTTTTAAAATGAATATGTCCTTGCTAAACAAGTACATTATACATCTTCCTACATTCCCTAAAATAAGCAAATAAATGCTTGTTCTTAGGTGAACGAAATCGGTCGAGGCAGCAGGATTCGAACTTGCGACCACTGGATTACTAGCCCAGCGCATTATGAATGAATTTTGATTTTATGAATGCTCCCAAAAAGTACTCAGAGCCTGTTGAGCTATTACAGTATTATTTACAACCAATGTTTTTTATGACTATGTTATACTATATAAGTTGATAAAATCACGGAGCGGCGGCGCACAGGTCTTAGCGCTTACGGATAAACTTCATAGACACGTATAAGGCACTAAGCAATTGTAGAAAACTGTGATTATTTTCAAAGAAATACTTGAAAATAATCAATTTTAAGCTGTCTTTATTCATTCATTATATACTTTTCCATATCTTTTTTTACCTATGTGATATTTTTTTGCTAATTAGTCATGTTTTTATAAGCTGAAATGTAGAAAAAAATCAATTAAATAGTATGCAGAATGACAAAAAAAAAGAAAAAAATGTATTCAACATTTAAAACAGCTAAAAACGAATATTCTCGTTGAAGGTTTCAAGTATCTCAGATGAGTAGTTATTGAGATATAACGATTTTAATTTTGTCCGAAAATTGTGCCGCAATGAGGTGTTACTTTGTTTAGCATACGCGTAGCACGGAAAAGGTTAACAATGAGTAAGTTATTTGAATTGTCTGTTTTAGAAACAATTATAAATTTTATGCATGGAAATATTGGGCTTAAGTTTTATGTATGAACTATATTTTGATACACATTACATATGAGGAAGAGGGAGTGAATAAAAAATATAACTGTAAGAACTAAGATTTATATTTTTTACATAAATTTTCATTGCCAAATATTTTAAAGCATATGAAATGTCAACTAAAATTCATGTTGTGAAGTAAATCAGCACTCAAAATATAAATTTAACTAATATAGTAATATGAGGCTGAAAATATTTCATATACATACATAATATAAGGTATATGAAATTAAATAATACAGATTCATACATGTATAAACAAATATATGTACCTATATTAAAACTGATAACTTCACACACTCTATAGGTAAGATAAGATTAACAAATTAAATATAATAATACAGTATAATGTGGATGATTCTTATATACTAACATATTATCAGGTCTTTTGTGCTTCTCACAATTATTTATAGGTATTATATTATACATAAATGTGACAGAAGTGTAACAACATACACGTCACTAGTGTCCGATGAAGAAATAGTATTTAAAAAAACCTTAATTTATGTTTATATTATATAATAATATATTATCTTCTTTCAATCACAATCACTTCACAAAAACACTTGTCACAAGAAAAATAAAAACAAAAAATATAAAATATGTAAAATTATACATTTTCCTGCGTCACCGTGAACAGCTCAATCAGAGTTCAAAGTTCACCGAGTTTCTTTTTAAAACTATAATGTCTATATTGATAATCTGTGTACATTCATTCTTTGTACATTTTCAATTATTAACAATGAGGAGGGGGATGACTATTATTTCAAAAGATAAAAAAGTTAATTATCATTTATTAAGAAGGTTTATTATCTTGAAAACGTAGTCTGTAGAAAATAACTTTGCCATGAAATGTTTTAATTTATTTTCTAATATAAATATTGGAACTGATATTCAAACTTTCGTTGCATCCGATTTGTGTCAGTCTTTATAATGTTTAAAGTATTTCAAATGTTTATTTGTATCGGCGATAAAAATATTTTATTTATAAATTTTAGTTCATAACATGGAGCATGGGTAACACCACTCTCAGTTATCCAGATGACACTGTGAATCACGTGCAACACATATTTGGAAATGTGTTTCCAAAAAGTTTGTGTCGTTGAACAATCAAATTCCATCGGAGCGTCGACGGTGGGACTATTCAAAGTTGGTGTTGAACATGTTGATGTTGAGATCTTCGAAGGACGCAGCACCCCCCTGGTCCAACATCTGTAGCATGTCGGACAGCTCCTGAGGCTGGTGGCCTTGGGGGGCGGGTCCCCCCTCTCCTGGACCTCCTCCACCCTGTCCCTGCCAAGACCACATACCTAGAACACCACAAAATATTATTTTAGAATAGAGTCAACAAACAATCGGATTAAGAAGACAATAAGACAATAAGATGTAAAAATTCTGTAAATAGAGACGAATAGATTCATTTTATTTGTTCACTTGGCCAAAACAATAAACATGTAATAAAAAAAAAACAAAAACATCCTTAATTTGTAGATCATTTACCAGTTATTTATATCAACAAACATAATATCATTCTTTTGAAAAATAATGGCTATGTCCTTAAAACAAGTATATTCCCAAAAATAATCAAATGTTTGAGCTACACATAAATAAAAATCTATGAGAGGCAGATGCAGAATTTTGAAACGAGTTAAATTTGAGTATAGTTAACACTTTTTTAGTAAATTTAAATATTTTTCCTAATCCAAACGATCAATATGTTTTGGTTTCAAATACTTGCTCCTTTTACTCGTGTAGTAAATTTGTGTTATCCAACTTTGGTTATTGAAAAAGAATCATGTCCTTGTAACAAGTACATATAACATCACCATACATTCCTAAATTTAGCATAAATGATTGTGCAAAACAGTGAACAAAATTGGTCGTGACAGGATTCGAAAGCTCTACCACCACCCATCTAGATATAAAAATGTTATTATCATTTTTGACTTATTTATTGTAAAACCACATCTTATGTACCTACCAAATTGGCTGTTTGGTTTTTCAATAAATAATTGTCTGTGACTACAGCCCAGTCATTTTAATTAATACTTGTTCAGAAGCTGAACCTATGATGCCACACATTGAATAAAAGTAATAATTATATTATTGTAGGTGCAATATTTACCTGGTGGAGGGTTATTGGAGGTCTGCTGCTGGTAATGATGCGCCAGATGGTGATGAGGTGGATGGTGTGGTGGCCTATGTTGTAACTGTGCATAGGTGGGGGGAGGTGGAGGGGCTGCGGGGGATCTGGCGGGAGACAGGGGGGCTCCACCTCCGTATTGGTAACCTTCCGTCACTCCACCACCCTATAAAAAGTAAATCTTATTAATATTAAGTTTTCAATAAAAAAAAAAACGGTTTTTACGACAACCTATTCTTGATTTTTCTCAGCAAATGTGGTGGTGGGGTCTATCTTTGCCACCACTTTCTGCTCTGTACTGTGTGTCTTTGGGGGAGACATTGCTCTCTCTCATGTCCTGCTTGGATCTGCCTCTGGATCTCCTACAGGGAATTTAAGGACATGGACCTTGTTCCCTTCAATACAAATAAAAATACTTGTTAAACCTTATTATTTCTGACATGTTTTGTGCAAGGCATCATTCTGACAATGTGCTTTTCACAAAATGCATCAATAAACAAATAGAACAAAAGCACATATTTAGATTGTGGAGTGTTTTCACCTTATTTTCAAGCGATGTAAAAATGCCACACAACATACATGGAATTTTCAAAATTTGGATTTATGAGGGAACTCAATAAAAAGGTATAATTGGTAAATGTTGCACAAGCGCTTAAAGTATTCATGTAAATCAGTTGATGTAGGTAAGGTTGTAATCCTGCTTAGGTGCCTGATTTCCCCGTTCTCCTTCTTCTTCCTTGCCTCTTCCCAATTCATCTAGGTCATTTCGTCTGTTTACGTGTCCATACCATCGGAGTCTGGTCTCCTTTAGTTTCTCCAGAATAAGTGTGACCCCAAAACTACCTCGAACATATTCATTTCTAATTCTATACTCCCTTGTAACATCTGGGGATGTTGTGGATGAGGACCTTGTAGTTTCTGAAACTACCTCGAACATATTCATTTCTAATTCTATACTCCCTTGTAACATCTGGGGATGTTGTGGATGCGGACCTTGTAGTTTCTGAAACTACCTCGAACATATTCATTTCTAATTCTATACTCCCTTGTAACATCTGGGGATGTTGTGGATGCGGACCTTGTAGTTTCTGAAACTACCTCGAACATATTCATTTCTAATTCTATACTCCCTTGTAACATCTGGGGATGTTGTGGATGCGGACCTTGTAGTTTCTGAAACTACCTCGAACATATTCATTTCTAATTCTATACTCCCTTGTAACATCTGGGGATGTTGTGGATGCGGACCTTGTAGTTTCTGAAACTGCCTCGAACATATTCATTTCTAATTCTATACTCCCTTGTAACATCTGGGGATGTTGTGGATGTGGACCTTGTAGTTTCTGGTTCTCCTATAATTATATATTCTAACTTCTATTCTATTGAGATATAAAGTTTGTCAAAAATATTATTTGTATATCAGTAATCACATGGAGTTCTATCTAGAATTAGTAGTGGAAAAATGAAATTTACCTAAATTATTTTTGATAAGGAAACAACTGTTCACTGGTGTACATGTTGAAGAATCAAAACTTGGTTACCCTTGCCCTTATAATACATTACCTGTCTGATGGAGTTGTTCCAATGTATTGTCTGCTGTTGGTTGGGGCTGGGTGGCTTGTGTCTGGGGGGTCCCGCTTGAGGGGAGCCGTATGGAGAGGGGTCTCCTCCTGGCTGACCTGCTCCTCCTCCCCCTGCCCCTCCCGCCCCTGAGCCCCCCCCTCCGCCACCTCCTGGTGTGCCACCGTTGCCTCCCTGGGCTGGGTAGCCGCCAGGGTAGCCCTCACTGGGGTGACCACTGGGAGGCCTGCCACTGCCACCGCCACCTGAAACATTAGTTTACATTGTAGAATTAACAATAAATAGCACAGGGAATATATAGCATGTCCATGTATATATTCATCCTCTAAATAAGTAAATGCTTGCGCTTTTCCCATCTTGTACTGTGACACAAGTAAGAATGAGGACCTTGGGCAAGCATCAAATGGATATCAACTCAATACCCTCATTTAACTTGCGGGTCCTGAAATTCTTATGAGGCCTGAGACTTGAAGAGATACTGTAACAGGAAGCCCAGTAAGCAATTAGGGGGAGCACAAAAGATCCCAACGGTCGCAATGCATAAGACCACCTCAAACAAATATAATCATAATAATTTCAACCCATGTTCACTGAATTACTACTATAGCCATTATGCTACTGACTTATCTAATACCTAGTAAACATAAAAAAGACTATAAAGATAATTGGATACAAATAGTTTTTGAGTCATTTTTACATTATTTGTAGAATGAAATTTTTTTTTTTTCACAGAATATGGAATAGTTTGATTTTTATAAATTATAAAAATTGATATCATCGATTATTATTTTGTATTTTACGTTTATTTGTAATTGCATTTATTCAACTGGTTACATAAAACACATTTTCTTTTTTAAGTTACTTGAAAAGACAAATATAATTATCCAAATCCTGTAGAGTATTACTCAGTCTGGCTAAATACACTAGAAAATAATTGAGGGCACTGCTGTTGTTTATATGACCACATCTAATAGGTAAGGTAAAGTAGCCAAATACCGTCCCCTATCCTAATTCCGCCCCCCAGTCTATCTTGAAAAGTACGAATGTAAACATCTAGCGATTATCGACATTAATAAGTACACGTGGTCTAAGTTCATTTGCTGTATTCAATCAATCAAGTGGTCACACGCATAGTTGGCTCTCTAAATAAAATAGAAAATATTTGATAGAAGTGAGTTTTTTTTTTCATACTAAGTCACCAGCTATTTACTACACTATGCAATGGAATCAGAACTACAATTATTTTTTGTTTTTGAAAAGTTTTGTCCAAGATTTCAATGGATTAAACAATTTTCTTATAAGATATCTCGTGTTAGTGAGTAATATTTGTCCAGTTTGAAATGTTTGTTTGCCCAAATACCGTCCCCTGATGTATTCCTAATATCGTCTAGGGGACGGTAATTGGCGCATGTTGTTGTCGAAAATAAAAATATTAATTTCTATTTATATACATGTATTTTTAAATATTGTTTTTTTAATTTAGATGTCCGAAATACCGTTATATACATCGTCTTTGTTAGATGCCAAAGAAATTGTGGGAACAGAAGATTATTATGAAAGCAGTAGAACTGGTAAAAAAGAAAGAAATATGGAACAAAAAAACTGTATTCTACCGTGTGTGTAGACGTTTATTCTACCGTATTTATTTGCAAATTTTGTTTAAATAATTAATTGTTTTATTTCTGATGTTATAACTACTTGATTTCTTATATATATAAAAAAAACCAAAGGGGACGGAATTTAGGCACGAAAACTGAAATTGTCAAAATCGAACCCATTTACCATTTCCGTGTTTATGATAATAAACTAAATTACCTAAAAATGGGTTTAATAAGCGAATTGTTTTTTTGTCAAATTTGATATTAAATTGTTGAAAAACAAAAAGGAGACGGTATTTGGCCACTTTACCTTACTTCACGTTTATAAAGTAAAGCCAAGTAACTGCCAAAATGTAAGAAAAATCCATATACATATGTATATCAAAAAAATATTTAATAAACAGAAATGTAAGCAATAATTGAAAAAAGTAAACAGTAAATTATATCAAATAAGATACAATGAAACCTATAAAGTAAATAAAGTAAAAATTTAAGAGTTGATAACCCCTGACTGAAACAAAAATTCAAAATTCTGAGTATAAAAGCGGACAGGAATAGAATGAGAGGTCGGGGCCACCCAAGGAAGAAATGGCACGTCCATGTGAACAGTATTTTGAATGATGGAAATGTTAAAAGCATGAACAAAAGACGAACATGTATAAGATGATGTATGAATGTTGACGAGGCGATGAATGTATGTCAATATAGAAATAAGTGGAGTTCGGTTCTCTCTGCCTACCCCGTGAGGGACATGGCGTGATGGTGTGTATTCTACAGAATGACAGAACAAAATCATGAATTTCAGTCATAATTTCAGTGTTGCCAGAGAGATAACATTTTAGTTCATCAATAATTAATTTCTACTGTAATTAGCGAGTGTACAGAACTGTTACACAATTTTTTTGTCATTCAATGCATGCACAACACTTTTTAATACAAAACAAAAAAAAATTGCCATCATGTTAGTATTACAGCTATCAGGAAACTAATGCTGGCGAGAATTATCAGAGCATCAATGTGTACTTGATAGATTATATGATAAAGATAAAAATAGTGGTATACCTTGGAGTATATCCTGTTGCATAGGTTGATGATGCACCAGTTGCGGTGGCAGCTGATGATGCTGTGGTGTAGGAGGAGGTGGATGATGATGGTGCTGGTGATGATAGAGGCCGGATGGAGTATCCCGATGACGTTGTGCCAGGGAATAGTCATATCCCTCTCCGACTCCGCTAACACCTCCACCACTCTCTGACTGAAGTGACCTGCACAGGGATAAGTAATAAACACTAAAAGGGACGTCACAGTCTGGTAACCATTGATGTTCAACAGTTTACTTAGGTTTTAACTTAATTCAAGTCTTCAAATTAATGTGCTGACATTTTGTCAGGTTAAGAAACTTCTTTTCAATGCGCCACGTAGGGTGACCCTGTTTTATATCAAAACGTTTTAATGTTTAATCTATCATTTACAAACTAGTGGCCTTATTGTGGAATTGTGAAATAGTTGTGTAAAATTGAAAGCTGATTCCAAAATAGTTGCATAATAAAACTTAAACAATGAAGGATATGAATGCAGGCAAATTGAAAACATCAAAGCCAAAATGATCTAATGAATTTATAGGTCATTTTTGAAATAAACACCGGGGGGGCATGTCTAGTTCAACCGGCGAAATCAAAACCCTCACGATTAACCATATCATGGATATCATTATTATATGGAGTTCTATAATATCTTTAGAAGTCATAGAACTCCATATGATAATTATATCCATGATATGGGTAATCACTGGGGTTTTGATTTCGTCGGTCGGACTAGACTTGCCCCCCTGAATAAAAAATAGCTAATAAATAGAATAGGAGTAATGTTCCCTGTAATGTGTGCGCGTGTGCGCGCGCACACCTACTAAAATGTCTCCGCACACATGTTTTACCCTTCGCACAGTCAATATTATATAAGAAAGTTTCCATTGCCAGGTTTTAGTTTTGCTCGAATGAATGAAACAATACATGCACAAACAATTCTTTCGCACGATACTTCGAATCATTTCTCGAAAGGAATCAGAATTTATTTTGGAAAAAACCAAAACATAAAAATATATATAGATTCAATATAAATAAAAAAAAAAATCTCCAAGTTTAGTATTTAATATATCATATAAACATTTTTTTTATCTTTTTTAATGGGGGGGGGGTTAATATATCGCACCGCCACTGCACAGATGCGTCGAAGATCCGCACACACAATAGAAAAATTAGAGGGAACGTTGAATAGGAGTAATCTATAGTTATCGGCATACATCTTGAAAAATCACATAGACTGCACAGGAACACAAGTTTTGTTTTCATTGCTTGGTTGGTAAATGCACAAACCATCCCCCACTCCACCGAAAGATTTTGCGGGTATCAATACTATAATTTATTAAAGGTATAATAGGGTATAATACATAGGTAATACCATTTCCAGTGTGC
Organism: Molanna angustata; assembly: GCA_963576475.1. NCBI lineage: Eukaryota > Metazoa > Arthropoda > Insecta > Trichoptera > Molannidae > Molanna > Molanna angustata. The sequence continues at coordinate 42,078,187 of OY754967.1, forward strand.
GAGCATGAAAACTAAATTAAATACAACAAATTATATTATATCAAGATAACATATAATATTCTGTTAAAGATTACGAAGAAACCATTGTAATATTTACATCATTTCTAAATATATTGTAAATTAACATACAAGTAAAACACTATGTTTTGATTAGTGATGATCCGATTAGTCGGCGACTAGTCGGTAAAGCCGACTATCCGGCCACTTTCGTAGTCGGCGACTAGTCGGCACTATTCGGCAAAGAGCGTCGACTATCCGGCTTCTTATTCTGTATGTATTTCTGAATAAAATGTATATAGGAGGAATTACATTTTATATAAATTTTAATTGTCTATAAATATTTTAGTTTTAGAATAAGTCTTACACATTTTGAAATGTAAAGAAACCTTTCTTTGGTAATCAACTAATAAAACAACAAAATATTTACTTATTAAGTATTAAAATTTAATCATGTCAAAAAGAATGTCTCGTGTTGATTTTTTTTTGACCATTTGGACAATGATTCCCGTTAAGTCAAGTGTGAACAGTGACAAATGATAATTTCTCTTGGTGGGCAGGGAACAATCATATCCATCAAATACCAACATCCAACCAACCAACCAACCCAGTTATCTAAAACAGTGCAAATATGTTCCAACACGCTCGCAAGCGGCGATTGCGATTTGTGCGTGAGTCAGATGTAAACCAAGCGTCACTTAAATTGCCACATACCCCCAAAACTGTGATCGGCTTGGCCGAATAGTCGGCCTCTTTACAACTGACTAATCGGCCAAAGTTATAGTCGGCACATCTCTAGTTTTGATTAAAAAAAATGTTGAATGTTATCAATAGCTATTTCGTCCTATGAAGACAACATCAAGACCATAGTCTTTAGTAGACGTAGAGATTTTTTATCAAAGGGACAGTATGATAGAATATGAATAGCTTCCATTATTTAGAAAAGTATTAACTGCCTGTATCAAATAAGGGAAATAAATAATGATAACTAAAAGAAGCAAATGACTGATTTCTCAGTTAATATGGAGATAAAATGAAATAATATAATTACTTGGCAGTGGTATTGGTACAGACAATGTACTCCACATCATCAGTGTAGGGATTGAGGAAGGCAAACGCTGAAGTACGTAGCCACACCCACTCCCTGTTTTTGGCTCTGAAGCGGTACATCAGTGAGATTACTTGACCTTTTAACTTCAAAACTGAAACAAAATAATACATATTAAAATTTGGACTTCTATTCAGGTAATAATAATAATAATCGAAACATAAAAAATCTTATATGGCTATTATCACTGTAGTGTTTTTGATAACTTCAATTTTTTAAACAAGACAGTTAAATCTGCTGTACAAGCAACTTTAATTTTTTCAATGTTTGAAACTGTCACTTTATGACCACCCAAGTTTGTGAACGTAAAAACAAAATCCAAATTGTGTGTGGCAAAAAAATCATTGAGTGCTGCCCAAAAAACTTGGATGGTTGAGGAGAACAGTAAGTGGTTCAACATACATGATGTGGTAAGCATTTTCACTCGAGGGATTCACTTGAGGTTAATATTTAATCTACCTTTCGGGTATTTAATTTTTCTTAGAATTGCCCCCTTCCTTCTCTATTATTGTTATCATCTTTCTGAATCTATATATAGATGGTCTTATCATTATTGTTCACCATTCTGACGATGATCAGCATAGAGCGATACCGGTGAATGGGAGTCGCGTATGCGAAAAAAAATTATGTAGAACGTAAAATTAAATATAATTTTTTCATAATTTTAGTTAAGCTGTTTTCAATCTTTACTGAATGTATTAATACTCTGAGTTTCATGTATGTTAGGGGGCAATTTATTCCACCTTAAAAGCCTGATTATATTGAAAATGTGAACACATTAAGTCACCTTATTGTATACCTATCCTTTTTTTTTAATAATTAGTACTCTAGTGATCCAGACAACCTCGATGTAAGATTTGATGAAAGATAACAGTTACAAAATGAAAGAAAGGTATGATTACCTTGTTCGAAATTTTCTTTCATATGTGTTTGATCCTCAGGGTGGAAGAAGTCGAAACAACTCTTTCCGAGGAGGTCTTGTGGCGTGTAGTTGAGGAGAGCCGATACTCGCTGATCTACGAAGGAGAACTTTCCATCTAGAGAATGACGAGATATGAACTCTGCTTGGCCTCCTGAACTGGACAGTTCCGATGTGCTCGGTGTTGAGGTCACCTTAAAAAGTAATTATGAATAGTATAAATTTTGACCTAAATCTAAATTATTGTAATGCGTAGATGGAATAGTAAGATGACGTAGAAACTGCTTTAATATATTAAGTTTTTTAGATACAATGGGATTTTTTTATGTCAGATTTGCAAGCGATACATCATAATAGTTCACCTGACTTAAATACAGGTGACACAAATACTAAGCACTAAACACATTTTTAAATAAATTCACACAAACCAACATTGTATTTGAATTCATTAAATTGATTTAATATCATTATAATGTTTTGTTATGTCAAGACAACCTAATTTAAGAAAAAAAAACTGTTACAGTACCAACTGTATAAGGAAAAATAAACAACTAATGAGTAAAATAAACATCATATCATAATATAACGCGGTCATAATGAAAGAGAATGAACAAAAAAAAATCGTTAGATTCGTTAAAGGTAATTTCTTTTCAATATATTAAGCTTCACTTTATTAAGTTTTCAGTTTCACTTTATTAAAATATAGACACATAAAAAATTCTACCCAGCTATAAAAAATCTTGCATTGTAGCCTTCATTAAGTTATACAATTATTTCTATTCCAAATATGCAAAATTGCAGCAAATATTTTTAACCTGTATCATTTCTACGTGCTATATGTTGATATTTTTGTGAAGTAATGAATACTTTTATACAAAGATTTTAACAATTTGAATATAAATGAAAGAATAGTTAGTTACCTGTAACCTTCCAATTGCGACAAGACAACAATGTGAAGCATGTAGCTCCTCGTCACCCTGTCTCTCCATTTGTACTCCTGGAAAGAGATCTGATAGCCTCATACTTAAAATGCTGCCACATCATTATGTGCAACTTCTACTTCATTATTCTAATTATATATACACACAATTCTATACATGACAAGTTTAAAAATAAATGTATCTATCTATTAAAAATATTATACACGTTGAAACTTTGCAAAAAAGAAATTGTAAAAAGTGGTCAAATAATATTTAGAATCCTCAATAGTCACACAACCATATAAAAATATATAATTAAAAGGCACAACCATACACCAAGGCAGACAGGACATTATAAATAAAATGCAATATTCGGATTTGGGATTATAGAACTATGTCAATAACTTTAGCGATATATTTCTAGAAAAATTTCAAAATATTTCATATTACTATATCAAATATTAATTTCATGCGCACGCAATAACAAGATATCACAATGTTATTACTAGTTATGTTTATTGTCTCATCAAAAACGGTCTGTCAGTGAAATTTTGCAAGCTCATTGACAATAAAACTTAGGACCAAAAGAAGTCAGATGATATGCTAACTGAACCACATAGTTAATTTTCATCAAAAACTCAGTAATTTATTTATTTATTTTATACCATCTCGATATTTATTACATTATTTATAAATACTATCCCATAATAATTGGCTTCATATATAATGTCAATCAAGGCTGTAGCCAGAAAATAATTTCGGGAGGGGTTTAGCTTAGTGGAACAGTAGAAAGAAGTCGCCCTGCAGGCGTATCCTCGTGCGAGTAACAAGGGAGCATAAAACATAGTCATACATAGTAAAAATAAGAGGAGGTAAGGAAATTTGTTTGTAGTGATTTTAACTATTATGTTTTGTATAACAAAGTGAAATGGGTGCACCATATGTAACTGCAGTCTCATTGTTACTCACTAAAGAAATATCTTCTTTTTTCATTTCGATCAATCCCCCTTGATCCCCCCCCTGGCTATGGCCTTGATGTCAATGGCAAAAGCAATAATTAAAACATTTTTGGATTAATTTCACATCTTTTGGCATCAAACCTATGACACTGGCAAATTTAATGGGTCATTACTAGAAACCTGAATTATTCGCATTATTTTTTTGGAAAAGGGGTATTATTATTTGCGTTATTTTTAAGAAATTGGGTTTATTTTTTTGTACAATGGTGGCATTTTAAGAAATATGTTATTTTCTACAAAGAAATGTAAATTAAGAGAAATCAACACATGAGACTGTGGATAGCCTGGCTAAAGCAGCCTGCACCCATGGATCTATCATCGAAAATTTTGTTCTTCCAGATGATGATTTAAAGCGACACATGGAACGTAACGCTCGTAAGAGATGGAACGATCTTTGGATGAATGAGTCACTCGTTAAGGGTAAAAGGTACAAATTAATTCAGAAGCATATACCCCGTAAACCATGGTTTGATAGATCAAAATTCAACAGATCGGAGATATCTATGATCTGCAGGATGCGATTTGGTCATTGCAGACTCAATGCGCATCTCTATAAAATTGGAATCGTCCAGAACCCATACTGCGAGTGCGGTCTGGACGAGGAAACACTAAACCATGTGTTCCTAGGGTGTCCTATTAGGGACGCTTACGACACATATCAACAAATTGCTTCTCAACTACCAATAAGTATAGAGTCGTTATTGAGCTCAGCTTCGGAATCTACTAAAGAGATCCTCTTAAAATCACTTTGTAATTATATAATTCTTATGTATTTGTTAATTTTATATTTTTATTTGAGTGCCATGTCTGAGTTTGTTTGTCTGTGTTACTTTTTTTTTTTTTTAATTCTTATGTATTTGTAATTTTATATATTTTTATTTTAGTTCCATGTCTAAGTTTATTTATTTGTGTCAATTTGTATATTTCATTCTTATGTATTTGTAAATTTTATATCTTTATTTTAGTTCCATGTCTGAGTTTATTTGTTTGTGTTGATTTGTTTATTTAATTCTTATGTATTTGTTAAAATTTTTATATTTTCATTTCAGTACAATGTCTGAGTTTATTTGTTTATGTTAAATTGTTAATTTGTCGATTTTTTGGCACAAATCATCCAATAGGATGTAATGCCTTGAAAAAAAAAAAAAAAAAACATGATTTGGATTTGCAAGTTCTTATTTCACTATAAATTATATGCTTAAATAATTTACATACATACATCCATACCATCACGCCATGTCCCTCACGGGGTAGGCAGAGAGAACCGAATGCCAATTACTTCTATCTTGACATACATTCATCGCCTCGTCAACATTCATACATCGTCTTATACAAGTTTGTATGTTGTTCACGCTTCTAACATCTCCGTCTTTCAAAATACCGTTCACATAGACGTGCCATCCCTTCCTTGGATGGCCCCAACCTCATTCCATTCCTGTCCACAATATATATTTTCTTTGTCAGGCGTTCCTCATTCATTCTCCCCATGTGGCGCAATAATTTCCACAATTAAGATTTAAAATTGTTTGAAAAGATACTAACAAAAAGAGCTTTGTTAAATAAATTTATAATTATATGTAAAAGACATAGTTAAATTTTAATTAGATTAAATATTATTGTAATTTTTTAATATCCAATCTAATTTAGTTTGTTCTCCTGTCTGCCAAAATAGTATGATAGGAGGATAGAAACTTGTATGAATTGACATTAGCATAAGGCGTCCATATAATATAGCTTATTTTGTCAACAAATTCTTAGTCATGTTGTCTTATTTTAATTTAACTATATTTAATGCATTGGCTGTGTAGATTCCTCCTGTAGAAATTTGAGTTAAAATAATTATTTTTTAATACTGCCCATTTGGTGAATAATTGCTGTGTATTTTGTATGAAAATGTCCTAAAAAGAGTCAAATTTCAATATTATTTGTAAAATGTAGAAATTCCCATTATTTGCAAAAAAGTGCGAAGTTTCACAAATCGGATTTATCACAAATGCGAATAATTCAGGTCAATAGTCATTACTGACTATGTCAAGGTAGTTTAGCTGTCTTGAATGAATATAACATAACTATTGTGAAGGACTGGTTGAAACTCCTTAAGGACAACATCAATATGCATGTTATTTTTATTGACAAACTTTTTTCAACATCTCTCTATTGAGATGTTGGAAAAAAATGTTTGTCAATAAAAATATCATTTGACTCCCGAAAGGGAAAAAAATCCAATGTTTGCGTATATGCAATTAAAAAAGAATATTCGATGCATGTTATATTGAATTACATACCTATTAAAACTATTTATTTTTAACTACTTAATGAAATTTTGAATATTTTGATTTCAATTGATAAAGATGATCCAAATATCAAACACGTAGAATTCTGCCTGCCTTAGACATTACCATTATAACCAGTCATCCGCAGCATCAAAGACACAAAGAATATAATATAAGTGAAGAGACATCACATCACAGCCAGCAGTCACAAACCAAACACTCGAGGTGACATCACATCACACATTGGATGGAGAGTGCCATAGTATGACGGTGCCTTACCAGTTGGTGGCCAATTCTTTATGTATCCGGTGCAGTGAACAACGGCGTAGTTGTGCCCGTCTCTAGCCTGACCCAGGGAGTTCCTCTGCTTGAGTCGACCAAGGTGACCAGCTGCACCTATCTCACCACCGCCCACTTTCATGCGGCAGATGAATCCACGGCGGGATCCCATACAAAGTCTCATTGATGCTGCAATTAAAAGATCACAGACATGTTTTAATAAACTCTACTTAGTCTTGAAAGAAAGATAATTAAATTTGTTTTTCCACAACTACAGTTTATACAAGTCTCGGTTGAGCCAGCAATAATTCTGTCTTGTTAGATTCAAAGGTGATTTTACTTGCATTCAGAAAAAAAGACTAAGGTAATGAGTTGAATTTATAAATAAATTATGTGTCGAAAAATGACATATTGGTTTGAATTGGTTTAAGGAATTGTGCAAAAATTCACTGATTTTAACCATATTTAGTGTAATTAAATTCAACCTCAGTTTAAAGGTAGAGTACATCCAAATTCTTTCAATGTATAAAAATATAATGGAAAAATTATAATGGATTTTCCTTCTCACAAATCAAGATAAATTGCAAAAGATTACTGTGAAAAATTAAACCAAAAAATGTTATAGGTAGGCAATAATGAATATACAAATGTACATACATTGATGTCCTTCCTTTTTGACAGTTCCTGTCTTTAAGTCCAATATTCTTCCAGTGTTCTGTGGCTCCTGTGTGCTCAACTGCTCTCTCACCTTCTCCACATCTTCGGGATGGACATTGTCGTACATGCATGACCCGTACCATTCACTCTGAAATACAATAAATACATTATTATGTAAAAACATTCATTATTTCGTGTCCTCAATGTCCCAAGTTGTTTAAAAACTCAATTAATCACTACTATTTAAAATTTTTACTTATTATTGGATAGGAGTGGGACCTTTCGCCCCCGCACTGCGACCATGTTTGATCTATTGTGCAAAATTGTAACTTAACCAAGGAACAAAATATGAGAATAATAATCTAAATATAATAGCAAAACATACTTTGCTAATACATACTGTAATTAACTAAACACTTACTTTTAATAACAAAAATGTAGTTAGTAACTTTTGATATTTAATATTTAAATTTTCAAAATAAGGTAAAAGAAACAGGTACCCAGATCTAATAGTTTTTTATAGTAGGTATATTACAATAAAATTGACTTCATTTTTAATAAGATAAGTATTTCAAGCATTATGGAACTGTAATTTTAGCTGCTGGTTTTGGAATTGATTGCAACAAATGGAGCAGACAGTACCAATGCAAAAATTACCACAAGGTAACCGCCAAAAAATTGAATATTCACATAAACCAATTACTTTAAAGATGATTTGACAAATAATTTCACATGCAAGGGATTTATAAATCATATTATTTTGTAAAAGTAAGTAATGACTTGCAAATTTACGTCTGGTGCATTTGAATTTTCATGGTTATTTATTTCTGTTTTTCATAGATTAAACTCATAATCACTGATATATGCTTTTTATGTTAAATTTTATAAAGCTAATATTGTTAATTTACCACTTTATCAAAGTCACACAGGAATGCAACTAGTATACTAGTGAAGCCAGTCTTTCATGCTCAAATTAATTAAATGTACTTTGTTATTAATTCAATAATAATTATAAAATGTAATATAAGAGAATTATCACCTGTGAATAGTTGAGTACCGGTGCGACAGAGTCTGAGACGTATATGACTCTTCCCGTGTCGCAGCTAACGACAAACAGGAATCCATCAGCTGCCTCCAATATGAGGTGCTTCAGTTCTTGGTCAGTCAGGAAGGAGGGTTTATATGTTCCGTCACTGGAGGTGTTGCCTGTGCCTGCGGGAAAAACAAACATTAAGTTAATAAACAAAATAATGACAACTAACTTTGTTTGGTATTTAAACATAATATATTTATTTGTGTTTATAAAGGTAAAGAAACAAATTTATTAAAAATATAAGAGATAATAATATAATGCTTGGCGAATGAAATTGATTGAGATAGGATTCTGACCAGAGTCCATTGGATTGTTAGTCTAGTATAGGTATTAATGCTGTAATTTACTGAGTCAGGAATAAATTTACTTGATAATTAATATCTATAAGAACATATATGTACTGACATATGGATCAGAAACCAGGAACTTTTACATAAAACACATTTGTGTCGTCCAGACAACTGAAATGAAAACGCTTAGATGGATGTGCGATGTGACTAAGTTAGATACAATAAAAAACACCAATATATATATATATATATATATATATATATATATATATATATATATATATATATATATATATATATATATATATATATATATATATATATATATATATGTTATATTTGATGTTTTCACGGGTGAAATATGTTATCATATTTTTATCTCGGTTTTCCCGTGTCAGTAGGTCTTGACTAAGACCATTTGTCTTCCGACGTTTCGCCTGAATATCACCAGGCATTTTCAAGGACTTAACGAAAAGCACGCGCGCGACACACGTCTACTCACACTGTTAAGTCCTTGAAAATGCCTGGTGATATTCAGGCGAAACGTCGGAAGACAAATGGTCTTAGTCAAGACCATATTAGACCTTAGTCATATATATATATATATATATATATATATATATATATATATATATATATATATATATATATATATATATATATATATATATATATATATATATATATATATATATATATATATATATATATATATATATATATATATATATATATATATATATATATATATATATATATATATATATATATATATATATATATATATATATATATATATATATATATTACAATAATTACAAAAGAAAAAAATCCTTAACTGTAGGGAATATCATGTTTTTAATACATAAACACAGCAAATGCAATCATATCAACATAACCACAAAGTACCTACACTTAAATGAAACATACTCAACAGAGATATGTTTTTAGTACAGAAAAGTGTGGGGCTCCGCTCTCACTGCCTATCCAATGAGGAACACAGTATAAATGCATGTATACAAGACACCAAGAGCAATAAATAATATTCAGAATGGAATATACCAATAGGAATATATTATTAAAAAAATAAATCTATAAATCTATTCTGCCTATAAAAGTAAATAATTAATGGATAGAAATAATTGCCATTAATTTAGCAATAAATTAGCTTCTAGTTGTTTGGTTGATAGGAATTGTTTTTATTATTTTTGTTGAAATACTTATCTAAGAATAATTTGCAAAAATATTGAGATCTTAAATTAATGAACAAATATACCAAAGTATTATTCCACAAAATTCTATTACAATTACCGAACGTTTTCGCCGAGGCGACTCGGCATTATCAAGTTCTAAAATGAAACTAACAAATTTCAACAAAAATCATCCAACACTATCACATTTTTCGAATTTTGTGGAAAAATACTTTAGTTTTACATTCATTAATTTTAAAATAGATTGGATTATCCACTCTGTTAACACAAAAACTTTAGAATCAAACTTTTTTATTAACATCTCAATAGATACGAAGTTGGGATATTGTAGAAGAACCAGGAACTCGAGGCACCTACAGGGCTTACGACCTGTCTTCGGCTGGATTACATGATCACTTTATGCGCTTGCGCAACGTTCACCAAATATGCCTTTGTCAATAAAAGTATCATTTGACCTCCGAAAGGGGAAAAAAATCCAATGTTTGCGTATATACAATTAAAAAAATATTCTACTTTAGAATCATTAAATCTATATTTTGTATGGTGTTGAATGATTAGAGCCTACTGGTTCTCATATTTAAATGACGAAAATTAAATAACTTGAATGTGTGAATATTATTATGATAAAAGAAAAATGATTAAAGGAGTAACATAAATGTAAAACATAAGTGTATTTTTATAGGACATTAATCACGCTCAGTATTTTAATTGTTTTACATGAAACAATGCGTATTTGACCTTATAACGGATGTAGGTATGTATTGTGGACAATATAAGTATTACACGCATAATAATATAACGGGCCACATTCACACCGACCGAAAATTAATTTATACAAACGATTAAATATTTTTAACACGTCCTCGAAAGAAATATAATCAGTGACAAAGGTGCCGATGGTTGAATTCGGGATTAGAAGAATTGCGCTATGCAAAATACGCGATACCAAAACTAAATCGGACACTATTATCAAAACGGTATTATCGATAGAAGTAGATACAAAGTTTTTTAAAACGAAACAGCAAATAAAGATAATAAATATACTAGCAAAAAGTATTCCAGAAAATAAAACTTATTCGAAACAAATATACAATAATGGCAAAGGATATAAAAGCGTAATATGTGTAAAAGAAACCCCTTGACACATCACTGAATTGTAAGCTAATGTATAAGTAAAACTCCGAACACAACAATAGAGTAAGCATAGAATTAGATTAAGGTTTATCATAATGAAAATCCACGAAATGTATGAGAAAACCTCTTAATACAGGAAATAAAAATAATAATTACAAGTCTTAGTATAGAAAGAATGGAGGAAAAAAGCCTCTCACAGCAATGGAATAAAAAAGAATACTGATGAAGATCTAGGGTTGCAAGGAAGAAAGTAAGTCTCTTATCACAGTTGTCGATTAATAAAAGTGAAGATCTGCAAAATATCACAGTTGTCGATTGATAAAAGTGAAGATCTGCAGAATATCACAGTTATCGATTAATAAAAGTGAAGATCTGCAGAATATCACAGTTGTCGATTAATAAAAGTGAAGATCTGCAGAATATATACATAAACGATGACTTCTAAATGCAGCGGTGGATCAAGACAGTCAATATGGAAATCAACACATGAGTGTATTGAGGCTTAATGATTAAGACTATGTAGATTTGCCATCCCTGGTCTGAGAAATCCAAAGAATGATGATATAATTACTGTGTTTATATAAGATTGATGATTTAGAAGTCTTAACAAAAACGAATTAACAGAGAATCTCAGGGATTTAATATTCAGACGATATGATTTAATTGAACAGTAAGGTAAGGCGGGTAATGTACCGAAAAGACAGCTAAGGTTTATTACACGGACCATACCACATAATACAGTCCAATCCGTATGTAAAGTAATGTAAGGCAGATTACAGTGTAGTGTAGTGTAATAATTCTAGAACATATAATGGGCGGCGGCGGCGCCCGGACCGGACCACTAGTACTCGTGGGAACTGGGAAAATCTCGCGGACCAAGATAATTATTAACAACGGCAACATGACGAGACAAAGCCACAATGTAAAAAGACACAAACGCAAATCGATCATCAAATTACATTATTTCTACGATTGAATTGACCGTTTTTATGATTTAACTGGAAACTGTAGATATTAAAAAAACATCATTGGAACCAAGACTAGTTACATATACATCCCAACGCGTTCACCAAAGTAAGTTTTTTTTTATATCGTTTAGGTACATATCATTAAACTCCTTACGTAAGTTTTGAAGAATGTGTATCTTTTAATTTATTACAATTATTAAATTTACTATGATTTTGTTTTCTATATAATAATTTTATTTATTTTTCATCTCGCTTACTTTATTGTCTAATTAATTTGTTGTTATTTCCTCTAATCAACATAGTTTTGTTTATTTTATTTGTCAATACTTTTTACTTTATGTACCAAGTATAAAATATGTAATATTTCACATGTACATTCGTAATTTGAATGCATTTATATTTAAAAGATGTGCACAATGTTATATAATATACCTATTCAGTGAATTGATCAATAGACATAAAATACAATAAATAAATTCGAACTAATGGGACATCTGAGATGAAAATCCAATCCACTTCTTTTCAGCGTAGTTGCATATAGCGATAAATTGTTTGATTTCTGTGCCGGCAACCCGAGTACGATTCCCAGAAAAGAAGAATATTTATCAATAGCCATTGGAGAAAATTCAGCTGTCACGCAGTTGTTACTTCTCTGGACTGGTAACGCTTGTGAGACATTGGCATTAATTTAACAAGCAGATAGATAGCCAATTAGTATGTGTAAGTCTATTAAAAATATTAAAAAATATTCCTAAGTCTCCGAATACAAAACAAAAACACGAAAATTGTAATAAGCCATGTAGTTAAATCAATCAATTCGCTATTCTGTGCATTTGATATCAGTTTCTTAGATCGAGCCGCTTTCTGGTTAATTTATAGATGAAAGATAATTAATATGTAGGTACAAGAGAGTGTGCACATACTTATATATCTACATATTGTTATTATTGCATTATGGTTTTGTATATAAACATGATGTTTAATATGTAACACGAGATTGAACGGAAAAAAACGAGAGAGTAGATCGTTGCGCATGTTAATGTCCCGGGGGCACTGGGCAGTTGTTGTGGAATATTATTTGGACTGTGTATACATGCGCCAATACTCTGCCGTTTCTTTGGGTTAATAACTAAATTAAACAATGCTTCCAAATTAACTGTAACCAAGGACGGAACGCTTTGCGTGAAGTTGAAAAAAACATCAAATTACGGTGTGAAATTTATAAAGAAACAAACGCGAACGGTTCCTTCGAATAATACTATAGTGGTATGTGAAATATATAGTGCAGTTAGTGGTCTTCATAGCTTGACTCAGCACTCTACGTTCGCGAAATATGCCATCAGAAAGAAGTTTAACATGGATCATAGTGTCAATGCCATCACGCCATGTCCCTCACGGGTTAGGCAGAAAAACAGACGAACGCCACGTAGGTATTTATATCTAGGCAGAAATTCATCGCCTCGTCTCATACATGTTCGTCTATTGTTCATGCTTCTAACATTTCCGTGAACGTGCCATCCCTTTCTTGGACGGCCCCGACTTCTCGTTCCCTTCCCATCCGCATTGTATATTTTCTTCGTCAGGCGTTCTTCATTCATCCTACCCATGAGGCCAAAGCATCTCAATGTGTTCGCTTTCATTTCATTCTAAAACAGCGCTACATATATTGATATATGAATGTAATTTTAATATTACATATATTTCTTAGAAAATTTCAAGCAATCCTATCACATAAATCTTTATTAATATTAATAATATTGGATACATGACATGTTATTTACGTACACGGAATGAATTGTACTGTCAATTTCTCTGTGAGTGTCTCATAAAAAATAAATCAATAAATTACAAATATTTCTTGTAAAACAAACGAATTCTTTCTAGAAAAAACAAAATGCTTGGATTTTATAACAATCGCAATACAAAAATATAATGCAACCGGTATAAGTACCGAAATGATTAGAGAATTCCAATAAGAGAAACATACATAAAAATACATTAAAGCAATAGTTCAACGTATGTAGGTTTAAAAAACTCAAGGAACAAAAAAGCTCACGTGAAGTCGAACGCGATAAAAATGACGAATAGTCGAGCATTTGAAATGACCACAGTTAATATAAATAATTATTCAGATAAGGTAAATGGAAAACGAGTTTTATTGTTGGGATTTAATTCAGATTGAGATATTAGCATTACGGTTTCGGCTAACTCTGGCTGTGAATAATAGGTATGTAAGTACCTTAAAAACAAAAATAACAGATTCGAAGGTTTATATTATGACCCACATTTTTGAAAGTTAATCTGATATGTCGGTATTTACATATAAACAATAAAAGCTACAAAAAACATGGATAACAGAAAAATCAAAACATGAAATAAAATAAAACATTCTACAACAAAAAAGAGACATCAAAACAAACAAGCAGAAAGTTTAAATACGTTTTTTATTACCGTTTTTTTTTTATTTTCGTAAGTGTTTTTTTTTATTTATTTGCCTATTTACTTAATTGACTTATAATGAAGGTGCGAAAACCCTCTGATTTTTTAAATTTTATTTTTAAATGGTGATGAGCAAACACAACATCAAGACAAGTTCACGGGTGTTGAAATTTCTACGAAAAAAAAAACGTATTCTTTGTCTTAGAGGCGGAAGGAGAGTGGGAGAGTTGTGGTAGGGGCGGATACTATTTGTCTAACGGACACAAATGGGTAAACATGCAATGAAAACTATAATATGATAATACTAATACGAAAATATTAGTTCGTTTAAATAAAACATATATGAATATATATAATTTTCAAATCCTTTTTCTTAAATAATGAATATGACATTGTAACATGAACATATATAGGTACATTCTTATACACACGCAGTCTTCGTCTTATGCTTGCATTTCCAAGCAGACCAAGACTATTTAGAATGAAGATAAATGCGATGTTCAGAAATCTTCAAATGTAGGAATATGTAAGTATCTAGAAGACTATTATGTCAAATTTTTCCAAGGCTTGTCTTAATTAGGGAAGGGAAACTAACCACGCTATACTTTGCGGCCGGATGACACTTGAAAAACCGGGCCTAATCAATAGACTGACGATAAAAGATCGCCCGCTCTCTACAATATCGACTCACTCGACATTAATGAGGAGTCACAATTTATATATATATACTCGTACAATAAAAATAATATTCAAGGTAGCTCGCAAAATACATAGATATTTGTACAACTATTTGATAAATATTATAGTTTTATCAATAATTACCGATTTACAAACTCAATTTAGTATTTATATGTAATAGTGAAGATATATAATTTTAGGAAAGCAATTTTAGAGTACATATATTTAAAGAGTATCACGTCAAACTAAATGTTTTGTCTTGACTGGTGTTTGGGCATACACGCAGGTGCCTAGCTTCGGGCGTGATTCAATATTGTGAGTCACATGCACTTTTATAGCGTTGGCGGGCAATACCTGTAAATTTAAAATCCGATTTTGTAAAATAACAAATAATATATGTACCTATAATTTCGAATGTAAATCAACAAACCTTAGATTTATATTATATAAACAGTAAACGTAGGGTCGATCGGGAAGCTCTCTCCACACTAGACGGTGGGATGGTGTTTTTGGACAGGAAAAACAATGCAATTTCCCTAATCTAATTTTAATGACGCACGCTCTCTTTGGGAGAGGATTGGTAAAGGTGTCGGTGAGGAGAATAGGTATACAGAATAATTGGTACCAACCTACAGGTGAAGGTGGGTGTTAGTAGTAAATATATACCACGAGAAGTTAAATAGTAGGTATGATAAGTAGGTATATTTAGTCAGAAAACAAATCTTATAATTTAATGAAAATTTTGACGTTTGACTTTTATGTTGGCGTCCTGGGTTCGATTCCAAGGAGGGGATAAATTTGTTAAATTATTTCTCACGCATTGATTGCTTCTTCGGAGTGGAAACACTCGTAAATTGGAAAATTTCCACTTCACAATTATCTTGCCACTTGCGCAGAAAGAAAATGGTCATCCTATTCTTCTGCGTATACAGCAAGTATATAAAGTTTATTGCCATAAAGCAATCTTTTCCAGCCAATACAAAAGATAAAAATATCTACGGTCCTTCAAGTGGTCGCTAATGAAGCTATTTATTTTATCAGTAATTTTATTGCATACCTACTAATCGCTTTGTCCAATTTAATTGTAAAAACCGGTTAAAAAAAGGTGGTGATTCTATTACCTATGTACCTATAATCTTGAAGTGTTTCACAAAGTTAGGAGAAAATTTAATAGGGTTGCTTTGAGAAATAATTTATTTCATTTTTCAACTTTATGGCCTGACAATATCAAAAGAGCCGCTTAGATGCAAACTGATAATTAAAAATATCCCTATAGAGCAGGCCATGCGATTTACATATTTAGGTGTAGAGATCTCCAACAGCAATGACCTGTACAACGTCAATAATAAAGTCTGTATGTACACTGTACAATACAAGTCTGTACACAAGTCAATAAAGTAATAGTCTTAGCTGGTTGCTTACGAAATGCTGTATGGAGAAATAAACACATGCTTACCACCAGTAAAGTCAAAGAAAGACCCCGCGCTTCGTTGCTGGAAGGACTCTCAGAGACCGCATTAGAAATGAAATGATTAGGTGCGGTGTCGAGGACATAACAAGATGGGGACGTAGAAGAAGACGCTTCTGAAGAGACAAAGTCGAACGACAATAGAATTGGCATGGACGACAATAGAATTGGCAAAATTGTTAAGATAGAAATACCCAACAACAGAAGACTTGCGAAGACCTGCGAAGGGATAGAAAGACAGTTGGACCTCGTCCTCCCAGGATAGTCCACCCTCACAAATAGGTCAAATGACCTAATAAACGACGAAGAAGAACTTGAACAACGCATGAACTCTGTTGCATTCCAAGGGATGAATTTAGTTGGGATACACGCTATACCATAATATTACAATTTTAATTTTTTAATTTTAGATCTTTCGATGTAAACAGTCCGCATGATTCCATAATGTACATAACAGATGGAAGCGCTATGGGAAACAATGCAGATCATAGATACATAGCTCGTGTAAAGTTCAACCAATGGGACATCATCTAGAATCTAGATTGCCTTATTTGTACTAGGTATATTCCATAAAATATCAATTTTATACATGATTTTGTACCTACTCTAATTAATTTATTTATTGCAAAAGGTCCCATGAACTTAAAAAAACGAAAATATCAATATAAATAATAACTTGAATATAAATATAAAAAACAAAAATGAAATACAATATACATAGGTCACACTGAAAATTTCCGGAATCAGCCACTTACATGAACATTTTTTGAAAAATAATTAAAGTAGGCATTTGAAAACGTAACTTTGACTGACTTTGACTCTAGAATATAGTTTTTTGTTTGTTTGCTTAAGTGCACTTCTACATTATTTTCTTAGAAATAAATTAACACGTGGCAACTATCATTGACAACTAACCGTGGGAACTAACTTACTATCCTTGAATGTTTCTAAAACTAAGGTCTTAACTTTTAGTGCCACGGAGGCTGGTCAACCCAAAACAAATCCCGAACTTAAAACTTCGACTTCATAGCTGTCACTCAGTTGACCTTTGTAAGTGCACATGTCTTGCAAAAACGAACACTATAAAGTACCTAGGAGTTATCATAGATAAATAAACTCTGCTGGCGAGGTCATATTCATGATCTTTCTAATAGGATAAGAATGCTGGGCCACCTATATAAGATCCTTCGAAATATTTTGGACAGACCAACTATGAAAACTGTGTATTATTCCCTCACACAATCAGTTTTATCATATGGAATTATAGGATGGGGAGGATGTGTTAAATCAATTATGGATACGCTTAAAAAGTCCATAAATGTTTATGCGCAAACATTGGATTTTTTTCCCTGTCGGGAGTCAAAGATATTTTTTAACAGATTTTTAATTATCTCAATAGAGACGAAATTGGAATATTTATTGTAGGAGAACCTGAATTAAAATTGGAATATTGGAAATTGGAATATTGGAATATTTAAAATTGGAAATTGGAATATTTATTGTAGGTTATTTATTTTGCGCAATTCAGGGGTGACTTCTATGCGAAAAATGCATTGTCACCTCACATATAAGAATTGTAGCTTTCATTATTTACAAAAAACCAATTCTCTCAATAGATGGCGTTACAACAAAATAAATAAAAAATAATAAGATTGTTGTTCATAATTTCACCCATAGATGGCTGTAGTAAAAATTCCTTATTTTCAAGCGAAAAGAATTTCAGTATTACAATATATAGAAGTTTCAAAATTGAATTGATAGGGATCTCATTAAAAAGGCATAATTGGTGAACGTTGCGCAAGCGCATAAAGTGATCACGTAAACCAGCCGATGACAGGTCGTAAGCCCTGTAGGTGCCTTGATTTCCCGGTTCTCCTACAATAAATATTCCAATTTCGTCTCTATTGAGATAATTAAAAATCTGTTAAAAAACATAAATGTTTAATTCGTATCATAAACAAAAGAGCGAGATCATTTCCTTCAGATGATTTCCTCAAAACTGCACTAGTACATTTTCATAAAAACATAACCTTATAAAACAGATCCCAACAAACACGAACCACTAGACATGCAAATGACATTAACTATACTGCGCCAATTATGAAGACCTCATTAGGACAAAGACAGTTTAAATTTATTGCCCCACGTATATTTAATAAAGTAGACAATAACATAAAGATAACACTACATCACAATTCCTTTAAAATTCTTACAAAAAATGGTTATTTGCTTCGGGCAGGCTCTATGTTGAGGAGGTTGTCCACCCTTAACATCTGACTTATGAACTTTTATTTCCTATTCATTTCTTGTATTTCATTTCTTATATTTAATCTAAAACTTTACTTCTTAACCTTTTTGTTTTAAACTACTTAAATGTAACATTTAACATATTACGTGTACCTTATACTTATGTATCCTCTATGTGTAAATAATTTGTATAAAAGTAACAGCCCCAGAACAGGTGTAGCCTAGTGGGGCGTTACTTGCTTAACCTAAATCTGTACAAATATTTGTGTATAATATTTACATTTACAATAACAATAAATAAATAAAAATAAACTGATGATTCAAGAATTATCGTATCAGTAATATTAGTTGGCATAGTTGTCGCCAAATATCTTGAACCAGGCTTCGGGTGCCCAGAGCGTAAATTTGTATCTTTTTGCTTTGTTAGTGTATGTGCAAATCGCCCCCCTTCTCGATGTAATGACTCAAGATATTTGGCGACAAGTATACACGACCATTTGCTTGCCGAGAGTTATTGATAATTTCGTAAAAATGACTGAAAACACTGAATTATCTTGCACCATGACAATTCTAGCTCTTACACAAGAGTTTTTGAAGGTGAAAAACTAGAACGTATGAGCTACTTACAGTGCCGACCAGGTACTTTGTGACTTCATTGTGTACTAAAAAAATCCAAAACTAATAAGACAGCGAACCATTTTCATCACCAGAAGAGGCTGTCGGTAGGAGAGTGTGTCGAGACAATGTGGTTGTGTATACTGATCCGATAAAGGCGAGGTGCTCCGGTGCTCGAGCACACCGGCAATATGGGTAATGTGGCCGTGTCTCGGGGCCATTTTCACACGACCAGAGTCGAATGGTGAGTCGGCTCCCTCCCATTCTGTGCGCCTGTAATTATCGTGCTCCGGCCCGGCCCACAGATTCAATCATTATATTGTTATTTATTTATTTATCCCCATTAATAATCGTAATAATTCCCGACTCCACCCCTCCCAAACTAAACCTTATCTAGACGTTAACATCCATAGGCGGTGGTACCAACACTTATACATATACCTACCTAATAATATTACTAGATACTATTTCATAGCTGATATGAATTCAAATTAACGAAAGACAATGAGACACCGTAGTATATACTAATATTGGCCTACGAGCACGGTCGTTTTTAGTACTTTTTTGATTATTGGTGTTATAAATGCATTGAAACACGTCATGTTTCGGGAACACTGTCTTTCCATCGATTAGAGTGATTTTACTTTTGCATTATAAAATAGTAACTTAAAGTTTATTAAAAAACTATTTATTTTTCTATAAAAAAGTACCTACTTAGTAAAAATGAAGTATCAATATAGCGCCGTTTTTGTAAATATGCATATTCACAAAAACGCATATAACAACGCATATAACAAACGCATACAATATGCATATAACAATGAAGTATCGAGATCAATAGTTTGATATGCAATAACTTTTTAAAATTAATAATTTAATTACGTTCATATAGAATTACCTACCTACATAAAAATAATATATCTAATTTGTACGTTGATATGTTATAAAAAATATAAAAATACTTGGTAATTGTTCTATTGTGTTTATTTGATTATTGACGCGTTTCGTGCAAAGCACATCGTCAGAATAATGCTCTACAAGACTGAGACTAGTGGTTATATACAAAATTTACATGGCAGGTGTATAAAAATGTTGGTTTTTGAACGGTTGAAAAGAAGTTATATAATGCAAATGAATCTATACAAATCTACGTTTTAATACAATGAATGTAGTTGGGTCACTGGTTGTAGTCCCCTGTGTCCATTAGGCCTGTAACAAAAGGAAACGACAGCAGTAAAATTCGAAAGGTAAATAATATTGTATTTATTGGTTTATTGTTATCTTTTAAGTGTGGTTAAAACCAATGTATTTCATAGATATTTGGTAGTTATAATTACAAACAGTTTAATTTTAATCTTAATGTATTTAACAACAAAGGAAGGTATATGTCTGTCTAACCTATCGGTTTCAATAATGGTGAATATATATGATCAATTTGTTTATTGATGAGTAATTTTTGTGGATCCTTTTTTACTCTGTTTATTTCTAATATTTCTAGTCGGTCAAGTTTTCTCCCTTTTATTCCCCGATGTATTATATTTATATTATGGTCACTATTAAATTGGTGGTTGTTTTCGTTTATATGTTCTGCAAAATTTGAGGTGTCTTTCTTTAATCTAATGCATGCCATGTGTTCTTTAATTCTTGTTTTAAAGGCACGGCCTGTTTGTCCAATATATGTTCCCGTACATGAGTTACAATTTAGTTTATAAATTCCGCTGTTATCCAACTGTTCAACCTTGTCTTTATTATTAATTAACAATTTACCTAATGTACTTGGATTAGAAAATGCAATATTTTTGCCAGTTTTTTTAATGACTCTACTGATATTTGTTGTGACATCGCCGACGTAGGATAGTTTTACCCATTTATTAGATTTTTCATTTAAATTTGTTAGGCCTGGTGCAATATTTTTTAATAATAATTTCTTTTTCTTTTTAAATATCAGATTGTCTATTAAGTTTTCGTTGTAACCATTATTATATGCTAACGTTTTTATTGTTTTTAATTCATCTAAATATTTATTTTGACTCTGTGGTACATGTAATAACCTGTGAATTAGTGAGTGGAAAGTGGATAATTTATGTGACATATGATGGCGGGATTTATTGTGAATAATATTATCACTGAATGTCGGTTTTCTGTATATACTAAAACTAAGTTTATTTTCTAATACTTCTATGTTGAGATCTAAAAAATTTAAAGAATTACCTCCTATTTCCATTGTGAATTGAATGTTTGCATTAATTGAATTTAATGCATTTAAAAACGTATTTAACTGTCGTAAAGTTCCCGTCCATAATCCAATTATATCATCAACATATCTATAGTAAAATAATAAATTTTTAAAACCTTGAATGTTCTTAATTTTGGATTCTAAATGATTCATAAAAAAGTCTGCTAGTAAGGGAGAAATTGGGCTACCCATCGCTAAGCCATCGGATTGTTTGTAGTATTTATTATTGAATTTAAAGTAATTTTGATCTATACACATACATAGTAAGTCTGTTAGTTCATTCATTAACACAGGGTTTAAGTTGTTGTTAGATAGATATTCTTTTAATGAAGATTTTAACTCATTTATCGGTATACTGGTAAATAAACTGACTATATCAAATGATACTAAAATACTGTTTTTAGGAATAACCGTATTTTTTATGTTGTCTATTAATTGTAGAGAGTTTTTTATTGCAAATTGTGGTTTAAATTCAGTTAGTTTTTGAAATAAAAAATTGGCATGTTTTGCGATTTTAAAGCACGGTGCTGAGTTATATGAGACCACTGGTCTCATGGGCATATCCTTTTTATGCACTTTAGGTAGGCCATACAATCTGGGACATAAAGGATTCATTTGACAAAAACGTGTTTTATCGTACGGATCACTAAATATTGTTTTGCAATTATTAACTAAAGATTTAACTTGATTTGAAAAGTATGCTGTTGGATCATTATTAATTTGGGAAAAAATACTTGACAGAAAAATTGATTCGACTTTATTAATATAATTATTTTTATTTAAGATAACAGTGCTGTTGCCTTTATCAGCTTTCGATATCACTAAGTCATTGTTTTTAATTTTTGATTTTAAGCTTTTTATTGTGTTGGTATCAGAATATGGTATATTTTCAACATTATAGTGTTTTTTTAGAATATTAGCACATAAATATTTAGACGCGCAATCAGAATCTAAGGCAATATCTGTATCTAATGCTAAACATTCAAAATCACGTGTTTTCAAATTTATATAAGGACTATGTTTCAATCCTTTATTTAAAAGGTTTGTTTCATTCAAATTTAATGCGATATCTGTAGTATTTACTATTCTGTCGTAGAAAGTTATATTAATATTTTGAGACTCTTGGTTTTCATTTTTAATTAAATTCTTTTTCATTTTTCGTAGTTTTTCAATTTTAGATTTTTGTGCAATGAATTTCGTTTGAATTATTTCTTTTATATAAATCATTACATCAAATTGTAAAATATCAAATTCAACCGAATTTAAACGTGACAACAGGTTATTATGTATGTAATAAAGGTAAACACTTACATTGTCTCGGATTGAATACCACTTGTTCCTCTCCAACATCAACCAGTTTTTTTGGGCGGCTTGCAGGACTTTAACAGCGACAGATGTTCTTGATTTGGTTTTGATGTTCACGAAGTTAGGAGTTACCTCTGCTTTTCTGCACTCGCCGATGAACCAAATGTGTTGTGTGGCTACTGATCGTTTCAGTTTTAGTTTCTTGTAGAGGTCGATCATATAAGCTGTACTTGCTGATTTAACTAAGTTTAGTTTGTCGATCGACAATTCTTGATAGAACTCCATTGTACGTTGATATGTTATAAAAAATATAAAAATACTTGGTAATTGTTCTATTGTGTTTATTTGATTATTGACGCGTTTCGTGCAAAGCACATCGTCAGAATAATGCTCTACAAGACTGAGACTAGTGGTTATATACAAAATTTACATGGCAGGTGTATAAAAATGTTGGTTTTTGAACGGTTGAAAAGAAGTTATATAATGCAAATGAATCTATACAAATCTACGTTTTAATACAATGAATGTAGTTGGGTCACTGGTTGTAGTCCCCTGTGTCCATTAGGCCTGTAACAAAAGGAAACGACAAGAATTGTCGATCGACAAACTAAACTTAGTTAAATCAGCAAGTACAGCTTATGTGATCGACCTCTACAAGAAACTAAAACTGAAACGATCAGTAGCCACACAACACATTTGGTTCATCGGCGAGTGCAGAAAAGCAGAGGTAACTCCTAACTTCGTGAACATCAAAACCAAATCAAGAACATCTGTCGCTGTTAAAGTCCTGCAAGCCGCCCAAAAAAACTGGTTGATGTTGGAGAGGAACAAGTGGTATTCAATCCGAGACAATGTAAGTGTTTACCTTTATTACATACATAATAACCTGTTGTCACGTTTAAATTCGGTTGAATTTGATATTTTACAATTTGATGTAATGATTTATATAAAAGAAATAATTCAAACGAAATTCATTGCACAAAAATCTAAAATTGAAAAACTACGAAAAATGAAAAAGAATTTAATTAAAAATGAAAACCAAGAGTCTCAAAATATTAATATAACTTTCTACGACAGAATAGTAAATACTACAGATATCGCATTAAATTTGAATGAAACAAACCTTTTAAATAAAGGATTGAAACATAGTCCTTATATAAATTTGAAAACACGTGATTTTGAATGTTTAGCATTAGATACAGATATTGCCTTAGATTCTGATTGCGCGTCTAAATATTTATGTGCTAATATTCTAAAAAAACACTATAATGTTGAAAATATACCATATTCTGATACCAACACAATAAAAAGCTTAAAATCAAAAATTAAAAACAATGACTTAGTGATATCGAAAGCTGATAAAGGCAACAGCACTGTTATCTTAAATAAAAATAATTATATTAATAAAGTCGAATCAATTTTTCTGTCAAGTATTTTTTCCCAAATTAATAATGATCCAACAGCATACTTTTCAAATCAAGTTAAATCTTTAGTTAATAATTGCAAAACAATATTTAGTGATCCGTACGATAAAACACGTTTTTGTCAAATGAATCCTTTATGTCCCAGATTGTATGGCCTACCTAAAGTGCATAAAAAGGATATGCCCATGAGACCAGTGGTCTCATATAACTCAGCACCGTGCTTTAAAATCGCAAAACATGCCAATTTTTTATTTCAAAAACTAACTGAATTTAAACCACAATTTGCAATAAAAAACTCTCTACAATTAATAGACAACATAAAAAATACGGTTATTCCTAAAAACAGTATTTTAGTATCATTTGATATAGTCAGTTTATTTACCAGTATACCGATAAATGAGTTAAAATCTTCATTAAAAGAATATCTATCTAACAACAACTTAAACCCTGTGTTAATGAATGAACTAACAGACTTACTATGTATGTGTATAGATCAAAATTACTTTAAATTCAATAATAAATACTACAAACAATCCGATGGCTTAGCGATGGGTAGCCCAATTTCTCCCTTACTAGCAGACTTTTTTATGAATCATTTAGAATCCAAAATTAAGAACATTCAAGGTTTTAAAAATTTATTATTTTACTATAGATATGTTGATGATATAATTGGATTATGGACGGGAACTTTACGACAGTTAAATACGTTTTTAAATGCATTAAATTCAATTAATGCAAACATTCAATTCACAATGGAAATAGGAGGTAATTCTTTAAATTTTTTAGATCTAAACATAGAAGTATTAGAAAATAAACTTAGTTTTAGTATATACAGAAAACCGACATTCAGTGATAATATTATTCACAATAAATCCCGCCATCATATGTCACATAAATTATCCACTTTCCACTCACTAATTCACAGGTTATTACATGTACCACAGAGTCAAAATAAATATTTAGATGAATTAAAAACAATAAAAACGTTAGCATATAATAATGGTTACAACGAAAACTTAATAGACAATCTGATATTTAAAAAGAAAAAGAAATTATTATTAAAAAATATTGCACCAGGCCTAACAAATTTAAATGAAAAATCTAATAAATGGGTAAAACTATCCTACGTCGGCGATGTCACAACAAATATCAGTAGAGTCATTAAAAAAACTGGCAAAAATATTGCATTTTCTAATCCAAGTACATTAGGTAAATTGTTAATTAATAATAAAGACAAGGTTGAACAGTTGGATAACAGCGGAATTTATAAACTAAATTGTAACTCATGTACGGGAACATATATTGGACAAACAGGCCGTGCCTTTAAAACAAGAATTAAAGAACACATGGCATGCATTAGATTAAAGAAAGACACCTCAAATTTTGCAGAACATATAAACGAAAACAACCACCAATTTAATAGTGACCATAATATAAATATAATACATCGGGGAATAAAAGGGAGAAAACTTGACCGACTAGAAATATTAGAAATAAACAGAGTAAAAAAGGATCCACAAAAATTACTCATCAATAAACAAATTGATCATATATATTCACCATTATTGAAACCGATAGGTTAGACAGACATATACCTTCCTTTGTTGTTAAATACATTAAGATTAAAATTAAACTGTTTGTAATTATAACTACCAAATATCTATGAAATACATTGGTTTTAACCACACTTAAAAGATAACAATAAACCAATAAATACAATATTATTTACCTTTCGAATTTTACTGCTGTCGTTTCCTTTTGTTACAGGCCTAATGGACACAGGGGACTACAACCAGTGACCCAACTACATTCATTGTATTAAAACGTAGATTTGTATAGATTCATTTGCATTATATAACTTCTTTTCAACCGTTCAAAAACCAACATTTTTATACACCTGCCATGTAAATTTTGTATATAACCACTAGTCTCAGTCTTGTAGAGCATTATTCTGACGATGTGCTTTGCACGAAACGCGTCAATAATCAAATAAACACAATAGAACAATTACCAAGTATTTTTATATTTTTTATAACATATCAACGTACAATGGAGTTCTATCAAGAATTGTCGATCGACAAACTAAACTTAATATATCTAATTATTGACCTCTCTAGGCCTGGCCTGTATTTGACAAGTTTACATAATGTAAAGACAGTGTATGAAATCAGTGTAAATATAACAAACAAATAAACCCACAATTTATGACAATTAGGTACTCGAATACGAAACTCGATTTCTCCTAGGCTCCCTCTGTTGATTAATCAAACCGACTGGGAGTATGTTTTTACCAAGTAAAATTGAAATTTTAATTAGGTCGTAACCGGCTGTTGGTGCAGTGGTAATATTAAAATGAGATTTTAATTGTATAATGTGAATAGTCCTATGTAGGTATGTAGTGTGATCATGAAACCACGAGGAAGGTAGGTAGGTCGTGCGCTCTGCTGTCTCTGGTAGAGAGCATTATCATAATGTATTGCTAATGCGATAAAACACTTCATCCGCGCGCCATTTCCCTTCACGATTTAACTTAGAGTATTACAGTACAGTACCTACCGAAGAAAATTCTACTCTACTCTCCTCTCTTGCTAGAGACACATAAATATTAATGTCGGACCGTAGGTCAGATTTTGGCCGAAGCCGAAGCCGATTGTTCGGCCTTAGCCGTAACCTTCGGCTTCGGCCGAAAATTCGGGTTATTTTTGGCCGAAGCCGAAGCCGAAGGTGTTTTTCTGGCCAAAGATGGCCGAAGCCGGAGCTTCGGTCGGACACTAATAAATATATCCCCTAGGTCTGTATTGTATGACCGACTACACAAATAAACATTATACATACTTCTTAGATATATGTTAGTGGGGTAGGTGACTGCGACTTTCCTAAAATACTTCTTAGATATATGTACCTAATGAGTACCTACCGACTTAAATTTCAATGAACAATTTGCTTTCAAGCCCCTTCGCAAAGCTGTTAATTCATTTTTAATGGCTGTTTTTTTTTTGACATTGCCTTCCTTATTGAATATAGATATGAAAAAGGCAAGTCTGGCACCTGGGAGTTGTTGCTTTAAGCAGTGCGCATCCGCTTTCTATAGGTGAAAATTGCAGATTTTAGTATCTATCTTTGTAAGTATTTTTTTTTTGCTCATATACCATCCAAACTTGGTGATGTGTTCAGATCTGCAATTTTACCTATAAAGAGGATACGCATTGATAAACGCAACCACTCCCAGATGCCAGACTTACCTGTTCATACATACCTACATTAAAACGTAAATATAAAAAACAAAAAAAACTTAAAAAAACAGCCATTATAAATGATTAATCGAAAACGTTGCTATCTCTAGGATGTTTTTTTTCAAATCCTCATATTTTTCCGTTGAATTTTGTTTTTCCTGTGTCGAAGATGTGTTAAGTAAGTACCACCAACACATAAAATAGCATAATATGAAAATTACACATTATATTAAAAAATCGAGCTTTTTAGCAGAAGTGTGTGAAGAACAGCAAGAGCTGTTTCAAGAAGATTTATGATTTGGAGAATTCCATTAAAGTTTTATATAATTAAAAAATACAAATATGATTTATTTAATTTTATAATCTAAATATAATTTATGTGGTAAAGCACAAGTTAAAGAAACTACGATAGCCAACTAAACGACGCTAACAATCTAAGAAATAAAAAGATACAAATGAACACAGGTAGGTACCTACTAAATGGTTAAAGATGGAGAAGACGATAACAATGAAATATTTATTACAAGAGGTAACACTCGCAACTTGTATTCAATACGAGTACCTACAACAATAATATTAAACACATGATTCTGTATACTTACTTTCCTACCTCTTGTAATAAATATTTCATTGTTATCGTCTTCTCCATCTTTAACCATTTAGTAGGTACCTACCTGTGTTCATTTGTATCTTTTTATTTCTTAGATTGTTAGCGTCGTTTAGTTGGCTATCGTAGTTTCTTTAACTTGTGCTTTACCACATAAATTATATTTAGATTATAAAATTAAATAAATCATATTTGTATTTTTTAATTATATAAAACTTTAATGGAATTCTCCAAATCATAAATCTTCTTGAAACAGCTCTTGCTGTTCTTCACACACTTCTGCTAAAAAGCTCGATTTTTTAATATAATGTGTAATTTTCATATTATGCTATTTTATGTGTTGGTGGTACTTACTTAACACATCTTCGACACAGGAAAAACAAAATTCAACGGAAAAATATGAGGATTTGAAAAAAAACATCCTAGAGATAGCAACGTTTTCGATTAATCATTTATAATGGCTGTTTTTTTAAGTTTTTTTTGTTTTTTATATTTACGTTTTAATGTAGGTATGTATGAACAGGTAAGTCTGGCATCTGGGAGTGGTTGCGTTTATCAATGCGTATCCTCTTTATAGGTAAAATTGCAGATCTGAACACATCACCAAGTTTGGATGGTATATGAGCAAAAAAAAAATACTTACAAAGATAGATACTAAAATCTGCAATTTTCACCTATAGAAAGCGGATGCGCACTGCTTAAAGCAACAACTCCCAGGTGCCAGACTTGCCTTTTTCATATCTATATTCAATAAGGAAGGCAATGTCAAAAAAAAAACAGCCATTAAAAATGAATTAACAGCTTTGCGAAGGGGCTTGAAAGCAAATTGTTCATTGAAATTTAAGTCGGTAGGTACTCATTAGGTACATATATCTAAGAAGTATTTTAGGAAAGTCGCAGTCACCTACCCCACTAACATATATCTAAGAAGTATGTATAATGTTTATTTGTGTAGTCGGTCATACAATACAGACCTAGGGGATATATTTATTAGTGTCCGACCGAAGCTCCGGCTTCGGCCATCTTTGGCCAGAAAAACACCTTCGGCTTCGGCTTCGGCCAAAAATAACCCGAATTTTCGGCCGAAGCCGAAGGTTACGGCTAAGGCCGAACAATCGGCTTCGGCTTCGGCCAAAATCTGACCTACGGTCCGACATTAATATTTATGTGTCTCTAGCAAGAGAGGAGAGTAGAGTAGAATTTTCTTCGGTAGGTACTGTACTGTGCTGTACTGTAATACTCTAAGTTAAATCGTGAAGGGAAATGGCGCGCGGATGAAGTGTTTTATCGCATTAGCAATACATTATGATAATGCTCTCTACCAGAGACAGCAGAGCGCACGACCTACCTACCTTCCTCGTGGTTTCATGATCACACTACATACCTACATAGGACTATTCACATTATACAATTAAAATCTCATTTTAATATTACCACTGCACCAACAGCCGGTTACGACCTAATTAAAATTTCAATTTTACTTGGTAAAAACATACTCCCAGTCGGTTTGATTAATCAACAGAGGGAGCCTAGGAGAAATCGAGTTTCGTATTCGAGTACCTAATTGTCATAAATTGTGGGTTTATTTGTTTGTTATATTTACACTGATTTCATACACTGTCTTTACATTATGTAAACTTGTCAAATACAGGCCAGGCCTAGAGAGGTCAATAATTAGATATATTATTTTTATGTAGGTAGGTAATTCTATATGAACGTAATTAAATTATTAATTTTAAAAAGTTATTGCATATCAAACTATTGATCTCGATACTTCATTGTTATATGCATATTGTATGCGTTTGTTATATGCGTTGTTATATGCGTTTTTGTGAATATGCATATTTACAAAAACGGCGCTATATTGATGACGAAGAATTCCATGGCTCTGTAATCTGAGAGTGGTTGAGAGAAAGCACTACATAACTGTTTCGGGCCGCCGTGAATAAAGTGGATATAATGGTGGAGTGAAGCTCTGATGATCGCCAGCCTTCGTTGAGACGACACGTGAAGAAGAAGAATGTTCTAGTTAAGATTTCGCATCTAAAATACAAAAATATTGTTTGCCGTCTGAATTCAATCAATCTGCATGCATAGGTATACCTACCTATTGCATAAATATGTATCCAGAGTATGTATGTACAAAGTTCTGTAAGTATTGGAGAGTTTCATCCAGCTATGGACCAGTTTCTGCTGTGGGTATGTATTATGCACGATGACCTACGACCGCTCAACTGCAACAACAAGAACAACAACAACTGGACCAACGGTAACGCGCCAATGGATTCTGCGATATGCAAACAGAACAGACACTCCGCACAACACTGTTCCTACCAATGATTGATGTCGTTCACGTTTTACACACATCTCGACATCACGAAAAGTCAAACAATATTATATTTGCACTATATAATTATTGTCGGGCGCACTGATTAAACAAATATTGAGGGCTATAATTAATAAGGACCAACGGAAGCTAAAAGTAGCAATTATAGATGCAGCATAGATGCGCATGTGATATAATTGCAAAATATACATATGAAAATATTACGATATAAAAACACGTTGCAATTAATAGCACCGTGTTATTGCACCGTTCAATTACGATCCGATAATACATATTTGTGGAACTAAAGATGATGATGTACCTAATTATATTTCATTACAATGTGTTGATATCATTTATTTATATATTTATTAAGTACTACGCTCATTAGAGCATTTACAAAAAATTATTAAACAAGAAAAAAAAATAAACATGTGCATTGCCATAATCACAAAAAAAACAATAAAGACAAAAAATAAAAAAAACATAGGCAAGTTAAAATTAATACAAAAAATACTCAAAATACAAAATTTAAAAAACAAATGAAAATTTTTTTTTTTTAAATTTAACTAAATTTTTAACTTTGTTTACACCACGTGAGAATTGAATTTACGACCGGTTTCGAAACTAACCGTTCCCTCCTCAGGCAGAATTAGTTTTGTCGCACTAGGCTAAAAATTTACGCATATTAATTCAAATTGAATACATACAGGTACAATGAAATCGGTTGACAAAAGATGAAGATTGAAAAATCTCAAAAATAAGTGTGGTATGAAAATCTATTTGCTAATTCCTCTAGCAATAAGGTGGGGAGCTTCGGTAAAAAAAAATCGATGTTACGAAAATCAAAGTTCAAAGGAGTCAATCGTCCATCGTTGGTTGGTCATAAAACAACTACCTACAGAAGATCTTTCGATAGCTGTATGGGTACATTATATTGGCAAGAAAGCTCGCATGGTTGGTAAATGATTACACGGCCAATTAATTACAACGTTTGAGGATTGACTTAACAGACCACGGTAGGTCGTCGTAAGTGAACACAGTCAGGAAGATTCACCTCACCACGTACCTAGATGACCCCGAGTTCAACATACAGTTACCAAATATCTCAAGGTAATTAATAATTATTGATACTTACTTACGTAACTAACTTCTTGTTGTAAGACATGAAGATACACGGTTACATATAACCAAATAAAATATTATTATACTATAAAACTAAACAAAAAATATATACACGGTAATCATTTTGCTGCAGATCCCTTCAAGGTTTCATCAGTTTTCAATAAGCTAGAATTAAAATCTCCCTCAGTGTTCACGTTGTAAATTCAAGGTATTATTGAAGCAAGAACCAAATTTTACGATATTATACAATATGACTAAGAAGTAATCTTTTCAAAAACTACATTTTTATTTTGTATTGCTTCTAGGGTAACTAAAAGGTAATATGTCAAATATTTATTTAACACGCACCCAATAACAATTTCTATTAATTTTATTTTATTGATTTTATAGAACCAACAGTATACAATTTGAATTTACAATAGGTATAATTCTATTGACAGGTTATAAACCTTTTAAAGGTTCTTTTTAATAGTTTAAACTAAGTATGTAAATTTTTAACAATTGCAAAAATATATTTTTTTAACACAGGTATATTAAAATATAAAAAAGAAAAGAGATTTCTATAACTAAGTTCCATAAACAAGTCAATTCTTGAGACGATATTATTATCGTCTCCAGAATTCACAGAACCGTCTCACAGATCCAGACTAAAAATACAATTATAAAATGTGTCTCCACCAGGACTTTGAAGGCCGACAATTACATAAGATACTAACTGATAAAAATATACTAGAAGAAAATATTTTGGAAAGAACTAATATTTTGCATGATGTGTGTTATATTTTAAAGACAGGTACTAACGTATAAACAAAACGTGAAGAAAAATCCTTGTTTAAGGAAATGTTCTTGTTCACTAAAAGCCGGATTTTGAAAATTCAACAATAAAAAAAAATGATTTTAATAGAAAAGAGGAAGGAGAAGAAAAGACTGAGGAAGCTCACGAATAAAGCCCAAATACCAGTCCCAACTATACAAGACAGATCATCCTGCCTCCGAAAGATTAGGAGAGCCGACCGTAACTAAAATAGAACAAGGAAAAAAAGAATATAAGTAAAAAAGCCTGTCCATAAGAAAACAATTTGTAGATAGATATTCGCTGATTTGCTGATGTCAATTTTGGAGTTAGTCGTTTTTCCATAAACGGGGACGACATATTCTCAGTTTTTACATTTACAATGTTATAAGAATGCTGAGAACCGTGTACATTGAAACTAAGCCTACTTCTGCAGATACTTGAGCAACAGTGTAAGCCATCATCATAATCATCATCATCACAACAATCTACGTAGGTAGCGCTATTTGGTTCTACTTGAAAGAGTGTGACGTCATCGAAACCCGATATTATGGTGTGACTTTAAAGAAAAATATATTTTCAGTAAAAACGAAAGAAAATATTAAAATGATACGGCAATAAAAGCAGAATATAATTGATATAATGTTCACTGTAAAAATGTCTTCAACACAACTTAAAAAGCACTTAAGAGATTATATTCAAAGTCGTTAATAATTATAAAGATTTGGTGTAACCGCTTCACCTTGTGAGGGTGCCGTCTTCGGTGGTTAAATTGCAATCAGTATTTTAAGGTAACACTAACTTTGAACATGTATTCAGGGGGGCAAGTCTGGTTCAACTGGCGAAATCAAAACCCTCACGATTACCCATATAATGGATATAATTATTATATGGAGTTCTATAATATCTTTAGATGATAATTATATCCATGATATGGGTAATCATGAGGGTTTTGATTTCGCCGATTGGACCAGACTTGCCCCCCAGATTTCAGTGGATCATAAATGATGCCAAAGTTCATGCCAAAATTCCTTTACGTAAATCAAATATCTGACTCAGCACAAAATTTTATTCCACCAAACAGTCATTCCTCCGCTTAGTGACAGCGCATAAACTTATTTTTCATGATCACAATCCTAGGATTGGCTAGCACCAAGCAATCTCTCCACATTATCTCTGTTGTCCGCCAGCCTCTATATCTCTTGCTAGCTGCTACAGCGCAAATCACTAATCACCTGGTCTAGATAATAACTGTCTCTAGAGTGTCCTCTAAAGCCTTTCTGCCCACCGTCCTTCCCTCAGCGATAGTAACAAGCAGACCCGGATGCCTGATGTTATTATTGGAGATTCAAATATCATAGATTTTTTGTTGAAGGCAACTCTTGCCTTTTGAACTCCACTTATTATTTCTGCCTTTGATCGGCCATCATTTCAGCATAACACCGTCTCGATCTTTTGTGTGTTTTATATATTTCATTCACATTTGTAGAACGATTTTTTTTTTTTTTTTTATTATTGATACCAAAAATACAAAATTACAATATAAGTACAAAAAAAAAATATCAGAAAAATTAAAATTATTACAGATCAAATACATGGGTTGGTTTATACCACCTCACTAGGCCAGGCCTGTTCCGAGGTGGTAGACTAGTTACATATATTAATTACTAAATCGAAATAAACTGTAATATTGTGCAGTGTGCAGTCTATGTTTCACTATGTAAGATTTGTTGTATATGTTGTTAATGTTTGAGTATTTGCTGACAATAGTTAATCCCTTTATTATATAGCAATATACAATATATTTTCGTGAAAATATATTTTTTTTTTTATATGGGTTGGTTTGTACCACCTCACTAGGCCAGGCCTGTTCCGAGGTGGTATACTAGTTACATAATAATTAGTTACATAATGTTGTTATATTGTGCAGTCTATGTTTCACTATGTTAGTCCTATATGAGATTTGTTGTATACATAATATGTTGTTAGGGATTGACAATTTGCTGACAATAGTCAATCCCTTTATTATATAGCCACGTATGAATTGTTAGTTTTAGTCTTGTTTTCTTCATTATCTGTATGTCCTTTATGTCTTTAGCAACTAAATTTAGTAGTTAGCAACTAAATTTAGGATTACTTTAAACTATATCCATAACTTATCAATAGTCATAAAAAAGGGCAAATTTGCATGTTCCACTCGAGGATTTTGGTACTTCGGTGATATTTGATTTGATTTGCCTTGGTGAAAATCCAAATACAGGTGCTATGCATTCTGATAAAAAAAAATTGCGTATAATAAAAAAATGATTTAGCATTGTTCCCCTATGAGTACGGCTAGTCGATTTATATATCGATGAAAGCCGAACACATATTGTGTCTGAATAGATGATTGTCGACATGCAAATAGTAAATAAATAATATTATAATGGTCATAACTTTACGTTTTTATTGTAAACTTAGCAGGTATTAAAAATGTAAATTGAAAATATATCTCCATTGATTTATATCGTCTGCCAAGACTTATCTGCGTGGAAAGCAATAAACAAATCCTAATGTTGGCTATAACCATATTATGCTATATACCCGTTCAACCATAAACACGAAATAGGTAGTAATTGTAGATACTTTTTGTTTTTTTTGTAACAATTTGGAGAATTAACATCGCTCGTGAGTTTATAGTCATACATTAAATTACCACACTTTGACTATTTATTTCTGTATACATACGAACCGCAAGAAAAAGATAATTTCAAAAAAAGTAGGTAATAAAGATAAAACATTGTGGTTTATCTGATCAATAGTACCTAAATGTATGTAGATTATCGACAACATAATAAAAATATAGACTAAAGACAATACTCAAAGTAAAAGAGAGCCACGGCTGTAACCAAATTGTTCAACAAGAACTATAAAGATGTTCAGATTCATTGCAAATACATATAAACACATATCGATATAATGATGAAATTTGATAATTGAAGGTTATGAATGGAAAAATTGTAACTGTTTGGTTATCGATAGAAGGTAAGTACAAGACTTCTTGAACGACTCGACGCTAAATAATGAGCACTACGGAATAACGAAACTTAAAGCATGAAATATAAATAAGTACTAAAAATAATAATAATAATAGTCATCAATTGGCAAAGGTAATAATGAGTGTTGTACCTCCCCGCTGTGAGAAATATCTATCAATCACTCACTCACCTGTTGCCAATAAAATGGGTTATCTTTTATTTTCCTTCGATCGGACCGCTCCACTACACAAAATACAGCAACACACGGATGTCTCAACATCATAAAACGTCACCAAATTATCAATTTTGAGACAGACGATTATGAAAAGGAATTGTCAACAAAAAGAACAGGGATAATCCTGAATCTTGGCGGAATAAAAATCCTAAATGTTATTCATTAAATATAGAACATTTGAAAATTCGGAAATAATAAACAATGTTTTTATCTTTTTCTGAGGTATCTCTAGATTACTATAATATTCCATAAAAAGAAATGGAATTTATTTTTAGGGCAACAAAATTTCTTGTAAAGTTGATCAAAATACAGAACCCCTAGTTCATCTCTCAAGACAGCCATTGCCGACATCTCAATTTAGTAATAAACTGGCAGGTTGTTTGATTCCCTTCCGAAAATGAAATCTCATTATGATACAGACACACAACATCTCGGTGGGTCGTGCTAATGCCCATTACAAGCATTAATATACACTTTTGTATCAATCAATCAAATCGTACTGAATCGCATCAACTCCTAGAGTAGACTGTGGGAAAACTGAACGGGATCCATTATCGATTGGATACATTGAATCAGATATAGATATTGATCCGATACGTAGCCAACGTGAAAGCCTCAACACTAAACAAAACGTCACTCAATCCGTACATCAGTATAATAATAGTACATGCTTCACAAAACAACATGACGAGCTATCATCTTTATATCTTTTGATTACTCAAACAAACCTCGTCTTGGATCTTAATATATTCATTCATCGACGTGCAGTTTTGATTCATTCAAACGACGTTAAAAAACAAAATAGATGAATAAACATAAATGGATGTCGAGGGTAAACAACAACAACGCAATCAATAAATCAAAAGTAATGTTCATTTTTATAATGTTGGGTGAAAACAGATTTTTACCTTTTTTTTGCGAACCGAATTTTCGTAAAATTTTCGAACTTCAATCCTCATACGACTACGTTGCAATCTTCTTTTCGATGCAGATTCAATTAATTAAAGAAAATTAAACAACAAAATGGGAATTTCTCATTGCGTAAAACATCACGTCTCTTACTCACTTTTCAGGATTCACTTAAGAATTATAGTGATTTATTCTAGATATATCTTAAGAACTTTGTATAATATGTAGGTAATTACATATTTCTATCTATTAGCTGTAATCTCAGGATAACGCAAGGAAACTCGACCGAAGTAAATCAACCCGAGGCAGATGGATCGGTCCACACACCACACAACCAACAGAAAGTATGTACACAGATACGTATATAATATGATCTGGTAATTAACTAGCGATGTCGAACTCTTATCTTATGATAATTTGTATTAACTTTTGCCATTTACGATGGGAACGTGGAAGCCCGTGGAAGCCTCCGTGGATCGGATCGTGCCCTAATGAAGATGCCTATCGGAAACGGTCCTCCACGTGACCGCAACAGATAACAAAACTTGAGAGTTCATCCCTTCGTTATTTTTTAAAGGCAGCCTTATCTGATGGGTTTGGGAATTCGCGATGTTTTTCGGAAACACCACGACAATCTACCCGTAATAAATGGGGGAGGATGAAAATTGATACAGCCAAAATATTCAAATCGAAATTACGAAAACTCAATATCTATCGTTTCAAATACATCCATACGAGTTCTTATCATTTTAATATTATCATTTAGACCATTATAAATAAATAAGACTAAATGTATGACATTCTCAAAAACACACATAGCATGCAATCTGACTATAGACAACAACCCAATTGAACTTATTTGAAAAAATGGGGATTTGGCCAATAAAAGCAAAGTGAGAATCTACAAAGCGTGCGTAAGACCAGTGATGACATATGGCATAGATGCACGAGCAGACAGACACAGTCAGAAGCAAACAAATGTTGAGGACTTCAGAAATGAGGACAAGGGAGCTATTGCAGGCAAAACCCTGAGAGACCGAGTGAGGAACTCCAGAATAAGTATGTGAGTTTGACGATATCATCAGATGGAGTAGGCAGCGGAGGAGGGACTGGTATGGTCATGTCCAAAGGATGGACAGCACCAGACTTCCTCATATCGTGCTTCACAATCAGCCTCACGGAACCCGCCCTCGCGGTAGACCGCCAAAAAGATGGAGGGATAGCTGGGGGTCCACCTCGCAGGAAGAGCAGGCCTCTTAAAAAACAGACCTGAAGGTCTATTCAAAAGGAGAAGAAGAAGAAGAAGATTTAGACCATAATATATTAATTTTGTCCACCTAAATGAAGGTAAAGGTTTATATCATTAAAAAATTATTACAACGCTATCATACTGTGTTAATTCTTAATTTATTTTGATCTTTGAATTCAAATTTTTAACCTGCCTTTGTAATAATAATAATAATAATAAGGACAATTTATAAAGCGCCGTTTAGTGACAACTATGGTCCTATAGCTAACACATTGAAAATGGTGAAACATAAAACTTAAAAAAAATACAATAAGTTAAAATTAAGTTAAAATTAGTCCTATAGCTAACACATTGAAAATGGTGAAATATAAAACTTAAAAAAATACCTAGAAATCACAAATTAACACATGTACCTACATACATTATAAAATAAATAAATAATTTTACGACACATACCTAATTAAAAAAAAGGATTTTACAAAATCAAAATTGTTTTAAGATCCACAAAAGTTTCAGTTTAGCCAGAAAGATCGTCCAGTGAGAGTAAATTAATGATCTTATTGAATCCTAATAGGTATTTCAAAAAGTAAGGTTTTGTGAAATAACCTTTCAATTTTCGTCAAGTAATCAGGGTTCCTGTTAGGAAATACGTCATGACACATGAATGTAACATGTGCGTCTATTATCGGTACAATTTAATGTACAAAACAATATATAAAACATACTATGTAGAAGGCTGGCTATCTTTACTGCCAGCTCATGACATCGTAATGATGACTGTAAAAATATACTGCGATAATGAAACCAATAATTTCAATGTTTTGTTATTCAATGGCCAATTGGTTTTTCTGTTGCTTGGCAACAGTCATAATACATACATAAAGTGACAAAACAACAATGAATAATTTTATTTTTCTGAAGTGTATAGGAAAAATAATAGCAACAAATCGTTTAAAGGCACGACGTGATTGATGGCTAATATAATTGACTCATTTCAATACGATCCGATGAATTACAGGTAGTGTGTTTATCCAGGATAGGATTAACAGTTATAGAAACTAAATTTAAAAGACCCCCCCTACCCTATTAGTTATAAATATTTTACTAGTTGCATAAAACACGTGAGATCCAACTGTAAGTGGCGATAGTATGTGTAAAGTGTAAGAATACGTTAAAATCGACGTATGTTATAAATAAAAATAAATAAATGTACCAAACTATAAAACCTAAATCCAAATTGTTTAATATATATAAAAATATATTTTGTTTAGCTATACAAAATATTTCGTGTGGAACGAGAACTATCATCACCTGGGTTCATAATTGTTTTTTGTCACTAAAAATTGGAAACTGCTAGCCCTAGAATAGAATTTCCTATTTTGGCAGCAACAATCTACTTGTTGTTTTCATTGTAAATATAGTGTGATAAAAAAATAAAACGTGTACGTCAGAATAGTCAGTACCTATGTATGTAGGTTAATATATGTAGGTACCACACCACTACTCTGGTCCTTTGTATTTCCATATTGCACAATACGCCTATTGAATGATGTCTATAGACTGGGAACGAAAAAAGGCAATAAGCTTCCTTTAAACTTCATTAAGAGAAATAAGACAAAAGTATTTATAAATATGAAAGTGGGGGTAGGTTTGTTAATGTTAATGTTGGTAATAATAAATGGGATCACGTATAATGTCGTCTCTAGGTGGGGATGTTGATAATATTATTTCCTGCAGAGAGAAGTTGTTGCACATTAAGCAAACTGTGGTCGATGAGGAGGAGCGGTGGGTGGAGGTAACATATAATACCAAACGTGGGGAATATATAATTATAAAGAGATATCGGTGTACTGTACCTACCTATTATTCATGACGTGTCCATTTGCAACTAGTTGCATGTAACACATGAGATTCAACTGACGATGGCGATTGTATGTAAAGTTGAAGAATACATACCAAACTATAAAGCATTAAATCCAAATTATTGAGTATTTTAAGATATTTTGTTTTCTATACAAAACATTTAAGTATGTGTATCAAGATAGGATTGTATCGAGGTCAGTAGTTTTTTCCTACCCAGAATATAAAAACAGCATGATGGTATATACATATGTTTGGAGATTAAGTATCAAACTATTGAGTCCCCGTAGATATTGTGTAGTGTATACTGCTTAAGGCAATTCACCCTTTAAAGAGTAGTGTATACTGCCTTACATATTAATTGTATGAAACGATGTCGTCACCAAATTCAATTTTTATAAATTTTTTTCCATAAAATATCATTTGACTCCCAACAGGGAAAAAATCAATGAAGCAATGTTGGCGTATATGCAACTATAAAAATATTCAAAGAAAAATATAATTCAAAAAATATATTATTATTATTATTAAAAATAACTAAAGCGCGATTAGGTAGTAGCCACATCGTGATGATTTAGTGTTATAAAATATATTAACAAGTAAGTAGGTACTGTAGGTGAATATATAAGGTTGTTTAAAAGGATAATTAAAGACCAATAATTAAGGGGCAATTTTCTCACATTTTCTCACCCGAAGCACACTGTAAAATAATGTAGTTCCTTGGGTAAGCGGTGTTAGTCGGGGAGATATGTAGGTAGGTAATATTATATACACTTACTATAGGTACCTACTTGATTATTATTTATAAAGGGACCACAATAGCTATAACACATACATAGGTATACCTACCTACCTACACTAAACCTATACTTAAATACGACGTAAATCATCAAAACATATTTCACACTAAGTATTAACGTTTATAAATAACAATAAATTTACGTATTTTTAAAATAAAACCTACATTTTCATTTATTTTATGGGAAAATAGCCGCTTGTAGTAGGCCAACATTTTTTTTAATATTTTTTGGCGAAGTATCACTTCTACATATACCTACCGGTAAATTTTAAGGAGCTTTAAAATATAACTCACATTCATATAAGTCACTATAATCTTAGCTTTTAATGATGCTATGTTGTGTGTAAAGCGAAAGCGCTAAAGATAATTATTTTTTTTACTCGGTGTAGAATAAAACTTTATAATACGTTACTTTAAATAAATCTAAAAAATCATGAACTTCCACCAACGGAAATAACATAGGTAGGTACCAATTAATTATAAAATGAATAAAAATACAGAACTAGATGAAATATTGCCTATTTAATTGGTTTACATAACTCCAGTATATATTTTTATTACATATACACCATAAGCTGTGTGCCCCTAATAGGGTAGGTAAAGAGACCCTAACGTCGCACGCCTATATTATTGCAAATATATATTAGGCATACTGTTGTATGGCTGTGAGACATGGTGTCTTACCGAAAGAGACAGAAGTAGACTTGAGGCTTTCGAGATGTGGTGTTACAGAAGAATACTGGGAATTTCCTGGAGGGACCACATCACGAATGCCGAGGTTCTCAACAAAGTTGAAGAAGGCAGACACCTACTCAATACCATCTCCGAGAGACGTGCTCGCTGGATTGGGCACATCTTGCGCCACGAGGGACTCCTACATGACCTAATGGAGGGAATGGTTGAGGGGACAAACCACAGGGGGCGCCCCCGACGGGAATATTTGGCCCAGGTGTGCGAGGACATGAACTACGCCACATATGTTGAGCTGAAAAGGGCTGCACAGGATAGAGAGAAGTGGAAAGCGAGATGTAGACTTCTTCTGCAAACCAATCCATAGGATTGAGACTTTTGATGATGATAGGCTTAGATGGGTCGATGGCAGAGCGGTTAGCGCTATTGGGTTAGTAATCCAGTGGTCGCGAGTTCGAATCCTGCCTCGACCGATTTCGTTCACCTATAGCACAAGCATTTATGCTTATGTTAGGGAACGTAGGAAGATGTATAAAAATTGTTTAACAAGGACATATTAATTTTTTTTAAATAAAAAAAAAATTCTTCGCTTCATTTATATACATGCATCGTCCCTGCGTTTTCAGGTAAGTACAACTAAATCAGGTGGATCTATAATTGAAGCCAATACCTATTACTATAATTAACGATAAAACTGAACACATTTATCCACAATCAAAAATAATAAGAGTGATTCGCGAAAAAGAACCACAATGAAATTTGACGGATAGCCATATTTTGAAAGGATACCTCCAAATCGAACGAAGACGACGCTTGTCGTTTTGGTTATGTGGAAATATTCACATTACCTACACACAAAGACAGACTGAGCACAAGTAGCGGTTAACGGTTGCAAAAGTAAAATTATTTTTGCATGCCAAAAGCGCCGGCACAATTTATTAAATAACTTTATCTCACGGCTTTGCATGCACCAACTAACCATGAAATAATAATAATAAAAAGGGAGAATGTTAAAAGAGAAAATAAAAACCAACAACGGGGTAAAAAATAAGGCGGTGCGGTGATGGGTAAGGACCAGGGATTGGACGAGGGCAACAGATTAACATCTTCGCCTACCAAAGTCTAAACCATCATATAATTCATAGAGATTAGCGTTGCATCAGATTGCTGTATGGTACCTTTGTAAGTAGATACAATGCTTCCAAGAAATATCTAGTCTATGAACTGACTGTTTCCAGTGAAAGATCTCATAATATTCAAAATAGATACAATCAAACAAAGAAATAACAACTAGAGATGTATGTATAATATCATAAAAAAAATAATAGTAAAAATCTACTTTAAATAATATATCAGTCAGCACCCAGTTCATCAAAGACATAAACACTAATTTTAATTTTCTCGAGGCTTCATATTGATTTTTTTGGCTGGAAGAGATTGCCTTATGGCAATAAACACGCATTTTAACACTTATTAGTAAATTAATTTAATAAATACATCAATAAATATTTATTTAACGTTAACATTTCTTTTATACTAACAAATACAAATATTTGTCTCAATGTGTGACATTTTGATTATTGATGAGATATATTTGTTACTCGATACTAAATCATAAGACAAAAGTCAGATGGGTGGTAGCAGAGCGGTTGACCCGCTGGGTTAGTAATTCAGTGGTCGCGAGTTCGAATCCTGCCACGACCTCTTTCGTTCACCTACAGATGAAGCATTTACGCTTAGTTTAGGGAATGTACATATGAGGGTGTATATGTAGGTACTTGTTTCAAGGATATAATCATCAAACTGTCTATTTGTTCATGAGAATTTATTTCTCTTAACATATCGACAAAGTATCAAGCCAAGATACGCGAGATTTGTATACAGAGTCTATATTTATCACGGTTTTTCCAAATTTGAAGTAAAAAAATCACCAACTTAGAGGCTTCGCAGCATATATGTTCTGTATATGGATTTACTCATAATTCGGAGTAGAACATTTAGTGTGTCTGTGTGCCCCCCCCCTCCTAGAACTTTTAATCAGCTCAATGCACAGAGCCTAAAATTTCAGAAAATATAGAAAGTTATAGGCCTACAAAAGTTTAATACTCAGAATTTAGAATTTTCGTTTCAATCAGGTGTGATCAACTTAAATATAGACAAATACAAAACCTCAAATTTGCTTGTTCAAAAAACGTTCCAGTGTTTCTCAAAAGTATTTCTAAAATTTCAAAAAACGAAACACCCCAACTAGATAATTTAATTTTCGATAAAAGATATAAACATTGTAAAAGTACCTACATTTCATATAAAAATTAACAATTTTTATAAAAATTTATTTAGTGAAGACATCGCTTCATACAATTTGTATGGCAGTGGCCTATACACAATAATCTAAGGAGACTTAATAGTTTGATACTTAATCTCCAAACATACATACATATCATCATCCTCTTTTCATATTCTGGGTAGGAAAAAGGACTGACCCCCATACTATCATATCTTGACATACATACCTACATGTGTTGTATAGAAAACAAAATATCTTAAAATATTCAACAATTTGGATTTACGGGTTTATAGTTTGGTACGTATTCTTCAACTATACATACTATCGCTATCGACAGTTGGATCTCATGTGTTACATGTAACTAGTTCTTAAAAAAACGACACCATTATTGTGTTTACTGTGACTTCGTTGAATTAAGTATTGGAAATAATTATTTTGACGGAGTGTATTCATTGTGATCTCCGTTTAATTATTTGTAACTTTCTGTACTGTCTCATTGTCTATGTATGTATTACTGCAAGTATGGTATATAATTATATAATGAGGAGAGAGGAAGATAGGAATGAAGAGGGGCGCAGAATATGAGAGAGACGTGTCAACAATAACAAATCATGACAATATTGTTAGGAGCATATAATTATTACCAGGATGCACTGGACATAAAACGACTGTAAATTTAACAGGGCACTACATAAATACCTCTTAATGCCCGATTAGAAATTGTATAGTCGTGTCCAATTTGTGGAATTGTTATCAATTTTCACGACTACGCCGCAACCTTAATTCACTTAAACAATTTTCTTTGCAAGAATACATAATATTGTTATATAGTAATTTAAAGAACTAACACATCGGTCTAAATGTAGAAACATAACACAGAAGGTTATTGTTAAAAAACAAAAGTAAGAGTTTATGGGCAGCGTCATAATCCCAGAGGAATTAAGTATAATAGTCAAGTTTTTCTGCTAAACTCGATTGACGCAGTAGAGGTTTAATACCTCAAGAATACTTTAAAAATCCCCCAAGAAGCATTGCAGTAAATGGTTGTGAAGTCTACAAAATAAGACCTAGCAGTAAAAAAAGTTGTGATACTAAGAAAGCAAGTATTTGTTTTTATATGTGTGAATGTGCATCACTCCTAAAAATCAAGTTTAAGTATATCAGGAATTCCTATCCTAGTATACAGATGAAAAATAATTCGCGTCTTGCTGTACAAATTAGTCAGGAGTAAATGAGTTTTTGATTAATTAAATAAGTTATTGTGCTAGAAATTATTATTTTGTTTGTTAATTACAAACTGAATTTTTTATTTATGTCACTA
Organism: Molanna angustata; assembly: GCA_963576475.1. Classification (NCBI taxonomy): domain Eukaryota; kingdom Metazoa; phylum Arthropoda; class Insecta; order Trichoptera; family Molannidae; genus Molanna; species Molanna angustata. The sequence continues at coordinate 42,122,918 of OY754967.1, forward strand.
TAAAGGGGGCGACTGCTGCCAACGTACCTATTTTTTCAATTTGCAATTGCATCATTAGGTACTACAAATCATTTTGAAAAAATAACCTAGTTAGTTTGGATATTAATAAATAAAAATATACCTTAACTTTGAAATTATGTTCTATACATATTCTTGTAGTAAATAATAAGAATACCCCGATTTTTGACATTTATCTTAAATTTCTAAAAAAATATAACATACAGTGCAATATATTTTTTAATAAATTAAATAAGAACAAAATATCTGGAAAAATATGATGTAACGTTGCATCAATGCATCAGATTAAGTAAATAAGCAAAAAAAACTTTTATTTCGCAATGGCGCTGAGTAAAATATAAATGTTTTTTAGGTTTATTTACTAAACCTGCAGCATTAATGCAATGTCAAATCATATTTTTCTAGATATTTTTGTCTTCTTTAATTAAAAAAAAATATATTGAACAACGCCTTATAGTTTATTAAAAATATAAGATAAACGTTGAAAATCGGGGTATGCCATTATTTTTCTATAAGAATTTATGCAGAACATTATCAAAAAGTTAAGATATATTTTTCTTTATTAATACCCAAACTATTTGATGAGAAATAATGATGGTATATCAAATTGAAAAATAGGTACGTTGGCAGCAGACCCCCCCCCCCTTAATAAACAAAAAGGGACTCTAAACTATAACAAACAAATAATGATACATAACTCAATAATTTAGAATATGAAGTTATGAAAACAGCAATATTGACTTGACGCTCACGGTATAGAATAGACAAACGTGTCGTATAATCTGAGGAAGTACCTACCATCATTCACCAGGACGAATGTCACTTCCTAGAAGAGGCAGTCATGAAGTAGGTACCTATATTATATTATATTATTATATCATCATTATTATTATTATTAGTGGTAGTAGACGAGTGTATATCTCTGTCTCTCTCTCTTGAACAGAGATGAATTAACATGACGGGCACGTATGGAAATAGTGGAAAGAAAAATGTACATAAAAATGTCATAAAGATGCGATCACGTGCACGCCGCGGCCCGTGGGAACAACTTTTTAATAAATTTACCAATCCACCCTTTTGTGTGCAGGTAATAAAATTACAAAGGCGGGAAAGTTGGATGAGGTTTTTCATTGTCTTCCCGGCAACAGTCTCATCTGGCCCCGGTAACTAACTTAGTCTGATATGGAAATATTATGTAGTCACTACTCAAAGAGAGCATTACCTGTTTTAATGACTGCACACTGAAGATACAAATCACACAGACTAATCAGTACCAATGTACTACACAAATTTCATAATATTGTTTCAGATATCTGCAGTTGCTCTAGTCCTTTGATATTAATTTTAATTACAACACTTTGCAAAAATATATATATATACATATTTCAAAAGTCTTATATGGAAGTTGTCACATAATTTTCACACACTTTTAGAGCAAATAATCTAATATTTAGTATCTGTAATAATTCATAAAGTAGAAGATTCTTAATTAAAAAGTACTCCGTGTAAGATTCACATAAAATTGGTCCAGTATTTTCTCACATAATTACTAATAAAGAGCATTAATCCATTCATCCCATGCAATTTTAAAATGATGCAAGTCCGTTTATTATTTTCAGTAAAAATAGAAAAAAAATATGTTTATATTTTTTCAAAAAACAAAGGATATTTTAAACACGTTTCAATTACATTTTTAAAGTAGCAAAATCAAAGGAAATTTTAAACACATATCCCTAAAAATTTTAATTTTTACTGTTTTTGATTAATTAAGCAGTCCATCGAAAAGTTAATAGTGTGATTCAACAAAAAAAAACTCCATAATTTACGAAATATTTACATTTGTTAAAAAGTTTTTCTTAAATTAACGGGAATTTAAAAATGGTTGACTTTCCTTAAATCTTTGTTGTAGTAAGTATTAAACATCGGCTCGTAATCTACAATTGAATAAACTGTATTACTTGCTTATTACGTTGGATATAATAATTTATTGATAAATACAAAACCACGACATCAAAGAGTTGAATGCAAAATGAAGTTATAAAAATAAATAGTCCAAGTCATGAAAGGAAGGAAGTCACACGAGGAGTTCAGAGCAGAAGTTACGACTGTAGAATCGTGTCCCCTCGAGGGGCCGATCGAACGTGGTGCAGTTTAACTATTGTATTATACTACATTATATTATTATTTAAGCATTATGTAAAGTGATGGTAGCTAGTTGGTAGCGGTTAGCTGTCCCTCGTGGAAATTGACGGTTAAACCTCTGACATATTTCATTAAACTGTTTATTGTTGTTGACAGATATCAATAAACTATTTACGATTGCTGTCATTTCAATTATTGATTTCTCTAATTTTTTGATTAATGTTGACAGATTTCACCGGACCGCTTATTATTGCTGACAGATTTCTCGAAACTGTTAATTACTGTTGACAGATATCACCGAACTGCTTATTATTACTGACAGATTTTAACGAACTGCTTATTATTGCTGACAGATTTCACCGAACTGCTTATTATTGCTGACAGATTTCACAGAACTACTTATAATTGTCGAACAAATTGTAATTTTTCCTGACAGACTTCATAAATAGTTTATTTTTCACTAAAACTTGAATATTTCTGATAGATTTCACGAAATTGTTAATTATTTCCATGACAGTTTTCATAAAACTGTTAATAATTGTTGATATATTTCATCAAAACAAATTATATGTCATTGAAACATTTTGGAAATAAATGTGTCCTAAAAAAAACAAGGGACGAATATAATTTAGTATGAAAAGGGGTAAAATAGGTATAATAATTTAAAGGCAAATAAAAAAAACATTATTTTATAATATATATCATAACAAAATCAAAGCTAATTAATTATCAGTAGTATTCCACGTGTAGTAAGTAGCAATGATTGATTTTACAACTATGTATGTTCAAAAATTGATGTTAACAAGAAAAAAGACAATTAAAAATAAAAACTAATTTCATTGTTAAATCGATAAATACCTACCGCCAACATAATTGATAATTATTGTTATAGACTTTGTAAATTGCACAATCCATCATAAAACTTCCCATAGAATTTGCCTGCCATTTACCTTGACACCAAGTAAATCAATCGAATCGATAGACCTATTTCAATAGATTCATTTTACCATTTAAGTAATACGCAAATTTCATGTCTTGACGCGTGCCCATACCACGTGATACATTTCAATATTGAGAAATTCATCATTCTGTTTCGGTATGATAATACTAGTTGCATGTAATAAATGAGAGGTCCAACTATCGATGGCGATAGTATGTGTATTGTATAGAATAAATAAAACGAAAAAAATCATGTATGTCATAAATAAAAGAAATTTAACGTAGGCACCAAAGTATTACCTTACACCCAAAATAAAGAATATATTCAAATATTTTATAACCTATACAAAAAATGTATGCCGGGAGAATATTGTGGGGTGTATGCATGCATGGGCAGCGTATGGTAACTTAAAGAAGTTCTTCGACGTACTAAATTAAATTAAATGCAAATGTATATTATGACCAATGTGTACTGCCAGTATTAACATACGGAGCAGAAACGCTTACACTCACCAAGTCGACCGTGAGGAAACTCCGCGTAGCACAAAGAAAACATGAAAGAGCCATGCTACATATTAAACTATCGGACAGAATAAGAAATGAGGAGATACGTAGGTCAGGAGTTACAGACGTCGTCGAAAGAGTGGCTAAGCTCAAGTGGTCTTTTGCGGGACACGTTGCTAGATTTCAAGACCAGAGATGGACCAAAAGGGTAGTGGAATGGAGACCTCACGAAGATAAAAGAAGTAGAAGGAGGCCCCCCACGCGATGGTCTGATGATATAAAAAGAATGGTTGATGATTGGATGTAGAAGGTGCAAGACAGAGATATATGGAGAGGGGCTTTTGGTTATACAAGTAAGGTAAGATGCATGTATGAAGATTAAGTATCAAAGTATTAAGAGTCCCCGTAGATATTGTGTACTCTGCCATACAAATTATATGAAATGATGTCGTCACTAAAATCAAATTTTGCAATTTTTTTTACAAGTTTTGAGCTTACTGCTATAATGTAGGTATATGTTTTTTTTATAGAAACATGTATTATCTAGTTGGGGTGTTTCAGTGTTTTTCAATATTCTTATAAATTTTGGAAATATAATATATTTCCAAAACTTATAAGAATATTGAAAAACACTGAAACACCCCAACTAGATAATACAAAACTTAAGCTCAAAAGCTCAAAGTAAGCTCATTTTTTTTTCATATTATATAATAAAAAAATGTTTTCCTAATAAAAAAAGTTTGAGAAACCCTGGAACTTTTTCATAAAACCTATTTTGAGATATTGTATTTGTCTATATTTACACAAATTATCAGCGTTCTAGCTTTTATGGTTTTTGAGATATATGTAAATAAAATAAAAATTCAAATGATGATAATCTCTGACTGGAACAAAAATTCAAAATTCTGAGTATAAAATTTATGTATGTCTAAAAATTCCTATATATTCTAAAATGTTACGCTCTGTGCATCGAGCGGGTCAAAAGTTATAAGGGTGCGATGGATGTATACACACAGACGTAAACACACACAGCACATTAAATAATGTTCTACTCCGAATTCTGAATTCATCCGTAATATGCTGCGAACATATATGCTGCGATGTTGGCATTTTTTGCATGCTAAAGATCCACCACGCCAAACAAAATGTTCTTTCTTAGAACTCGCGTCTTGGCTTAAAACTGTCGATATGTTGGAAAAGAACCGTAAATTTTAATAACAAACTTACAAAATAAACGTGAATGATTAAACATTTTCCTTTTAGTAATGAATTTTTCATAGTTGTAATTCTCAAAAGAAAAGTGGACGAAAGTTGATATTTTTTCATAATAAAATAAGAAGTGTTAACCTGGCGGATGTAAAAAAGAGTGAACATGAATAATTACTTCTGGTGCCGACGGTTTAAGAGAAAAAGAGATGGGGGAGGGAGAAAGCCGAAGCTAGTTAGGTACTTAATTAAAAAAAATGTATATAAGTGGAAGTAAGAAATGGCCGGCTGGTCTTTCTTCCTCCCGCTTGAGCCGTCTCCCAAAGAGAAAATAAAGAAATAGAATAAAGTTAAGGGCCTCGTTCCACATAGGCACGACACGGGTTGGCAAGAACTTCAACAAAAATTTAATTTGAATGTACAGACGTAGAGCAACGGGTGCCATAACAGGGTTGGCAAAGAGAACTGTGAGCCCTTCATTTTTATAGTTCTATCATAGATCAATTAGTACATGAGTAATCGTTATTATTGAATTCTTTTACTATCCTTATTTTAAATTTTATTATAAAAGTCGAAAGTTATTATTTACAAAAATAATTAATACATCTAAGTTCTTGATGTCATCAAAACGGTCATTTGTTTACGAAACTCGTTAGTATAGTAGAGATTATTCTTTACATACATAATAAGGCAGCGTAGGAACCTACATACCCTCACACTTCTATACAAGGTCTCAAACAACCCCTACGCTCCAGTTTATCTACAAAATCAATTTCACTTCCTCTCAGAACATGTGTTGCCTCTTCGTTCTAATACTGAAAGAACGCTCAGTATCCCAGTACACAATACTTCCTTTTTCACCACATCTTTCTCCGTACAAGCAGCTCGTCTTTGGAATCACATCCCATTGTAACTTCGAGTTTCATTAACACTTCCCGCATTCGAAAGAAATCTGAGGAATCATTTCCTTGCAAATAAAACTTAAATTTGTCTCCTTATCCTATCCTTGTCCCCCCTCTCCTGTCCCCTCCGTTTCTTTATTGTTTTTGTTTTATATGTAATTATATTTTTATTACATGTTTTATTCACATGAATTGTTGGTATGTATCATAATTTTTTACCAAATGAATATGATAGTTGGAAGATATTGCTATTTGGCAATAAGCCCATCATTGTGCACAGGCGCTCAAAAAGTTTAAATAAAAAAAAACGGTTAGGTTATTTGTTAACATTATAAATATAGACAAGTCATTTGTTTACATATACATAAGTAATTATTGAAAGGTTCCTTGTTTACATATTTCATCAAAACGGTCAAGTTTTTTAACATAGTATCTCATCAAAGTAGCCCTTTTCCATTGTGTAGAATATAGTCAATATAATTGTTTACATTACTCTTCGAATTGTTTATTTACAAGATATAAATGAATCTAGGATCATTGTATAAATATTTCTTTAAGTAATTATTAGTTAACATGCATTAGGTTCCTTGCTTGCAAAAAATAGTAAAACAGAAAGTAGTTTATTAAAGTTAGATTTGAAGGTTAAAGATTAACCCAAAGTATGGTGGGGTCCCTTAAATACAAAAAGAAAGGGGTGACATTATGACGAGGGTCCCTTCGACAAATTAATTTATGCGACAATTAGAGCAAAGAAATTGGAAGAATATAAAAGTGCCCTCTTCTGCATTCGCCTCCCCAACCCGACCGTGCTGGAGGACGAGAGGGAATGTAGCGACTTTCTGCCCCCAAGAGAGTGCTTGCTCTCGAGGAATTACGTCTACGTAGTTAGCGTCTGACTTATCTTTTTTAACAAAACTTTGGATGAGAAAAATAAAAAGTGCAACAATTCATAAGACCATTGTGAATCAGTTGCTAAGGTATCTGACTGCTGATCCATGCTGGGTTTCGGGTTCGATTCCCGATGGAGACACATGTTTTAATTGTGATTTCAGTGTGGATGTGTGAGACGATTAATATCGTAAGTCCCCAGAATGTGGAAACTTGTAATTGGGTGCGTGTCAAATCTTGAATTTACTACTGCAACAGGTAAAAAAACGGCTCAGTCTAGAGTGTTTTGTGCTTAGAAGCAAAAATGCATCGTCTGTGTTGAGACATGGTTTAATTTGCAACATTATTCAACGCAGCCGATATTTTGATTAAGTTAAGAAATGAAGTAAGAGAAAAATAGTGCAAAATGTTATTTTCTAATGTTGATAAGATTGTTGAAGGAAAACATCTTATCAACGCAGAGAAATTAATTGTTCTTATTACATACATATCATCACGCTGTTTCACTATTTGGGGTAGGCAATGAGAACTGAACGGTAAACTATTCCACCTTGACACCACTTTCTTTAGCCTGGTATACTCGCTTTGTTAGACTTTCATAGATAATTTTTGTATTCATCATGTATTAAGGCAGTACAATATTGGCACATAATGAAAAATAAAATAAAACAAAATGATGACATCTTTGGTGGCCCCCCCGAAGCTGAAACTCGAAGAATCATACAGCTTTTTCGGTCACGAAGTCAAAACGACAATTGAATACTAAACTACCTATATATGTTATACTATGTACATGGACCATTGTGTTTTTTTATCAGTTAAAAGTCGAAATATGTAGGTATGTACATATTATGTAGTGCATAAATAAAATAATGCAAATATAATAAAAATCACGACATACGCAGTAACTGAACTTACATACAGTAGATAAGAAGTGAACAAATCTCTACAAAGTTACCAATCCCTGAATACGAATGATTCAACATACAAACTCAAAAAAAAAACGATTACATAACAACAAATCATTTTAAGAAAAAAACATTTTTGTGTATTTCTGATATAATCTATGCATGGTAACAGAGCGGTTAGTGCGCTGAGTTATAAATCCAGTTGTCGCGGATTCGAATCCTGCTATGACCGATTTCGTTTACTGATAGTACAAGCTTTATGCTAAGTTAAGGGAATGAATGAAGATGTATATATACCTAGTAAGACCTATTCATTGTCTCTCCTAAAACATAAATACAAACAAACCACCACCTCGTAGGCAGAGATATCAGAACACTATATTTTCTAACTTGATAAATACACGTTCATATGTTTTTCAAGCTTTTTCCTTTCCCTTCCCTCAAGATATCGTTCAAAATAGTCGTGCCATTATTATTCGATCCATTTTGTTCCATTTCTACAAATTTGATTCGTCATTCAAATAACATTTATATGATTATATTTTGGTCTGGTTCAAACTATTTTTTTTTTAATTCAAGTACCTACTAACTATACCAAAATCGCAATTGCGTAAGACAAAAAACAACAGTATCACATCGGATGCAAGCGATTCAATGATATTGACGATTATATAAATTGTTCATTGTGAACGAATTGTTTAAATCCGCAGCGTTAAAAGAATCGTTAAAAATGCGGTAGGTGCTTATACTGCAATTTAACGGGTGGCGCAAAGAATAAAAAAAACAAAGAAAAGGAGTTAAAACGTCTATTTTTACTCTTTCCTTATTTCAACAAAACAAAAACGTTATAAGCCATTATAATAATTGTTGTTATTCTGTACATTCGTGTTACCCTAATGTTAATGAATGGCGTTTAACACAGGAATAATCTGATAATATTAACAACAAGCACACTGCATTAGTAAACAACACACACAACATTTTTCTTAGAAATCACCAACAGAAAAATCAACTAAAATAAATAACAAATAACTTACGATTTGAAATTATTCAAATTTGACTTTGATTTATCTAAACTCTATACTGCGATATCATAGTAGAAAAAAAATACAATACTTTACATTAAAAATGGTATGTATTTTCTTTTGAATTGAGTGGAAGCGTACCGCATGAAATTATTTAAATATATTTTCAGAGACTGAGAATATAAAAGTTAAATCAAAACCGTGTTGTGTTTGGGTTAGATTTCCTGTAGGACCTCAGCTTCTATGGCTAGTTTGGCCACTCTTAAGATTACTATTTCACGGTAAGTAGACAAAAGATTTGGAATGATCTTGTATCACTAAACGGTGGTTTATAAATTATTATTATTAATACGGTGAACTTTAAATTTATTCAGTGTTAAATATTAATCGTTTCAATTTAAAAATAAACAATGCGGTAGTTCAAAATCGGTTCTGTGTGGATCATTAGGATTCAATGCCTGTAAACATTACCCGTCTGTAAATGAATTTTTTGAGAGTTTCTGTTTTTCCAGTGTACAACAGAGGACTGAAATAAATCCTTAAAATATACGAGGAAGAAAAGATTTATTTGGTATGTTTACAAAAAATGAGAATAGAAATATCGCATGTTATGTAGTTGAGGCTCAATATAATCGTAATATCGTACAATCGACTAGACGTCAAACATACTAAAGCAACATAACAATTTTGAGAATGGACAAACACATCGTTCTACATTTATTATATTTCATTACGAAATCGTTTAATCAGAATAATTCGTCTACGCGCGCGTGACAATTGGAATAAAGTAGTAAATAAATACATCCAATGTTGTACAGAATAGTGGCGATTGATTAACTGGTGGTTTGACCAAGAGTTTGGCTGTTGGCCAGCGGACAGTGCGTGTGTCTGACAGAAAGTCCTCCGTCAATGGATTGACAATATGTATTGTGTAATATAGTTTTAACAGTTAGTTTTTCACTTGCAGGAAAAATGACGTCGCGGATCGCATATGAAACGATGGAAATATTTTTATTTCCAATCGTGTAACTAAAATGATTCGACAGACGGAAGGCACAGCGACGAATATTAAATAGATTCAACAAGCGATTCGTCATTTGACATGAATGTATAAAGCTATCGGTCAAAATTATACAGAAAGTACGCAAACTGAAACAAAATGAGAAAAAAGTCCTCGTAGTAACTAATATTAAATAAAAAAAAGTTCAAAAATTGGTCGACATACATAGACTGATTGAAACCAATCACGGTTCGAATTTCCTGTATATTTTTTTACGGAAACAATTAGGTACTGATATTTTCCTGCAAAAAAAAAGCAAATTTACATTTGAACCATATAGAGTATATGTACATTTGAACCATAAAGTTGGGTGTCCAAAGAGGTACTCATGAAGATCTATGTGATGAAGGTATCGTATACAAACATAACTTAACGCAATTTTTTGGCTAAACATAGCCAACCTATTCTTAACAAGTTATTAATTTATTTATTTATTTATTCAAAATCCACAGTAACATACAAAAAATTACACCAATACAATAGTGAAACACAGTACAACTGAAATGATGAAAAATAGACAATTTAGAATATGTTGGCACTGACAAAAATGAATACAATCTATTAGTACCAACATCCAGTGGATAAGAACTATTCCACTAAGCAGTGCTTGTGTTGGAATAGCTTTCTATTCATTTTAACTGACACAGTCCATACTTATCTATCCCATTTTGTCTAACACATAATTATAACACATCACAATTTCAAACATACAAATTATAATATACAGCTATAAAATCACGATAATTTGATTAATTGGCAATTTCCAGTTGGTTCGAGAAAACCTGGATAATATGATGAACAAGGCAAAGACGAGTAGACGCAAATGGATGACGGCTATACTATATCCAGCAGTGGAAAGAGGAGAGCTGAGAAATATGAAAGCAGAATAAATCTTCATTGAACTCCTGCAGCTTGTGATCCAGGTATGGATACAAGGGACAAAAGTACCAGAACGGCGATGAATTTCACGGTTCCGTTACTCGAGGCAATAATTCAGAAAAGGCAGCCGAGAAGGTGGAAATAGCCCTAATGGTTGCCAAACTCCGTTAAGAAGACGGCACATAAAGGAGATTTTTAAGCGCTGTTTAGGAAAGATATAACGAAAATTGCACAATATAAATCGCCCTATAAAAATATTAAGTATCTAAATCATGGAAATAAAAGATGAGATGTGTTGCATTGAGAAAATAACTGTTTTCCATTTAGAAATGTGAACCTTGTAAAAAATAAAGAAACATAACAAAACGAAATGACTGAGAAATGCATAAGTACATTACATAAACAGTTTTATTGGGCAGTGTTGGAGTGAATCCGAGCATCCATTTGAGGTCGGCCATAAGTTAACATTCAAATAATGATGTGACATAAAACAACGGGAACTATATCACGCGTGGATAATCCGCAGTGTTACCACCGCAGGTTTATCACTTGTCGTTAATAACAACGGCAACTATGGCCGGTGGTAAAAGGAAGACGAGGCGAGCCTTCTGTGTGTCCATACCCATGTCACAGCCGCTAACGGGACATTATTCGTCTGTGTTGTGATGATTATCGTTTAACGACTCCAACGTTTTACGTTTATCATTCCGTTTGGAAAGGACGCATCACCACGCTCTTATTTATACCCGAGATGAGAGACGAAGCATTAAGGAGTCGTTAAATGATATCACATCGCTCGTCGGGTATTCGGACAAAAGGTGTGGAAGATGAGGAACCATAACTCGATAAAACAACTTCAATGTGTGAAATTAGAATTGACATTTGATTAGTAATAAATATAATACGTAACAAAACGACAATAGGCTAAAATTTCATCAACAAGACATAAAAATCCGATGAAACCATTTTTCTGGGCCAGTTAACATATCTAATGTGAAAGGTCACAATGATTAAAGCATTCAAATGAAATAATATTTACATAATAAATATGTTAATCAATAAATATAATGAACACAAATATTCTTAAGTATTCAAATTTATAAAAAAACGCAATAAAATAAATTCAATACAAAACATAATTTTACTTCCACTAAGAACATATTTTTAATGAATTTGAAACGTTTACGGACTTAACTTCTAAAACAAATCCCCACCATAATATTTTAACGCGTAATATGTGTGTATGTAGATGGGAACTTATTTTTTGGACAGAGCATTAATCAAAAACGAAAATGTTTTTAAACGATACATATTTTTATTTAAGACCAGTGACAGTTTTCGACAAATAAAAAAATCAACTTTTAAATGTTTTATTGTGTAATTTTTCATTTTTTCAACAATTTTCTTACATTTTTTTACAACGAACGACGTCAAATAATGGTATTTTTCGTGTATAAATATTTGTCCATTTAAATGAGAAAAATACGTATTTATATGAATAACATATTTTCAAGTATAACTTGGCGCTTGAGTGAAAAACATGGTGATTATTTCGTTTAATATTAAAATTTTTCGTATTTATAAAATGTGAACATTTTCTACAGAAATTAGCCTTTTCCTGTATGTACAAAATACATCGAGTAGAACTACAAACATCTATCGGGAATTTCATATTTTTAGTTTTTCATAATTTTCATACAAAAAAAATATTTATTATATCCGAACGTTTTCAAAAACATGACACGGCATTATAATTCGCATTACTCGGTCATAGTAAATGGAATTTTTATGGAAAAATTCATTAATTTCATAACTGATTTGTATCATAGTCTTAACAATAACGCGTCCCCTCAAAGAATGATATTGTATCATAAAACGGCTCTATACTAATGATAATTATTCGTAATGAGCCACGGCCATGAGTAGATGAATGCGAATTTGACGATGGGCCTGCAACATTTAGACGTTTGTAAAGAATAACGGTAAAAAATCACGTGAATAAAAACAAACTATGTACTTTAACTAGAATAGAAAATTAGTTCATTCGTTCAAAAGAACATAATAGATTATACCGAACTATTTAAATAATATTATGGAGTCTTTTCTTATATGACGAAGAACTATTGTATTATTTTGTTAAAGTCATCTTAATATAACATAATGGTCAGTTGAATGAGTCAAATGTATCATTGTTGAAATAGTTTTTTCTTCCTCTTGGCACACAATAGACGGCGAAGACAGACCAAACTGAATGAGCTGGTGATCAGAAGGAACAAAGAGTGACTGAGCAATGTGACATTAATAAGTTCATATATGGATGGATATGCTATGTAGGTACTCGTATTTAGTAGGTAGGTACTCGTATAATATATAGTTATGGTGATGAATCAGATTGCGAAATGACTCCATAATTGGCTCGCTCCGAGAAATTAAACACCGTGAACGTTTACAATAAGCCAATGTTTTGTTTATTCAATTTGTGAAATGTAAAAATAAACGAACCGAGAACGTTAACACTGACATAAAATACCCGGTTATATTAGACGGAATGTTGGAAAAACTGAAAGACAACAAGTAGGTAATACATTTGTTACTAATGTTTAATGTTTGTTTGTTACTAATTTCAATAATATAACGTTTACGTTGATTACGAAGGCTATGAAGTTGAATTACCTACATATATCCATAATCGTGAACATCGATATCAATCCATCATGGACGTCGATATTTTTATTTTGGGACCTCAATCATTTTCCTCTGCATTCAGTTCAGGATGAATCCAAAACAATGATTAAATTTCACAGGACGATTGTAGTATCGAGATTGATTGGTTTGAATAACATATGCGAGCTTGAACTTATTCTCTTTCTGACATATATCTAATATCTACACACATACGAGTATACCCCAACCTCATAAATATATTTTCCTTTTATAAATAATACATCTGTTCAAGCAATGTTATTATACTGTAAATTTCAAAAAAAAAAACAATATAAAATACCTGGGGTAGAATTTATGAAGACGTGCTTGAGACTTTTTTCTATGTAAGTAATATTTTGTGATTGTCTCAATAGTATGTGAAAACCTATCGAATACGGTTGTGCTTATGACAATAAATAAAATATAACTATATGTCACACGTGTTTTAGCTAATTTTGTTCGTGTATGATCGAGCAAATAAGAGACAGCATTTCAAATATACTTGTAGGTTAGATAATTCTTTGAAAAAATGTGTGTGCGACCTTAACTTTAACTTCAACAATTCATTCAAATTATAATTAACAGTTTCTAGCATCATTTCCAAATGACGAGATTATTTCCAAAAAGTAATTTATTGCAAAATAATTTTCAATGAATTACTTCTTTGTTGTGTATCAAATCCAGAATACAGGCACAGAAGGTACACGATTTATAACAAATATGTCACAGTTGTCGACATTCAAATCTACGATAAAATAGAAAGTAAAGATGCCCAGAGAACTTAATACCAACTTGTAATATACGCCAGAAAATTAAGGTTCGATACCGTTGTCTGAAAGTTTAGAAGTAAACCAAATAAATAAATAAAAGAACGCCACGTACCTCTGAGCGCCTTCATATGCGCCACAGCCATGCGCAGTATGGTCAACTTGTCTGGCTTCCGTGCCAGGGCGCTGCATGTTGGGACCATGTCCGACAACTCGGTGATGTAAGCGGTCATCTTGTTTCTTCGTCTTCGCTCAATTTCACAGTGGTTCTCTCGACTGAAACAAACATAAAACATCTAAAGTTAGAATAACATACATACATACATATCAGACAATACATTAGCAACGTTAATTGTAAAAAAAATAATGTCTTATTTTAATAGAGATAGAAGAAGAAGACAAAATGAAAGAAGCAATACTACGATGGAGGTAAATGGTCTAAAAATATTATAGGTTTATCGGTAGAAATGAACTAGTCTCTATCTCAATAATTTTACAGTGGAATTTAAAACTTTTGAAACTTAAAACACTAATTAATAATTCCACTATAGAAATACTAAATTTTACCCTCAGTAAAAAGGGTACAACTATCGTGTGCGTTAAAAAGGGTTTATACGTGATTGAAATTATCGGAAATCACATAATTTCTTGATTGTTTTGCATTTTAAGAACAAACCTCAGTAACTTTGATTTTATGCACTTTTAAGCACATAAAAGAATTTTTTTATACTTATGGTATTTAACAATTTAATTTCAAATATAAGTAAAAATTTCAACTTTTTCTTTAAAAAGTCTACGAAAAAAAAATGTTAAACTGTCCCGTTGTACCTATTTGTTATCTTGAAATCACCAGATGTTTTATTGTCTAATGAAACAATAATTAATAAGTTAATAAGCCATAAAATCACATAATAATAAGTACATGAGTGTACATAACTAGCTGAGAATGAACCAACAGTAAGTTTGTGCAACTTCTATTAATGGTTTCATTGTGAATGGTTCTACTAATAACAGAACAAGTAAGGCGTGAAGACAGAACTGTTACAAGGTAAGGGTGAGGTTGAGATAGTAACAAACTTAACTCTAAATCAGTAACGAATTAAAAAAAATATTAAATCATACATAGGTAGATAAACATAAATATAAATCGCGTGGATCTTACAAAAAAACTCTTTTAGATGACAATACTAAAATCTTCAGACGTGATCATATTAGTGAAAAGACTGCGACAAAATTTTTAGAGAGGAAAGTGCGAAGGCGGATGATTCAATGATTCAATGAAAGTTTTCCGTGGTACGGGCGTGGAAGCCCTATGTTTATAAAATAATTTATTAAATTCGTTGTCTTAATCAAAAATGCTGTGTGCCAGGATCTCAATTGGAATGATCTTATTTCATAAAACGGTGCAATATACATTATTATTTTTTTTTTCAATGTTTGAAACTGACACTTCATGATAAAACTCCATAATCAACTAAAATTATGAAAAAAAAGATTCTAAAAGTTCTACTTAAATTTTTTAATCTAAGTAGAACTTAAAATTAAATATATATATTTTTTTTCATAATTTTAGTTGATATACATTATTATTATTCCAAGGGGGCTGTGATCTTGCTTTAACTGTTGGCTCTACCCACTAAACTTACAAAATCAGTTATTGACATACCTATTTGTTATGAAACTAACGCAGCTGAGTGTTGAGACAAGGCAAGTAAAGTATATAGGTAAATACCACGTACATAGGTTGGAATAATTATTGGTCGGGCGTGCATAGCGCCTACCTACCATCGGGTGACACTTTCCATTATTTGATCCGGAAAAAATCTCTGTTCGGTTATAACAATAATGGCGCAATATTTATCGGAGCGCGCAATATTTCTACACGACGTTTAAAAATATCTCAGAAGTGGTGATTGATAAAACACCAAGCAGATAAAAACATTGATTGCAAGAATACCAACATATAGAAAATGTCATTATACAAAATGATGCACTGTTGATATTTTAATGAAAACTGTCGTATCTTTTTGGCAATAGGTACCTACTCTAAAGATTATTTTTTTATACTACTTTTAGAAGAATTAATTGTCGACCGCCGTGGCACAGTTAATAAGCCGTTTGGCTTCTGTGCGGTCGTCCTGGGTTCGATCCCCAGCAGAGGAGAAATTTATTTAAATTCATTTCTCATGCAATTATTGTTTCTCTGGGCTGGAAACACTGGTTAGTTGGAAGAAATTGGTAATAAACTCGCCACTTGCGCAGGGTGCAAGGAAGTGTTTATTATTAATATTAATTAAGTGGGAGTAGGTATCTACTCAGAGAGTTTAAATAGTATATTATGTGAGAAATCATAATAAGATCATGAAACACAGTGAGGTGTAAGTATGTACCTAGTCTAAGTATAAACGACACAAGTTTCATATAAGTACTCCGAATAAGAAAAAATATGTATTACCTTTTAGAAAGAACATTGTAGACCAGAAAGATTTGACGAGATACTACACGATAATTAACAGGTATCATTCAACATACAAATGAGTATTTTTGATATATCAGTTCATATGATTCAATTTTAAAAGCAAACCTATAATCTTCGTAACACAGTCAAAATAGGTATCTGAGAAGTCATGAGAATCGTCTATCAGTCAATAAATTAAAAGACCATGTCAAACCTGAATATACATCAGATCATACAGATGGTAACTGAAGCCGAGGAGCGATACGAACGAGCAATGAATAGATCGGTGAAAAATTAAATTGTGAGAAAAAAAAACGAATGACCGATTACTCAATCCTCGTGGATAAATAGACCATGACCAAGAAATACTTCGGACGATAGAAAAATGAAGAGCAAGAAGCAATACTGAATAGGACAATCAACGCATGGTTTCTCCAGGGATGTTAGATCGACAAGATGCCAAGACGGTTGCTGCCAGCCCTGACCCTGAGAAGCGCATCCAATCCCATTTGAGTCGGAGCCTAAACACCGTAAAATTACACAGCACGATCTGTTAACATTATCCGTATTAAAATAAAAACTAACTGTTACCATAATATTAAAATGTGTAGTCATTAGACCTGTTGATGGCAAAGTAAGAGTACTAGATACGAAACATAATCGTACCAAGCCAAGGCTGAAAATGTTTTCACATTTACCAAATACTCAACGGTACTTTAAGCAGGAATAAAAATAATACTCTAATATAGAAACACTCGTTACGATATTTATAAAGCGACAGCAAAAAAAAAACTATCGAAAATTGCTAAATCGAACAAAATAAAGACGTGCCATTCGCGTAGAATTGGTATTGATAGATTTTGTAATTTAACTTAAGTTTTGATAACATTAAGCTGAAACGTTCAAAAATCTATTTAAATTTATGGTTGCTTGGGTCAAAAATAACATTCCATTCAAAATAACGAAAAATATTTGATAAAATCTCGATAGTCAATACTCCATCTGTACAATAGCCAATATAAATATTGCTAATTCGAATCGTTCCATATATGTAGGTACTGTTATTTTCGTAAATTGATTCACGAAAACTTTATTTCAAGTAATTAAATAATTTTATATATTTCTATCATGAATAATAAGCGATCGATGTTTTAATATTGATACTCCCTCTTCCCAAACGAAAGAGTCGAAAACAATGTTTTATTATGATAGTAGTATCAATAAGAACTAACGACTAGAGTAATAAAACTAATCGGCATTAGGGATAGAACAATAACAATGTTCTTGTTGCTATTCCATCCCTATTGCGGATGTTTTTTTATGTCGACCTTCATGGCTCAGTTGGTTAGGTATCCGGCTGCTGATCCAAAGGTTCCCGGTTCGGTTCCTGGCGGAGACACCGTTTTTAATTAGGCTTTCAGTCTGGATCTGTGAGACGATAAACATCCTAAGTCTTCAACTTGTTATTGAGTGCGTGTTAAATTAATATTTGACATAGTACCTACCTGTTATTTGTTCGAGAAGTAATAGGTATAAAAAAACCTCCAGTCATCAGTTCATGTTGATACTAAAACAATATATAATTTACATAGCACTCTTTAAAGGGTGAATTGCCTTAAGCAAAAAATATATATATATATATATATATATATATATATATATATATATATATATATATATATATATATATATATATATATATATATATATATATATATATATATATATATATATATATATATATATATATATATATATATATATATATATATATATATATATATATATATATATATATATATATATATATATATATATATATATATATATATATATATATATATATATATATATATATATATACAGTGGCGTGCGAGGGGTCTTTCAGCTGGTTCTGCCCAAAAAAAACTACATCCTCTGTTTAGTCAACCTCCATAATATCTTTTCACCTTATATTTTTTTCTTTAACTCCTGTTTTGTACTATGCACATAGCACCAATTACACGCATTGCGTAAAGGTAGGAGCAAATAATCAAAATTGCATAATATTATGAATATTTCAATTCTATTGATAAATATTTTAAATCCAGCCCTTTAATAACAAAAAGTTTTTTAATAACTAAAAGTTTTTTGATAACTAACTGTAAATACATATCATGAACTAAAATTAACATATCAAATATTGAAAACATATCATGAATGTTAGTTAAAATATTCAGAGACATCTATGAAGTATCTTTCCAACCATTATCACAACAAATTTACTAGCAGTAAATGTTTTTATCCATTATTTTATTTATCGTCCATTAGTTTTTATTCATAGATGTGATATATTACTCATATTTACGCAAAGGTTCTTTTTCTTATATTTTAATACTATTTATGAATTCCTTACAAATTGTACATACATTATTTTTTGAAATTTCTTACATATTTTACAAAACGTTTATTTAAAATATAATCTTTACTTGTTTTTTTACAATGAAATCGAATTTTTAAACTGCTTTGAATTACGCGGCAAATGCATAATACTAATAATATTTAAATATTTTTTGAAATTTAATTAGAAACAATTATTATCACTCTCCTTTTTATTTCCAGTCATTTAAAAGATAAACGATCTATTCGGTATGATTCGAATGAAAACAATTCAATATATTTATATTAGCGCCAAAATCTTGGCGTAACATACAATAATCTAACGGTCGTTGATGTAAAAATGTACCATGTTGAACCAAACCATCTGAATATTCTTACACCCATACATACAAACTGTTGAAGAAGCTTCATACCATGCCCAGCATAAATCTTACCTTAAAAAATACACAGATACACTAATACAAACAAACAACCTTTGTTCCTTTAGTCATGTGTATTGTATGCTCAAATGTATCGGGCATACTGCAATGAATATTAACGACAAAAGTAAAAAGAGATTTATAATTTGTCGCGAAATAAATCGTGAACCATATATGTGTTCTGACATTTTAGCTACTGTTATCAAAACTGTCAATGTTTCTTCGTTGGAAGCAATGTTGTATACGTTTTAAATTCAGTGTTGCAACAGACGAAAATAATTACAGGCAAATTGAACCTACAAAGGACAATTATTATTCAAATTTTAAGAAATTCATATCTCCGTTAATATTTGCGCTAGAAAAAAAATAAAAACTGTTTTATGATTCGTTATACGCCCTACAACTCGTTGATATATTAAAAATACGTAAAAGATTTTTAATTTTTTTTTTTGAATTTTTTTTTTTTTTATTTTTTTTTTATTTTTGATTTTTATTTTTGGATTTTGATAGTCATGCCAGGCATAAAGGCATGTATGGCTTGCACGCCACTGTATATATGTGTTATATTTGATGTTTTCACGGGTGAAATATGTTATAATATTTTTATCTCGGTTTTCCCGTGTCAGTAGGTCTTGACTAAGACCATTTGTCTTCCGACGTTTCGCCTGAATATCGCCAGGCATTTTCAAGGACT
The DNA here is from genome assembly GCA_963576475.1 of Molanna angustata. Classification (NCBI taxonomy): domain Eukaryota; kingdom Metazoa; phylum Arthropoda; class Insecta; order Trichoptera; family Molannidae; genus Molanna; species Molanna angustata. The sequence goes on from OY754967.1 coordinate 42,142,809, forward strand.
TAACGAAAAGCACGCGCGCGACACACGTCTACTCACACTGAAAGCTCACCGTCAAGTTATATTCAGGCGAAACGTCGGAAGACAAATGGTCTTAGTCAAGACCTACTGACACGGGAAAACCGAGATAAAAATATTATAATATATATATATATATATATATATATATATATATATATATATATATATATATATATATATATATATATATATATATATATATATATATATATATATATATATATATATATATATATATATATATATATATATATATATATATATATATATATATATATATATATATATATATATATATATATATATATATATATATATATATATATATATATATATATATATATATATATATATATATATATATATATATATATATATATATATATATATATATATATATATATATATATATATATATATATATATATATATATATATATATATATATATATATATATATATATATATATATATATATATATATATATATATATATATATATATATATATATAATTTCTAATCAATAAGTCAATATGAAAATCATATGATTAAGAAACAATCAAACAATGACGTAGTAGACAAAACGAGTTCGGTGGTTAGGAAGCATTAAGAAGAAGAAATGCGATTAGGAAGAATATGCAGTTATTTGTCTGTCCGAGTTGGTCGTTTTGGTGTTTTGTGTATGCGGGACTCGGTTCGTGACCGAGCAACAGTTCCCACGCCACCTCCCTCCCCCTTACTACATTCTCTCCACCGCGCACTACCACCACATCCCGAGCTACCCACCCTCAGACGATGCCCAGACCCGACATAACGGAAGCAAAACCAACGAAACGCCCGGCCCGGACCGGGCTGCCTCTTCAAATACAAATCGTTTAGCGAGTTCCCCACATTACACATTCGTTTAGCTATAGATACCTACTTACTAATCACTACATTACTTTTTTATCACATTGGATCTAACAACACAATCACACTCTTCAATACATTGAAATAGTTATAACGATATATTATAACATCAATTTCTCAAAAAGAATCATGCAGAGAGTGCATACCTACTAGAAGATACATCATGATTTTTTTATGTGAATATAATACGAGTATGCATAATATGTACTGCACACATTATATTATACTATGCAACAACAAATAGTTGAATATCTGTAAATGTTTTATTTTATCCTCTTCAAAAAAAAACTTTCAATGTATGTTGCTTAGAAAGGGAGTAGGTACATACAATGACGATAAAAAACTATGTACCAAGTAGTAACATAACAATTATAAAAAAAATTCCCAGATAAATTTATTTACATATATTTTTTTAACAGAAACATCATTAAAATTATAACATATACAAACAAATAATCAAAAACAATAATAATATCAGAAAAAATTAAATAATGTTATACTAACATAATAATATTTGAAGAGTTAACTTTAAGGCTTATTTCAAACAATTTAATTCATTAGATCAAATGAGCTATTTTATATGACCGGGGGACGAGTCCGGTGAAACGGTGGAATGAAAACCCCCCATTTATATATTTAAATTTTAACAGTATGCAATACGTACTCTTGCTACATAAGTAAATAACGTAGGTTACCACCACGATATGGATTGATATGGAACGGGACCTATCCTGCTAATTTAAAGCGACTGCATCTTTCTCAGGACGGGTGATAACTGATGAACGCTACCGAGGAAGAAGCACTCGCATAGAAATAGGCCTTATAGTGAATTTTAACAGAAAAATAAATATTTATAAAAATAATAATTTTTTTTCTAAAAGTTGCAAGAATTGTAACACCAAGACTGAAAAGAATGAAAAACATGACTGAAGTTTAAAAACATGAATTTAAAAAGTTTTTGGAAAAAATAAATAAAAGCTATCTTAATTCAGTTCACCTTTTTGATATAAATGATAAAAAATATGCTTTGTTATATAAAAATATAGGTAAGGCTAGAAACGATCATTGAATAAATGAATGGGTTTCGCTCTTGACTCAACGTTCACATAAAATACTACCAAATAATTCAGTATAAGTCAAGTTAAGCTTGTAAACGTGATGAAAAATGCACAAAGGCTCTGTTAACTAAAATAATACAAAGGAGATAAATTATTAAAAATTGATCAGATAAGCAGTAACATTAATTTTTTCCATACACACAAAAACAGCATTAATTCCACTAAAAAATATTAAAATATCCTTGTATAATTTTCGCCAAACATCTTGAACTAGCTTCCGGTTGCGCCGGTTGTCTTTTTGCTTCGTTGGTTTACATGCAAATCGCCTTCCTTCTTGGCTAAAAGTTCAAGATGTTTGGCTACAACTATACCTAACAACATTTTTTTAATAACTCCATAACGACGTTAATTTTTTTGTGTTTAATGACCGATAATTTTTTTTCACTTCAAGTCAGGTTTGTTCTTAAAATGCAAAAAATCGACAAATTTCGGGTTTAAGATAATATAAATCACGTATAAACACTTTTTAACACACGCAATACTTACCCTTACTAACACGCACCTTCATAGTGTATTAGACGGTTTGTGATATCATGTTTTAGTCACTAGATTTAGCGTTATATGCCCTTGAAATATTTAGAACCTACAGCGTGATCCAGACAATTTCAATGTACCTATATCTTTCCGTTGGCACATTCATTTAACCTTAAAGATTTGGAACCTATTGCGTGATCAGAAATTCTCAATGTATCTATATATTTCCCATGGCACATTCTTTTAATATTAAAGTTTTGGATCCTACTGCGTGATCCAAGACGATTTCAATGTACTTATATCTTTCCGATAGCTATTCTTTTAATCTTAAAGATTTGGAACATACTGCGTGATCCACAGACCATTTCAATGTAGGTACCTATATCTTTCCGATGGCAAATTATTTTAATCTTAAAGATTTGGAACATACTGCGTGATCCAGACGATTTCATATTCTTTTAAAATAATTCCTCAATTAAGTGGTGAGCCAAGTCATGCTGGATCTCGGAGACCATCGAGCACACTACATTGTTATACAATGAGACCATTTTCTATAACATACGGAAGAAACTGGTAGACATAAGGAAAGTCAACTTAACGACCTTCAGTGGGTGTACAATCTATATGTAGTATTGAACCGAAGCAAATGTGTCATGGGGCAGATAACAGAGCTGGCCAGTTCCTATTAACCGTGACCCATTGAGATTTATCACCGGCTGTTTCTCGAGGTTCATGAGTCACAAACACTCACACACACACACACCCGCCATATCGGTCAGCAATTCTTGGACCGGTGATAAGGCACGGACAGCATCGAATGCTGTTACGTTGGCAGCGATCGGTAGCAGCGAGTTGTCATAGCAGACAACCAACATATAGGTATTATTTATATACGTAGTTTGGTAAAGCCTAAAACCGTTGCATTACGCAGCGATTCGATCACAGCTTATCAAATGTATCAATGAAGGTCGGTATATACCTACTTACCCAATATTGAACTGACGGAAATCGACAGTTTATTGTTGAACACGACATCGACGACTTAAAAAACATATCCATCAGTCCGTTCATTGTCTAAAAAATTGGGAGTCTTTTGACACGCTGAAAGTCAGCATTAAACAAATATTCACATTTCCCCAATCATGTACTGAGTGAAAAAAATACGGTGACAATGCGTCCTTTATTACAAAGGACCGTTATTTTACGGCTTCGTCTTTTAACTGTACGCAGTGTTATAATTTTATTAAGTATTTTTTTTAATTGTTCTTTATTTTCCTAAAAAAATATGGTCATCGAATTTATAACCCAGAATTCAATTTAAAATTTTTTATTCTTGATTATTCAACAAATTATGTTTTTAACCAAATCAATAAGTTCGTTTCTCAATTTTGTCGCTGTCAATTTCGTTTTATTGTTATAGTATTTATATTCGTTTTATAGTTTTTTGTTAAACTTTTTTTTATATATATAATAACGCAATATCATGGCTATTTTTTGAGAAAAAATGATAGTCGGCCTACAGCTGTGTATTTTTACTTAAAGTATGAAACAATAAAACGTTCTAGTTGTTTATTTTTTTGTCATAGTTAAATAATAATAATAAACACTTCCTTGCACCCAGCGCAAGTGGCGAGTTTATTGCCGTATGGTAATTTCTTCCAAATAACCAGAGTTTCCAGACTCGAGAAACAACATTAGCGTGAAAAATGAATTTAAATAAATTTCTCCTCTGCTGGGGATCGAAACCAGGACGCCCGCACAGAAACGAAACGGCTTACCAACTGTGCCACGGCGGTCGGCAGAGTTGGTAAGAAATTTAGTATACAATAGAACGCACGTAATTTATTTTAATTCTAAACCTATTTACAATACTCGTTTTTTTTTGTTTTTGCAAAAATGATAATATGTAATTATATTTCCATCTTCCGAATATTATTCGCAATGAAATAAAATAGAAGGCACGTATTTTGATTTTAATCCAAACCTATTTACAAGTCACATTTTTGTTTTGAAAAAAAAAATAGTACCTATGTAATGTGACGACTGAGGTGACATTAAGGACATTGGAAGGCAGATAAGGGCTATAAGTGCAAGGTCTAATATGCTAGCCAGAAAGTTCACTAGATGCAGTGACAATGTGAAAAAAAAACTTTTTTATCATATTGCACTAATAATTTACAATCAAAATCTTTTTCATACACCCTTTTACACATATCCACACACGCAAACACATCCTCACATTAACAAAAACACAAAGACACCTAATAAATTTTTTCATGTACCTACAATTGTATTTTATATGTACTTTTTTATATTTTAATATGACTAAAAAGGGTACTTTTGTACTTTATTATTTGTATTTTTTATATTTTTTTGTGCCTTAGATGTTAAGAATTCACGTAGCTGAAATTTATGCTTACTTATTGCCTAGTATTACCTTGATGAGACCTCTCGTCTACCACGAGGAAACATCAAGCCAAGGTGTGGGGAAGAAAAGGAGACAAATGATGGTGACACTATGAAATTGGAGTAGTACGGCGCATTTATTCAAAAAATCATTATAGTTGGTCCATGGCAATAAAATAATAAAAAAAAACAAAACAACAGACAACAAATAAAACAGAAACACGTGGCATCTATCGAAACGAACTGTCAAACACACGCGAACACACGAAAAGACGCCGACCAGAATATACCGCCCCAGGGTACAGCGACATCCTTACTCCAGGCATGTCACTGTCTTCCACGTGGTGACGGTAGATCGGTGGGGCCCAGCCTCTGCGTCAGGCTAGCAGGTCTTCCTCGTGTCCGGCGTGGTTTCTTCTTCTCCTCCTGATCTCCTCCTCCAGACCGTCACCCATGGCTGGCTCTGTGCCCCACGGCACGCTATGACGGCGCATCTCGACAGAGGTGGCATACCAGTTGGGGCCTCACCGGAGGCGAACCGACGCTCCAGACGACACGGATTGCCCTTCGTGGTCCAATCTGCGAGCCGCCGCGTTCCCTACGCGGTGGCCCCACACTGCGCTCTGCCTCCAACCTCCTGTCCTGTTGATGCCCTCATCTTGGTTCTAGGGCACCATCAGCGTCCATGCGCGTGACGGGTCCTGTCACACAGACCTCCTCGTGCTCTTGAAAATATGGCCGCCATCGGGACGCGCGTGTCGACCGATGACGGCGTCACACCAAACCGTCCGTCCTCCACCAGCGTCGAATGCCAAGAGAGCGCGTCACTGACGCGTTGGCTATAAGCTTCCTTGTCGTTCTCTCACGCCGTCAGGGGCGCTAGTAGTCTTCCGCCAAAATGTTGCCGCGGAAAAAATTAAAAATTATTGTTTTTCGACAACACTGTTTTTCGGCTATAACAACCTCAGAACAGGCTTTGCCTAGTGAGGTAATAAATTCCATTTATATATTTCATGAACAATATTTTATATTTTATTTTATATTGTATTATGGAAATTAATAAATAAAAAAAAAATGTATACTAGTGCGCTGTGTTGTAGACACACTTTACACGTAATTTGTATAATTCAATGAGAGTGCAATACAACAATGCATTTAGGATAATGCTCTGGTTACCCAGGTTTAGCAGTTCATCTCAAATGTTTGCATGTATAGCGCAGGGTTCATGGCTTTGCCGCTCTCTAATAATAATAATGACAATTTATAAAGAGCTGTTTAGTGACAACCGTGGTCACCTCAAGGGCGCTTTCAGTTTGCAAAAAAATAAGTTAAAATTAAGTTACGTAGTAAGTAGTAATTAGCTAAGACAGAAAATAGCTAGTGTATGTCAAAATAAGCAATGCACACTAGATCCTATTCCAACATGGCTCTTGAAAAGCTGCGTAAATGAATTGGCTCCTGTTATAACCAGAATAATTAATCTTTCGATGATAGAAACAATGAGAGTTCCAAAAATTCTAAAAACTTCTATCATAACACCCATTTTAAAGAAGTCAAATCTGGATCCGGAAGATGCTGGAAACTACAGGCCAATTTCCAATTTACCAGTGCTTTCAAAATTACTTGAAAGAGCAGTTGTAAATCAAATGACGCAGTATTTAAAAGAACACGATCTGTTTCCGAAAAAACAATCAGCGTACAGACAAAATCACTCTACTGAAACTGTACTAATGAGAATACTGTCCGATCTCATTGAAGGAATTGAATCTGGGAATATTGCTCCTAGTGTCAATTCTTGACATGAGTGCCGCTTTTGATACTGTTGATCACGAAATTCTCCTTCGACTCTTGGAACGCGAATACGGAATTTGTGGTAGTTTTCTAAAATGGATGACCTCATATATTTCAGGAAGATGCCAGTCTGTGAGGATATATAATAATACGTCTTTACCGGAAATTGTAAAGTTTGGAGTGCCTCAGGGATCGGTGCTCGGACCAATTTTATTTATTTTATACATAAAACAACTTGATAATATAATTCAAAATCAAGGATTCGACTCTTTCGCTTACGCTGACGACCGCTTGTTATTCAAATTTTGTAGTCCCATGAACAAAAACCGTCTGGAAGTGGATACTGCTGAGTGCATCGAAAAAGTCGCTACGTGGATGTCTCATAACAAGCTAAAATTAAACCCAACAAAAACAGAGTTTATGTGGGTAGCTTCACCACGGCGACAGCACCTCATTGAAAGTACTCCTATTAACATCAACGGAGAAAAACTCTTGCCGTCTGCAAGTGTCAAGTTTTTGGGTGTACACTTAGACAATAAGTTGTCTCTTGACCTGCAAATCTCTAAAACAGTCAGTTCATGCTTTTTCCAACTAAGACAACTGAAAAACATTCGTCGAAGCCTGCCCAAAAATGAGACAAAAACACTTATAAATGCTTTCGTTGTGTCTCGGCTAGATTACTGTAATGGCATCTATGATGGATTGCCAAAGTATCAGCTCGATAGATTACAGATGGTGTTTAATGCAGCGGCAAGGCTCATTTATGGAGCGGAAAAACGATGTCACATAACTCCACTACTTAACGAATTGCATTGGTTGAAGTGTCCAGAGCGAGTTGACTACAAAATCTGCTTAACGGTGTTTAATGCTTTAAATAAACTAGCACCACAATACATACAAGAGCTGTGTCAGAGAAAAGATCTCTCTGGGAGGCATCTCACACTTAGGTCTTCTGGATCACAGAGTACCAACTCCCTAAAGGAGTTGGACAGAGCCAATAAAGCGGCTTACTATGATCGATGCTTTGGTGTGAGTGGTCCTATGAAGTGGAATAAATTGCCTCTAGATGTCCGTAGTGAAAATAGTAAGAGTACTTTCTCTAAAGGACTGAAAACAGTTTTGTTTCGTAGAGCAATATAATATCTATCTAAATAACAGCGCCCTTGGAATGATCTTGAATCATTAAACGGCGCTATACAAATTATTATTATTATTATTATTATTCAAGTAGCTGGTATGTGGCTTGACTTCAATTCACAAAGATGAGATCATACATTGATTCAAGTGATTTTAAGAGAAATTTATGGTTTTACTATTTCGTTTTTTTAAACATTTGTTTGAATATTGATTTGTTATTCTTTTTGTTTTGTATGTATAATATGGTTTGTGTAGCATTGCATCCCCCTGCTCACGAACTGAAAAAAGGTGATTAATATTATTATGATTCCATTTTCCAAATATTCTTCACATGGTGATGTTAGCCTCTCATTTTACTCTCACGATAATTAGAAAGGGTTTAAAAATGAATAAAATAACATAGCATCCGTAATAATGAATAATGTGTTGATAAGAGATGAAATTGAGAGAAAGTACTTATGTAACATAAGGCTACAGGTAGGTATATAATATGTATGTATGTTAGAAGATGATTGGAGAGAGATACAGACTTGTGATGTCAACATGTGTGTGTAGTGCAAGAGGATCATAAAAAATATTGGTGGGCCATTAAGAAGAACATTCTGTGCGCGGGTACGGCTGCTAAACTGATAAGTCACGTTTCCAATCATCACTTCACTACACACAACACTCTTCTCCTCCGTACATCGGGAGTTTCTACAACTCACACACACACCAAAGACATAACAGGAAAAATATCTCTTCATATAACTCGCAGAATCGTGAATGTACAAGGGATACTTGAAGTGAAACAGTAATGTCCGATCCAAAGAAAGCCAAAATTGACGTACATAATGCAATTGTAGTGCCTACTTTGACATATGCCAGTGAAACATTGACGTGGCGAAAGACGCATGGAAGTAGAATAAATGCTGTAGTAATGAGATCACTAAGAAGAGTATGTAATACAACGATATATGATAGAATGAAAGAACATAAGGAGAGAATGCAAGATAAAGAAGGATATTATAATTAAAATTAAAGTAAATGAATTGAGGTGGTTTGGACATATTGAAAGAATGAACGATGAACGACTGACCAAAAAAATATACATGGGTGTAAGATATGAAGTGAATAACAGGGGTCGCCCTGAAAGGGATGGCATAATTATGTGAATGATATTTTGAGAGAAGAAAACATAAGAAGCTTGAACAATCGACGAGCACGTAGTCAGGAATATGCGCAAAAATTGGAGTATGGCACTCGGTTTTATTCGGCGGCTTACCCCGCTTACCCGTAAGGGACATGACGCGATGGTATGTATGTAGAATGTCTGAGTAGGCCTTCGTGGCTCAATTAGATTTATAACTCCCGAGATAAGGTCTAGATTCCCGGTGGGGTCACAGTTTTTCATTGTTTTCAGTCTGGATTTGTTAGATGATTGATATATCTAGAATGTGACAACATGTTGTTAGGTGCGTGTAAATTAAATTGATATTTGACATGGTACCCGTTAGTTGTACAAGAAACAATGAAATTAAATTAAACAAAATTAATAAATAAGAAATAATCACTGGAGATAGAACCTGTTTAAAGTAGGTAAACAATTTACCGGCGAGGCGGTCCCAGGTTTTACCTTGTGAATTCTTGACAGATATATTCACATGGGGATATTTCACGTTATACATAAACGATAAAATTATTAAAGAAAAGGAAAATTCGCTATGAGAGGAAGCCACCACCGAGATGTTGTTTGAATATTTTAAAATAAAACATGGAAAGAGACACTTGTTATCGCGATATTTACCTACTAAGAAATATGCCATAAAACCACAATGTATACCTACCCACTTAACTTCAAAGACAATACCCACAATACTCACCATAAATAATTACGACGTTAAAAATTGAAAAAAAAACATATTAAAATGGATACATAACAGATGCTCATGATATATTAAAAAAACAAATCTATTCTGTAAAGTTGTGCAGACACACAGGTACCAACCTACACATAGTAACTTTAACAAAATGTATAATGTCCTTCTTGAAAAAACAATTTTTTTAAAATTATTTTGTTGCTGCACCAAATGACAGGTATAGATTAAAAATATATATATATATTTTTTTATATTCCAATTCTGTTTTTTTTTTCTTTCTTTTTTTACTCTTTCACTCTCGTACTTAAATTCGCTCTCGTTTACACACCACACACAAACATATACATACAATCCTCCTCTCTGTTTCCCTTCTTCCTCGTTTCTGTTAACTAGCCCTTTTTATCCATCACTTTTTGTTAAAATTAGGATACATTTTACATAATGATATTCAAAGGTGAGTCGAGATAGGTAATTGTTTTAGTAAAATAAAAAATGTATCAATGTTTCTTTATTAAGTAGTACATGTACTTTTAAATACAAAAAATGAATCAAAAGAGACTAAGTACGAATATACATTTATAGGAGAATGTTCACCAATTGATTTTCCTTTACAAATCCATATTTGAAAATTCTATATAATGTTAAATAGGTAACAAACAACAACACATCGCTTGAAAACAAGCTTGAGAACATCATCGTCATGTATTGGACAATGAAAGAAATGGGTTTTGACGTCGTAAGCCCTGTATGTGATTAATTTCCCGGTTCTCCTACAAAAAAATATATTCCCGTTTCATCTCTATTGAAATATAACATTTGTTATAAAATATCATTGACTCCCACCAGGGATAAAAATCCAATTTTTGCGTATGCAACCATAAAAAATATTCAAAGTTGTGGTAGGTACAAAACTCATGGACAATAATGATATCACATAATACAGTAATCTGTTTCTGAATCTTCTTCTTCTTCTTCTTCACGTGCCGTCTTCTCTACGAAGGTTGGCTATCTCCACTTTATTCACGAGGACCCAAAACAGTGACAGAGTACTGAATATGGATTCGAAATTGGGAAGACAGAACTCCATACAAAATTGGGGAAAATTTCGAATTGAAAACTACTGTAAGTGAGTGATGGGTCCTTGAAACATTCCTGAACTGAATTTCGATAATTTCACTGGGAAAAATAAAAATTAACACTTAAAAGAGCGGGTTGTGGCCAACGTTATACTCCTCACTACCATGTCACTCCACAAATTATTCAAATTTTGAATAAAAATTCAACATTTACATGGGATAAGTTTGTTAAATATTTTATAAAGAAAACTTGGTAATTCATCATGCCATTTTTTTTTGCCTTTTTAGGAATTTGAAAATAAACATATCAAATTTTATGTATCCTGAGCACGGGGACGCTTTGAAATATTTGCCAGCCAAAAAATGAAAAGCACTGATCAAGTCCAAGCAAGTACCTATTAGATATACAAATTTGCAAAATTTGAACACAAACGAAAAAGTACTTTAGTCTATAATCGATAATAGAATAAACACGCTATACAAAGCACATATTACATAGCACATATTACACAGCACACACACACAGTGATACCTACTAGTTGATAATATGCAATTAAAAAATAATAAATTGCCAATTCATGACTCCCCACTATATCCCCTTGGGGTAGTGAGGAGTAAAAACGGACGAATAACTAGAAATCGATTTGGGAGTTCTAGTTGTAAGTAAATTACTTGTTGCCCAAACGCATGGAAAAGACTCCCACATACCCTCGGAAAAGCTCAAAATATTAATACCATAGGATTATAATTTCTTTGGGAACTAAAAACCCACCATTTTAACAAGCAAAAATTACACAGATAATCAATTTCCAGATCTCTTGAGATGAGATACTACATAGATTATTCAATTTTTATTTTCACATATCAGTTTAACGCACACCTAATTATAACAAGTTGCCACATGATCACAAATCAAGACTGAAAACACAATTCAAAAATGTCTCCTCCAAGGATCCAATCAAGGAACCAACTTTATTACATCAAATTTTAAAAGCAAAGCATCTTTTAAACAAATAATTTTCTCACAAATCGATGGTATCGTCTGATTCGTAATTTTATTTTATGTCTTTGATTGTCTAATGGGACTTCTATCTGTTGTATGTCCCGCGGGCCGATCGTAAACGTCCTGTTTTCGTATCGTAGATAACTCAAGAAGGCCGACAGGAACAGCGCATGAGGGTTGGTGGAGGGAACCCCAACAATTATTAAGTAGTTCCCCTAGGTACTCACGGGTTCCGGCAGGATGCTGCAGGATATTATACTGATAGATATATATTAAACGTGTGTTGCTCGTTTTACTGTCGCTTGACAGTTAAGTATTGAGCAATAAATTATAAAGGATTATACAACTGGATGCCGTGTTCTGCTGTGTTATTTTTGGCAGAAGCCATTTATATAATTTATCGACGTACCGTTGACGAGAATACCCTTTTGTGTGTATATGTAATAAAACCCTTTTAAGGTTATTTTTATAATACATATATATGTAACAATGCAACGGTGTGAAGTACCTACCTACCTGACTACTATAAGACGAAATTTCGAGTAAAATGAGCTATTTAAAAAAAGGTATTTTAATACTTAATAGTAGTCTCAGTTGATTCAAACGCACGCGCCCCTTAAAATTGTGTAATTTTGAACACCTACATCCAGCGAAATGGACATAAGTAACTAGGTTAGTGGTAGTAATTATAGTTGCATGTAACACATGACATCCAACTGTCGATAGCGATAGTTTGTATTGTTGAAGAATCATAACAAACTATAAACCCTTAAATATCCAAATCAATCAATATTTTAAGATATTTTGTTTGATTGTGTGGAGGTCAGTCATTTTTACCTAACACAAAAATGTTGCCTTGGTACCATGAAAATGTGTACCACGGCATTTTACGATATTTTTAAAATGTATGCAATTGCCAACTGTCGATTTGATCGAGAGAATTCATTTCTCTTAATGAATCGACAGTATTAATAAAAGACGTGGGTACTTGGAAGGAACATTTTGTATGGCGTAGTGGACTTTTTGCATGCAAAAAACACTAAATTAGAGGCTTCGCAGCATATTTTCGCTTTCATTATTTTGTTGATATATATATATACTATTTTGTCATATTCTGTAATCTGGTTGGTTGGAAGAAATTGCCTAATGGCAGTAAGCCCGCCAGTGTGCATTATATTTGCTTATATTATGTACAAGAAGATTAATTTTTAAATATGTTCTATATATAAGGATGAATTCGGAATTCGGAGTTGAACATTTTGTGTTTTGTGTGTGTGTGTGTGCCCCCCTTATAACTTTTGATCCGCTTAATGCACAGAGTCCAACATTGAAAAATATAGAAATTTTAAAGCTTATATAACTTTTATACTCAGACTTTAGATTTTTAGTTTAAGTCAGGGGTTATCAACCCTTGAATTTTTACTTATATCTTACTTATTCCATATATCTCAGAAACCATAAAAAATATACCTAATGCTGAAAATTTGTATAAATATAGACAAATACAATATGACGCAGTGCTTTTCTTGAATCACTGCCTCAGGATACGAAGACATGAAATTCTTCGTCGTTCTGGTCTTCTCCCTTGATCCCAAGCTGTAGAAATAGGTTTAGTTATACTAATACGATTGTATATTAGTACAATATGGACATAGCTGGGAAACAACATACGTTGGTATATTTGAGGTAACGAGTTGAGGTATGTACATGCATAGGTATGATGCCCGCATACAGTCGAGGTTGCGATGAACACGAGTTAATATTAAAATAATAACATGTATGTATGTATGTATGTATTATATACAAATATAATAATATGATGTGTGTAGTGTAAATGATGTTTAGGGTGTAACCCGAGAGAGATAACATCGGGTGGGGGGTGTGAGATGAAGGTAGGAGGAAGGGTGTGAACGGGGAGTGATAACCACCGATCAGGGTTGACAAACAAACATAAAATTATAGGTTATATTATTTTTTTAAATAATACTATCTATCTTTTACTAATAAAACATTTTTGTTTTTTTTTGAGGAAGCGGTGACTCTCTGCTAGTATATATCCGAATACATGATGATTTTTTTTTTAATGTGAGCTTTACAGAATTGTATTTTTTTAACACCAATAGCTTAATAACTTTCGTCATGGAGAAATACGGTTTGCACATATATCTACTAACCAAGCAAAATATGTGCTCTGCGCAGCCCACGCAATCCTTCAAGTTGTTTACTGATCTAACTATACAAGTCCTCTAACTGAACGAAGTAATTTTATTTATTTATTTAAATCATACAGGTAAAATAATGTGTACAATGGCAGGTAAAGTATTCAAATTTTGTATGGAAAATAACAGCACTTTCATGAAATAAGTCTGTTAAATTATTTTTTTTATTTAAATATTTTAATATGAAAACTTGATAATTCTTTAATGCCATTTGATGAAAGTAATGTGCCTATATAGGTACAAATTTGAAAATAAAAATTTCAAATTTCAAGTTTCCTGAGCTTGGGGTCACTTTGAAATATTTGTTAGTTAAAAAAGTTGAAAAGCACTATTCAGATATCCTTCAAAATCTAATGGGGGCTAAGCGAGTATTAGATATACATATTTGCAGAAGAGTACTTTAGTCTATAATCGATAAAGTAAAATAAACACGCCGTACACAGCACATAGCTCACACACACACACAGATACATTGTAATGAAACTTTCAGAATACAATCTCAGCATGATACAAGTTGATAATCTGCAATAAAAAATAGCCTTAAAAATTGCGAAAACATATCTCCCCACTATATCCCCTTGCGTTAGTGGGGAGTAAAAAACAAACAGAAAGACAAAACACATTATTAAATGTAAAATCTCAGCACAAAGAAAGGAAGGAGATATTATAGATTGTGTGGGGGGAAAGAGGATGGAGAAAGGGTGTCAATTAAGAATTATTAGAGGTTTAACGGCTTTAATCTTTTTTAAAAAATTTAAATCGATTGAGACGTCGAAATATCATCCTTTAAGGAGTTCCATAGTCTGACAGATTGCACTTGAGAAGAATACATACATCTGTGGCGCGTCTTATGGATATATTTCAGTGATGAATATTTTTCTTAATAAGTGATTTATCACAATATTTGACTCAATTTTCACGATGTCACTATAAAAGTTCATTCTGATAACTGTCAGAGTTCAGTGGGACATGTAAATATAACAATGTTTGTTCATGTTTGTCATGTTTCTCGTATATATTTTTCTTATTGCTACCATCAGCATGTTATGGTTGTATTTATTTTTTATTTTTAAATACTATAATATACTTCTTCTATCAATTCTTGGATATAATAATAAACACTTCCTCGCACCCTACGCAAGTGGCGAGTTTATTGCCAAATGGCAATTTCTTCCAACTAACCAGTGTTTCCAGCCCAGAGAAGCAATATTTGCCAGATAAGTGAATTTAAATAAATTTCTCCTCTGCTGGGAATCAAACCCAGGACGTCCGCACAGAAGCCAAACGTCTAATCAACTGTGCCACGGCGGTCGACAATTATTTCTTCTAAAATAGTATAAAAATTATATCTAGAGTGTTGCCAAAAAGATAAGACAGTTTTCATTAAAATATCAACAGTGTATTTTGTATAATGACATTTCTGCCCCCCTAGACAACATGCCATTAAAGCTAAGCGTTATATCGCTAAGCGATAGAAATGTATGAAATTTGTGGCTGTCACGTGTTGTCATAGCGACCAATTTCATACATTTACTATCGCTTAGCGATATAACGCTTAGCTTAAATGACACGTTGTCTAGGCCCCCGGGGCACCAACTACCAACACTGAATAGACTCCGTGTAGGTGTCACGAAATGAAAAGACTTTGTATAATGGGGTATAGGTCGAGAAGAGGATGTATCTTGCGATTGCGGGGAGGTCCGAGATGATAAGCATCTTCTTGTCTGCCGAAACATGGTACAAGAATGTAACGAGGAAGACTTGGTTGGCAATTGCTTCTGAAGTGGAAAGGCCTAATATATATGTCCGGACACGTTAAGTAAGAGGGTCTACCAACGCATAATATATACTGTTATGTATATACCAAATCAAATTCACATAGGTTCCCACGTTGCTTTTTGTCGCCTTTGTGTACTAAGTTGTATATCAAATAAAAAATATAATTAAATGAAAATGAGGTGTCATCCTTGTGTGTGTGTGGTGTGTGCTACGCTTTATTAGTCGGGCACCATATTAGCGGCCATAACAACGTTTTCATAATACAAACTACAAACCATAACCGGCCCGGTATTCTGTGCGAATTGTCGAATTAAAGTGAACCTAACTACATATATAGGTAGGTACCAACTATCTACCTAAATACAATAATACGTAATATTACACACACACCCCTTTTCCTTCCTTCATACTCTGTCCTCCACCTTAAATTTAACTAACTACAACATTTATGTCTTCATTTTAATGTTTTAACAAGCCCATTGTTGTGTTTTGATTATAATGACGGATATAAAATATAATATTTTATCGTCTTACTAACAATAGGGATGTGGCCAGCCCCTATCTTTCAGTACTTAGTATAATTCATACATATACATATCAGTTCTTAAAGTTTATTCCATCAGATTTATTAATTATTTATACATTAATTTATTTAAAGGCGGGTTAATTACCATAAGGAAATCCCTTCAACCAACCCAAGCAATGTGAAGGAAGTAAATTGGGTTTGGTTCCCAGCAGAGAAGAAATTTATTCAAAACAGATCAATATTGTATATATTTTGTAACTAAAATTCATTCATTCATACCATCACGGCATATCCCACAATGTGGGGTAACCAGCGACACGTGTGCGGATGTGCATTAACTTTTAGAAGATAAATTATTATTTATCATGACCAGCTGCTTCGTGTTACGATACAAAATATATTATTCCGTAAGAACCTCATTGAATAACATTACTATTTTTTCCGTTTAAGTAATATGAATTGTTAAATCTTTATGATTATCGATTATAACAATGGTCGATAAGTACCTACCTACGTTTCAACAACAATGCAATAAAGAAAAAATATATATCTAAAGTAATAAAGCAATCAAAATGTTAGTGTCTGTGTGTGTGTGTGTGTGTTTGTCTCACGCCTTCTGAAAAACCAAGAGCATCTAAAAATCTAATTTATGTGCGAACGTGTACCTGTATACCTGATGCAGTGTCACGCTAAAAATAATGCGATAAAAATGCTGAATTTTAAAAATATTTCAATAATTATTTTTTTCATAGAAAATTTTCCAAGTCGTATCTGTCAAAAAAGTGTACATTTTGCACGCAAATATCTGTTAGTTTAAAAGTTAGAAGTACGTATTTACACGAAAAAAATTTACTTTCAAGTATAACTTAGCGTTTAAGTGAAAAACATGGTGAATATTTTGTATAATTATAATGTTTAACTTATTTTTAAAGTAAGCGTTTTGTACATAAATGCCGCCATTTTAATATCTTTTCATACAATATTTCATTTTCCTACCGAATGAATATGTTCTTGAAAATAATAAACCTTTGAAATAAATATAATTATGAAATAATAAAATGAAACACAAGACATTACAGCAAGTTTTAAGACGTATATTGTAAAAGTCTGTTAATTATTAGTAAAGATATAGGCATAATAAAATTGCATAATTTGTAAATAATATTTGATATTTCGGACAATTTTCATTTTTATGGCATTGAACAAACCAATGTAGGTACCTACATATTATTCAAAAAATGTCTACAAACCATTTGATATTTTTTACATGTTCTATGGTTACTATGGTAACGGACACATTCTGATATTCAAATAAAATTTGTTATAAATCGAATTCGAATTAATTTAGAACATCATTGTAGGTAGGTACCTACATACCTAATACTACTTAAAAACCAACAATATACTAATTTCGTATAGGAAAATTATTAAACTATCTTAGGTTAACTACAATACACATGTCATTCAATCTACAAACTATTTCCTATAGTGAAATTCTTCTTTTATTTAAGTAGACCTTTGGGTGATTTTTTATACAAACTATTTCTTGGAGTTTAATTCTTCTTCCTCTTCTTCTGTGAAGTCATTTGGGACAGTTCATAAATAAACTATTTCCTATAGTCTAATTTTTCTTTTTCTTAATTTATGTAGACCTTGGGTGAGTTTTTATACAAACTATTTCCTATAGTCTAATTCATCTTCTTCCTCTTCTTTTATGTAGCTCTTTGGGTGAGTTTTTATACAAACTTATTCCTATAATCTAATTCTTCTTCTTCTTATTTTATGTAGACCTCTGGGCCAGTTTTGATACCAACTATTTCTTTTAACGTATTTCTTCTTTTTCTAATTTTATGTAGACCTTTGTTGAATTTTGTATAAACTAACTTCCTATAGTCTAATTTTTCCTCTTTTATGTAGACCAAGGGAGAGTTTTCATGCAAACTTTTCCTTTAGTCTAATTCTTCTTCGTCTTCTTTTATGTTGACCTTTGCGTTAGTTTTTATACAATCTATTTCCTGACGTATAATTATTCTTCTAATATGTAGACCTTTGGGTCAGTTTTTATATTAACTACTTTCTATAGTCTAATTCTTCTTTTTCTTATTTTTTGTAGATGTTTTGGTTAGTTTTTATACAAACTATTTCCTTTAGTCTAATTCTTCGTTTTCTTATTTAATGTAGACGTTGGGTGAATTTTATATAAAATATTTCCTATATTTCAATTCATCTTCTTCTTCTTTTATGAAGACCATTTGGTCAGTTTTTTATATAATACATTTACTATTGTGTAATTCTTCTATTGCATCTTTTATGTAGACCATTGGGTCAGTTTTTATTACAAACTATTTGTTATAGTCTTATACTTATTCTTTTTTTTTCATTTAGTCTTTTGGGTTAGTTTTAAGTCTTATAGTCTATTGTTTAGAAATATTATAAACAACATGCACACTTGACGAAAATACATAAAACGAATGGGATGTGACCATCACTAGAATCTTCTCAATACTTTTTTTCAATCGAAATTTACACCATTTATTATATCATCATATATTGCTTAATTTTCAATAACTACATATTTGATTTTGATGACAATATAATAAAAAATCGGGGTTGTGGCCATTACTGGACTCTTCACAACGTTTATATTCAAATTGAAAACTATTTAAGTCTTCTTCTGTAATGTAGATCAGTTTTATTGTGCAAAAATATAATAATCTATAGGTATGCACACTTGACGAAAAATATAAAAACGAATGAGATGTGACCAACACTAGAATCTTTTCAGTACTTTTGTTTATTCAATTTTTAAGCCATTTTCCATTATCCAAAATTACTAAATATTTAAAACACATTTGTGTTCGATGACAATATATAAAAATAGGGGTTGTGGCCAAATCCAAACTCTTTACAACGTTGTCTCTTTATAATCAGTCATATTTAAAACCATTTACCATAGTCCATGCGTGCAGAAATTGTATGTACCTACTTATATATAAAAACAAATGGGTTGTGACCATCACTTGAAAATTTTACATCGCTTAAACTCAATTAAATTTCAAACTTCTTTTCGACAATATTATATAAACGATTGCTTATTCCTTCACTAATTTACATTCTTGGCCAACGGCGGGACATAAAAGCTAGTACTAGAATATTGTCGAGACTAACTTAAAGAGAGATTAAGATAGAGAGAAAATGAATGCTCTGTAATTAGATAGAGTGAGTAAGGGAGAGATGGTAGACAATAATGATGGTGTAATGGTCCAATCTGATTGCTTGACCGTGTGGAGGATGAGGAGTAGATGTAGTGGAGGTAGGGAAGGGTCCATGGGTCAAGGGTCACCAGATCAACAAGACCGGCTCCCTGTAAACTACAAGATAATATTATGTGAACTTCGATAGCCGCAAGCATTTTTCATAGACAGATATTCCATAATAAATGCTTTTATACGATAAGAAACCAAATTAATGTGAAAACACAAAAATGAACATCTAGCTTTTTGACAACTTATCCACAACAGTATTAATAATTGAAAGAAGGTTAGCAAATTTTTGCAATATCTTTTATTTGTCATCATATTTTATTTGATGATTTCTTTACCCTAGCATGCATAGGTAGGTACATAGTTATATATTAAGATAATATATAATGTAAGTGATATTAAATGTGTAGATACTTACGTACCAGCTGTATATAATATAATGTATTGTAACAAGTTATTAAAAAAAAAAATTAAGACACCCTTTTCAAAACTTTCTTCACATATAAATTTTTCACTAGCATAATTAATTTTAAATTGGTTGACAGTTAAATTAGAACTCAAATATATGATATTTAGCACACATAAATAATCGACAAAAACCCGATGCCTTATTTGTCTATTACTATCTCATCTTGCCTTGAACTACAAAGAGTCAGTAGCTAAAAATATCTTGACAGAAATCTTCGATGGACAGCGCATGTAGAGATAGCTGCAAAAAAAACGTCAACTGATATATTTGTTTAGATATACCTATAAGAGAAATATTCGACTTAAATACAAGTGTTATATTATACTCATGGACAAACGTCAGTCAGTCTTTCATGGGATTGTGGGATGGGGTAGTTAAGCTAAGACAAACCAATTTCCCATTTCAACAGCGCAAAAATCACTACTCCGTGTCACCTGTCGAAGACTTTACAAATGTCCATCAAGCCAGCTGGATGCGTATTTACCTTTCCGTGTTGATTAGGAGGCAAGTACCTACTGCCTCGAATTAGGCACTAGTTTGTTGCGCTAATGCACATAAAACTCGTGTTGAATTCAAGGCACGTGTCCTCCAAATGCACACGGTTTAGCAACGCAAACTGTCCTGCTAATACGTCTTCAATTCAAGGTACGCGTCTTTCAATCCTACACAGGTTTATAAATTTTACCATGCTTATAGATTGAGCGTTAAAATGAAATTAATCAAGCAGTTTCTAATCTCGGGAAAACGCTCAAACTGGTCGGGAAGTTAGTTGAAAATCGATTGCAAAATTCCAGTACAGACAGACAGACAGAAAAGTGAAGTTAAAGAAAAGGGTGTATAATAATAATTAAGATAGGCAACATTAAATACTTTAGTACGAGCAGTAAATAAGATAATAATTGTAAAAATAACGCGAAAGTCCTCCCAAGTATTGGTACTAAGGTAAAAGATAGAATGTATACATACTTACTCCATCGTCGGTTGCTTCATATCTTTTAATTAGATCGAAGAAACATCGCGTTCATATACGTGAAATATAATAAAAATATGTGGGTACATTGCTATTAGTATATATCTGCAGTTTATACAGACACAGAGTATCACATACAGCAACAGGAAGATATATATCTCCGTGGAAAATATCCACGCGTGAGCCCACCCGACACCAAACTACACCCGCCCAATACTTCACTTCGCTTCATACACTTCACGCGCCGAGTAATTGAGATACACACACACTGTACGTAACATTTCCCGTACGCGGAATCGGAGAATTGGTAAGGAATTAACGAATAGGCATACGCGCATTTTATGAACGTACAAATGCAAAGTGAATAATGACTTGAAATACAGATAATTCAAACGAGTAGCGATAAGCTCGTCTTACAGTCTTGGGTCTCGCAAGACTTCATGAGCCCAAGATCACCCTAGTCTTAGTCATACTAGAAACGATTGCATTTGTAATATTACATACACACAATAACGACCTTTATATTTTGTGCCGACCACCGTGGCAAAGTTGGTAAGCCGTTTGGTTTCTGTGCGGGCGTCCTTGGTTCGATCCCAGCAGAGGAGAAATTTATTTAAATTCATTTCTCACGCTTCATGTTAAGTCACATGTTGCTTCTCTGGGCTGGAAACACTGATTAGTTGGAAGAAATTGCCATATGGCAATAAACTCGCCACTTGCGCAGGGTGCAAGGAATTATTTATTATTATTATTATTATTTAGAATCAAATGCTTTTGCACGCGAAATGTCTGATGCACTACATAATATGCTCCTGATAATAGATTGATTACAATACGATAACATCTCTCATTGTCCCATTATTATATGCGGCATTTAATGTTTGATTGCCGATTGATCAGAATCCTCAAATTGCCCTTGATCAATGTTTAAAAGAATCATTCATTTGGTCTTACCATATCTTTTGTGGGAAACCCCAACCTTTGTCTCCACTCCATTGACCTTCGTTTGTCGTTATCTATGATTGTTCGTTAAATATGTACAAACCACCTATAGACAGAAACGAGTTCAATAATAGAAAAATGTGACAGACCGACGAATGAAAAAAGGAATTTATGATGACATATGAAGTCTAAAAAGGATATAATTAAATTAAATGTGAAACATATTATGTACTTCTTTAAAAAAAAAGAAAATCGTTGTTTGTACAATTTAAATGGAAAGCTCTTTTTTCAATACCCGATGTAGTTTGGTATGAATCCCTTCCTACAAAAAAACGGGTATTCAAAGGGAGAAGACAAAGTACAAGGGAGGGTTCGACTCTGAAAGAAACTGAGGTTTAATTGCCAACGTCTCCGATTTGCCAATCAGCTAATGGGGGGCGCTGAGGATGGAAAGACTCAATCGT
Source organism: Molanna angustata (assembly GCA_963576475.1). Classification (NCBI taxonomy): domain Eukaryota; kingdom Metazoa; phylum Arthropoda; class Insecta; order Trichoptera; family Molannidae; genus Molanna; species Molanna angustata. The sequence continues at coordinate 42,165,233 of OY754967.1, forward strand.
AGCATTAATTTTAAATGCATTGCCAACATTAAGGAACCTCTCTACGTCTCATTACACTGAGAAAAAACACGTTTAGAGAAATGGATTCCTCTTCAAATGCTCATACTGAAATATGTGGGTACAAAATTATATAGTTCCTAGTTATTTAAATAACTGATTCATTTGAAAATAAGAAAGGAATAATACTTTAAACAAGGTAAAAAAAGTCGAAGTGTGAATTACCTACATATTGAAACTGAAAACAAACTATCTATACGTTGTATTAAGAGGGCGACTGCTGCCAACGTACCTATTTTTTCAATTTGATATACCGTCATTATTACTAAACAAATCATTTTGAAGAAAATAACCTAGTTAGTTTGGATATTAATAAAGAGAAATATACCTTAACTTTTTGATTATGTTCTGTATATATTCTTGTAGTAAAATAATAAGCATACCCCGATTTTAGCCATTTATCTTAAATATCTAAAAAAATATAAGGTATAGAGCAATATTTTTTTTTATAAATTAAAGAAGAACAAAATACCTGGAAAAATATGATATGACGTTGCATTAACGCATCAGGTTAAGTAAATAAACCAAAAAAACTTTTATTACGCAATGGCGCTGAATGGAAAATAAATGTTTTTTAGGTTTATTTACTAAACACATCATATTTTTCTAAATATTTTTGTCTTCTTTAATTTAAAAAAATATATATATATTACTCTACGCCTTATAGTTTATCAAAAATATATGATAAACGTTGAAAATCGGGGAATGCCATTATTTTTCTACAAGATTATCAAAAAGTTAAGGTATATTTTTGTTTTTTTTTTTCTGACGATGCTCATCATAGAGCGATACCGGTGAATGGGAGTCGCGTTTGCGAAAAATTTAAGTAGAACGTAAAATTAAATATAATTTTTTCATAGTTTTAATTATATTTTTGTTTATTTATACCCAAACTATCTAAATTATTTTTTTCAAAACGAATTGATAAGAAATAATGATGGTATATCAAATTGAAAAATAGGTACGTTGGCAGCAGTCCCCCCCTTAAAAATAAAAAAAATAATTTGACAATGATAAAAAAAAACAATGAAACATCATATAACTAAATGATTTGTAATTATGAATTATGATCTTAATATCTCAATATATATTATATAGTTACATAGTTTTGTAACCAGAGGCGGTGAATTGACTCTCAGCGCTGGAGATTTTAAAACCTGATATAAAACCATACGAACAATAAAATAAATAGTTTTGTTGATATTAAACGAATTTATTTATTTAAATTGCTTCTAGGGCAACCCACACGTACTATGTCAAATATTAATTTAACACGCACCCAATAACAAGTTGTCACATTCGGGAGACTTCACAGATCCAGACTGAAAACACAATTAAAAACTGTGTATGCACCGTAATCAATAATTATAATTATTTAATCACTTAAAAATGTGCTGTTAGTTAGAATATATTTTAATTGCATATACGCACACATTGGATTTTTTTCCCTGTCGGGAGTCAAATGATATTTTTTAACAGATTTTTTAATTATCTCAATAGAGACGAAGTTGGAATATTATAGAAGAACCAGGAACGAGTGAACCAGTGAACCAGTGCTGTTAGTTCATCTTATAAAACAAAATTTTATCTAGAGCACTAAAGACTTAAAAAGGACGGTATATACACGTTTGTAATGATATGAAAAGATATAATATTTTACATACAAAAAGATATTAAAAATTAAAAAGTTGTGCAACAAAATCATGTGTTTTTTAATTGAACGAAAAGTGAAAAGTAAAACGAAAATTAATAATTAATGTGTCAATCAACGACGCAAGAAGAAGAAGAGAGAGATGTAGGTAAGTACTTAATATTTTTAATTAAATTTGTAGCAAACATTTTGTAATTATCAAAGTGTGAACCTCAAGCACAGCGGGTCACGCCACGCTGCTCGGACAGATACAACACATCTTCAGACACTCTCTCAACTTAACATACACAATAATAACCGATATTATTATTAATATGATAATAATCTTCTCATGGACCAAATTATGATATTTGTAGGGGAATCATTTTCTCACATTCGTTGTATTTAATATGCTCGTTGGACTTCGATAGGAAATGGAAAGTAGAGGAATGTCGAGAAAGGAATAAAAAAATATAAGTTAGAATGCTTAATTATCGATAATACACTGAAGAAAAATATTAATTTATTAACGTTACTTTAAACTGCCGCAATGTTGGATATGTCAGAATAAATGTAACACATATTTAAATTGTTTTCACGAAAATGACGCTGCAACATCATTATTATTTGTCAGACGGCATAATTTTAAAACTAGTGGTATCTAGTGTTTACTGCCTAATAAATTGCATGAAACGATGTCGTCACTAAAGTCAATTTTTATAAAAATTGTTATAAGTTTGAGATGTACCTACTACTTACTACAATGTTTATAATTTTTAAAGCAAATTAAATTACTTATATAGTTGGGGTGTTTCGGCTTTTTTCGATGTTTCTAAAAACTTCGGAAATATAGCCAGTTAAACACATAAATTTATCATATTTTTTTTTCTTAATAAACAATGTTAATTTTATCCTCAATTTTATCTAAAGTAATAAAGCAATCAAAATGTTAGTGTTTGTGTGTGTGTATGTGTGTGTGTGTGTGTTTGTCTCACGCCTTCTGAAAAACCAAGAGCATCTAAAAATCTAATTTATGTGCGAACGTGTACCTGTATACCTGATGCAGTGTCACGCTAAAAATAATGCGATAAAAATGCTGAATTATAAAAATATTTCAATAATTATTTTTTTCATACAAAATTTTCCAAGTCGTATCTGTCAAAAAAGTGTACATTTTGCACGCAAATATCTGTTAGTTTAAAAGTTAGAAGTACGTATTTACACGAAAAAAATATATTTTCAAGTATAACTTAGCGTTTGAGTGAAAAACATGGTGAATATTTTGTATAATTATAATGTTTAACTTATTTTTAATGTAAGCGTTTTGTACATGAACGCCGCCATTTTAATATCTTTTCATACAATATTTCATTTTCCTACCGAATGAATATGTTCTTGAAAATAATAAACCTTTGAATTAAATGTAATTATGAAATAATAAAATGAAACACAAGACATTACAGCAAGTTTTAAGACATATATTGTAAAAATGTGTTTATTATTAGTAAAGATATAGGCATAATAAAATTGCATAATTTGTAAATAATATTTGATTTTTCTGACAATTTTCATTTTTATGGCATCGAACAAACCAATGTATGTAGGTACCTACATATTCAAAAAATGTCTCAAACCATTTGATATTTTTTACGTATTGGAATGGTTACTATGGTAACGGAAAGATTCTGATATTCAAATAAAATTTGTTATGAATCGAATTTATTTAGAACATTGTTGTAGGTAGGTACCTACCTATTATTATTTACTTACAAATCAACAATATACTGATTTCCTATCGGAAAATTATTTTATTTATTTATTTATGAATGTATGAATGTATGCAAGCGATGTGCTCCTAAACCGTATGTCAGATTACAATGAAACTTTGGCGAATTGTCGAGCGTGTGCCCGAGGTGGTTTCTGGATTTAAACTTTTTTCTTATTCTTCTTCTTCTTCGTGTATTTGGTCATTTTACCAATGAAAGCGGAATATCCTGGGAAAAGAAGGTCCGACTGTCCCTCCATCTCTTCGCAGGTCTTCCAGGACGGTTTCTGGATTTAAACTTTTTTCTTCTTCTTCTTCATCGTGTATTTGGTCATTTTACCTATAAAGGTGGAGTATCCTGGGAAAAGAAGACGGTGCTTACATCTCTTCGCGGTTCTTCTAGGATGGTTTCTGGATTTAAACTTTTCTTACCCGAATGAAGGGACGGGATGTAATTGAAGGGAAGGGAGGCACTAAAGGGCCTGAAGGGACGGGAGGTATTAAAGGGCCTGAAGGGACGGGAGGTACTGAAGGGCCTGATTGGAAGGGACGTGATGAGGGATTGAAGGGACGGGATGTACTGAAGGGCCTGATGGGACGGGAGGTACTGAAGGGTCTGAAGCGACGGCTCCTGGAGTCTAATTATTTTTCTTCTTAATTTTATGTAGACCTTTAAGGACAGTTTTAATACAAACTATTTCCTATAGATTAATCTTCTTCTTCTTTTATGAAGACCTTTTGCTCAGTTTTTATACAATCTATTTCCAATAGTCTAATTCTTCTATTTTATGTATTTTTTCTTATTTTATGTAGACCATTGGGATTTTTTAAACAAACTATGTCTTATAGTCTTATACTTATTCTTCTCTTTTTTATTTAGACTTTTGGGTTAGTTTTAAGTCTAATAGTCTATTGTGCAGAAATATTATTAACGATATGCACACTTGATGAAAATACATATGTAAAAACGAATGGGATGTGGGATGTGAAGATGTAACCTGCACTAGAATCTTTTCAATACTTTTGTTTAATCAAATTTAAACCATTTATATCATCCTATTTTAAATAATTTTTAACACCTACATAATATATTTGATTTCGTTGACAATATTTAAAGAAAGGGAGCTGTGGCCATTACTGAATTCTTCACAACGTTTATATTCAAATTATTTACCATAGTTTAAGTCTTCTTCTTCTTCGTTAATGTAGACTTTTGTGTCAATTTTAAGTTCATCAGTCTAATTGTGCAAAAATATAATGCACACTTGATGAAAAAATATAAAACGAATGGGATGTGACCAACACTGGATCTTTTCAGTACATTTGTTTAATCAAATTTTAACCACATCCCAACATCCAAAATTACTAAATATTCAATAGGTAAGTACATATTACAATTTGTTTTCGATGATAATATTTAAAAATGGGGGTTGTGGCCAAACCAATCTCTTTACAATGTTGATAAACAGTCATATTTAAAACCATTTCGAATAGTGAAGAAATTGTATATTATACTTCATTCACACTTTATAGCAATATATAAAAAATAATGGGTTGTGGCCATCACTTGAACATTTTACAATCAAATTCAATCATATTTCAAACCACTTTTCATAGTCCGATTTTGCAAAATAATTGGGTGACAATATTATAAAAACGATTGCTTTTTCCTTCACAACTTTACATTCTTGGCCAACGGCGGGACATAAAAGCTAGTATAGAATATGTAGATTGACTGCGATTGGATAGTAGAACTTACTCCAAATTGAATCATTTTTCAAATATACCGACCTATATTCAAAAAGGATATATAAAATTCATAGGTAGGTACAAAAAAATAATTATAATTATGTTAATATATTATAATTATGTTATTATTTTTAATATATTATGTATACTTGTATGTGTAAAAGGTTATCAAACCGTAAATTGAAATAAAATAAATAAAATAAAATATAGTAAAAAAATATTAGCATTTTTTGTATTTTTCCATAATGCGTTTTTTTGTGTTTTGCGGGTTCATTTGCCGGATCGCAAATGAATCTGCAATAATAAAAAAAATAAGAGGTGGCATAGTAATGTATGTAGGCAGGGGTATGGTACAGTGCGGTGTATGTATGTATGTGGACGTGGTGTGCGACATTGTTTATTCAAATTTTATGGAAAAACATCCGTGAATATAAAGGCGGTCGTGAAAATGTGACATAAAACATGTGAAAGGACCATTATTATTTGTGGTGTGGAGGATACACAACACAAATATGTTAAATCTCTGTACATACATTCATTCTTACATCTTAAATTCATACTTATATAACAAAGATAAGTACCTTCATGTGTCCAGGTTTTAATCAGGTCCGATTATTTTCTATTAACGGATTACTGTATTGTAGAATCACTCGCAGACAGTAACAAACAACTGCAATTGATAGCAGTAAAAAATAAGAGAACGCTCAATGATGAGCATTGTCGGAATGACATCCATTCTGAAAATGGTCGGCAGTAAGCGTACTATGAAGTAATGACAAAAATAAAAAAATATATACATTGTAAAGATTAAAGATAACAGAAGAAAAGAGAAAAGAAAACAAAAAATAAGATTAAAAATAAGAACATTTCATGGCAATGATAGGCAAATAAAAGAATAAGGAAGAAAAAATCTGGTATTATCAGATTGATATTTTTGCTTTAGCCTTTTTTATATATGTTTAGTGGATAGACGACGACATAATAAAAGCACTTAAACTATTCCATAATTTTGCTAATTGTACTTCAAGAAAAGAGCTAAAAAATCAGTACAATGAATTGGAATAGATAGTAAAGTACGTTCAGCAGATCGAAGTAGATTCCCGTGGTTTGATATATAAGTGAATTTTTTTATAAATAATGTAAAAATACAAAAACCTTGCAGCTACCGTAATACAATGAATCAAATTATAACAGAGTAAATAACATGTACATTAAAAATAATTAGTGTTGCAGATAATGTACCAACATAATTTGTGTGCTCCAACACTATGGATTGGCACAAAAACATTTAACGTCACACATTAGTCATTATTATTAATAATTAAATTAGGTATATAAATTATCGATGACTTAGCTAACTAAAGGCATGAATTTAATAAGAGATAGTGGTGTAGGTATCGGCATCTGGCACTGGCACGATTGTGGAGACAAAACAACAATAAATAACCAATTGAAAAGTTAAACATCACAGTACCGAGAATTATTTATAACAGTTGTAATAAACAACATGCACACAACACAACTCAATGATAGATGAATATCTCAGAAGTCATGAGTATTACAATATCCTATTCAAAGATATAACATAACCTTTAGTTGTTATATTTTATGAATATTCATGAAATATTAAAGCTTGCAATAATACTTGAGAAAGGTCGAAAGTAATCAACAACGACACAGACAGAAAAACACCTTACATTGATATATTGATTGTATAAGCGAATTGGATGGCAATTTAAACGGAAGTATACCTAATATGGAATTAATAACCCCTTGATACCTTTGTTTCATAGACCCAAAAATACGAAGAGCATCATCAAGATTTTCTGTCTTAAATACGGTGCACTCTTACCTTCACTATCAGTGAACTATGGGCCGGTTGTTTTCATATAATTAGCTCTCTTTGGCACTTTGGAGTGCAGTGTCTGCAAGGTTTTAGAGTTCTCTGGACTCTTCTTATGTTCAATGGGATATTTCATTGAGTTTAGCAAGAGGCCGTTCTTAGTACCCATAAGCAGAACGGGTGGTGGTGGAGGGGATAAACAGACTTAAAAACACTTGCGAATAATATTAATTAAAAATTTCAAATACAAAGTTTCATATCAAATCAGAAATGAACTGTTCATTCACTTATTAAACGAGTGGGTTGTGGCCAACGCTAAACTCCTCACTAAGAAGTCATTCTATAAAGTATTTAAATTTTGTATGGAAAATTTTCAGCATTTTCATGAAATGAGTTTGTCAAATTATTTTTTATTTAAATATTTTATTATGAAAACTTGATAACTCTTCAATGCCATTTTACGAAAGTGATGTGCCCTTTTACCAATTTGAAAATAAAAAATTAAAATTTTAAGTTTCCCGAGCTTGGGGTCACATTGAAATATTTGACAGTAAAAAAAATTGAGAAGCACTATTCAGATGTCCTTCAAAATCTAATGGGGTCTAAATGAGTATTAGATATACAAATTTGCAAAATTTGAATAGAATCGAATGAGTACCTTAGTCTATAATCGATAAAGTAAAATGAACACGCCGTACTTAGCACACTGCACACAGCACATAGCACACACACAGAGATAATTGTGATGCAACTTTCAGAATACAATCTCAGCATGATACTAGTTGATAATCTGCAATAAAAAATCTGCCTTAAAAATTGCGAAATCATAACTCCCCACTATATCCCCTTGGGTTAGTGAGGAGTAAAAACATAGCGTTCACATATATTTTTTAATTGTTGACCACAGATGGTCAACAAATCTGAAATTTCTTTATAAAATTGTTGCAAATTCCAATCAGACAAAATCTTTAAACTTTAAGGCGTTAATTAGAAATTTCCAATCACAACTAAACTTAAAAACCTTCTATCGCTTAATAATCGACAAAGATATGAAGTAGTGAATTATGAACAAATTAAGTTTTCATAATAATTATAAAAGAATTATGAAATGTTTCAGATGTAAATAAAAAAAATAGATCATTAATAATTGGTTGAATGAGATAATTCAACATCTTATTCACCAAGAATCTAAACTTTTATTCACTGAGCAAATAAAAAACAACCCAATAAGCAAATCTTCCGTTTACACACATTTGAATAGCTAACATAATGTAGAAGGAAATCTTAAGTAGAATGAAATCAATAGCTTCTTATGTAGCTGTTACTTTTGATAGTAAGTACACGATGCAATAATACAGAATAACTATCGCGGTTAAAGCTCATTCTTGTCATGACATATCTGTCTGCTTTACTGGTAGAAATATTTATAATAATTTGAAATCCATTTGAATAGGCATTTCAATCTTGGAGTGCAACATTGTATCGAGGTAAAATGTCATCATCGTAGGGTCATAATGTCGTTAATGACGCCGAAGCGGCAGATCATAAATTCAGTTATAGCCCGCACATCTGTTTGGGATGGGAGGGAGCACATCTCACTGTACTGTAATAATATCTACAAACAGTAAATTGTCAGTGATTTCCAAAATTTATCGTTTGTATCGTGGACTGTTGGCAGGCAAATCGGACGATCGATAACTCGTTGTGTACGTATATTAAAATCGAGATAAATTTACACCCGTAATGATTTAATAAACACATAAAGCTAGTCAAATTTTGGTTTTAAGGTTTGAAAAGATCAAATCTTAAAACAAATTTAAAAACAAGTGAAACAATTAAACTTTGTTTATAAACTACTTATTTATTATTTTGGTTCACATTTTAGACAATAATTAGGCTTGATAAATATAATATTAGGCTTGAAATCTTGATAAAGACTAAATTAAAAAAGTATTACTAAAACAATATTTCACTTTATAGTTTATTTCTTCTCGGGTAACTAATAAGTACTATTTCAAATATTAATTTAACACCCATCCAATAACAAGTTGCTACATTCTGGAAACTTACTATATAATCGTCTCACAGATCCAGACTAGAAACACAATTAAAAACTGTGTCTACGACGGGAATCGAACCCGGGACCTTTGGACCAACTGAGCCACGAATTTTGACAAGAAAGATACCATACCATACCATCACGCCATTTCCCTATTTGGGGTAGGCAGAGAGAACCGAACGCCAGACTCCTCTCTCTTGACATACATTCCTCGCTTCATTCACGCTCTTCTATTATTCTTACTTCTAACATCTCCATCTTTCAAAATCCCATTTATGTGATCGTGCCAACTCTTTCTTGGCCGACCTCTACTTTTCATTCCTCTTTTCTCAGCCTTGTATACTTTTTTTGTCAGACGGTCATCACTCATTCTTTCTGTGTGGCCGAACCACCTTAGGGCATTGATTTTCATCTTACTTACGATATTTCTTAAAATTACAATTTGTATCTTAATATTGAATCGTATAAAAGTATTATTCACCCCTTAGTTGAAATCAGATCTCGAAGTAGATAGAATAATAAAATAAGGTACATAATATGTACATACATAGAATGTATAGTGCTGCAAATTAAATATACATAATATTACTTATTCAGGCTACCTAATAATAATATTAATACAAATGATGAGTCATGATTAATATGATTCAATGTTTCAATTCAAACTTAATTGGTAGTTAGTTATTATCTTATTTTTCCCTGGTAAACAGTTTAGTTTATTAGTATTTTATACTTAAACACGTAATTATACTTTAGTACATATTAGAGATGAATACATGATCTTTTGATTTTATAAACATTAAATTATTAATTTTATAAATACTATACGAAATAAATATTTTAAGAGGTTAACATTTGACAAACCGGAGAATATTTATACCGTTTGATTATCCGGTATATAATCCTTAACGTTGGAGCAAAGGGCTAAATCACGGTCCAAAGACAACATCGTTAAAGTCGAAGGTAAGGGAAAGAGGGAAGGCGATAGCAGAGTAGATAGGTTGGTATGTACAGGAAATGAATAAAGGAGAAGAGATACCACTTTCATTCTGGACAATAACAATTAGTTTAGATTAAGTCCCCCCATTAAGGAAAGAGGATATTTGAATTCACGAAAGACGAAAAAATAAACGAAAGGGGGCACAGATAAAGTTTACAAATTTGAATTTAGTATTGGTAAGATTCTTCCAAATAAATAAAATCAAAGAACACAATACACTCCAAGAACAATAATTCAAAGAACACAATATGTACACTCCAAGAACAATAATTCAAAGAACACAATACACTCCAAGAACAATAATTCAAAGAACACAATACACTCCAAGAACAATAATTCAATTTGAAAAAAAAGTTGGTTTATAAATTAAATTATTTATAAAAATAAATAAAAACCTATAGTTGTAATCCACAAATGAGAATGACTTTAAGAGGCAATAGTAGGCTATATAGTATATTTGGAAAATAATTTCTCTCATACCCAAAAATGATGCGTCTTTAAAATAAAGGAGAGTTTTATTTACATCTTAATTCTATTGCATGAGTTTTTTGAAATTTGAATATCTATAATATTTATCTTGTAAAATTTGTAAAATAAGTTTTAATAAAACCCTTTTTTAGTTTTATACTGTACGTAACTAAAAAACTACAAGGTCTATGAGGCAGATTTTTATTTCAATCGAAAGAGAATATGAAAATCTACTGGCTGAGTTTTTTATTATTATAATTTTTTTAATTACTATTCTTGCTATTTAGAAAAAAACTCTAAATTTTACCATATTTTCACGAAAAAGTGTTGTATGTCACAGATTAGGTGATTTGCAATATTTTTTCGTGTTTCGTACATAAGAAGGTAATTTAGTGTGCATTTTTGTGTACATCCGTATACCCAGGGTATACAAGAGCCTTAATGAACCTAAGCGCTTTCGCCGAACACAGCCGGCATCCTCAGAGGTAAGAATCAAACTTACCTCTGGAGATGCCGGCTGTGTTCGGCGAAAGCGTTTAGGATCATTAAAGTCGTTCTCATTTTTGGATTAAAACTATGTGTTTTTATTTTTTCATGAACATTTTAATTTATAATTATGAACTGTGTTAACGAAAAAACATTGAAATAACGAATAGGTTTAATTGCACATTAAAAAATTATAAAGACGTTAAAATTCTACTTAAAAACTAATAAAAGGTTTTCATTTCGTTTGTTCGTTAAAGGGATGAATATTATGTTTGCGATTTTAGAAGAGATTCGATTACTTCATGTTACATAATATTATGTAGTGCGAGTAGCATATTAATAATGGTACTCGCACTATGCAGTCGCAAGGACTATATTAATTGTTTCATAGAACTAAAAATAAAACAAGAGTGCTATTAGAATGACTTCAGGATGTCATAAATATCGTATCAAACGTTCTCAAAATTTATATTGAAAATTTAATTACATAAGTATAATATGGAATATTGTTTTCTTCTTAATCGTCGGCAAAACGTTGAGTTATACTAATATTAACGATCATTGATTTAATCCATGGAGTAATCTTGTTAAGTTCGCTACAGGTTCTTCAATCACCGAAGCACTTCGATCTGCCCAAAACCGCCCTACATAGTTACATGGCCTACATACATTGAGTGATTTAGTGTAGCGGAGTTCCAGAAAAAGAAGAATATTAAGTATAAAAATACATTATTGTGTTTTACCTGGCAAAACGTTCCTTATCTTGTATATTATCTTCATCCATCCTCGTGTATTTGCTCCCACTCGGGTCGTCCTCATCGGATCTGTGGACAAAATTAAAAATACACACATTATTAACTATATTTTAAACGGAATAAATGTACCTATTATAGATAAATTTAAATATATACAATAACTTTGTATTAACCACGAGTTTGAGTTTTTTTAGGTCAAACGTTTTCGAAGCTAACCGCTTCATCCACCGTGGTTGATACAAAGTAATTGTATATTTTTATTCATTTATAATTTGTAAAAAAGCGCCACAAAGTAGTAGCAAAATCGTATGAAGAAATTGAATATACCTATGTACTTCATTTTGTTAAAATACTTACGTGCCACGATTGAGCGGTAGCAAAAAAAACAATTATGGCTAGGGAGAATAAAGTTGCAAATTATAATACATTAAGTATGCGATAAATTAATGTCATGACAGACAGACAGAAAACATTACCTGCGTTAATATCGATAATAATACTGGAGGAAATGACACGAGACACGACAATATTAAGCAGAACCTCATTGGGAAAATATTAATTAAATATTATTATATGTATGTAACTAAGTATACTTAAAAGTAAACTTAACATTATCATTTTTAAAATGTATTTCCATTCCGTTGACATAAAAAACTTAAAAAATATATTTTAAACATAACAATATTTTTTATAAGTTACTATGCTTAAATATTTAGTTGTCAAGAAAAATTAAAATAAAAAACCTTTTCTCACTCTACTTCATTTTTAGAGTAAAAATAGAACATTTACTAAATTTGAATTCGCTATAAACCACTTGTTTTTTGAGTCACTTCGCGACATGTTTCGGAAGCGCTGTCCTTCCATCGACTTAATATATTCTCCATCAAAAACAAAAACATTACACAATACTCCCCTCCCCCCACTAACCCAACCAACCCTCAACCGCCACACCCCTCGCTTCACAGACAGACACACACAAATTCAACATGTTAGTCTAGACACGCCGGTCGATGGAAGGACAGCGCTTCCGAAACATGTCGCGAAGTGACTCAAAAAACAAGTGGTTTATAGCGAATTTATGATTCAAATATGGTTAATATTAACTACCACAAAATATCCGCCGAATCATTAAATGACATTTACTAAATATTTAATTATGTTTCAAAAATAAAAAAATAATGGAGTTCTTTCAAGAAGTAACAATACATATACTTTTTAACATGCCTACATAGGGGACACCAGCTATTAGGATTTCGGTCAGTTATAATCTTGCAAAGAAGCGCACTGCGTAGCGTTTATAAGAGTTAGCAATCTACCCATGAAAATATAAATTTGGATCTTAAAAAAACCCGGGTTAAGTGAGCGGAACACAAGATCGTTCCGCAGCCGGGCTGCTGTGTTAATAAAAGAATTCGAGAAGCGACTGCTTCGTGTATGTTAAAGGTTTACTGTGAAGGTTTATACAGAAAATCATGAAGGAAAAGAAGTCATATAGGTATAGTTTTCGCCAAATATCTTGAACCAGGCTTCCGGGTGCGCAGAGCGCAAATTTGTTATTTTTGCTTCGTTGGTTTACGTGCAAATGGCCCCCCTTCTCAACGAAATGGTTCAAAATATTTAGCGACAACAATACATACACCAATACATCGAATTCAGAACTTGGGAAATCTATATGCACGGTCATTTGATTTTTTTAACACTTCCTTTCATAATTTTAAAAACGAGCTAACATCGATGCTTTATAAAAAACACAGTCAATCGCTGCTAACAATGTAATCTCGTTTGAAATGTGATGTTTTTTTAAATTTTCTGTCATATAGATCTTTTCTTTTTTTTAAGATTTGCAATTTATTTTTTTTGTGCTTGCCTACTTCGCATGTATAGTATAATATACTATACATGCGATTATATTATATATTTTTTTGTTATTTATTTTGTTTTATTATTTAGTTTTTATTTTCCTAAGTATGTACCCATGTGTTAGTTTTTATAGTTCTTTTAATTTCCTTTTACATTATTATCAACTTTTTGTTGTTTTATTATATAGTTTTTATTTTTTTATGATAATTATTATTTTTTCTTTTTTTTCTAAGTGTGTATATTATTGTTTGTATATTTTAATGATTTATCTTCTATTTTAAATTGTAATTTTTTTTCCACTTAATATTATTTTTTATATTTACTGTTTTTGTAATAGTAACTTTTTTTCTTTTTAAGTGTGTTTATGATTGTTTTATTTTATCTTTTGTAATTCAATGTGTGTGTGTACTCAATTGTTGTTCATGTGTGTAAAAGGCAATTTGCCGTAAATAAAATAAAATAAATAAATATGTCACCGATATTGATTCAATTGAATATATAATTTGAACTTTAGAAATATGTCGCGTTCGGTTCTCTCTGCCTACCCCATGATGGACATGGCGTTATGGTATGTATGAACGATTACAACATAAAAGTGGAGGGTAAAATGAATAAAAATTTAAATTAGACAATTTTTAAAAAATGATACTCCAGTTCTGTCGGAATTGAATTCATTCATTCATTCATCATGAGACGATCAGACATTAGTAATTAGTGTCTGTTCACTTTATGGAAAATTTTCCCATTTTGGCGAGTTGTGATGATTGTCTGACTGACAAATTCATTTTGGAATCTTTTCATTGATGAGACTCTATCTAAAAACGAATTTGTAACTCAGGAGTCATATATCGTATTTAATATTACATTAAATATTAAATAAAAGATATATACCTATATACCTATGTAATATTATGTATGTGATGTGACAATTAAATTACTCACTCCCACGTAATAGGTAGGTACTTACCTATTACAAAATGATATATAAATAAATCAATAGCAGACAACGGACTAAACACAACACTAACTGGCGTCATTGCTCCAAGTACAACAATGTACCTACATAGATAGGTATGTAATAGTAACTAGGGATGTAACAATACAATACCTATTGATTAATGCAGAAAATAATCGAATATTATGCCGACACGAAAGAAAATAAGAGCTTTATAAATATAACAGGTACATTGTTTTAGTATTTTTATGAAAAAAAAAAAAAAATTTAATCGTACTAAACTGACTGCTAATTATTACAATGCGATGTTTTTATTTGTTCTTCGTCGTAACAAACTAATGTACTAAATTATTACTTGCTTAAAAATATTCACACTTACCGATTCAGAATAAATATATTATATTTCCATAAAAGTTACAGCTAGAATCACAAGGAAACCAATTTATAAATTTATGTCTCAAACAGTACAATACAAATTAGTTAGCGATTGTTTTGAAAAATGGTACCATTTTTTCAAGAAAGATACAAGCACCTACATATTACTCGTGTATACAGCGATGAAAATATTCCACAAAATATTTATTTTCTCGTGATAATCTTAATTGTCACAAACTGGGCCACATATCCTCCGCAAAAGTCTTTTATTGTTTAATACTGTAATAATAACAAGATTTGTATATACTATATGATAGTACATATATATGTACATGTCCCCTATTAAACCGCCCGACAAAATGAAAAAAAAAAACAAATTCCTCAAATTGTAGTCGCCACATTAAGGCACGACACGACATGACAAATTGTAGTCGCCACATTAAGGCACGACACGACATGACAAATTGTAGTCGCCACATTAAGGCACGACACGACATGACAAATTGTAGTCGCCACATTAAGGCACGACACGACATGACAAATTGTAGTCGCCACATTAAGGCACGACACGACATGACAAATTGTAGTCGCCACATTAAGGCACGACACGACATGACAAATTGTAGTCGCCACATTAAGGCACGACACGACATGACATATTTTTGCAGCAATACTTTTAATATTGACAAGCAAAATATTGATTTTATCACAATTCTTTGCTAACCATCAAAAACTAATTAATTAAATATATATTTTAATATTAGAGTACGCTTCACTTAAAACATCACGTAATTAAAACATTTACTATTGTTAGATTCCCAGTAGGTTAATATTTTACAGAGATCTTGGTCATACCCCTGATGGTTCTTATTTATTTAAAAAGTCCACGAGTGTGAATCTTCCATTCACATTCGTCGAATGTTCTTCTGCACTATGGTATCGAGATTGCTAATCTAGAGGGCTCCATGAACTACTTTTCGTGTAATGCATTTTTTTCTTGCCGTTCACTTAGCGTTCTGTGAAGGGGCCGATTACAGTCCCCATATGCAGAGCGGGTGGTGGTGGAAGTAGCGAAAAATTTAAAATCTTCACATGGTTCTCTACCCAATACAAAATAATATGAAAGCAATGCCATCGAAATATGTGTGTTCGTTCAAACATTCACACTCTATGAAGATTGCAAATCAATCTTCAGAATCGTCGAATAACATACTACAGCATAAGTTTAGTTTACCAACCAAACTGATATGCGGCACTTAAGTGGTATGTATGTACACACGTATGTAAATGTTCTGTTATATTTCACACAGTAAGCGCCACATCATTCTACGCCACATACATCACAGCCAAAATGGTGAGAGGAAGCTATGAACATTCAACTGCACCGAGGAACATTGGTGTAAAGAGAATGGGGTGAAAGCTTACGGTAGATACATACATGGCCTGAAAATGAATGTTATGTGTCAAAACTGGTAAAATAATAATATTGAGTCGATTTGTATAGTAGCTATGATATTACAATTTTTTAATGAACTTTTGATTTTACCCATTTGCGTTTTACAAGCAAACGTGATCAAGCCAACCAAGCAAAAAAAACCCTAATTTACCTTCTGCGCACACATGAGATTTTTCTAAATCTACAGCGATAACTATACAGCGTTAATATTATCCCATGATTTAGGGAAACGATCAGGTCTATATGCGGTGTCGAGGAAATAACGAGATGGGGACGGATGACAATAGAATTGTCAAAATTGTTAAAATAGAAATAACCCACAACAGATGACCTGCGAAGAGATGGAAGGACAGTTAGACCTCCTCCTCCCAGGATAGTCCACCATCATAAACAGGTCAAATGACCTAATACACGATGAAGAAGAAGATTTGGGGAAACATCAATTTCAATAATGACGACCACCGTGATATAGTGGTGAGGCGTTTGGTTTCTTTTTGCCGGCAACCTAAATTCGATTCCCAGCTAAGGATAAATTTATTTAAAATATAGCAATAAATTTTCCACTGGCAGAAGGTGTACATATATAATAAACGCGTTCTTTTCTCTGGAAAATCAATGAAAGTTTCATAATTATAATAAGGATCGAACAAATAAAACGATTTCCTTTTACTAAGTTAGTAAATATGTAATGAATACCTTCCACGCGTATTAAAATAAATTAGAACAATGTAAATCTATGTACATCGTATTGACATAAGGTTTTCGTGAATGCGTCATTAGGATAGATAACCTATTCATGTAGTTCTATCATTATATTAAAACATAAAATGTATTTAATGAAATCGCCATATAAAGAATGTATGGACGTGAATGAAGCGAGGAATGTGTGTCAAGAGAGAGGAGTCTGGCGTTCGGTTCTCTCTGCCTACCCCAAATAGGGAAATGGCGTGATGGTATGGTATGGTATGGCCATATAAAGAAAATAAGACAATCATGTTGTTTTCTATTTTCATGTTTAAAAATTAAACTATTTGACGTAAACAAAATTTTTTTAATAAATGATTTTTTACTTTACTTGATAACTTTTTAGAGAAAAAAATGTGTAGCATGAAATACACCTAAAAAAATTTCAAAGCGTTAAAATTTCCCGGCTGCAATAATCGTACAGGATAATCGTTCTTGGGCCTTTGGGGTTTGAACACTTGAAATAAAAATTGTGATTTTTTTTGAGATTTTTATACATCAAACAAATAAATTGTTGTTCCACAATATATGTCTATTCCTTTTGACAGGACGACCGGTTCGGCTGACTATGCCCATATCAACTGTAGCAAAATTTGTGTAATAATGCGCATCATATCACGTAAATAAAATAATTAATTGTTTGAATGCAAATTAATTTAGTTTCATTGTACCTATAAATGAAATGAATTTAAGTTACGACGGACCGCGTGTGTCTAAGTGCAGTTCGGTGCAACACTAATATAACGAAATGACAACAACATTCGTACTGAAAATGTCGCGGGAAAATAACAAATGACAAGACGTGCAACATACATGCATGTATATGATATGCATACATAACTCTTATGTGGTGTTTGTAAATATATTGTTGCACAAAAACAACGAGACTGTATAAATAATGGCTAGCGTGGAGGGAAAATTAATTTGCAAAGCTGGGTAGGTACTACTTCTCAGTCCTTCGGTAACACACGATCATCTTCACTAATTTTATTACTGAAATATGAAAATATAACAAGTCAAAATACCAAAAATGCCTTCATGAGAAGATATATATATAAGGAGGCAAGTCTGGTCAACCGACGGAATCAAAACCATGGTAAACATGGATGGTTTTCATGATGGCTTCCATGTTTACCAAATCATGGTAAACATGGAAGCAATTATAACTTTTCAAAACTCTCACTTTCTAAATATCGTTAACATTATCATGGCATTATTTTTAAATCGATCACTTCCTACAATTCTTATTTATATACCAAAAATTTTATTTGAGTGTTAAGTGAAGTGTAAATATCATACGAGTGTTTATTAATGTGAATGCGGCGATGAGTTTATGCTAAGACATAAGTGTACGGTGCTCGATTCTCTCTGTCAACCCCAATAACAGGAACATGGCGTGATGGTATGTATCATTAGAAAAAGTCCTTACAATTACAAGGCTTTGGTACATCGTTCTATTAAGCATAAAGAAAAATCGTAGAAGTATTATGATTGATAATAAAATAATTCTATGAGCTAAGCAAGATGGACCCCTAAAATATTGAGATGGAGACCTTGGGAAAGTAAGAGAGGCGTCGGAAGACCTCAAAAAAGATGGTCTGACGACATAGCCGCTGTGGGGGGTAGAAATTGGCTGCAAGCAGCAACCGATAGAAGGAAGTGGAAGAATATGGAAGAGGCCTATATCCAGCAGTGGAAGACAGAGGGCTGAAGAAGAAGAAGAAGATGAGCTAAGCACAGCTGTCCAATTGCTAAAATAAAAAAACGACGATCTAACAATCACAGATGATAGTTCAGAATAAAACTTTATATAGAAAATAGTGTTTACTAATCTAAATATTTGCAAATGGTCACGATATCCATACAAGCCGTCATTCCTTCCCGTTTGTCGAATAATATGGCAAAGAAATGAAAAAGAGGGCAAAAATATAAAGCAAGCAAGCAAAGTACATAGATATGTTGGTATGGTTTCTTTAGGAGACTCGAGACAAACATCTTGCGCAATATGATGGTATATTGTATGTAGTAGGCAGGGAAGGGCAGACATTGTTCGAAATTGGCGCATTATGCAGACGGCGAATGAGAAATGAGATTGTAATGGAATATGTAAATCTCTCCCGGCTTTCAAAACACACAGGGAAAATAAAACAACATATTTTGACTTGAGAAAAACAAAAAAGAAGCCCCCACGATATGTTATAATATGTACACAATGCAAAATATCATCACGCCGATTTGTTTTAAGGTAGGCAGAGATAACCGAACACTGCACGTCGGTGGATTGTCACATACGTGCTATTTTATTATTAAGACTTTTTAAAACTATGTTTTTAAAACAATTTTTATAGCGCCATTTAATGATTCACAATCATTACAATGGAGCAATTTATATTATGGTTGAGCCAGCTTCTTCATGGCCGACAACACTACATCTCTCTGAACACTTTAAGGATATTATAACATTATTTATACTTTTAACATTATTTACACCATCTAAACTATTTTCGAGAAAGCAATACCATGGCAAAGACTGTTTCCCTCGATTGCTAAGATACCATGTATGGATAATGAGAATGCACGATTGACATGTATGAAAATAAAACATCATGATTAAGACCATAATATGTAAAAAGTGAAATAACAACCCTCAACGCCTTCTCCTCAAATGCAGGAATAAGACCTGTGAAAATACAAAGCTAATTCTAGGCCAATTATCGATTTCACATTAGAACATCCTTGCCATAATTCAGGTTTCAACTCTACTAAAGAAATACCGAAAATTCTAGGAGCTACTCTAGTTCTGGGGTGCTACATTTTCTAATTAAGAAACGGATACAATAGACTGGTGATGATGGTGATGCAATAGATACGTTAGAAACCAAGTTAATAAGTGACAGTTTATGAAATTGACCACAACACTACGTAAGAACTAAAGACTGAAATAACACAGATCGTGGTCTTGTGTTTGCTCTTTACTAAAAATAAAAGATAGGTTTATAAATAGGTAGATACATGGTAAATCATAATATCCCATTCGATTACAATAATATATGAAGTGCATCGAAAATATATATGTGTATGTACGTAGTCATAATTTAATGAGGGAGAATGTTGGGCGTAGATTAAATAACAATAATAATATAGTTAATGGCAACACGAAGTGTACATCGACTATTCGGTAACCAGTATGATTACAGACCTGGGATTTAAATGATGTACAATAAACGAAATGATCAAATTTATGATGATTATTTTTTGATAATTTTCCTTGGTTCATTTAATAGACATGTGTTTTTTTGTTGTTGTATAGAAACAGTTTTCGCCGGAGCATGATAAAAATATATAACAACGTGTTAGTACATATATTACTATATACGAGACTAGTTGAATATAAATTGGTTGGTTTGTAAAATAAAAGTAGGTTTACCAATACAATGGTCAAAAAATGTAAAGTTCAAAAGCAACATCGATAAAATATTACATAAAATATGCAAAAAAAGTATAGATTACCCCAATAAATATGAGTGAATAGAATATTCCATGCATTCAGGAAGGTGGATTTCCTGGCTTCAGAACATCCACAGGGATAGCAACTATGGAAAAGCTGTTTCACAATGCCCAGAACAGGGGAACTTTTCCCAAGTGGTCATTTAATTAACGTCGCCATCGGGGGGACCTGTCATGGCACGTCAATTAGCTAGGTTAGGAGGATAGGTTAGCCTAATCTTGCATGGAATTTTATTTTTCAATTTTTGAATTTTGGGCCCCTTAGCCAACATACAAATACAAACGTTTTTGTAGAGGGCAACGCCAAGTTGTTGAGTTTGTATAATACGTGTTGAAGAACGACTTGTCACAGCGTAAATCCTAAACAAAAGACAAACACACAGGCGTTTTTAATTTAGGCAAACACTGAGGAAATATTAAATAAAACGTATACAATAGCGAGGTAAACAATCTTTAATAATGTATAATAATAATATTTATATGAAATTGATTTAAATTTGATAGGAATGCTACCGTGGGTATTATGTATGAAATAAACACGGTGTGGTTAACCAAAATGATAATTATATAAACGGATGTTCCAAACGGTAGCATAAACACATTTGTTATAAAACCGCAAAGTCCATAAACAATATATAATATCGAGTGCCTACCTATATAATTTAGATCAATCGACATCGCATCAAATCAACGAACGATATAAATAAACTATTTTTATAAGCAGTTATCGAAACAACAAAATTTCTACATATGACCTTGTGGTTATGGTGTAAAGACATCTTATTCTAGAAATACAGGTTCCGGTTTTAAAACTATTCCAGCCTGGAAATGTTAGATCATTCTACACCGTCACGGCAAATCCCACAATGCGGGGTAATCGGCGACAGGTGTGCATGAAATGAATCACGTTTCATGCGTGTATCCCCACACACCGGTCTCGACTCAACCAAAAAAGCATTACATTCAGAATGGGTGGTGGACCTCATTACTGAACTGTATGAGATGTTATTTTGTCAGTCTCTTACGGGACATCCGAAAACTATAATAGAAAAGAGTGGAAGCACTTTTATAAGCCGGTTACTCGTATAAATGATAACAAATTGACAAACAAAATGAATATTTTTATTTTATTCTGGTACTTGATAATTCTTCAATGCCATTTTATGGAAGTGATGTGCCTTTTTAGCAATTTAAATAAAAATGTAAGACTTTAAGTTTCCTGAGCTTGGGGTCACCATGAAATATTTGACACTACAAAAACTGAGTAGCACTGATTATAATATACCTATTCTTCAAAATGTCATGGAATCTAAGCGAGTATTAATAAACAAATTAATATACAAAAGAATTTAATTAGTATTTAATCAATACCTAGTCGATAAAGTAGAATTAACACGCAGTACATAGTACCTACATAGCACACAGCAAACACACATATACATTGTGATGAAACTTTCAGAATAAAATCTCAACATGATACTAGTTGATTAAATAAAACCCTTAAAAATTGCGTATTCATAACTCACCGCTGTATCCCCTTGGGGTAGTGAGGAGTAAAAATCAGTTTATACATTAATGATTAAACGAAATATTACGATGAGACAAGAGCGATATTATTTAAATTATTGAATCTTTTTGTAAATAATATGAGTGTAACGTAACAGATTAAACATTGTAGGATTAATGTTGGATTGTGTTGGATTCGTGCAAAACGTGTTATTATCGCATCCATATAAACCCCATCCGGGGATCAAACAGCATTAGCTGTGTAGGTATAGGATAATAT
Source organism: Molanna angustata (assembly GCA_963576475.1). Classification (NCBI taxonomy): domain Eukaryota; kingdom Metazoa; phylum Arthropoda; class Insecta; order Trichoptera; family Molannidae; genus Molanna; species Molanna angustata. The sequence continues at coordinate 42,187,728 of OY754967.1, forward strand.
TATTATTGTTGCATCAATCAATCTGGTATCTGGACTGTGGATGTGGTATACCGACCGACCCAGTGTCACAATGTTTGTACACCTGTGATGGGGAGGGTTTATCGCAATTGGAAAGCGATGGATATAGGGACAAGGATACATACTATTTGTAACAATGTTACACGTGGATTAATTAATTTATCAATTGTGTATTTTTAAACAGCTGTACTGTAGGTTTTTAAAATTACTTAAAAACACATGCATCGACGTAATTCCCAACATAAACTATAATACAACTGTTTTGAACTATTCATAATTGCAAAAATGTACCGAATTTTAGTATATAAGAAAAAGCAGAGTTTCTATGTTTACCAGTTGATAAGGGCCTAATAAGCTGAAACGGTCGTCCTGGATTCAGGAAAAAATATATATGTAGACCAAATCATTTGTTTGATTTAAAATACCCATTATTATGGAATTCTACATATTCAACACCGTCAGTATTGACAAAATTAAAAAAAAAATATGTATTTATTCAATTCATGTGCAGCATAGTGCACTAAGTCGGGTATTTATTTATTTATATATTTATTTAATATTGTTTCTCGGGCAACTAACAGGTACTATGTCAACAGGTGCTATGTCAAATATAACAGGTACTATGTCATATATTAATTTAACATGCACCCAAAAAATAACAAGTTGCCACATTCTGGAGACTTACGATATTAATCGTCTCACAGATCCAGACTGAAAACACAATTAAAAAACTGTGTCTCCACCGGCAATCGACCCGGGACCTTTCCCTCAGGAGTCAGATACCTAAACCACTGAGCCATGAAGGCCGTATATTGCCAAATCGTAATTGACACTGAGAGAATGATTAAAATAATACTTACTATTGATTCTAAAGTGTTTTGTTAACAGAGTGAAAATCCATATTAAATAAACAATCGGCGATAACGTTCCGTCGTAACTTATCGAATCTGTGAAGAAATACTGTGCTCTATTTTATTAATTAATTGATAAATTTTATTTTAAAAACCATTGTTCCGTTTAAAAAAACAAACAAAAAATTTAAAACGGAATTCTGATGTTCAGATCAAACTTTATTATCAGTGCAAGCAACGTAAAGCTTCAAATAGGTATAATAGTGTAGTTTCTAGGTACATAAAAAGAAATAAAAATATCAATAAATAGACAGATAATGGCAAGAATGAAAGAAGGGGCAGAAGGAATATAGTTCAAGAATCGTTATAAATATACTTTTCTAACTTGTTATAAGTAATTCCTGTACTTTAACTGCTTATATTGAAAAATAAAAAAAGGTCGGAACTATATTTTCTATAAAAAAAATATATACTTCTCAACCTTTTTTTTAATAATTTTATAAAAATTGAATTTATAGACGATCATCGTTTCATACCATTTGTGTAGCAGAATTCACAATATTTACGGGGACTCTTATAGTTTGATACTTATGTTTCGTACATACATGCCATTAAGCCGTTTATATATTCGAGGTAGGAAGTAGGGTTGAGTTCCACACTATCCTATTCTGTCATACATGTTTTGTATACGAAAACAAAAAAATCTCGAAAAAAACAATTAGTACTGGATATGAAGAAAGAAAGATGTAATTAATAAAATGAAAGTAAACATATTGAGATGGTTTGGTCACATTGGGAGAATGAATGAGGACCGCCTGACGAAGAAAATATACATTGTGGACAGGAATGGAATGAGGTTGGGGCCGCCCAAGGAAGGGATGGCACGTCCTGGTGAACGGTATTTTGAAAGACGGAAATGTTGAAGCGTGAACAACAGACGAACATGTATAAGACGATGTATGAATGTTGCAGGCGAGGCGATGAATGTATGTCAAGATAGAAGTAGGTGGCGTTCGGTTCTCTCAGCCTACCCCGTGTGGGACATGGCTTTGTATGTAAGAAATAACAATGAATAATGATACAGCCACCGGAAGCAATTTAAAGCGGATTGGTGGTGTGCTGAACTCCTTGAGGCTGCAGTAGGTATTCTCCCACGTTACCAGATATCGCGCCCTCGGGACACGATCCCGTGTCTCTTTTCTCACGATATGCAACGAACATCGCATCGACTAATATCAGTAGGTACTACCTATGCATGTTTATACTAAACAATAAGGATAAATTCAATATTTAATTGCTAAGTATATATCAAATATTACAATATTATAAAATTGTACAAATGTCGTTATTAGCAAATAACTAGAAATCGTGTGGGCTGCGCAAAGTACAAATTTGTTTTTTTTTATGGTATCTGTGCTGTGCAATCCGTCACCGTCTCCTATAAATTTCTCGAGATATTTGCCGATATTTATACCTACGCTCGAGTGTTTAATTGAAATGTAACAATGTCAAACGACACAGTTCTATAAAATCAAAAATAGGTCCTCCCAATGAAATAAACTTTTAACTGTCCAACCATTCGCAGTTTTGTACAGTATTTTTTATAATCATTACTTCAACCTGCCTATTACCTTAATCTTAAAAGTTGCATATATTCAAACATTGGATTTTTCCATGTCGGGAGTCATAATTGGTAAACGTTGCGCAAGCGCATAAAGAGATCGCGTAAACCAGCCGATGACAGGTCGTAAGCCCTGTATATGCCTTGAGTTCCTCGTTCTTCTATAATTTATTTATTGATTCACGGCTCAAAGCCCTTTACAAAATTAAATATTACATGACACAGCAAAACAAAAAAATAACAATTTATAAACATCTAGACATAACAACGGTACCAGAGGATATATAAAGAAAAATAAAAACATATAAGAAAGGTAAATTAAACAACAAAGTACATACATTAAAAACCAAAGAAAAAATAATTAAAAAAAAAACTCAAATAAAAAATACTATGAACATAAGAATATTACTGACTGAATAATATAAAAATGAATGGTGTGAACTACCTACATACTTAGCCACACTGAATCAGAGAATGCTGCCAGATGTGATTATATATTACATTATTGAATTAAATTAAATAAAAATCAAATGTTCAAAAATATATAAAAATGTAAAAAATATATAAAAATGTAAAAATATATAAAAATTAAAACAACTGAAAAAATAATACTCTAAGTGTGACTCTATTGAATTGAAAATTGTTAAAAATACTTGAATCTCCTTTTAACCGCACGTATGATTAGTAGTTTTACACTACAATAAATTAAATGTAATATGATAATAGTATGTAGGTAGGTACATGTAACTGATGCTGGGTGTGACTGTATTGTAAATCACCCGATTAATATTGTCCAATCTTTATTTGTATAACCACTTTAAATAAAACAAACATAATATGGTGCAGTGTAGTATTTTTGATGATATTCTATTTAAACATTTATACACAAATACATATCACCACGACATATCCCATATTGTAGACTAACCAGCGACAGGTGTGTGGTTGTGCATTACCTTATAAAAGGAAGGACGACACACGCGTGTACGCCCACTCGATAATCTCGTCTCACCTGAAAAGTGATGGTAAACCTCATTGCTGAACTTTGTGAGATGTTAAATTTGCCCGTTGAATTGACATTTATTTACCCGGCCCTTACGGAACACCCTATAACGATGATAATAGAAATAAATGAAAGCACTATTTTATGTCGGTGCCTCACAGCATATTTAAAAAAAAACATAATTTATATTATGCAATTTTTAACATTAATAAAGTTTACATAATATAAATATAAAAAGGCTTCAAATGAAGCTATTTTACTAAGAACCCCAATCAGGTACAACAGTATTTTTTTTATCCAAACCGCACAATGAAAACTGACTTAAACAGTTGTCTTGTACCTCCCATCTGAAATGTTATGATAAACGGCTATTGACATACGTTATGCATTTTTTTTAAATATATGAAAGAGAGACAACTTAAATTATTGTTGATGTATACTTATGTTAAAAAAACCTTAGTTATAAATAAGTTGTGTGAGGTCATGTTCCATGATCCTGCGTGCTGTGTAATATTAGTATCCTTTGCATGGAACCTGTTTATGTGTTCACTTAACATCATTACACACCACTCCCAGACCATCCTTCACAACTCCTGCGGTGCTTGTGCAAGGGTTAGTGCCGGTATCTTGCGACGTAAATTGCACTAATCTATTTCTATTATGTACTTACTCCATTTTGTAAAATGCTTTGGAACATTAGGTATACGCAATCATCGTGGTAAATTTATTTTTTGTCTAGGATGTCTTTTTAACAAACGGCGTCATGATATATTTTGATGAAACATGATTTTTGTTTGGTAGTAAGTACCAACTAATAATTATTTGCATTTATTTTATTTGTGTTTATGCAAATTAACCTTTAATAAATACCTAATTAAACATACCTATTTCACGAATCACTATTTTTAGGGTTGATTTACCTACAGTACCTTATATATATAAATAACGTATCTATCTGAAAGGAAAAAAAAGTGTGACTAAAATTCGTTGTGAAATACATAATTCCTAGAGTAAGTTTTTTTTTCTTTTTCTTCGTTTAGATGACCTGCTGGTCTAATTCAAAAACTATGCCTCCTGAGATGACGAAGTCCAACTATATTTCCATCTCTTTTTTGTGTGGTCTTCCGTGTAGACGACGACCAGGAGGTATTTCATTTGCCGCTATATACGTAAGTCTATCACTGTCCATTATGGCTACGTGGTTCCTCCAATGTCTTCTTCTGGATCTACTCCACCGAACGATGTTCTAAATTCCACATAATTTTTTTACTTCAACATTGCAAACACGATCACGGAGAGTTTTTCCAGTTATTGAACTTAGAACCTTCATTTCGCACGCATGTTTGATATGACGTTGCTGTCAGATTTTTTTTAAATAGACTTAGTATGATTATTTACTGAATTAAACACTTACACACTCACCAACCGTATGTAAAATCTTGAGCTTTACTGAAGCTGTTTAATCCTAAGATACAATTTGACCGACGTGGCACAGTTGGTAAGCCTTTTGGCTTTTGTGCAGGCGTCGTGGGCTCGAGCCCCAGCAGAGGAGAAATTTATTTAAATTAATTTCTCACTAAAATATTGCTTCTCTGGGCTGGAAACACTGGTTTGTTGAAAGAAATCAACATATGGCAATAAAATCACCACTTGCACAGGATGCAATGAAGTTTTTATTATTATAATTATTTTGTATCATTGAAGACATTGAAGGACATCAGGGTAAGATGTGAAAGGAATATTAGAAATAAAAAACAAAAAAATACTAAAGAATAATAACAAAATTATCTCCATACACACAGAAAATTTAATTTGCAGTCTTATTTATTAAAGATTCACACTAACAATAAAATAAAATAAACTATAGTACCTAATCAATATAATAATCAACTATAGTAAGTTACCTAATGGTATATAATTGATTGGTGTAAATTTCAAACATAAAAACCCACCTAGGTATTAAATACGAAGTGCATCGTATTTAATACCTTACATACACAACATCACGACCAGGTTATTTACGATTCATACATTTAACGAGGTTAATAAGTACACAGTTTATTTAATTCAAATAAACTATTTCCAAACGTAAAACAATGTATACCTATTCGTACAACCGCGAACACGTGTAATTATTATATTATTCAAAGTAGTGATGAACAAAAGTACAAAAGAAGACTTCATGTGTCACTGCATGACCAAGACCAGGGTGCCCGCAGTCGACGTGTCAATTTAGCGATGGAAAAGCAAAGAAAACTCTTTGTATGAAAGTCATTTTATTATTTCATGTTATATGTATGTTAAAATTATAATTGTGTGTGTATTATATTACGTAACAGGCAACACGTATCTAATTGGGGCACTACATATTTTACTTATGTCATGTTATATGTTAAAATTATAATTGTGTGTGTATTATATTATGTAACAGGCAACACGTAATTGGGGCACTACATATTTTACTTATGTCATGTTATATGTTAAAATTATAATTGTGTGTGTATTATATTATGTAACAGGCAACACGTATCTAATTGGGGCACTACATATTTTACTTATGTCATGTTATATGTTAAAATTATAATTGTGTGTGTATTATATTATGTAACAGGCAACACGTAATTGGGGCACTACATATTTTACTTATGTCATGTTATATGTTAAAATTATAATTGTGTGTGTATTATATTATGTAACAGGCAACACGTATCTAATTGGGGCACTACATATTTTACTTATGTCATGTTATATGTTAAAATTATAATTGTGTGTGTATTATATTACGTAACAGGCAACACGTATCTAATTGGGGCACTACATATTTTACTTATGTCATGTTATATGTTAAAATTATAATTGTGTGTGTATTATATTATGTAACAGGCAACACGTAATTGGGGCACTACATATTTTACTTATGTCATGTTATATGTTAAAATTATAATTGTGTGTGTATTATATTATGTAACAGGCAACACGTAATTGGGGCACTACATATTTTACTTATGTCATGTTATATGTTAAAATTATAATTGTGTGTGTATTATATTATGTAACAGGCAACACGTATCTAATTGGGGCACTACATATTTTACTTATGTCATGTTATATGTTAAAATTATAATTGTGTGTGTATTATATTATGTAACAGGCAACACGTAATTGGGGCACTACATATTTTACTTATGTCATGTTATATGTTAAAATTATAATTGTGTGTGTATTATATTATGTAACAGGCAACACGTATCTAATTGGGGCACTACATATTTTACTTATGTCATGTTATATGTTAAAATTATAATTGTGTGTGTATTATATTATGTAACAGGCAACACGTATCTAATTGGGGCACTACATATTTTACTTATGTCATGTTATATGTTAAAATTATAATTGTGTGTGTATTATATTATGTAACAGGCAACACGTAATTGGGGCACTACATATTTTACTTATGTCATGTTATATGTTAAAATTATAATTGTGTGTGTATTATATTATGTAACAGGCAACACGTATCTAATTGGGGCACTACATATTTTACTTATGTCATGTTATATGTTAAAATTATAATTGTGTGTGTATTATATTATGTAACAGGCAACACGTATCTAATTGGGGCACTACATATTTTACTTATGTCATGTTATATGTTAAAATTATAATTGTGTGTGTATTATATTATGTAACAGGCAACACGTAATTGGGGCACTACATATTTTACTTATGTCATGTTATATGTTAAAATTATAATTGTGTGTGTATTATATTATGTAACAGGCAACACGTATCTAATTGGGGCACTACATATTTTACTTATGTCATGTTATATGTTAAAATTATAATTGTGTGTGTATTATATTACGTAACAGGCAACACGTATCTAATTGGGGCACTACATATTTTACTTATGTCATGTTATATGTTAAAATTATAATTGTGTGTGTATTATATTATGTAACAGGCAACACGTAATTGGGGCACTACATATTTTACTTATGTCATGTTATATGTTAAAATTATAATTGTGTGTGTATTATATTATGTAACAGGCAACACGTAATTGGGGCACTACATATTTTACTTATGTCATGTTATATGTTAAAATTATAATTGTGTGTGTATTATATTACGTAACAGGCAACACGTATCTAATTGGGGCACTACATATTTTACTTATGTCATGTTATATGTTAAAATTATAATTGTGTGTGTATTATATTATGTAACAGGCAACACGTATCTAATTGGGGCACTACATATTTTACTTATGTCATGTTATATGTTAAAATTATAATTGTGTGTGTATTATATTATGTAACAGGCAACACGTAATTGGGGCACTACATATTTTACTTGTGTCATGTTATATGTTAAAATTATAATTGTGTGTGTATTATATTATGTAACAGGCAACACGTAATTGGGGCACTACATATTTTACTTATGTCATGTTATATGTTAAAATTATAATTGTGTGTGTATTATATTATGTAACAGGCAACACGTAATTGGGGCACTACATATTTTACTTATGTCATGTTATATGTTAAAATTATAATTGTGTGTGTATTATATTATGTAACAGGCAACACGTATCTAATTGGGGCACTACATATTTTACTTATGTCATGTTATATGTTAAAATTATAATTGTGTGTGTATTATATTACGTAACAGGCAACACGTATCTAATTGGGGCACTACATATTTTACTTATGTCATGTTATATGTTAAAATTATAATTGTGTGTGTATTATATTATGTAACAGGCAACACGTAATTGGGGCACTACATATTTTACTTATGTCATGTTATATGTTAAAATTATAATTGTGTGTGTATTATATTATGTAACAGGCAACACGTAATTGGGGCACTACATATTTTACTTATGTCATGTTATATGTTAAAATTATAATTGTGTGTGTATTATATTATGTAACAGGCAACACGTAATTGGGGCACTACATATTTTACTTATGTCATGTTATATGTTAAAATTATAATTGTGTGTGTATTATATTACGTAACAGGCAACACGTATCTAATTGGGGCACTACATATTTTACTTATGTCATGTTATATGTTAAAATTATAATTGTGTGTGTATTATATTATGTAACAGGCAACACGTATCTAATTGGGGCACTACATATTTTACTTATGTCATGTTATATGTTAAAATTATAATTGTGTGTGTATTATATTATGTAACAGGCAACACGTAATTGGGGCACTACATATTTTACTTGTGTCATGTTATATGTTAAAATTATAATTGTGTGTGTATTATATTATGTAACAGGCAACACGTAATTGGGGCACTACATATTTTACTTATGTCATGTTATATGTTAAAATTATAATTGTGTGTGTATTATATTATGTAACAGGCAACACGTAATTGGGGCACTACATATTTTACTTATGTCATGTTATATGTTAAAATTATAATTGTGTGTGTATTATATTATGTAACAGGCAACACGTAATTGGGGCACTACATATTTTACTTATGTCATGTTATATGTTAAAATTATAATTGTGTGTGTATTATATTATGTAACAGGCAACACGTAATTGGGGCACTACATATTTTACTTATGTCATGTTATATGTTAAAATTATAATTGTGTGTGTATTATATTATGTAACAGGCAACACGTAATTGGGGCACTACATATTTTACTTATGTCATGTTATATGTTAAAATTATAATTGTGTGTGTATTATATTATGTAACAGGTAACACGTATCTAATTGGGGCACTACATATTTTACTTATGTCATGTTATATGTTAAAATTATAATTGTGTGTGTATTATATTATGTAACAGGCAACACGTATCTAATTGGGGCACTACATATTTTACTTATCCAACTGTCGATTTGTTCAGGAGAACTTTGTTCTCTTAACATATCGACAATGTTTCAAGCCAGGATACGCGAGAATTGTATGCAGAGGTCTACTTTTTTCACGGCTTTGAGGCTTTGAAGTCAAAAAACACCAACTTAGAGGCTTCGCAGCATATATGTTCCATACACGGATTTACTCAGAATTCGGAGTAGAACATCTCGTGTGTCTGTGTGTGTGTCTGTATGTGTGTGTGTCTGTGTGTGTGTGTGTGTGTCCGTCCCCCCCTTATAACTTTTGATCCGCTCAATTTACAGAGCCTAAAATTTCAGAATATATAAAAAGTTACAGGCCTACAAAACTTTTATACTCGGAATTTCGAATTTTTGTTTCAGTCAGGGGTTATCAACTTTTGAATTTTTATTTTATTTTTCCATATATCTCAGAAACCATAAAAGCTAGAACGCTGAAAATTGGTACAAACATAGACAAATACAAAATCTCAAATTAGTTTTTTCAAAAAAATTCCAGGGTTTCTCAAACATTTTTTATTAAGAAAAGTATTTTTTTTATGATAAATTTATGAGTTTAACTGCCTATTTTTCCAAAACTTTTACAATTATCGAAAAAAGCCGAAACACCCCAACTAGATAATTTAATTTTCTATAAAAAATATTAGCATTGTAGAAGAAGATCTCAATTTTTTTTAACAATTTTTTTAAAAATTGAATTTAGTGACGACATTGCTTCATACATTTTGTATGGCAGTCGCCTATACACAATATGTAAGAAGACTTAATAGTTTGATACTTCATCTCCAAACATACATACATACCATCATGCTATTTTCATATTCTGGGTAGGAAAAAAGGACCTTCCTCCATACTATCCTATCTTGACATACATACCTACATATGTTGTATAGAAAACAAAATATCTGACAATATTCAATAATTTGTATTTATGGGTTTATAGTTTGGTACATATTCTTCAACTATACATACTATCGCTATCGACAGTTGGATCTCATGTGTTACATGCAACTAGTGTCATATAATCATAATATTATTGTTTTAAGTAGTTGCATCTGTTTGTTGCTGAGTAAATAGAAAAAAATGTGACAATTGTCCCTTGATTTTTAGTTTTGTTTTTCGACAATAACTCTTAAAACTGAGTGGTCATGTACAGGGCATGTGGCGAGATAGAGTTTTGAGAAATGGACACCCAAAAACCTCATATACAAAAAAAGATTGGAAAATAACTACCGGTAGATCATAAAAATGGATATATAATAATCAAATCAAACCAAAAGTACTACATAAAACTAAATATCTTATTTCCATTCAAAAAAACTATAATTATCAATTTAAAATAAAGCAATCAACTATCTACTTTCGATTTCTTTTTATCCTTTTTTTTGATTATATTTTCATGTTTCATTGTAGGTACCTACTTATTGATCTTTTATAGAAAAATTAGTTACTATTGGTAAAAACTAGAATGGAAAGTCTTACAAGACCATGTCCATCCCGATCTTGGATTTACATTTGCTCATCACTGATTCCAATCTGTTCCTTTTCCCAAACACAATACTAAACGATACGTTTGTCATAAAAGTTATACTTAACTTTTCCACGAGGAACGAGGAAGAAACTATGACAGTAATTATACATACGCGGTCGGGTTAAAGTTTCCACAAAATGTCTAAGAATTAAATTAATATACGGAACCTAGAAGACAGCAACACAAAAAAGGAAATAGGGGCTCATAATAAAACGAAATGCCACATTCGTGACCGGCGAGCGAAGTTCCGCAGCAATATCGGCTTGTGCAAAAATAATTGAACTGTCGAATTTAGGATAAAGGAATAAAATGCAGCAATTTAGAAGAGGCGAGTTGTCTCTCTCAGATATAGCAAATTATTATAACATGGATACCTACCATGTGAATATGTTATTTTTTAAGAGTATAAGGAAATTTGTAACTTTTCTCGGATTTTCATATCACTAGGTAGGTACGATTTTTTGCTGTGAGTAGTTTTATAAAGTAGTATAAATTACCTCCAGAATCCTCAATGTCAAAACATTAACACTTTCTACAAATAGTAATCAGTTTTGTTCCTTAGAATAACACAATTCTCAACTATCCGCGCTCAGAATGATCCTAAATCATTAAACGGCACTATAAAAATCATATTTACTAAAGGTACCTACTAGGTATTCTGTACAACAAAAAATGATAAGAACAATTGGCACATTTTGCCTTTTTTTAAGTGGGCGAAATACATTTCACTGTAACAATTATACTGAAAAATCTAAATTAGGTGTTATCGTACGTGATAGATTATTTCTTTCCTGCATAAAATAAACATTTGTTCTCTCCTGCAGCTCATCATGGATGAAGGAAAGATTGAGGAACGGCGTGATATGTGCAGAAGAAATATGTCGTGGCTTTGTAATGTTCGAACCTGGACAGGTATCCAGACCTATGAAAAGCTGCTCCATGATGTCTGCTAATATAATGTGATAGCCAAATGTCGGACAGACTTGACACGTCACCTCAAGAAAAAGAAGACAAATATACCTATATAGGAAAAAAAAACAAGATTAATAAATCTAAGTTCTATATATTTTAATAAAGATAAATAGATGGTTTGAATATAGGACATTTTACTATTGCCATCTATGAAGTAACGAGTATACCTTTTTGTAGCGCCATCTATTCAGAAGTTGTTTTTTTTTTTGTAAACAATGAAAGCAACAGTTTTTATAAATGAAGTTACTGCATAAATGGCAATAGTAACAAAGGTCCTTTTTTCAAACGATCTATTTCTCGTTATTAAAATATATAGAACTTTCAAAATTGTATTGATAACTCAATAAGAAGACAAAATTGGTGAACGTAGCGCAAGCGGATAAAGTGATCACGTACATCAGCCGATGACAGATCGTAAGACCTGCAGGTGCCTTGAGTTGTTGGTTCTTCTATAATATTCCAAGTTCGTCTCAATTGAGATGTTAAAAATTTGTTAAAAAAATTGTACAATTTCGCATATCTCTAAATCTCGCCTTGTTTCAATAGACCTAAGATTGTTTTTAATAACAGGTATACTATTGTATGTAAGTACTGTAAAATATATTGCAATAATTGACGATACAAAGAAAGCCATATTTGAAATAATTTAGGAAAGGCCAACCTCTGTAGGTAATGTGTTTCGAGAATCGTTAAAGGAATATAATAAAAAGAGTATAATATGATAACAGAGAAGGTATGGTGATCAGTGATCAGATTATACGGGGGTGATCGCGTGCAGAACAGTCCGGGCGGGCAACGTACACCAGACAGCAGCCAAAATATAATTAGGCAGGTCCCCATACAAACCCCACACCATAGATGAGATACGATAGCTCCTAATATCAACGGGAACGAGTGAAATGCAGACAAGAAACAATTTCGAAATTATTTCAAATCGTCGGTCGGGTCATTATTTTTATTATGTTTGTGTCGAGGTCGGGTCGGATCCACGGGGATATAGCGTGGCATGTTAATTAACGGACCCCGATCATCGGACATCGTCTCACAACCGAACTTTGCCGATTAACGACGAACAAAAATAAAAAGACCCGAATAAATCTCATCGAGCGACTAATAATAATACGCCAACAGATGACCCAACAATTTTTGAAGCGTCTTTGATTTCACTGAAAAAATATTTTATAGGTTCAGATTATTCTAGAACGAATATACCGTCACGTCATGTCATTTACGGGGTAAGTCGAGTCTTCAATCTTGACAAACATTCACTGTCTCATTTAAAATTTATGCACTTTCTTATACATGGTCATTAGTTATTCATGCGTTCTTACGTTCCCTGTTTCAAGATATCATTTGCAATGTGGTCATACCATCGATGACCACAGCTTGCTATTCAATATTTTCCTTAAAAGACTTTGTTCATTCATTTCTTCTGCGTGATCAAATCACCTCGAAATGTTTTACTTTCATTCTACTAATGAAATATATCTTCACTTAGCATTCTTTCCTAGTATATCCATTTGTTACTCGTCACGCATTCATTTTTATTTTAATTTTTCTAAGACATCTTATTTCAACTTGATTAAATATGTTTCCGTGTGACGTCTGCCATGTCAAGGTCAACAAGATCGATGGTGTCTTCTTTGACTGATACATCAAAACAACGACTGAGCAAAATTATAAACGAATTCACGTCAAGAAAACAAAGTTAATTCTTAAAATTCAATTTATGTTTCGTTCAAACAGCTCGAGTTGAGATTTTTTACAATGTGCATGCAATTTTCTGTAGATTAGGCTTGACAAACAAACAACCAATCGTTCCTCGAGTATAAAAACCGAACAAAATAACAAATAGAAATAATACATCAGGATCAGTATTTTCAACATGAAAATAAATGGTGTAATGTCAAAGTGGGAATGTATTACGTAGGTAAGTAAGTAACGAAAACAAGGCGGCGGGAATGTACCTACATGAAGAAGTATATCTTTGCCCTTGCCAATTTCGAATCCAACAGCTCAAGATAAATTGTTTCGCTCGCCACCGAGCCGCTTGAATAAATAATAGATAGCCTTCGAGCGGGACCTGGTAAGCCCTGGATTCCCACACTAAGAGCCGAGATGGGAGAAGAGAAAAAAAATGCCCGAGGGTATGTGAGTGAGTGAGAGAGAGGTACTGGTTGATGGGAAGACGAGTGCACACCAGCACCAGCAATCAGAAAGGGAGTAAGTACAAAAATAATACGTAAGCCACCCCGCAACTAACTAACGCTCATTCCATGCGATGAGTGCATTATCAACTTAACAACACGAGATGTGTGTAATTCATACAAATTGCAGTGTGATTTGAAACACTTATAATATCTACTCACAGACATGAATCTTGTAGATGTAGAATACATACGTACTTACATATGGAAAACATACGAAGCTTTAAAGCGATACATTGAACATAAAATACTTCAATGCGAAATTCAATATAGAAACTAAAATTTTATACTTTTTTATATAGTGCTTCTCGGGCAACTAACAGGTACTATATCAAATATTAATTTAACACGCACCCAATAACAAGTTGCCACATTCTAGAGACTTACGATATTAATCGTCTCTCAGATCCACACTGAAAACACAGTTAAAAACTGTGTTTCCATCGGGAATCCAACCCGGGACCCTTGGATCAGCAGTCAGATACCTAACCAACTGAGCCACGCAGGCCGACGATAATTCGAAAGTCGTTATTGTTTTTTAAATATTTATGTAAGTATTGAATTCTCAAATACACACTACACCCACCTGCTGATTGTGCACATCATAAAACATCAACCATGAGTTAGTATTCGTGAATCTATGTAAAGAAAACAAGAAAATAAAAAATCAAATTAATTCTTACATAATGTGATGGCTATTTAATCCAAACAAATAGCTATTTTTTAAAAAAAACTCACACCTGTTTTAATCAATTGTTTGCTTCATTACTTAAATAATGAAGAGATATAAATAAATTAACAAAATAGACAAATCTAAGGATGAAAGCTTTCTTGCATGAATTTCGTGCATTTTCTAATGCAGAAATATATTTAAGGAAGGTATTTGCACAAAGCCTTAACATTAAAATTTCAACCCACCTCTACAGTCATAATGAGAAGTTCAGAAAGTCGATGGCAGAAGGTTTAGTGCCTAAAGACTAACAATCCTGCTGACCTGGGTTCAAATCCTGTTTCGATAGATTTCGTTCACCTAAAGGACAGACATATTTCGCTTAGTTTAAGAAATGTACCTACCTACCTATATAAAATATCTACATAGTCATAATATTCAAAAATATTTTTAAAATAGAGATTATCAAAAACATAAAAAAATATCGACCTTTGTGACTCAATTACATAGATTTCAACGGAGACACAACTTTTCATCGTATTTAAAGGCAGGATGTGAGATAATTACGTATTATCATATTCAGAATGTGGCAACTTGTTATTTGGTGCATGATATATTAATATTTGACATAGTACCTGATAATTATCCGAAAAGCAACACGAAATAAAAGTAATAAATTTACATACATATAAAAAAAACAATATTTTTTTTTTTTAAAAAAAAATGAATATGTCCTTGTTAAACAAGTACATATACATCTTCCTACGTTCCCTAAAATAAGCATAAATGCTTGTCCTATAGGTGAACGAGATCGGTCGAGGCAGGATTCGAACTCGCGACCACTGGATTACTAACCCAGCGCGCTAACCGCTCTGCCATCCACCCATCCAATAATTCGACATATTTGATAATTCGACTTTGTACATTTTCAAATAGGAATCGATGGTAAATTTACAGAAGGATTATAAAATATTGTTTTATTATTTTGTACATATAACACAAAATTAAAAGGTTTTCTATCGAGAATTTTTGATTGAAAATCTAAATTTTAAAAGCATAAAAATATAAGACAAAATATTACATCGAATTTTTTTTATAATCAAGATAACTGAGGTTATACCCCTGATGATTCTTTATAGTTTGTTAATTGAGCTGTTCAAATTGGTAGATAATAATAATTACAAGAAGATTATTAATTATTTTAATTATGTATCAATGGCAATCAAATAAAAACCACTATGAAGATCATTTTACTTTCACGGCCGATCAATTATTGTTACATCGATAATATTAAAAGTAACTAACTACCTCGTTAATTACTATTACAGGTTTTTTAAGTAATAAAAGACTACAAAAACGAGTATCATCGTGGTAATAGTGAACATTTTATTTTTAAGAAAACTTTTAAATGGCCAATTTCATATATCTATTAGCCATTTAATAGATTCTAATGATGTGTGAATAATAATATAATAGGAAGTGATTGAATAAATGATAGGTACTTCGAAAAGTTGTCGATAGAATGAGAAAAGTGAGTTTAGTAAAATTAAAATTATAAATGTAAATATTCATAAAACAAAATGGTACCAAACCTAAATTCCAACATCAGCTATACTACAACTGTGTAGGATTTTCCACAATTGTAACTTGTACCGATATTTAGTACTTATAGAAAAAAACAAAATTCTATGTTTAACAATAAATAAGGGACTAGTCAGCCGAAACGTCCTGGTACAAGTATAAATACGTGTAGAAACATAATCAAACTTGTTTGATTTAAAAATACCTAGTATGATGGAGTTTAACACGTTAAATACCGTCAGTATTGACAATTTAAAAACATTAAAACAAAGTGGTATTTCAAACCTAAAACATTTTTTTTGGGGAATTCTACATTTTAAGACCTTTTACCAGATAATTAATCTACGAGAGAAAAGAATCTGGAGATGATGACATTGATGTAAAATAGTTCCACAAAATGATAAAGTACTAATGTATATTTAAAACACAATGTCTACACTGCTTTCTACATCATGATATTATGTATTAAATAATAAGTACATTTAGAGATTGTCAACCTTTCAAGAAGAAAAAAATCGTACCTACACTAACCAAAAGTGGAAATTTCATTAGTGTTCGCATAACCCGATCGTTGTTTTATTTAAATTAAATAAATAAATTTAATGCGTTGTATTGACAGACGATAAATTAGTTAACTGTGGATTCAAAAGGTAGAAATGAGGACCAGTTTTTACATTAACAGCCCCTCACGCGATAATTTCACAATGCTCACGTCCTTAAGGGGCAGGGTAAGGCAATGTAGGCGAGTCAAATGAAAAATTTGAAAGTATTGTATGAGAATGTAATTAAAGATTACAATCGTGTGCGCCCGAGATAGTGAATTTGAATCGAGCGTTACATAAAATACTATGGTTTATTTGATTTTACAAATAAATTTATAAAATATCTATCATTTAAAGAAACATTCATGTTTCTAAGCCTTATAAGTTTTGAGTTATGGATAAAAAAAACTGAGAAAAAAGGTATTATTAAAAAAAATACTATGAACAAAGTACACAAAATAAAAAAAAAGTGTATCGGGCCAATGTATAGACAAATAATGAGAAAATAATATATATTATTGTTGAAGACGTAACTTTTAAGAGTAAGGCGTAATGAGCTTCCAAAAAGTACCTTGGAGCCTATCCCGTCACCTTAAATACAATTCGGCGATGACATCGATGTAGAAATTAAAGATAATAATCAAATATCATTATCTTAAATCATCGTTCCATCACTCGTATACCACTTTAACTAACTTGCAGGTTCCCATACATTGCAATATTTCCATAGATTCTCAAAACCAACGTCCAATAACACAATAAATTATCGTGAATTAAAAAAGAAAGTAACGCTAAATCTAAATAACCTAAGTGACTGAAAACATGATTTATGAAAACCACCGAATACACAATAAAGTTCCGTGTTAGTAATGGTAACTATCGCGTGCTCATAAAAAGAGTTTATATCCCATTCAAATGATCGGAAGACTTTATATGAAAAGAAAAACTATAGGTATCTTACATTTTCTTCGATTTGTGCAAAAATTAAGGATAAAAAAATCTCTATGACGTATACCTAGTTATGGAGTAATTAAAAAAATGCTGAATAAAAGGATATTTTTAATATTTTTTAATGAATTTAAACTAATTCAGTAACGCTGATTCAATTTTACTTCAAATGCGATGTTTAAATTTATATGCCTTAAAACTTAAAATATATCGTGTAAAATACATGATTATTGAACATTGAAATAAATAAAATAACTGTATTTCTAATTATTTATAATGATAGTTTTGTAAGCTTATAATTTATGTATGGAGAAGATTTTTGATATTGTTGGATACAATTCGAAAAATAAAATAGATTAAACTATTTTTCTATATCTATACCCCAGATGCTATAAATCAAAATTAATTTTTAATTATTTGTTTATCCTGTAAACATGTTTTAAAAAGATCCTGGGGGGGAAACTCTGGTCAAAAGGCTATCGTGGATACGGGTAAAAATGGATGGTTTTGATTCCGCCAATTGACCAGACTTGCCCCCTGATGTAGTTTGGTGTAATTTTTACTTGATGCATTAGAACTATAGATATTTTTTTTAATTTTAAACCTTTGCGCAATCCAACCTTAATGACAAAACTGACGATTTTTTTTTATCTTGGAGAATTCATTTCTTCGAAAGTTTTTTTTCCTTTAGAGAAACATTAACAGATTAATCATACTATAACTAGTTGACTCTGCTATTCGACATATTTTGTGACTAATGAGAAAAAATATTTGAAAAATCCACGCAGTTCGTCGACGAGATACAATGTTAAGCGATAAATCATCAATTAGGACCAAACAAAGACAGCACGATAGGTGCACATTTGGATAATTATAATTATTTGGTCAATTGTTGACCACACGTGGTGAATACTGACCATCACAAGACAGATACATACAGGTTATCGAATATATTCACTACGCAAAAACGTGTATTGACAAAATAACAACGATGGGAAGGCAACATATTATAAACAAAATTAATGAAAAACCGGAACACGGGTCCTTTAAAAAAAGGACCAAAATAATAACGTGGAAGAAAATTAACGAGGTGAAGCAGCTGGATGTTTCATAATAAATGTGTTCGATAATATACCGACAATATGTAATACGGTTTTGATCATTGGTGAAAAGTTTGGGTACGAAAAAAAGGGATGACCTTATAATTTTGATTCATACATACAATCAAGTGTCCCTTACAGGGTAGGCAGAGAGAACACAATCCCCCATTTTCTATCTTATCAATATTGTCAATGCAATCGTTGAATATAATCATCACTTTGTACAATCAATTAGGTATTAACATTCAGATTGAACCGCATCTTCTTCAGGACAGATAACAAAAAACGCATTCGTAGTTTAATCACAGTAAATTGCAATGAATTGTTTTAAATAGGCCATTATGTTAACTCAAAATAATTTAAATAAAATGTCAATAGAGAAACATCATAGATTGCAACAAAAACGCCATGCATTTTGGCAGATATATCTGACATCGCTTCGAATTCACCCATAACCTCACTTTTTTAAAACTTACACCGTTCAATACCAAATCGATTATTGACTAAAAAAAATACCTTACCTTTAAATGAAGCTAAGAAGGTCTATAGAAGACGCACAAAAAAATCGTTATGCACATTACGCGGGAAAAGGCATCTTTGGTTATGAAATTGAAAATGGCGACGCCATTCATACATACGAACAGATGTATAAAAAATATCACGATAATTCAAAAAGAAATTATTATGGATTAGAATCTATATTAAAAAATATACGCGGGAGAGTACATTATTGGTAATGAAATAGTGATGAACAAAAAATACGGTCTTGAAAGTCTTTTATTAAGTAATTAAGTTTTTTTAACTTGAATATAATATAATATATTGAAGATAATAGGTACATACCCTTACATACCTATGAAATGTCTTTCAGTAAATACATACTTTCGTGTTGACGAATATTGTCATTTTGTAACAACACGAACATCAAAGAACTTATTTTGAGATCAGACAATTTTTTTATCAAAGGTCTTTTCAATAGAAGTAGGTGGGGTGTGGAGGAGGACGTGTATTGTGACAGATAGATAGACAGACGCACAACCGTTCAGATAACAATAAGTAATATGAAATATTATCCAAGAAATGAAATACCTGGCTGACATGTTATGAGAGATAGTGAGAATTATTATTATGAATAAAAAATATCTATGAAATGAAACAGATAATCATATAAAAATAAATAATTACGTACGTACACTGAGACTACTTTAGTAAATAAACTCAGCATTTAATTATTTTAAATTAAATCCTTGGTAACATTTTGAAAATGAAATTCATTTCTTTTGTGAAACTATTTTAAGTAATTAAAAATCTCATACGAGAGCATTAATAGGTGTTTATGTTATTGTTGATTATATTACATGTTTGGTTCATTAACATAATACAACAATAACACAAATATCGCAGGTAGCCCAATTCTAAACATATTTCCATTAACATTTGACCATATTCATAATTATACACTGACACCCTCTCTAGTTACCCATCCCCACCCTTCCCCTTTACAGCTTGCTCTCAACTATAATTTTAATTTTTCATAGTTAGTTTTTGTGTGAACTCCAGACGAAGGAGAGGTCCTCTCTAAAACCGGTCAAGTTTTTAAAAATGAATTAATATTACTGTTTTTGTAAATATAGTAAGGACGCAAATCAAGTTTTCATAATAACCACAACGTGGCGAGAAATGATAAAATGAGCAAAAACAAAAAGTAGATGAAGAAGAAGGTACCTACCTATCTACCTACGTCCGTCAGTGAAGGTGTAGATATATTAATATATCTGTCATATGATATTAGGGGCAAGAAAAGAATATTGAGAAGGTATTGAAAAGGAGAACAAAAAGTATGAAACCGTACCTACACAACATATGTATATTGCTACAACATCGGTAGGTACCTACATAAAAATACAACCAACAACAGTAATACTAAACCTTTTCCAAATAATTAATTATACAAAAATTTATTTTATCAAGAAAATGTTTGACATATTTCAAGAACATTTTTAATTGCATATACGCAAACATTAGAATTTCTTCTGACAAACGTTTACTGACAAACTTTTTAACATCTCAATAGAGACGAAGTTGGGATATTATAGAAGAACCAAGAACTCAAGGCACCAACAGGGCTTACAACCTGTCTTCGGATGGTTTACGTTACCACTTTATGTGCTTGCGCAACGTTCACCAATTATGCCTCCTTGGCTACTATGTGATGCCTTCTATGTGATCACGTAAACTAGCTGATGACAGGTCGTAAGCCGTGTAGGTGCCTTGAGTTTTTGTTATTTTATTTATATAAAACAATACATATTCAAAATAAAAATACCCTTTATCAGAGTGCAAGTAATAGTATATAAAGGAGACATTTAAAAGCAAAAGAAACTATATACCAGCAACTTTTCTTGTTTCGCAGTCGTATTGCAAATTGTGAGAAATAATGTGCAAAAGATATGATAAAAGAAATGCAACGGTCAACGAAATATTAAATCTAATATAAATATTTTAAGTAAACGCGGGAAAAGATACAAAATTTTAGTTGAATAGGAACAAATGCATTACACAACCTTATAGGTATATTCTTTAAAATAAGCAATAAATTTAAAAAAAATGATAGGTAGGTATAGTTTTCGACAAATATTTTGAACCGGGCTTCCGGGTACGTAGAACGCAAATTTGTGTATTTTGCTTCGCTGGTATGCGTGCAAATCTCAAGATATTAATCCATTCGTGCAAATCTCAAGATATTAATCCATTCGTGCAAATCTCAAGATATTAATCCATTCGGAAATTTATTTATTAACAATTATCACAATGAGAATCGAATGCTGCGTAAGTGGCTCTAAAGTAAGATAATAATAAAATTAAATGTACAAAGATCTGACGTTGGTTAACCCTGGTGATCTGAGACACTGAATATAATATTTCGTGAATTTGTTCAGATAACAATCGTTTATTTGACGAGATGTCTTTTCGTTCTTTTCTTGTAAAATATAAGGTACGGAAAAGAAGGGAAGGGAGGGAGGTATGATTATTATTTTGTCAATGTACAAATAAATAGATTCTGATAACAATATTATATTACATCACCTACCTGACTAGATGGAAGAAGGGAGAATGCTACGACATCAAACGAAAATATTCATGGGAGAAACAATTCATTTAAAAAAACGTATTATTATAATAAAAAAATATATTAAGAAACACATTCAATAAAGAAAACCTTAATGAAATTATGGGTTCAGTTTCGAAAACGCATTAAAATTTTATTGAATAGTCAAATTTATTCATTTTATGATTTGTTTGCTATTCTGAAGATTGAATAAAATAACGGAAATTAAAAAGACAAAAGAACATCACTAGTGTATAATAAAATGTTAATAGTTTGAAGTAACAGTACTGGTGAACATGTTTTTAATGATTTTAACGTTAATTAAACCCATTATTATCATGGACCCACGTTAGTAAGGGCCCGTGACGCAAGTCTCAACCATATTTTTTACAGGAATGACATGCGGAAATAAAATATGAAACATAAAAGCTTTATACACACTAATGACACGTGGAAAAAAATCATAAATGCTTTGCACACACGAATGACATGCAGAAATAAAATACAAACAATATGAAAGCATAACACAGACGAATGACATGCAGAAATAAAATACATACGAAATATACATACACGAATGACATGCGGAAATAAAATACATACGAGACATACATATATACACGAATGATATGCGGAAATAATACACTTAAGAAACATTATGTATACGTAAGATGCGCCAATACAGAAATGCGAAAACTTTGGGTCCGAAAGGATGACCCCGCGGTAAACAAGCAAATAAACAAAGAAGTTCAACACAATCACCGCATACGTGAACTGGCGATATGGAGATACAATAAGACGATAGTGGTGTGGTGAATGACCAAGACTAGTGCAAGGCCGGATCCGGGCTCTGGCGGGTCACGACCGAGAGGACCCAACGGGATACACGACATGGGAAAGGTTAAAGAAATAAAAGAAAACGAAAAAAGGCGACTTCGGAAACACAAAAAGAATGCCGGGAGAGGAATATCACATCTGCGGCAGAGAGGCGGGTTTAATGATCCCGGCACGGGCTGGTGGTGAGCCACGTGCTCGACCACACTGGGACAGTCGAATGAACATCAACAAGTAAAAGCGACTAAAGATGTCAATCTCGAACTGCAGAAATATTTAAGAAAATTTTTAGAATTTACAATATTTGTCAAATATATTATTGATCGATAATCTACGTCTTTCAATTCCTTCTTTTTCAAATTTATGTAATTATCAGTCTGTTTATTGTAGTCGTATTTATTTTTCTTTTTTGCTTCGCCGTTGTTTCGAAAAGGACCATAATAATATCATACTGTTGAACAGAATTTACGTGAAGCTTATGAGTTATGATAGTTCGAAAAGATTGTAAATAAACCCGCCATTTGTACGTAAATCAAAATAATTATTTCCTGGCACCATGTGCAAGAGGCGAGCATATTTATTGTCATTTAAACTCAATAGATATAGATTAAAAATAAAGTTTTTTTACTCCTCACTAACACAAGGTGATATAGTGGGGAGTTATGATTTCGCAATTTTTAAGGGTATTTTTTTTTTTGCAGATTATCAACTAGTATCATGCTGAGATTGTATTCTGAAAGTTTCATCACAATGTATCTGTGTGTGTGTGCTATGTGCTATGTACGGCGTGTTCATTTTACTTTATCGATTATAGACTAAAGTACTCATTCGATTCTATTCAAATTTTGCAAATTTGTATATCTTATGCTCACTTAGATCCCATTAGATTTTGAACGATATATGAATAGTGCTTCTCAATTTTTTTAACTGTCAAATATTTCAAAGTGACCCCAAGCTCGGGAAACTTAAAATTTGAAATTTTTATTTTCAAATAGGTAAAAAGGCTCATCACTTTCATAAAATGGCATTAAAGAAATATCAACTTTTCATAATAAAATAAAAAAATAAATAAACAAACTCATTTTATAAAATCGCTGAAAATTTTCCATACAAAATTTGAGTATGGAACATCTTTGACTAGGTATATACCAAAGACCTTATAATAATATATACTGACTAAAGGTAATATATTAACATTATTATTGTGAAATTTGCTCTGTTTATGTTAAATTATTATTTAATTTTACTCTTTTACATCATTTTTCATAATATCTTATATGAATATTAGGAAAATGTTTATTTTATCAGTTTTTTTTAGAAACCGGACGTCATGAGAGTTTATTTTCTAGGAATATACTAGTTACAAATAAATATTTTGTGTTTTTTTACATACATACTATCATGCCTTGTTCATATTGAGGTAGGCAGAGAGAACCGAGCGCCATACTTTCCTATCCTGATATACTTTTCTCGCTTCACTTAATCCAAACATTGCCTCATGCACACTCTCCTACTATCTACACTTCAGATTCCATTCATGGGATTTAAATGAATCTTTCTCGACCGAACTCTATCTCTTATTCCGCATCTTTTAGCCATGTATAATTTTTTTGTCAACCGTTCTTCATCTGTTCTTTCTATGTGGCCGAACCACTTCAGGACATATATTATATTTTTATCTTGCATGTGGCGTCCTTTCCAACATACATTCTGTTCTTGTGCTTACTTTTTTTTATTTAATCACACATCGTCTTATTACACATTTGTCTGAGAGACCTCATTTCAACGGCAGTTATTCTACTTGGGAAACTTGATGTTTTACTATGTTGTTTTAAAAAATATATAAAAAGGACATTATTTACATTGAATTACATTCATGTATTCTCAATGTAACATAAAGAAATTTTGTTTATAAAAAAATAACATAACAAATAATATTCATCAATTACTAATTTCCCATCTAAAGTTTGAATTTAGAACAACTTGTATAGACTTATATTGATTTTTGAAATCATAATATTGTGTATGTTCATCATGAGTAACATACAACTATATTTTTCCAGACCAGCCATAACATGTCATGCATAGAAAACTTTCATATTACTATATATAATTTATATTTCACAAAGTATGCTTTTGAAAAATTTCTTTTAGAATTTTTGGTTAATTGTCTTAAAATTATGCACAAAAGCTAAAGAAATATTTCATGGTATTAGTTAAAGCAGCACTTCAGAGATCAAGTGAATTTTTTTTCCTATATTATGTTTAGTATTGTATATTAAAAGTGTTCTTTGATTGACCAGACTCTATTGGGCAGTCTCTCTCGCACCCACACATTTACAGATCTATGTCACTGTGCACTGCGAGCTCAGGAGATTAGTCTGTGTATAATAAATCATTAAATTTGAGTGACTTTAAATATATATATTTGTAAAATACAAATAGAATTATGTTTATAAAGAAATGCTTTCATTCATAAGCAAAATTTGAATGAAAAACAGCTTTTGTTATACTGAATGAGGGCAATATAGAAATATTATTTTCAATATTTGTCTTGTTTGTAGTAAATCATTTGTCTAATTTATTATATTTATAAAATTTCTCATACCTAATGTATGTGATTCTTATACATACCATAATGCCATGATCCTCACATGGTAGACAGAGAAAACTGAATGCCACATATCTTGACACACAATCATCGCCTCGTCAACATTCATACATCTTCTTATACATGTTTATCTGTTCTTCACGCTTCTAACCTTTTCGTCTTTTAAAATACCATTCACATGGTCATGCCATCCCATTCTTGGGCGGCACTGATTTCTCATTTCATTCCTATGCGCATTGTATATTTTCTTCGTCAGGCATTCCTCATTCATTCTCCCCATGTGGCCAATTAATGAATGAAATGAATTCATCATTTTCATTCTATTAATGACATCTATCTTCATCTTAAATTCTATTACAGATTCATCTTAGTGATCTCATTTAAACTGCATTTATTCTGCTTTCATGTGACTTCTGCCATGTCCAGGTTTCACTTGCATACATCAAGGTTGGCACTAAGATAGCGTTATCAATGGCAACTTTAGCATCCTTTGATATGTTGCGGTCATTCATAACTGGTCTAAGTGCTCCATTCCCTCTGTTTCCTGCCATAACTCTTCTTTCGATCTCCTTATCAATCCGTCCATTCCGGTGTTCCGTTGCTTCCCAAATAGACATATTCGTCTACTTGCTTGAGCCATTTGTTCTCTAATTTTATTTGGTACGCTGTTCTGCTTTCACTCTTTTGAAACACCATTTGAACTTCGATTTGCTGGCATCCATTCTCAGTACGTTCTTTTTACATCCTTCAAATACTATACTTACGGAATTGTCAACGTTTTGACATTTCTCATATACCTACTAAAATTCAGACGGATAAATTTAGACGAATCGGAATGGGACATATTATGAATATTTCGATTTGTGTGATAGATTTTGTATTTTAATGAATTATTGTGTTGTTTTTCTTTTTAATTGTTGTGTTGTTTAATACGAGTTTTATGTTTTATTTTTACCATATTTTTAGAGGCCGTGTATGTGAATATAAATAAATAAATAATAAATTTCTGACCCTTGCTATCCTCCATAAAAGTTCTGATGCAACATTCAACATATAGATTGAAGAGCCATGGAGATAGCAAACCCTCTTATTTATAGAGAACTATGTTGTTACTGTGTCGGTGACACAAACACGTGATATTTAGTAGTGGCCAAAAGAATGGAAACTTTTTATTTTGACATTTTTCAACTGACTAGGTGATTCATTTTACTTTTTCATTGAAATTTTATTGCATTCTTATTGTTTTTAATGACAATATGTTCTTTTGTTTATTTCCCAAGAAACAATAAATATTTTCTTAATTATTTTAACTATTTTTTTACAAAATTAGTTAATCCTTTCTAATTTGTCTCATAATGAGTTGTAAGGAACATATTGATACCTTACTAATTGATTTTATGAATCATCATTATTACTTTGAAATTCATAGTATAATTAGTTGCATGTAACTAGGGAATGCAATCCCGCAGGACGATGTCAATCCAGGTATTTGCGGGACTGAACAATCTTAGTACCGCTGGATCCAGGTATTTGCGGGATCCAGCAGGGTGGACTTAGATATCTTATCAATCGTATAATAAAGACCTAATTAATACCTCGATCTACCAACCTTTTTTTTAGAGTTTTAAATTTATACCTAATCAAACAAGTTCTTTGGGACATTTTAAATGGTTTATTACTTACCTTTAGTTAGACATAAATTAGCAAAGAATAAAATGAGACATAAATTTATATTTCAAATTAAATTTAAATAATAACGTTCACACGATAAACAATATTCTTGTACAATAAGCATCATAAGTTTAAACATTATTTTGGAAATAGCTTCGTAAAAAAGTTAAAGTATTGTGTCGTCTGATAAACGGCTTCTGATATTGGACACAAGGTAGCCAGCAGCTGAAAAAGCTCGTTCAGATTCCACGCTGGTTGGCACAATAGTCATTTGCGCATTGTAAGTGAATTGAAGGTATGTACCTTTCCACTGGACTCGAAATAATTCATTTTCTTCTTGATCAAAACCTCAATGTTGCTCATATTGCCAGATCTAGATTGTTGGGCTGTTGATCTCGAACTCTTCATACTAATCAAAGTAAGTTTGAGTTCGTCTTGAAGTGACATTGGTGCTGCTGCTGCGTATGTCTCCAGATTAGCGAGAGGAGTGTCGTCATCCTAAGGATCATCAGCGTCAGCAGGAGCAGTGGCTTCTGCGTTGTTACCCGTGTCCGTGTACTCTAGCCTTTCGACTATAGTTTTGACTGTCTTGCATATTAAACTTTTTGAAGGTAGACTAAATGTGTCATCAACATTAATAAATTGACTTCTGTCTTCTTCGTACTTATATGGATCATGTATGTATATAATAAAACCGCTGTCAAGTTAGTTCGCCGCTCTGAAATCCGTTTCCTCAACGAATCAACAAAGAGTAACACGTATGAACTACGCTTCTCTGTAATCTCGCCAGTCCAGCGGGATCCCGTAAAATTTTCGACCGAGATTAGTCCCGCAAAATGTCTGCGGGATCTCGGTATTTCGGGATCCCGTTCGAGATTGCATTCCTTACATGTTTACCTGTTTAGGTGAACTCTCGTTCACCTGTTTGGCTTTGGGCCCTCGGGATACCAAGTTACCTGATCTTGGTTACCGAGGACTGGGTTGTGCTGCCGATCAAGTTAGATGAACCTGTTGGTGGTCACCCAGGATAGGCTATGCCGGTCTATATAGGCTTTAGGTATTTCAATCTGTTTGCCTATCCCCAAGCGAAGGTATTGTAATGACTGTGTAGGTACTTACCTAACACAGCACTACGTACATATAGATATTAAATATTATAGTAAAACACAGGTAATTGTATGACAGAAATCAAAAGATAATGGTGCAATTACTTACATGAATTTATTTGGATAAGTGACTCTAATACATTGAAAATAGTTGACTTAATAAATATTTATATTTTAAATTAGAATAATATACGATGATTACGCGGATTGAAAACTATGAGGTCGCAAGGACAGCGCGACCGCGATAACTGGTACTGGGTAGATCGAATGGCCGCTCCCGATCTGAGGCGTCTTTATATAGGGCTGAATCGTCCGGATTCAGACACTAGCGCGCGCCATATCACCCCCTTTCCAGTCGATTCGACGATATCCTTGCTTCCCCAATAGTCCTTACAGCATTCTGTAACAATGGAAAAAAAATTTAAAACATTTGTTGATTCGACATGAGGAAAAATTAAGTTTTTTTTTATTTTTGGCATGAGGTAAAAAATATTTCTTTGGTATTAGATAAAAATGTTTCTTTGTTATGTTGACATAATAATGGAAAAAAATATAGCATACTTTCATGCTGTATGAGTTCTCCAATACAATTTTAATTCTTTATAATTACATTCCTTGGTATCAAAAAATAAATAAATTAACTAGTCATTACTTCTGAGTTGGTTTACATATAGGTACATAAAATTTAAATTAATTACTCTTTACTTCTGAGTTTATAAGTACTTAGTTTTACATATTACATTATACACAAAATTTTAAATAATTACTCATTACTTATGAGTTTGTACGTGCTTTTTTTTACACATTAAATTGTACACAAGACTTAAATAATTACTCATTACTTATGAGTTTGTGAGTGCTTATTTTTACATATTAAATTATTCACAAGATTTTAAATAATTACTCATTGCTTATGAGCTTGTAAGTGCTTATTTTTACATATTAAATTATACACAAGATTTTAATTAATTATATTATTTTATTCAATGCACTTTACTGTGAGGTGCTACAAATTGAATAAAACAGTTATATTATATTATAACGAATGCACTTTGTGTTACATATTTTACATAGATTATAAATATTTTCATAGATATATGAAAAGAAAAAAAATATAAGTTACTTAACTTAAAAAAATCTGTAGCTTGTGAATCTTTCAGGGAAGTACACTCTTCTTCCAGCTCTGGTGGTTGTGTGTGATTGCTGTGATGAAGTGGCTTCTGACGTAGTGGCGTTGTTATTCTGCGGAATAGACATCCTTCTCTGCTCTGGGGAAGTGGCTTGTCTGTTGTTCATCTCATCGCAGGGGTCCATACTCTCATTTAGGAAGAAGGCTGGTTTTAGACGATCTAATGAAATTTTTCTACTTTTTCCCTTGATATTTATAGTGGCTGTTTTATCATCCCTCTCTTGCACTAAGTAAGGTCCATCATAAGGTTTCTGAAGAGGGCGTCTCACTGCGTCGTTTCTTAGAAAGACGTATTTTGTATGGTTCATCTGCTTGTGCACGAATGTTTTTAATCTGCTATGATTTGAGATTGGAATGGGGCAAATTTTTGACATCATTGTTTGTAGTCTCTGTCCATAGGTGTCTGGTTCCTCTGGTGGTCTGTCTTCTTCCTCCATCTTAACTTGATTATAAGCTCTAGCCAAATCTATTTTGCTGAATATTGTTGATCCGTGGAGCTTATGTGAAAAGTCCTGAAGTTGTGGTATCGGATACTTGTCCGGCTTGGTAATTGAATTCAGTCGTCTGTAGTCTCCACACATTCTGTAGTTTCCATCTGGTTTCTTAACCATGTGAAGTGGGCTTGACCAATTGCTCTTTGAGGGTCTGCATATGCCTTGCTCGACCATGTATGCAAACTCTTTTTTTGCTATCTCTACTTGCATCGGGTTTAATCTTCTCACTTTTGATGTGACAGGCGGTCCTCTTGTTTGAATGTGGTGTGTTACGTTGTGTTTCGATTCATTTGGTGTCATGTTTGCTCTCGTCAGATTCGGATATTTTTGTAAAATTGTTTTAAATTTTAATGTTGCTTGCACCGTTGCTATGTCTATGACTGATGTCTTGTACATGAATCCTCTTGTTGTTATACCTGTTGTTTTATCTATTAACAGTTTTCTTTTTAAATCAACTAAAATATCATAATTTGTAAGGAAGTCCGCTCCGATAATTGGCTTTGTTACATCGGCTATTACAAACTTCCATTTATGATTTCTGCGAAGCCCGAGATTTAAATTTATAACTTTATGACCGTATGTTGGTATCACTGTTCCGTTTGCGGCGTATATTGGAGTGATGATGCTGTCTGTAGAGATCGTTGCTTTGTCACTTTTGTGATATCTCGGTATTATACTGATCTCAGCACCAGTATCGATTAGGTATTTGACGCCGGTGGCTATATCTGGCATGAAGAGACGATGTTTCATTTGCGACGGTGTTGTCTCGCACACCTGTCGCAGTTTTAGTTTTCCGGAAGATTGAAAGTGCAGGGTAGTCGACAATATCTTGCGTTAATTCCAAATTTTTGATGTGGTATGCATATATCTTCCTTCTTGTTATTATTATTATTAGGCATATAATTTTTATTATTATTATTTTTATTTTTATAATTTCGATTATTGTTTTGTCGGTTGTGATAAGAATTATTATTATAATTATTATAACGGTTTCTACTAGACGATCTTGATCTGGAACGTTCTCTTTCTTGATTATTATAAAATGGTCTTGATTGCCTATGCTGAAGTTCTAGTCCTAATATTTTGTCAGTCAAAATTTGAATTTGCTGCTGCATTCCAATAAGAAGTTGAACTGTGTTTGGATCGTTATGTGCATGGTTATTCATTGAAGATGTAGATGGTAAATTTATCAATTGTATTTCAGCTCTATTGTTCACCTCCATAATTCTGTCTGCTGTAGTTGCGATTATCATGATGTCGTCAGTATTAATTGCTGTGATGATTTCTTGAATTCTATGCGGAAGTCTCTCTATCCAAAGTCTTTTGATGAGTGCGTCGTTGTTTAATGTTGGTCCTGCGAGATTTTTCATTTTTCTTAATAGTTCCGATGGTGTGTTATCTCCCAATTGCATCCCGTGTAGTAGATGTGTGAGTGTGAGTCTTTTTTCTTCCGATTCTTGTAGACGGTTCAATAACACATTACACCCAACTGTTGATAGTATGTATATAGTAAAAGAATACGTAAAAATCCATGTATTTTATATTTCCATGTTTTAAGTCTGGCTCTGTGAGACGATTAATATCATAAGCAGATCGTAAGTCTCCAGAATGTGGCAGCTTGTTACTGGTGCGTGTAAAATAATTATTTGACATTGTACCTGTTAGTTGCCCGTGAAGCTACATAAAATAAAAAGTTATAATATAATATTATGCTGATTAATTATTTAAATTAATCAAATGACAGAACGAACGCGTATAATATCTGTCAAATGACAAATGTCAACCACGGTGGACGGTGCTGCCAGCTGCCAGGACTTAAATTTTTAGATATTATTGGAGAGTTGCACGAAAAAAATATGAATCCTTATGAAGAAGGGGTTGAAAAATAACATTGTTTTTACTCCTCACTACCCCAAGGGGATTTATGAATTCGCAATTTTTAAAGTAATTTTTATTGCAGATTATCAACTAGTATCATGCTGGGATTGCATTCTGAAAGTTTCATCACAATGTATCTGTGTGTGTGTGCTGTGTACTTTTTTTAACTGTCAAATATTTCAAAGTGACTCCCATGCTCAGGAAACTCGAAATAATTTGTTATTTTTATTTTCAAATTGCTAAAAGGGCACATCACGTTCATAAAATGTTATTAATAAATATCAATTTTTCATAATAATATATTTAAATAATAAAAGAATTAAACTCACTCATTTCATAAAATTGCCGAAAACTTTCTATAGAAACTTTGAATACTCTATAGTGACTTGTTAGTGAGGAGTTTAGCGTTGGCCACAACCCACTCGTTTTTCAATATGATTCAATAAAAAAAAGACTAGAAAAGGATAAACATGAACCAATACAATTTTCAAGAAGGATTGATGAATAAATTTACGTTGAAATAAAATCTTCTAAACGTTAAGGAGTAACATATAACAGATAATCAATAGATTTAGTACAATAATTGCGACTGGTATATGTTGTGTTTGGAATTATTATAATTGTCGTGTGGATACAGATGGCTTAATAACGAACTAGGTATTACCTAATTAATAGTAACTACTAAAAAGAGCGTTAAAAAGGTCTAAAACATAATTTATAATTTACTATACCTTTGTTAATACTACTATAAACTGTTGGCTCTATATACCAATGAAATAAAATAGATAATTACTCAGAATCGACGATAAAATTCTACATCACGAACTGAAAATATTATTTTTACTTATATAAACAAAATGTTATGAATAAATAAACGAAAATGTCAAAACAACGACGAATATACATAGACGGAAATGTTATTATAAAATATAAACATAATAAATTTGTTTAATCAATCAGTTTATAATGTTATTTGATTTGCATGCAAATAATTCGTAAGATTCCATAAATAATTAAATAAAAAAAATATTGAAATTACTTTTCAAACGAAATTCCTTCAGCGTTTTTTAATTTCTTCTTTTCTCGTTGGTGTGATCAGTCAACGAATATTTTTCTAATTTCTCTGGCAAAAATTTAAAAGTAACACATTTTATTGAAAAAACACTTGATTCTACATAAATTAAATAAACATTAGTAGCATCCCGTGATATATTCAATATTTATATAGGTTATTAATTTTTAAATACTTAAAAAATAATTTATCTTTTTTATTCGTGTTTCTGATGACATTTTTTGTCATACATAGATAATCTTTTGCCCGAAAATCATAAACTGATAGGAACATTTTACTATATAGGATGAAATATTTCATTGGCTAGGTACCTATGTTGTCTATAAAAAGTTGTGGAAAGCAATGCGTTGTATTTTTTTTAAATCGAGGTATTCCCGTTTCGCTGTCTCATTTAAAATCTCTTTCTGCACTCTTATGATGTTGTATTGAAGATTGCCTTTACCGAGTCCCCTTGATCCATTTTTACTGTCGATTTCTACACAAACCTCCCTCCAAAGGGAAAATTCTTTGTAGGTATATATGAAATGCCACATCACACAGCATGCAATACATAAGTATGTAGTAGGTTAGGTAGGTAAGCTACCTACGACGCGACGGTCAGTTCAGCCGATTAACCTCTGAGTTAAGGTGCGGTGAGCGGTGACAATAACATTAAGGATTCAATACTAACACGAGGTGGATTTCCTGTATAGGCCTTTACAGCACACACGTGGAATACTGATATAAAAATCACAACAGGGTCGGAACATTTACATTGACCGGGAGGAAGAAACCAACAATTCGTCTTTTTTTTTGAAAAAGAGTGGAAATCCATTTTAAAATTAACAAATAGTTTACAGTATTTTTTCACAGATTTGATATATTTACGACCGAACGTTTCCACTGAGATGTCTCGGCATTATCAAGGTCTACATAAAAGAAACTAAATTAATTCATTTATTTTATTTGTTTATGCTTTCTTTTAATTGCTTACACTTTTATTTTGTTTTATAAATAATACATAAAATAGTGATGAGTGTAGTTAGCAGTGATGGCATTGTTTTAAATCACCGTAAAACTAGGCAAGGCCTATTCAATTAATTATTTAATTAATTTTAATCTTCTATTCACATTTGTCGATTGTTCTTTTTCCACTATGGAGCGGAGAATGCCAATCTGAAGGGCTCCGTGAGCTACTTTTCGTGCTATGCATTTTTTCTCTATTCGCTCACTTAGCGTGCTGTGAAGGGACCGTTTACAATCCCCATATACAGAGCGGGTGGTGGTAGAAAGAGCGAAACAAATATTAAAGTTGACTTACAACCACTAGGCAACAAAATATTGATGAATAAACATCAACCACATATAATACGGCTCTGGAATAAACATAAGTTCTCGCGACAACTGTGTACAAAATGCTAGAATAATAATATAGGTACTATATATTCATAAATTGTTAAACAAAAATATCATATGTATTGTCCAAACAATGCAATATGCTATAAAACTTCGCAGCGAAATGCAAGCGTAATGTATTTCATAGTATCAAATACGAAACGACAATTTAAAGAAGTGAAATACGAATGTTATAAAAAATAAGATTTACAGGCATAGAAATTTCATTTTACAAATTTTACTGTAGGTACAAATCTATTTACCTCATACAACAAATACCACACCATTGTTAGTAAATATTTACCATTCTTTTATTTTGTCTATGTTGATATAATAGAACTCCATAGGTGGCGCACAAAAAATTCAGGTCTAACAAAGTTATTTGCAGAATATGATTTTTTTAAAAGCAACATAATAGATATGGACATTGAGTTCAACCATCATTTTTTTGAGGAAACATGGTTCAAATCAAATTAGGTGCAAAAGTTAAACCGTGACTCAAACATGAATGTTAAATAAAACGGGGGATGTTTTATTTGACATCTCGCGTATTTTTCTCTTTCCATATGTTCAAGGTATTTGGACAAAATCTAAAGGATTCCTAAACACTTATTTCAACATGCGATTATAATATTAAAAACTAATTTTGATGCAT
Source organism: Molanna angustata (assembly GCA_963576475.1). NCBI lineage: Eukaryota > Metazoa > Arthropoda > Insecta > Trichoptera > Molannidae > Molanna > Molanna angustata. Next base: position 42,222,657 of record OY754967.1, read on the forward strand.
TAAACCTAATTGAAACCGCATTTAAGGTATGTGAAAAAGTCTAATTAATTTATTACGTGTGGTATATGGATTTGCCATACCAATTCACATTTAGTGATATCCTCGGAGACAGTCGGCAATTGTCGTCGGTGTCCGGAAAAACAAAAGATTCGATCGAATGGCGTGGGTCGCATTCATTCTGTGAAAAACCGTTCCGACATATACACCGTCTAGATTAATTGATTTAATAAGTGTGGTTTTATAATTTAAACTATAGATAATTTGTATCGAATAATTATTAATAAAGTGGTATTCAATTAACAGCAATTTTTTTTTATTAAAATATACCACATTACGCAAAATGCCAAGTTAAAATCTCCCCTTTTAGTTTAAAATTCGTGTTTGGTTCATGTTTGAATCAAATCTGTTGAATCTAATTGGAATTTCACCATGTTTCCTTATAAATGATGATCGAGCACGAAATGTGCATTTAATGATTGAAAAAATGAACATAATGATATTTATATTTCCGACTAATATAATAGGTACATTTTTAAATCTAATCAATTTGATCAATCTGAGACGACAGAAATCATTATTCTCGAGAATGTGGCAACTTGTTTTTGGGTGCGTGTTAAATTAATATTTGACATAGTAACTGATATATGCCCGAGAAGCAATGCAAATAAAAATAAATTTGTTTTTGATTGACTGTCGAGGAAAACCCTATTGTTAAATTGATACCTACCAATGGTATACAAGTATAAATAAATATATATATGGTTAAGCAGGGACTTAAATATGGAATCACGACTGGATTACAATGCAACATAATCCAAACAAATACACGATGCCAAGTAAATGCAACTGCTCTACTGAATAATATGTATTATACTTATAGCTTTATACTGCTTGCCCAACTATTTAAATGTATCTACCTCAGACAGACGAATTGTTTTTCATAAATCAACGGAACTTATATTTTAATAATATCTTCGATAATTTTCCTCCCATACATAATTTTCATCACACAGGCCCAGTATTTCAGTCGGCCCTTAGGAGTTTAACTCAAGTTTAACAAAAATATTGCGTATGTCAGTACCTAATCTTCCCTTAAATACGTCACTAAACGACAAATATTTAACTCAACGTTTCTGGCGGATCGCGTGTCTTAATCTTCAGTTAAGTATTGTTTCTAGTCTTTTTCGCCAGGTGGCGTACTAATCGCCGCTCGCTTTAATGTTTTATTTCATTTTATACTACAAATAACTATGCATAATAATTATTATCATGATTTATTTTTGTTGTTCAAATAAAAGACTTAATATAGAAGTGGTTCGGAGCCTCCACGTAGATTGAGTTTCGGTTAACTTCGGAAAAGCAATCGGGCGTCCCTGGAAACGGCAGAATGCCGGCCAATCCTTCCACCACCGGAGCACCAACCAATATGATGGTGTTCCGGACACGAAAAGTAAGTAAGTATGTATTTAATGTTTTCTTTTTTACATAATTATAATGTATTGCCTGACAACAAACGAAATAAACTGTCAGCCATAATGAAACGTCAGGCACGCAACTTTATTTTTGCGATGTATTTTCATCCCACTTTTTTAATTGATCCATCCTGTTTCTATATATATAATGTGTATTCTTAAATTTTCTACATAAGACACTATTTTACCATTATCACTTAGTTCCATACCCATCTGTAAAATGTAGGTACATACATTTTGCATTGAAGTACTACAACTACGTACGTGCGTAGTACATATTCAATGACATTTTTTCACTACAATGTTTGATTTTAATTAAAAAAAACATCGATCGGTATAAAAAATTGATAAAGGAACATGCTGTGTAATGAAACAAATAAAATAATGTGTTGTTATAATAATAAAATAATATTTAGTCACAGCTTCGCGTCACGTATCATTTAAGGTTATTACAATTTTGACAGATGCGTTATAGACAATAACCATAGAAAAACGTAAAATATATCTATAGTTGAAGATTACGTAACTGACGTTTCATTTTGCACTGAAATACGCGAATGAAATTTAATCTTCCCTAAACTTTTAACTTGGATTACCAAATCCAACGATTTAAGGGCCAACTGAAATCTTCTAAACCAGCTCATATCTGTGAAGTGCCTATTTGTCCATACATTCAACATCTGCGCCTTTCTGTCCATACCACGCTAGAAAATTTTGCATTTGTTACGAAAATTGCATCTTACATGTCATGGAAAAATAGCCTCTTTTGATATAGGACAATCATTTATCGTTTGTTGCATTCGCTTCATTTTATATAGTCCATCTCGTTGAAAAATACTCATTCATCAATGGCTCTGTAGTCCGTTGTGGACCTTGGCCTCCTCAAGCATTCGTCGTTATCTCCCATTATTCAATCCCTGATGCCAATAGTATCTACATCCCGCTGCACTCCATCCAGCCATCGGAGTTCGGATTTACCAACGTTACATCTACTTTGGAACTTTCGTGTGTCTTTTGATGGCGATCTCCGCTCTTTTATTATCTTCGTGACCCCACACCAATCTTAGCCTTATTAATTGAATATTGATTGTGTTGTATGGTGAAACATACTTTTAAGAAATAAACATTCGTCCACTAGCTAATTTTCGAAAATTTAATGGTTCAATTATTGTACATACACGCCATGTCCCTAACGGGGTAGGCAGAGATAATCTATCCTGGCACTCATCCATCGCCTCATCAATACTCATACATGTCATGTTCGTCTGTTGTTCAAGCTTCATACAATTCCCTCTTTCAGAATGTCGTTCACATGGTGAAGCCATCCTTTTCTTGGACGGCCCCTACCTCTCGTTCCATTCCTGTCCACATTGCATATTTACTTCGTCAGGCGTTCCTCAATCATTCTCCCATGTGGCCAAACCATCTGAATGTATTCACTTGCATTCTATTGATTACATCATTTTATATTTTACATTATTTCCTAATGTCCTCGTTTCTTACCCTGTCAATTATCGATTTATAAATAATGATTTCATTATATACACCTTAAAACCCTATCATTATTCACACACGACACAGTATATATTATATCGTCTGCACAATGTTGTTAAAATAATACAAACACCAACGGTAACTGTAAACAGTCGTGTTTATACAAAAACGACAAAAAACACAAGCAGCGACAGCATTGCAGATATATTTATATTTTGTTATTACCGATCTACACTGCACTTGTGTACCTATATGTATAAATGTACACATTCAACATTATACATACTAGACAAGGACTATTGATGTGTTTGCCAGTTGCGAGTTATTGCTGCACTTGTCCAAGATAACTAATAATAATCGCCAATTATTACTTTTATACTTGGCAGTAGGTAGGTACCTATATCTAATATACGAACACACGTACGTAATAAATGAAGCCCTTTTTTTCAATGTAATTTTGTCGTCAGTAAAATGTATCGATATAATCACCGCACTTTTCCGATTAATGTGTGATGGCATATCATACCCTTATACGGAACGACCATAACGCGAGTGGGCATGGTATGGTCGGTAAACTGCGAAATTATCTATCTACTCAGATCAGGGATGCCACTATCGTCGAGACACTGTCGCGCTGACCAGCGGTCTTACTGTTCATTGCAAATCCAAACCAATATTCTAATAACGACTTTACCTATATAACGGAGAATAATTTGATAGGTATGTTTTAATAGTAAATGTCGATCATTTGAAATCGCAGGCGACAAGTATGTAAATTCTAAACACAAATTTGACATTGGAATCGCATTCAAGTTTCAAGAGTAAGACTACATAAGTAAAGGACGAGAAACTATTTCATAGATATACATATACATATGTACGTAGGACTAAATAGCTATGAACGACGTCAAAAGAATTGTTTCATTTATATTAATTTAATGGTTAACACCTTATTTTCCTCGCTGTCAATGATTTCATTGTGACCAATTTGTCCCATTTTTAAATCTATCCTTTTCAATATTATAATATTATCGGAATTAATTATCTAATAGATAATCTTTTAAGGATGATATTTTTTATGAGAGAAAATATTATTATATAATTTTGGCCTCCAGAGACGCTAGAGAAGTGCTTATCGTCATCGAATAACTTTTTTTATTAGTAAATATTTTACGATTTCTTATTAACTGTAACTATAATGAAAATACATAAAAAAACATTAAAAAAAATGTTTCATAAGAAACCGAAATGTCTTAAATAAGTTTACAAATCATTACTATTTTTCAGCCACCATTCTTCAACATTTCAAGTAGAATATCAAGAAAAATCTGTTATATTTTATTTACACAAAAATATAAGTATACATTTCAAAATTATAAAAACAAAGAAACATTTCCATACATATCAGAACAACTGAATCGTGTACCGGAACGTTGGCAGCCCTGACGTAGATGCATTCATACCAACATACATCGGTGCAACTACAAAGCGTTAAAATTCTTAAGTTATAGAAGTGAAGGCATGAGATGTAATTAGTACTTCTGTTTTTTAATACAGTCTATAAAAACACGAGCATTAAAAGTTACTGGAATATTTCAAGCTGCACCCCGAGCTTGAGTGACGGACGACATGCAATATGTAAGAACGAGATATGTGGAAAAGAAAATTGAGACTGACAAACGAGATGTAGCCAACAAGAATGACAGATTACAAGGATCTGTAGCATTACTCTTGATACTCGTATCCAATCGCAATTTCAAATTTATCATTAAGAATCTTCCTTTACATACACAGTGTAGAGCAAGTTCAGAGGTAGAGCACCCCTGGGGGTACCGGAATACCCCTATTAAGTTTCGCTATTTTTAGAAGATTTCGAGTTATGACTTTTTTCGTATTTTTTTGTCATACAGGACCTAGTCTAACAAGACATATTGGTCACAGAAACATGAATGATCGAGATACATAATAGATTTTTTTTATTAAAAAATCGGGAAATAATACCTATGCCTTGTAGACACAAATACAATAAATAGTGGTCCGATCTGATACGAGTACCATCGCACCATAAAAAACGTTTAAAATCAAAATTAGCTAAAATTACATTTTTTTTTAATTTTGAGGACGATTTAATGAAAATAACAAAAACTAAATTGTTTGTGAAATTTTCTCGTCAAACATTTTGTATAGAGCTTCATCAAAATTTCTCTACGTGAGTTATCGCCCTTTTGTGCTTTAGAATAAGTTTTAAGTATGACGCCGTAGAGATAGAGCTGAATGAAATTTTTTGTGTCCTCTCTACAGCCCAAAATATAATAATCCAGATTGACTTCATTTTGACTTATCTATTACATCTGTTGAAATTTTCAAAACGGCTCTTAAGACCGAGAAAATAGAGATTTTTTTATATTGTTTGAACTTTTGATACAACAAAAAAAAATCATTCCGGGATTGTCAACTTTAAAAGAAAAAATTCTATAGTCTGTTATATCAATGTGAATTAAATTGCATATTTGTATTAAAAATGTAGGTATATAACAGAAGTAAAATTGTTTCTGTATGGGAAAATTGAGTGATCAATTTCATTTTCTCGGCCATCGTGGCTCAGATGGTTGGGTATCTGACCGCTGTTCCAAAGGTCCCGGGTTCGATTCCCGGTGGAGACACAGTTTTTAATTGGGTTTTCAGTATGGATCTGTGAGACGATTAGTACCATAAGTCTCCAGAATATGGCAACTTGTTATTGTATTCTTCTATCTTGACACTATCCATCGCCTCATCATACATGCTCATCTTGCTAGAAAAGCATTTTTTTACATCAATTTCTCAACAGGTATAATGTAGACTAGTGCATACTATGAGTTTCGTAACAATGTTTTTGTGTATATGGTGTATTGTGAAAACTTTTGCCCTCTGGGAATCTGATATTTATTAAAGAATCCAATAGAAATGTTCTTCATAAAAATGCATTTGGGAGATTGTCAACCTTTCAAAAGTTTAGTGTTGGCCACAACCCACTCGATTATTGATAGGTACTAATTATTAAGTAGGTGAATTATTGAGAGCATCAATCAATGAGTGCACATGTTAATGATATGTATGGTGTCAAATGCACCAAAACGGTAAGTAAATATGGATTGGCGGAAACAGAATGAAAGTAGAAAGAGAGGATACATTTGGCACATAACCATTGTGAGGACACTTGGCAACCAAACTTTAAATAATAAATTATTCGCGTTAATTTGAATACGTTTTTAAACTTCGGCGAACTGCTTAACGTTGTGTAAGAGAAGTGTCCAAACCTTACTCTCGACTTGAAATCGTTTCATACAATTTGTATGGACCACATACCACTTGATAAGTATATTAAAAATCGTTACTAGATTCGGAAGAGAACTTCTCCTATCAACAGGTATTACATTACAACTATACATAATTAAGTGATGATATTAGATATAAAATGCTGGAGTCCAAGGATCGATATGTGCTGTAACAGAGCCATTGATGAAGAAGATTAGATATAGGAGATATGTATATAAGTAAGTGACGCTAGTAATATTGGATACAGTTTATTTTTTTTTATATATACATTGGAGGTGAAGTCAAAAAACACTACTATATTCGGAAGATCACTACTCCCATCAACAGATTTATTACAACAATAATTAAGTGATGTTATTAGATATAGAACATTATAAGGCTGAAATATAAGGTCGATTTTAGTATTTTACTCGTCACCAACCCAAGGGGATATAGCGTAAAATTCGCGATTATTAAGGTTATTTTTTTTATTGCAGATTATCAATTAGTATCATATCATGCTGTGTGTGTGTGTGTGTGCTGTGTACTATGTGCTATGTACGGCGTGTTTATTCCACTATATCAATTATAGACTAAAGTACCTAGGTAAGTATGGAAGAGTAACAGTATCTTGTAGGTAAGTATGGTATATGAATGATGCATAAAGAACGGACAAGCAAGTCGACGAATATGTATACTTGCGAAGTATATTTCAACGGAATCGAAGAGATCGAAAGAAGAGTTATGGCAGGAAAGAGTGAATGGAGCACTAAGACCAATTATGAATGATCGCAACATATCAAAAGATGCCAAGGTTGCCATTCATAACGCCATCGTAGTACCAAACTTGACGTATGCAAGTGACACCTGGACATGGCAGAAGACGCATGAAAGCAGCATAAATGCAGCTGAAATGAGATCGTTAAGAAGAATTTGTAATAGAACGATGTATGACCGGGTAAGAAATGAGGACATAAGGAAAGAATGTAAGATGAAGAAAGATGTCTTTACTAGAATGGATGTGAACACATTGAGATGGTTTGGTCACATGGGGAGAATGAATGAGGAGCGCCTGACGAAGAAAATATACAGAGCGGAAAGGAATGGAATGAGATGTCGGGGACGCCCAAGAAAGGGATGGCACGACCATGTGAACGATATTTTGAAAGACGGAAAAATGTTAGAAGTGTGAGCAATAGACGAACATGTATGAGACGATGCATGAATGTGGACGAGGCGAGGGATGCGTGCCAAGATAGAAAAATGTGGCGTTCGGTTCTCTCTGCCTACCCCGCAAGGGACATGGCATTTTGTAAATTTGTATATCTAATACTCGCTTAGACCCCAATAGATTTTGGATGATATCTGATCAGTGCTTCTCAATTTATAACTGTCAAATATTTTAAAGTGAGCCCAAGCTAAGGAAAATTGAAATTTTCATTTTCAAATTTGTAAAAAGGCATAATCACTTTCATAAAATGGCATTGAAGAATTATTAAGTTTACATAATAAAATATTTAAATCAAAAATAATTTAACAAACATTATTTCATGTAAATGCTGAAAATTTTCAATACATAATTTGAATACCCACTCTTTTTATATATTGGAGGTGAAGGCAACAAAAAATTCTCAAAATCCATTTTAATTAAAATTAAGGTACCTATATAACAAACGGACATAAATAATTGTTTTCAATAAGACTAGTTGCATGTAACACATGAGATCCAACTGTCGATAGCGATAGTATGTATAGTTGAAGAATATGTAAGTACCAAACTATAAACCCATAAATACAAATTATTGAATATTGTCAGATATTTTGTTTTCTATACAACATATGTACCTAGGTATGTATGTCAAGATAGGATAGTATGGAGGTCAGTCCTTTGATCCTACCCAGAATGTGAAAACAGCATAATGGTATGTATGTATGTTTGGAGATTAGTATCAAATTATTAAGTCTTCTTAGATATTGTGAGTAGGCTACTTCCATACAAATTGTATGAAACAATGTCGTCACTAAATTCAATTTTTATAAAAATTGTTGAAAAAAATTTGCAATGTGCTAATACAATGTTAATTTTTTTTATAGAAAATTAAATTTTCTAGTTGGGGTGTTTCGTCTTTTTTCGATATTTAAAAAAAAATGGAAATATATGCAGTTAAACTCATAAATTTATCATAAAAAAAATATTTTTCTTAATAAAAAATGTTTGAGAAACCCTGGATTTTTAAAAAAAAAAACTAATTTGAGATTTTGTATTTGTCTATGTTGATACCAATTTTCAGCGTTCTAGCTTTTACGGTTTCTGAGATATATGGAAAAATAAATCAAAATTTCAAAAGTTGATAACCCCTGACTGAAACAAAAATTCACAATTCTGAGTATAAAAGTTTTGTAGGCTTGTAATTTTTTATATATTTTAAAATTTTGGGCTCTGTAAATTAAGCGGATCAAAATTTATAAGGGGGGGACAGACACACACACACAAAACTCACATAAAATGTTCTACTCCGAATTCTGAGAAAATCCATGTATGGGAACATATATGCTGCGAGGCCTCTAGTTGGTGTTATTAGCTTGCAAAAACTCCACTACACCATACAAAATTTTCCTTCGTACACGCATCTTGGCTTAATAATGTCGATTCATTAAGAGAATTGAATTCTCATGAACGAATCGACAGTTGGATTATTGAGTAGGTACCTATACTTATATACCTACCTAATACCTACGTATGTATGTGTTAATACTTACCTACGATAAGTCATGATTCAGCATAACAAATAATAATAATACAAATTGATAATAGGTTCAAAGTACAATATTAATAAATAACAATCAACAGAGTGGATTTATATTCGTACATGTATGAATTATTATATAACAGCCGATATGAATTTAACATACCATCAGATACATTGAATTGATAATAGTTATTCAGGATTATGCTTTCTTTATTTCATTTCTAGTGGTTTCTAGCTTGACAATAGTCTTCAGTTATCATCTTAAGTGGTCATTTTGGGGACAATATTTATTTCTTTATTTATGTAAAACAACACAAATAATCAATATATCTAAGAATAAAAATAGGACTGTACAAATATGTTATCAACAGAATGAAAACTAATACATTGAAATAATTAGTAAGATAGAAGATAGAGTAGGTATACCTACTGAAATAATTAGAAAGATAATTATTATTAACACTTCCTTGCACCCTGCGCAATTGGCGTGTTTATTGCCATATGGAATTTTTTTTACAACTAACCAGTGTTTCCAGCCCAGAGGAACAACATGAGCGTGAGAAATGAATTTAAATAAATTTCTTCTCTGCTGGGGATCGTACCCAGGACGCCCGCACAACCAACTGTGCCACGGCGGTCGCCATACTACCAGTGTACAAATTATGTGTACAAATTATGTGTACAAGAAGAAATCAAAAAATAAATAATAAGTATACTTAATAAAGATAACGATACTTAAGGGCCGTATTTATAAACCAATCTCAGTGCTCAAATCAGTATTTAGCACACCGAAATGTATGGAATTTGCATGCTAAGAAAATTGAGAAATATCTTAGATAATATGTTTTATGAATTTGGATCTAAGATATAGAAAAAATTACCATTTCGCTAACAAATGCTTACCGCGTGTTATATATTTTTGATCAAATTCCACATGAGTTGAAATATAACCCCGAATCTCGAAGTGTCACGAGGATTGAATTGCAACGAATTGGACACGAGCCAAAATTTGGCGTCTAAACCAAAGTGAATGTTGAAATATGTAGGTACCCAATATTGTGTTTTGTTCGCTTCACATTAGATATTATTATAAGTACCTACTCTCAGTCAGATATTTGGGCTCCGTCCTGTCTACCTGTTTGGAGAAAAACACACATATACAGGAGCAATACTCCCATGAATGGTCCAGCCAGGCCTGTCCCCGGCAGTAAACAAAGGAATCACATCCAACGGTGATGGGACGACCTTTCCCGTATCGGAGCAGTAAATAGTAAAAACACAAAACTTCAATACAATATAATTGTTATTTATGACCCACCTTACATCGGCCTCCGTGCTAATAATACTCCCCGGGGACAGAAATACCTTCCTAGTTAACTTAACGTTGTTACTTACGTCGAATACGTACATACATAGTACCAACACAATAACGAGAGAAAACGAAAATGTATTCTTTTTAAATTATTTTCATATCCATGAAACTAGTACATATATTTTTTTATACTAAAAATGCTCATTTTCAATTTTATCTATGTATCTCAAACCTAATCACAACAAGCTTCACGTTCGATTTTGATAGCGCAAAGTAAAGTAATCAAATAATATTTAATGTGATACTAAATATACCAAAAAAAAGAACGGCCTACGCACAAAACCTCTATACGTATCTTGGCGTTAAGTGGTTTAACGAACTGTTGCCTGAGCAGAGACATACGGATATTATCGATCTAAAGAAATTTTATGTAGATATAAAGAGGGTTTGTGTATAAAAAGTGGTTTTAGTTATTCATTGTTGTTATATATGTAGGTATTATGCACTTATTTTATTAATCGTAATTGATATTTAAATGTTGTTTTTTTTAATATAGCATATATACCTATGTCTATTTTTAAGTATGTTTTTTGTTACCTATGATTATTTTGTTACTTTGTTTTTGTTCTATATTATGTAAATAGTTGCAACTCCCTTCAAAACACGAGTATATCTCTTTTTGAAGGAAGTCATATTATAAAGTGTTTTAATTTCTTTTTTGCTGTGTATTTTTTTTTATGTATATATGTCTTTTTGTAATAAATAAATAAATATACTTGTAAAAAAAAATATGTAAAGAGGTTGTTTATATTATGTTTTTGTTTAATTAAAATAATGTAATAAATACATTACTTTAATTCAATTAAAATGACTGGACTGTCAAAATCTCAACAGTAAATAAAATTGAAGGATTCGAGATGTGGCTATACAAAATGTTGACGCGCATCTCATGGGTCGATAGTCTCCCATGAAAGAGTTCTAAATATGACGGAGAAATAGATAGAGTTGGTGATCACAGTCAAGATACTCAAAACCGCATACTTTGACCACATATTCCGTGGTGATAGACATGCCCTTCTACAACTTATAGTGGAGGGAAAGATAAAGGGAAGGCGGAGTATGGTGCCTAAAAGAATATCGTGGCTTAAAAACCTCAGGAAGTAGTTCGGGATTCCGGATGCGGTGTCACTAATTAGGTTGGCGCAAGATCGGGATGAGTTTGGTATGATGGCCGCCAACGTCCGTTAGGAGCGTCACAAGAAGAAGAAGATATAAATACAATTAGAAATATAAAAAATAGATAGTTTTAATGCACGTAATGAGTTTATTTTAAGGGCTTTATAAAGATTTATTTTGATAAAGTTATAATCTGCAATTTCTTCCAATCAACGCGATATGTCGATAAAATTTAGCACATTAATAAGTAAATAGTTGAGATATTATGTAGGTATATATGAAATATTCACTGCTACGTATGATTGCTACAAAAATTCTTTATATAGATGCATAGCGGCGTAAACCTGTGTATTGTTAAAAAAATTAATTTGTGTACTTATTTTGAATTTTGTTTTTATCTACCAGATTCTGTTATTTTTCACAACAGTAACAAATTAGGTCCTTCTCCCTCCCCAAATATATGAAATATATGAATATGAAATTAAATTTATTTTTTGTTGTATTTTAGGTACATACTTCTATGATTATATAATATACATCAATTGTGGACAAAAGTAATTGGTCTGTCTTTTTTTCATTTCATAGTGTATTTTCTCTGTTTATCTTATAAGACTGTATTTGTCCCTTAAATAAATAAAATAGAATAAAACAGTCGAATCAAATAACAAAAATACCTACTGTCAAAAGTTATTCACTATTTTTTTGTAGGTACGATTGTTGTAAGAAAACGCTAACAAATTAATTAATCTTAATCAAACGAAACAACGGAACAATGGGCTAATTTCTTAATACCGAGACAGACAAGAAAATACAAATAAAAGACGGACGGGAAGAGACTGAATAGATATTCGGAATGGGGGATGGTTGTAGGCAATTCTGTAACAAAAGACTGCCGGGAAGGGCGGTGTGGGGTGTGTGTAGAGATGGGGAGGGGGTAAAACCTCAAAAGTCGGGGAATCCTCACACGCAAGGGAGGTATTTATGACTGGACGACCGATGGTGAATGGGGAGAAAGAGAAAGAACAGTTGTATTATGGCATACTAGATTCCTAGAAAGTAGAAAGCATTATATTGCTTTTGGAAAATAACCGGATCTGCTTCACCACAATACGATCATAAAAGACTCCCTTTTAGACTTTGAATACAGAAAAAAATATACATAACATAATGAAAAAAAAATGAAAATATTACTAATTCATTGGTTGACCTTTACATGTCATAATTTTTTCGGTAATAAAAAGAGACATCAGTTGAAAATGACATTAATTGATAATAGGTTGATTAATACATTTATAAATATTGTATGTCGGTCATTAAATACTTTCAACAGAAAACTAACACATCTTCCTTTCCAAAGTCGTATGAGAATTAACGAAATAATTCAAAGTATTAAGAAAGATTAGAAGTCATACATAATCACTATATGTAGGTATAATGTGTTGATATAGTTAACTATCGTGCGATAAAAATTATATGAAAATCTGAATAAATTTACAGCCCAGCCTAGAATAACTAGTTGCATGTAACACATGAGATCCAACTGTCGATAGCGATAGTATGTACAGTTGAAAAATAAGTACCAAACTATAAACCCATAAATACAAATTATTTAATATTTTAAGATATTTGGGTTTATATACAACACATGTACCTAGGTATGTATGTCAAGATAGGATAGTATGGAGGTCAGTCCTTTGATTTTACCCAGAATATGAAAACAGCATGATGGTATGCATGTATGTTTGGAGATTAGTATCAAACAATTAAGTCTTCTTAGATATTGTGTGTAGACGACTGCCATACAAATTGTATGAAACAATGTCGTCACTAAATTCAATTTTTATAAAAATTGTTAAAAAAAAAATGAGATCTACTTCTACAATATTCATATTTTTTATAGAAAATTAAATTTTCTAGTTGGGGTGTTTCGGCTTTTTTCGATATTTTTAAAAAAATTGGAAATATAGGCAGTTAAACTCATAAATTTATCATAAAAAAAATATTTTTCTTAGTAAAAAATGTTTGAGAAACCCTGGAATTTAAAAAAAAAACTTATTTGAGATTTTTTATTTGTCTATGTTTATACCAATTTTCAGCGTTCTCGCTTTTATGGTTTCTGAAATACATGGAAAAATAAACATACATACATACCATCACGCCATGTCCCTTACGGGGTAGGCAGAGAGAACCGAACGCCATATCTTTCTATCCTGGCACACATTCATCGCCTCGTCAACATTCATGCATCGTCTCATACATGTTCGTCTATTGTACATGCTTCTAACATTTCCGTCTTTCAGAATATCGTTCACATGGTCGTGCCATCCCTTTCTTGGGCGGCACCGGCCTCTCAATTTGATAACCCCTGACTGAAACAAAAATTCACCATTCTGAGTATAAAAGTTTTGTAGGCCTATAACTATTTATATATTTTGAAATTTTGGGATCTGTAAATTGAGCGGATCAAAAGTTATAAGGGGGGGACAGACAGACACACAGACACACAAAACTCACATAAAATGTTCTACTCCGAATTCTGAGTAAATCCATGTATGGGAACATATATGCTGCGAGGCCTTTAGTTGGTGTTATTAGCATGCAAAAACTCCACTACACCATACAAAATGTTCCTTCGTACACGCATCTTGGCTTAATAATGTCGATTCATTCAGAGAATTGAATTCTCATGAACGAATCGATAGTTGGATTAATGCATGTGAATATTGTATATCATTTAAAACTTGTATAATGTAATGTTGGTTTTTTGTACTGTACTGTACTTTTTTAACGTGTACTGTCCGTTATTTCAAAATTCCTTTCATTGAATGACATAAATTTATAATAAAATTAACTTTTCTCCTCTGACATGAAATAATTGGCACATAGCATTCTTTACAGGGTGAATTGCCTTAAACTAAAAGAAATGTTAGTTTTTATTTACATTTCATTATTTTTATGTGTTATGTTAGGTCCCTCCGACGTTGACGATCACTTTGGAGAAACCCTCGATCTCAAACAACTCCTTTACATTCCTCAAACCAATCCACTCACGTCACAAGATTCGGAGACAGAACTGCCGATATAATTTGTATATACGGGCAGCAGAATATCTCAAGATGGCCGCTCAAAGGCAGAATATTTGAATGTCGTAACATTGATATAATGTTAGGAAGAACTTGATTAAAACTCTTGTCTGGAGTAGGCTGCTGTATGGCAGCGAAACGAGGACTATCAGCTGGAGAGAATCTGGACGTCTAGCTCCCATCTAAATGTGGTTCTATAGGCGCATGGCTTGGATCCATTAAAAACGTGATACTGAGCACTCAGAGAAACGAGACATCTCCTAAACAGGGTTGCCCAACAACGATCCATATATCAGGCATTCGGTTCTGCTTGTTTACTATCACCGAAGTAATGACGGAGGACAGAAACTATAAAGGTCGCCCTAGATACAGTTATACCGCCCAGGTGATCAGTGATGTTCGGTGTAGCAGCTACCGAAAGATGAAGAGGCTGGTGGATGGTGGACAGCAAAGATATGTGGAGAGATGGAGTGCTTGGTGCAAACCAATCCTAGAATTGTCACCATGAAATAAAAAAATAATATATAAAAAAAAGGCATATATACACAAAAGTGTATCGTAAAATATATCCTTAACTTCTTCGTAATAGAGATGAAAGACGATTCCATGAAAAGATCAAATAGTATAAATGTCCTTACAAACAACGACACAATTGTCGGCTGTGGATGCAAAAGGAGATTAAATTCGACCGTAACAGAATGAATGCATTTCATAAATAATGGGATTATCAGTGGGTAACTCGGTTCTATAATACGCAGCAAGTTAATGTTGGTTGAAAGGGACAGCCCACAAAACACACAATAAGATCAATATAATATGTAGGTGAAGGTAGAAGACAGCCAGAATCATACTATTGCAAAGGTTATCTTACAACTTTACAAAATAACGCTAGTAAAAACAAACTAACTGAGTATTTCTTCTCGAAATGCCGTGTCAGTTCCCTCCCCAGATGGTGGCTATCACTTGGGCGAATGTCTCTCTATTTCGGACAGTATGAAGCAGCTCTCCATAGGTCTGGATACCTTTCCAGGCTCGAATATTTCGGAGCCACGAAACATTTCTTCTAACCGTGTTGATAAATCTAAAATAATGGATTGATGGCGTTTCATCAAAGATGATAATATGAACAATCAAAGAACCTATGTATTTTGATTTCATTATACATATAGCCTATTATGGCTTTTAACGTAAAATTGGGATTTAAATCTAAAGTAATAAAGCAATCAAAATGTTAGTGTATGTGTGTGTGTGTGTATGTGTGTGTGTGTGTGTGTTTGTCTCACGCCTTCTGAAAAACCAAGAGCATCTAAAAATCTAATTTATGTGCGAACGTGTACCTGTATACCTGATGCAGTGTCACGCTAAAAATAATGCGATAAA
Organism: Molanna angustata; assembly: GCA_963576475.1. NCBI lineage: Eukaryota > Metazoa > Arthropoda > Insecta > Trichoptera > Molannidae > Molanna > Molanna angustata. Next base: position 42,238,621 of record OY754967.1, read on the forward strand.
AATGCTGAATTTTAATAATATTTAAATAATTATTTTTTTCATACAAAATTTTCCAAGTCATATCTGTCAAAAAAGTGTACATTTTGCACGCAAATATCTGTTAGTTTAAAAGTTAGAAGTAGGTATTTACACAAAAAAAATATATTTTGAAGTATAACTTAGCGTTTAAGTGAAAAACATGGTGAATATTTGGTATAATTATAATGTTTAACTTATTTTTAAAGTAAGCCTTTTGTACATAAACGCCGCCATTTTAATATCTTTTCATACAATATTTCATTTTCCCACCGAATGAATATGTTCTTGAAAATAATAAACCTTTGAAATAAATGTAATTATGAAATAATAAAATGAAACACAAGACATTACGGCAAGTTTTAAGACATATATTGTAAAAATGTGTTATTTATTAGTAAAGATATAGGCATAATAAAATTGCATAATTTGTAAATAATATTTGATTTTTCTGACAATTTTCATTTTTATGGCATCGAACAAACCAATGTAGGTACCTACATATTCAAAAAATGTATCCGAACCATTCGATATTACTTACGTGTTCGAATCGTTTCCATGGCTACAGAAAGAATGTGATATTCAAATAAAATTTGTTATGAATCGAATTTATTTAGAAGGTTGTTGTAGGTAGGTACCTACCTAATACTATTTACTTACAAATCAACAATAATATACCTATACTGATTTCCTATAGGAAAATTATTTTATTTATTTATTTATCAACCGTTTGTCCGATTATAATGAAACTTTGGTGAATTGTCGAGCGTATGCCCAGGATGGTTTTTGGATTTAAACTTTTTTCTTATTCTTCTTCTTCTTCGTGTATTTGGTCGTTTTACCTATGAAGGGGGAGTATCCTGGGAAAAGAAGGTCCGACTGTCCCTCCATCTCTTCACAGGTCTTCCAGGACGGGTTCTGCATATAAACTTTTTTCTTCTTTTTCTTCAACGTGTACTTGGTCATCTTACCTATGAAGATGAACTATCCTGGGAGATGAAGGTCCAATTTTCCTTCCATCTCTTCGCAGGTTTCTGGATTTAAACTTATTTCTTCTTCTTCTTCTTCATCGTGTATTTTTGGTCATTTTACCTATGAAGTTGGAGAATCCTGGGAGAAGAAGGTCCAACTGTCCTTCCATCTATTCGCAGGTATCTGGGTTTAAACTTTTTTCTTCTTCTTCGTGTATTTAGTCATTTTACCTATTAAGTAGAGCATCCTGGGAAAAGAAGGTTCTTTCATCTCTTCGCGGTTCTTCCAGGATGGTTTCTGGATTTAAACTTTTCTTAACCGACTGATGGGACGGGATGTAATGAAGGGAAGGGAGGCACTAAAGGGCCTGAAGGGACGGGAGGTATAAAACTGCCTGAAGGGACGGAAGGTACTGAAGGGCCTGATGGGAAGAGACGTAATGAGGGATTAAAGGGACGGGAGGTACTGAAGGGCCTGAAGCGGCGGGTCCTGGAGTCTAATTCTTTTTCTTCTTAATTTTATGTAGACCTTTAGGGCAGTTTTTATACAAACTATTTCCTATTGTCTAATTCATCTTCTTCTTCTTTTATGTATACATTTGGGTCATTTTTTTATAAAAATTATTTCCTTTAGTCTAATTATTATTCTTCTTCATTTAAGTACGTAGACTTTTGGGAGAGTTTTAATACAAACTATTTCCAAAAGTCTTATTCATTTTCTTTTATGTAGACCTTTTGGTCAGTATTTATACAAACTATTTCCAATAGTCTAAATATTCTTCTTCTTCTTTTTTGTAGACCTTTGGGTGAGCTTTTATACAATCTATTTCCAATAGTCTAATTCTTCTATTAGGTATATGTATTTTTACTTATTTTATGTAGACCATTGGAATAGTTTTTTATACAAACTATTTCTTATAGTCTTATACTTATTTTTCTCTTTTTTATTTAGTCTTTTGGGTTAGTTTTAAGTCTAATAGTCTATTGTGCAGAAATATTATTAACGATATGCACACTTGATGAAAATACATATGAAATGAATGGGATATGGGATGTGACGATATAACCTGCACTAGAATCTTTTCAATACCTTTGTTTAATTAAATTTAAACCATTTATATCATCCTATTTTGAATAATTTTCAACACCTAATATTTAAAGAATGGGGGTTGTGGCCATTACTGAACTCTTCACAACATTTATATTCAAATTAAAAACTATTTACTATAGTTCAAGTCTTCTTCTTCTTCGTTAATGAAGACTTTCAGTCAAATTGAGCAAAAATATAATGCACACTTGATGAAAAAATATAAAAACGAATGGGATGTGACCAATACTAGATCTTTTCAGTACCTACGTTTGTTTAATCAAATTTTAACCACATCCCAACATCCAAAATTACTAAATTTTCAATAGGTACACATTACAATTTGTTTTCGATGATAATATTTAAAAATGGGGGTTGTGGCCAAACCAATCTCTTTACAACGTTGATAAACAGTCATATTTAAAACCATTACGCATAGTCCATGCGAGCAGAAATTGTATAAATATTATACTTCATTCACACTTTATAGCAATATATAAAAAAGAATGGGTTGTGGCCATCACTTGAACATTTTACAATACTTAAACTCAATCAAATTTCAAACCACTTTTCATAGTCTGATATTGCAAAATAATTGGGTGACAATATTATAAAAACGATTGCTTTTTCTTTCACAATTTTACATTCTTGGCCAACGGCGGGACATAAAAGCTAGTTCAAAATAAAAGAATAATTTACGGAACATAAAATAAAAGATGTATTTTATTTATGCTCTGGCTTTTGTAACAATTCAGGTACAGTAACTTAATTTTAAAGCACGTGACAATTTAGTGCCCTACAAAAGCAAGACAACGATATAATTTATTTACAAAATAAAGAAATTTAAATAAAAACTGTTTTCTTTACCTGCCTGCAAGAATCATGACAAGATAATATGTAATTATTTATCGAATTTTTGTATGACAGTGTACCAAGAAGGGTTCATCGATCAAATAAGTCAATATCTTCCAACCGACCCGAGCAACTTTATGTTGATAAATTCGATACAATAACATTCGGTATGTAAGGGACACCATCATCACGCATATCCCATAATGTGGGGTAACCAGAGATGGGTGTGCATTTCTTTATAAAAGAAAGCACGACACATGCGTGTATCCATCCTCACACACCAGCCTCGTCACACCGTCACCGCGTGGTGAACCTCGTTTCTGAACTATGTGAGATGTTGTTATTTTGTTTGTTGTATTTTTTATTACCTACTCGGCTTGTAATAATATGAATATATCGAGGATATACATACAAGTTCATTAGAATAATTATCGGGTGTTTTACTACTACCAAAAGTCATAGTTTTTTTTTCATTTTTTTATTAACACTTGATAACTAGTCCAAATGCTCTAAACTAGGTATCATTAAAAATGACTTGAGCATTTTATTTGTATTCCCTCGATATATTACCTATTGTAAAATATTCAGAAACATGTTTATGATATAAGAAACGAGATTGGAATGACTCATAATGTAGGTAAGTATTTAAAAAAGATGTTAGTCAGTTCGGTTGAGGTAAGTGTACATCACAAAACACGGATGACAGAAGTATTACGATGAAGACACCTTGAAATAGGAGATACTAAGCCATCTAGGTTAGGTAATGTTATGGTACCAAGAGACCGCAGATGATCGTGATTTGTGGGTAAACAACGTTACAACATAAATGAAGATTGCAGATTGATTATTATGAATACAGTTACATATTATGATAGGATATATTATAAATATGTAAGCTTAATTATTTACAAGATATGTATACCTGGGAAAACATTAAACAATGAAGCCATATTACATCATCAATATAAAAAGAATGCACTAAGATACAAATAGGCACCTATAACTTAGTAAATGTTATTCAATTCAGACGATGTCTAAATTGAAGATTGAAATGTATTTTCATTCAGTAAGTTAGTTAGTTAAGGTTCTTCGAATTGTTGGTATTGAAATTCATCTGTTATTTTAAGTTCTTCGGATGGTTGGCATTGAAAATTATCTGTTATTTCAAATTCTTCAGATTGGCATTGTAAATGACATGGTATTTTCGATTCTTCACATAATTGACATTGAGAATCATTTGTTATTTTAAGTTCTTCAAATTGGCATTGAAAATTAACTGTTTTTTTCGATTCCTCACATAATTGACATTGAGAATCATCTGTTAGTTTAGGGTCTTTGGATATTTGGCATTGAAAAGGATCTTTTATTTTAGTTCCCCTGGATCAATTGGCAAAAGTTGAAACTTGTAGTTCCAACGTCATCTAGTTGAGTAAGTTGGTTTAAGACCAAAATATCCTGTATATTTGAAGGCTCTACACAATCGACATCTTGTTAGTAAAGACTAGGTTATATACACAAGTAATAGTAGGGTTTATTTTCACATGACTTGATCAGAAACATCAAAGCTGTCTATATTCATAATATATAGACAGTTTGATTTTGATAAGTAATGTGAAATAAACCCTATATTATGTGTATTATAAATGTCTTTACTACACAAGATGTCCGATTGTGTAAGAGCTTCAAAATTACGATATTTTGGTCTTAAAACCAAATTCTCAATAGATGACGTTGGAATACAAGTTTCAATTTTGAATTGATAGGGGAACTCAATAAAAGGCCATAATTGGCGAGCAAGCGCTTAAAGTGACGTAAAACAGCTGATAAAAAAAACAGCAAAAATAAACAGCACATAATATTATGTACCTCTTAAGCCTCGTATGTGCCTGAATCCCCGGTTCTCTTTTAATAGATATACATTCCAACTTTGACCATTCGTCCATAGACTCTAGCTCGTGAATTTGAACTTGCCACTTTACAGAATTCTACATTCCAATTTTAAATACAGTATATTTATATACTATACCTACCAATGCTAACCGAGCGTAAAAAAACTGTGTTAGCATTTCGTCAGGGACATGTCATGAGGTTAATTCAAGAAAAAAATGTATGAGCTTTTAAATTAAATATATTCAAGTTCATGTAAATCCAACGGTGGAATCTAATCAAGGTACACAATTGTTAGTTAGTTACAACATGTGAGAATACTTGAACATCAGAATCGTGTATATATTTTCAATGTCAGGTATAACAGACTTTTCAATTATTTTAGAATATTATTGCTTTGGGTATAATTGTATCATTAGAGTATAGATAAATACCTAGTATGGAATCCAAATGAGCTGGGTATGGTATTAACCGAGGGATAGGATCTCGGCTATTCGAAGAATGTTGACGTAAATTAACTCTATGTATATAGGGAAGGGAATACAAACATAGTTCATACATACTAACAGACGAAACAAAATATTCCGTTATTCTCGAGGCAATCATTATAGTTATGTATCCCTATAATGGTGGGTGGGTATGTCATATCTACGATAACAAATACATTATTTTCGTTTTAATTAAAACATTCCGATGAAGCGATGAAACAATATTATTTAAATTATTCTGTACCTGTATAGCAAAAACAAAAAATGAATATAGGTACATTGAGTCATTGTCACATCAAGTTTTAATCCTGCAACTTTAACAAATATAATATATTATAAAAACGCAGGTTGCAAGGAAGTGTCAATTATTATTAGGTATTTATTTTTGTATAAAACAGTGATTACTATGACGTAATGGGTTCTTACATTTACAAGCTCATCATTTTTATAATAAACTTTCGCAGGTAGGTTTACAAATTATATTTATCCAAAATAAGTAATCAAAAGAAAATCACGACCCGAGAAGAAAATTTAATAAAATTGGATGAAAATATTTTATTTGATAAACATTTTGATTATAAATTATTTGATGACTCTTACTTAACCTTGCCTTATTGGTATGAATAAAATTTTCCGGGAGACATCCAATCACCAAGTACATAATATCAAGTGCACTGCAAATTGCTTTAATGGCTACAGTAATAATTCAATAAATGTAACGTAGAAACATACCACAGTGTGGTCAGATAATGATACCAACGCAATATAACTGTCAAAGCGACTATACAACATTATGATACCTACAACATTTTACTACAAACACTGACTGTTGGTAACACTGCATCATTTGATACGTTAATTTTTTTCTTCGGGAAGCACACAGTAATGTAACAGGATATCATAATAAATAGATTGTCAATGATAAAATAGTTTCTGCAGCTAGGTATTTCAACTATCCATAAAAAATAATATACATTTCAAAACACAGGATATTATGTAGGTATATTGCGACAAGGAGAGTACAGATAGGAGTGAATAATTTTGATAAGAAATTGCCTTATGGCAATAAAACTACATTTGTGCACTCGCTGTACATGAAGATGTATAAATATATAGAAGCTAGTCACAAGCATAATAAAAAAAATCGCAACTTCACAACGAAGAAATATTACAATTACTTATAAAACACGACAGTTCACATATTAGTGATAACGAAGATGGGTCTAATTTTTTTTTAATACTAGCCAATCACTTGAACACAAAAAAGGAGAGGGTCAATAATTGGTTAGACAACTATATATGTACTTTAAAATTAATTATAAATATAATATAATTAATATTATTGTTCATCTCCACCACCGGTAGGTATTAATATATTATATATATATATATATATATATATATATATATATATATATATATATATATATATATATATATATATATATATATATATATATATATATATATATATATATATATATATATATATATATATATATATATATATATATATATATATATATATATATATATATATATATATATATATATATATATATATATATATATATATATATATATATATATATATATATATATGTTATATTTGATGTTTTCACGGGTGAAATATGTTATAATATTTTTATCTCGGTTTTCCCGTGTCAGTAGGTCTTGACTAAGACCATTTGTCTTCCGACGTTTCGCCTGAATATCACCAGGCATTTTCAAGGACTTAACGAAAAGCACGCGCGCGACACACGTCTACTCACACTGAAAGCTCACCGACGGTGACGGTGAGCTTTCAGTGTGAGTAGACGTGTGTCGCGCGCGTGCTTTTCGTTAAGTCCTTGAAAATGCCTGGTGATATTCAGGCGAAACGTCGGAAGACAAATGGTCTTAGTCAAGACCTACTGACACGGGAAAACCGAGATAAAAATATTATAACATATATATATATATATATATATATATATATATATATATATATATATATATATATATATATATATATATATATATATATATATATATATATATATATATATATATATATATATATATATATATATATATATATATATATATATATATATATATATATATAATTATACTATGTAGCTTATTGTTTTAAATTATTCCAATCGGAATTTATATATATATATATATATATATATATATATATATATATATATATATATATATATATATATATATATATATATATATATATATATATATATATATATATATATATATATATATATATATATATATATATATATATATATATATATATATATATATATATATATATATATATATATATATATATATATATATATATATATATATATATATATATATATATATATATATATATATATATATATATATATATATATATATATATATATATATATATATATATATATATATATATATATATATATATATATATATATATATATATATATATATATATATATATATATATATATATATATATATATATATATATATATATATATATATATATATATATATATATAATTATATTATGTAGCTTATTGTTTTAAATTATTCCAATCGGAATTTATTAAATTGCTTGTACATACCTACACTTTTCTTTTGTAAACGTATGACTTGACACCTTTTTTTCAGAGACCTCTCTATTTTGTTTAAATTGTACATCACAATTCCGCCTCTACTGGTGGCTGTACCCTAATTAAAAATAAGAAATATAATTCAGACATTCCTCACTCATCACATGTAACAATAAATGTTGACAAATCCACTCACAGTAATTTCCATAATAATGACAACACAACACGGCCACAATAATTATTATTATATTTTTCATCTATTACTAGCTGCACGTGTTTCAACACATACATATTGTAAATACTAAATAATTATATATATGTACCTACAGCTGAATGAACAAATTATGTATTTTTTTTTTAGAAAATTAGCTTAAAAAAATCGTCACGACAGCCCGGATAGGTGGGTACCTAACTGTAGGTACCTGGGTGAGGTGAGTAATATAGCGGGATAATAATTTATTACAGTGCACAACCGACTAATGGCAACATCAAACATCTCATATTAAATCATCTTTGGCCGGTACTCGGTATACTGCTCTGCTATTACCGCGGGCGGTAAGAGGACGAATGCCACAACTGACAAAATGTTTAGACACGATTGATTAAAAAATAATAAGACGAAAATTATATACAAGAACCACAAAAAAAATATTTCCCATTGACCTCGCGAAAATCATGCGACTGATTTAAATTGGAAGAGGATCTACACATGGGTAGGTATAATAACTTAATGAACCATCGACTAAAAATGTAGAGAAAAATATATATAATTTTGAATAGCGATATCTTTTTTTTGGATTGTCTAAAAACAAGACAAAAGTGAAATTAATAACATACATACTATCACGCCATGTCTCTCACAGAGTAGCCAAAAAGACCGAGTAGGTACCTCATTTTTCTATTCAAAACATAGTACCTACATAATAATATATAGGGAAAAAATTGATATTAGATATAGTACGCAAGAGGTAACTACATGTTTTATTTGTATTTCTGTTAATAATTGTATGCCTTTATTATGTGCTGACCTTTGAACAGTATAATAAAAAATACGGAAAACAAATAATGCAATTCGCTTCGTTGTCCACACAGCGCCCGAGACAATTTGATGTACCGAGATAATTGATATTTTTGAAATCACGTAAATCGTTAATTAAATAATGGCCGTGTAATATTGCAGATATATGAAAATGGAGCGAATAAACTAACTACCTAACATGATTGGACGACGTCTCTGTAATTATATTGTGTGCTATCAGAGATTACTTACACTTAAATCAGGGCTGGCGATGTCAGAGATAATGTAATTCTATCAAAATATAATGATAGTTAAAAGATATATTTAAATAAGGTGAAAAATCAATAAGAAATGAAAAAAGAAGTTCAGAAAAGATTAAAAATGATATTATACTGAAAACTAATGTTCGTTAGTGAAAATAACTCTGTGCCTTCATAACCTGAAAATCTCTACCACAGCTTAGTGCCATTCATCATTTCCACTACAATTATATGGGCTAAAATAAATGAGAGTTCACGGTAAATTTTCTGATTATATTTCTTTTCTTTTTCCTTCCTGTTTATGTTTATTTACCTCTGTTAATTATTTTGCATCAAAAACATGTAACCACAGGGCAAATTGAAACAGTACTGCCTCAGAACAGACTTGTCTAGTGAGGCAGTAAATTTCCAAATAGGAACAATTGTTCATACTATGTTTATAATAAGTTAATCTACAGACACACATGTAGCTTTCACACGCACCGGCATGCATGCCCATACACTTCGCTGCCGGTTACCCGGCGTCAGCTACCCGGCAACCGGATCGTGTGAAAAGTAGCTTAGGCAGAGTTTCTCGAACAAAGATTAAAGAAAAAATGTGGTTAAATTACTTTGATTTCACAAAATTGTTCAATAATTTTGGTTGATTCGTTAATCTAATGCCGTCAGACTACACAATTTTTATGAAATCAAAGTATTTTAACTATACTATTACGGAAAAAAATTGTTGAAACAATCCAGCATAACAGTGTTTGCTATAAACGTGGTTCAAATATTGAACCCAAATTTGATTACATTTCTTATATATAAACATGGATTAAGAGATGAACCGTGATTTAACACAAATGTCAAATTGAACCGGCGACGGGGGTAGTTTAACACTGGTTTGACTTGACAATCCACAATTTTGAAGTACGTATGACCATAATATAGGTATGAGAAAAACATATAAAAAGCGAATCCATTAGAACTTTCGATTGACGTTGATTTCAAACAAAAATATCGAATGTCAAAAAGTGCAATAGCTAGAAGGTTGACAGAACGATTGTATAGCGCGCAAGTGTTCCGTGCCGCACATACTGCTATGTGGTCATGACAACCAACTTAACAAAACTAAAATCGGTGTTGTCGTATGAAATAGAGCTCAACATCGAGTTCAACTGAACTGCGGTTCAAATATTTTTTTATAAAGAATGTTTCAGTTGAATGAGGAATAAGACTTTAAACTGGATTCAATTGAACCGCAATCTAACCACGATTCAAGGATTTTTTATAAATAACACTGTAAAAGTTTAATTAACTAATAAAATACATACGATTGTTAATAGCATTTCGATTTAGACATAGATTTCGTTCTGAAAACATATGGACTACAGGAAGCATACGCACTGTAATAAATTTCAAATATGCATAGTAGGTACATACAAGTTTTTAGTTTGTATAAAAAAAAGTCAACGAGATTTAAAAATATATAATTGCGAGGCCCTAATTGCAACACAGGTGATGAACTAACGCTGTACCCATAAACAACAGAATTTTATAAATCGTGGACGGAACATACCTACACCGATAACTTGAAAATCATTAAGCCAAATGTATAATATAAGACACAAACAGCCAATCATGAGTGAAATTATTTATTTTTTTAACTTTTGAATTAATGAAAAAAATAATAGTAAAAAAATAAAGAAATAAATCCAACAGCAGTACCGAGATAAGGATAAAATATATTATAACCCTTTCACGATAGTCAAATATGTAAAACGACTGGGTTGGGGCCAACAATACACTCTCCACTGAATTAGATGACAATATTCCCGAATGAATGCATAAATAAAAACAATTATCGAACTCAATTTTCCCAAATGTTAAAGATTCGACAAATGAAATCACTGTAAAACGGAAAACTAAGAAGATTTTGTACCTACATTACGTACAGTTGAATGAACATGTAGTTTGGGCCGTATAAGACTGGAATACTTCAAATCATGCAATAAGCGACACTTATAGCATGCAATCTCTACATGATACTTATTGATATATGAATGCAAAATAAAACATTTAAAAAGGCAAAATCAAATTTCTCCGCTGTTACAAAATTGGCATCGGCCTCAAACTTTTTAACCGCAAAAGATAAAAAAGTCCGCTTGATCTATTTACCAGAAATCAGTGAAAGTAAATTATTGCTCAACGCCACATGCAGAACCAAGTGCAAATCTGCAATTCAATTTATATAATGTAGGTACCTACCTATCTACCAATAGTGGCACAGTTATGGTACTGAATCGCTAAACAGCGGCATCCTATATAACATAACCTAATGGCATCTCGAGAGACAATGTAAACCTACATATTATATCAGTCCGGCTGATGACTCAGTGACTAAACTCAACTAGGCCTTCAAATATTCGAAACACAAACTATTCGTATATCGAATCACACAATATATGTAAAAGTATACATTACAAAGTTAGAAAGTTTCGTGAAGCATGGAAACCCATTAAATATATGTATAACAATATATTAAAATTCAAAAAATTCAATTCACGGACTCAATTTACTGCGACCAAACGTTTTCGCCGAGACTACCTACTCGGCACTCCATTTCGAAAAGAAACAAAATTTGAAAATTTTCTTCAACACCTTGATAATGATGAGCGGTCTTGGTGAAAATGTTCGATCGAAATAAATCGAAATTGTAGAAATATTCTAATAAATTTATAAATTCCAATGAAAATGTAAACGTTTGTGGCAGACCACATCTCGAAATTTCTTTCGAGCGCGCGCCTAGCGACGGCAAGTACATTTGTTTATCGCTAGGCCGAGTTCATCGCCCGCAACGTCAAACAAGTGACAATACTCCTCAACTGGGTATGACACTTCAAATAAATAAGTCTAGAAAGTTCGAGGACATTGAACTTGCTACCCCCAGCGCAGCACTATTTAAGGGAGTCTACACCTCTACACGTCGTCACTTCATTTCCGTATTTCCGTCACTTCGATTCGTCACATCACGCCGCCGTTCTCGACCACGCCGTCTCGCCGACACTTCGTCTCTCGACCACCGGTCATCTCTCGACCTCGCGAGCACGATGGTACTTCACCATGCGAAGATTTGGACACTTCGAACACACCCGCTAACTCGCTCGTTATACCTACTCATCGTGAGAAAAGTTCCTTTGTAAGTTATTTCATCAATTGTAAATTTACCCTTAAGCAAACTATTAATTATGATCAATATACTCATTGTTACTTTTGACCATTCTTTCTTCTTCTCTCTCAACCACTGTCCTTGTGTTCTTATTTCAAATCATATCCACTTGGGATATAGTAAACTCTCTTTACTGGTAACCCCTCTGGTTACCACATATATTTAATAGTAACCACTTTGGTTATTAACTACTGTTAACCAAAGGGGTTACCAATCAGCTTTACGTTTATAAATAACTTATCATAACGCACCCCATGACGCTTTAAAGATAAAAAATAAGGGGTTATGTCTGTCTGAGGAAACAAAGTGTTCGAAACCTTCAATATCTGAATTGCTTGGATCCTAAATTAAATACTTGAAAAATGAACAACTAATTCGAATATCGTATCGGAAGCTCTAAATCCAACCCAACCCATGAAGCGCGAACGGAGTAGGTATGGTATAGGGTCTGAATGTCAGCAAATCGACGTTGGCTAATGCAATAATTGTCCCATATATATGTCCAATTAATCGATTCCGTTATGCAATAGGTGCAAATTAATATTGTGCGTGCAACCGTTGACCAAGGATCGATACATAATACATACGTACAATGTGTACCAAGTACTAACAAACACAACACGAGATACGTTCGTCAAACTGAGATGGGATGTCAGCCAAGCGGCGATACTGTACAAGCAATATGCTAATTTGTTGGTACCTATTACTATTCTTAAGAATTCACCAGCAGATACGATGAAGAAACAAAAAAATCGAGTGTTATGTGGCAACACTAAATTCTCCAGTATAACTTAGTGTACACTTCATTTATACTTGTACAAAGAATTACATATGTAAGATACAACGAATATTTGAGGATAAGGTATCGATCAGTCATAAAAACACAGAAATTTAAAGAAAAGGCTAACAGCAAAACAAAGTTTGTAATCTATTCGATGGAGTAATCCAAGCTGATCTACCAACGAAGTAAAGAGCCCGCTAAGCAATATCATTTTCTTCAAAACATTTATATAATACTTATGATGCATTACAATTAAGTCGGAGCGTCTCAGGTCTCGTATTCAATATTCGATTTCGAACGAAATTAAGAATAGCAAGCAGGTCAGATGTTATAGGAATTCATATTCATGTTCAGCCCTAGATGGCTGCTCAATCATTTATACTCCAGCAGTTTTACAACCGACCCTAAAGAATAAAATAAAAGTAGGTATAGTTAAAATACGTAAAATTGTGCAATACTTTTGGTTGATTCATTGAGGTCTAATTCTGTATACTTATACTTTGTTGAAATACTCCGGCCCGAGAGTCCAACATGTTGGGACCACAAAATATCAGGTAGGGCTATAAAGTGCAACGGGTCGCCTAGCCCCTCAAACAAAATAAACCTTCGGCACGATATTTAATTTCAAACGATATGCTAATTCAATCATTATCGGGTTGTTAAAGATTGCTTCTAAACAGTATCGGCATATCGTGATCTGTGCGAGTTTCAGATACGACAGCCGGTATGGTATGTTTGGTAGGAGCGTGACCACGTGTATAATGTAATTGAGAATGATCGTCTTCTGGAAACATCCAAGTTACCGAGAGAACCAAAACGAGACGATCGATCCGGCGGCACGCAAGCCTCGGCCGAAATTCATCCAACGATTATTTTTATTTCTCAAAGGAGTAAATAAATTAATACCTAATGATTCGGGAGTTTGTTGGATGTTTAGACGTCCCATTGTTCGTGTTACGAACTGAAACAATAAACGGTTCTAATCGAGCAATTTAAATTTGTATGTGCGTGGCAATGTCATATTTTGTCATCCAATAAATAAACAAAAAAATAATTAATCTTCTTCGAATAATGATAATTAATCGAGCGAGTAATAAAACACACAAAGGAATGACAAATAAACAATTTTGAAAGAGGGCAATATATGCAAACATTGCACTTATATCGTTAATACCTGATATGACTACTCTAAAGTTAGTTAAACACAATGTATTAATTGTCCCGACCTATATGATCATGAACAAGGTAAACCGCGTGAAAATACAATAAATTCTATGGAAATGGGATATTTTATCGAAGAATGTAAACTAGGTATACCTATATGACTGAGCTAGAAGCAGGATATGGCGTGAACATTAAGTTGAAGTATCTTGCATTCGTCTGTCTATACCGAATACGGATAACGGCGTGATGGTATGTAAATAAACACTCATTGGCTCGCCAAACAAAATAAATACTGAATTATTTCATTCGTCAACCCTCATGAAAAGTTTTTAACAATGCTAAAAAAAGATACCACAGTAGAAATATTTTTCTGTTGCAACATCCGTCGATTGTCATTCGCATGGGTCCATATTATCGACAGTCCAAATCGGCACATGTGTCACGCGTCATCAGAAAAATATCAACTGCAACGTGTAGGTAGGTAGGTACCTATGTACGGTACGGTGTGCGCTGTAGGTATAGATCCCTCAATAATGACACAATGCGGCAGAGATGTGATAGAGAAGTGGACAAAAGCAGATGCGGGCGATGGGACCGGAATACATTCGGGAAGTAAGGAAGATACTCTTAACATCAGCACTGTGCGGGCATGGGAAGATCCCGTGGGAATACCTGACCAAACTTCTCCAATGTAGGTATAACAAAAATATCTAAATACTAAGCATTAGAAATTTATTAATGGCCACTAGCGGGCATAAAAGTTTTTTTTATGATTTCGATGATCATCTACAATTAGTTTAGTTTAAATCGGAAAAACTCAACATATAAAATAGGAATTGTCGAATCCACGCTGATTACTGATAGCCGCAGCCCGCAGCATTGTGTTTGTTGAATAATAGCGGAAGAATGATTAACTAAGAAAGATTTATCGTGTAATTCTCGCATCTCTTGATCGGAAACACTATTTTATGGACTCAGAAAGAAATATCTGTGCAGCAATAAATCCAACGTTTGTACGAGGTATAAAGAAATGTATAAATACAATTCAGTAGGTATTTAACATTTAAAATACACTGAAAAAAATTGTGACCACCGAACTTGCTACCTGCGTTTTTAGCCAAACCTTTGTTATCAGTAACAAAAGTTAATATATTTTTGGCTGTACTGTTAGGTTAAGCGCACAAAATATTTAGTAGTACGAAACGAATTGTTTTGTAGTCACTAGGTATAGTTTGGTTAATTTTAACAAAACATTTTTTTCAGTTTATATTAAGAGAAATAGTTCCAAATGAAAAATATATCTACATAATTAAAAAACGCTGTGTTTTTAGTATGAAACGTGTAAATCAACCAAGAGCAGATAAGCAAGTCCTCTAAATACCCGTTCTTCTGAATATCCTATGAGCTTAGGTAACCTCGTTTATATTTAAAGATAATTATCGTTAACCATTCCCATCTGAAATGAAAACAGTAAGTAGGTACTCGGATTCAGTACACTATACCTAGGTAATGTATCAGTTAATATTCCTAACACATAGTGGGTACCTTGTGAGTGACCATAAATTTCCAAAAACCATATACACACATAATTAAATTGTGATTATTCCGAGGTGACAAATAACTCACTGTGTGGTCGACATACAAGGTGGGGTATAAATCTGAAAGAAGCGAAACATCACAACTATATTGATAGAACCTATTGAATGTTTGTGTGAATACATATAGACACAAAGTTCTAACTAATACATACATAGGCACATCCTCATACACACAAAAAAGCAAATGCTTGCTCTATTTCAAGGTGTTTTAATTCTAGCAGTGTTATTTTATTTTGACATTTTAGAATATGGTGCTGCCATCTGTATGATAAGATTAGCACCAGGTTAAATTCATCGTAAATATTATGAATTTAATCATGGAAAAGTCCAAAGCTATGGAAAATACCAACCATTTTAGTACGTTTAAGAATGGCTGTATTCAGGTTAGCAAAAACAAAATAGAAAAATCATAATTGATGCGTCATTATCTTTGTCGTCCATTAAATGTCGCAAAATTGCACACCGTGCATCAGCCGGCCGCTCACATCGAGATGAACCCAACCAACAACCAGATGCGGCGAGGTGATAAAAATAATATTATCACTATGTGAGAGAGACAATGAGACACCTGCGATACGGAGGTGATAATGATCACGTGTGATGCGAAGGTGTATGAACACCACACCGTCTACCTACTGGCCGCGGCCCCGCCCCCACCATCCGAGCGGCGGCCAATGGGCGGCCGGCCACGCCCACATACACCCCCCACCACATGACACCAGTTGCGGACATCGCAACATATTATCGTTACTATCGAAGATAACAATAATAAATTACTGATTTTTATCATTTATATACACTTAATTGAGTATTAAGAATATAAAAAGTTACATACGAATAAAACTTAACCGATGTGTTCAATAAAAACGTAAAAGTACGAAAACGTTTTCACATAATATATAGGCATTTTTATTGTGAATATTTTTTTATAATATTATTTAATAAAAATCAACGAATTAATAGCACAGCTAGATGTTTTTTTTTCCGAAAAATATTGTTATATCATATAACTATATAAGGATTTCAGGGGGGCAAGTCTGGTCAACCGTCGAAATCAAAACCCTCGTGATTACCCATATCACGGATATAATTATCATATAGAGTACTATGATATCTAAAGATATTTTAGAACTCCATATAATAATTATATCCATGATATGGGTAAACATGTATGGTTTTGATTTCGACGGTTGACCAGACTTGCCCCCCTGCAAAACTGCCTTATTTCACAGTATCCGTCATACAAAAGGATTGAAGAAATAAAAGCGACGGTTTAACGTTACTACAAAAAGATTTCACTTAGTGAAATATGTAGGTATTTGATAATACGAAAAAAGGATTGCACGAAGTGAAATTTCACATGTTGATGGAGTCAATGATATAAACAGCATAAAAAAATTTTTTTTTTGTCAAAATGAACCACAAAGTTAATAAATCAATATTCGAGAATATATATATACACAGCAAGCTATAAACAGCAAGCTAAAAGAGTGTAGCTGAGATGGTATGGGCATGTATACCCATACCATATATACGACAATATATATTTATCTCCCTCGTTTATTATCCATAGGAAGGCCAATTGCTCCAAGATCTTACACAGAAACTGCTTGCACGAAAGCGATACATAGAACCGCAAAGTATAGGTACAGCTTGATGACGAAGAAGAGCCGACCCAAATAACAAATAGGTATAGGCAGTAAGTTGGGACAGTCAGGGAGAAGAAAACATGTTGATGTGAGGAGTGCTCTTTTATTTTATTTATTCGAGGTTACATACAGTTTTTTTTTTAAATAAACATAATTACTCAAAATTGATTAACCACCACTAAACCAAGATTGTAACACCAATAATTAATTTACTTATGGTCTAACAAACAATGACATTTTTTTTAAATCTCAATAGAAATGAAGTTGGGATATTATAGAAGAACCAGGAACTCAAAGCACCTATAAGGCTTACGACCTGTCATCAGCTGGTTTACGTGATCACTTTATGAGCTTACGCAACGTTAATTACACCAATTACACCTTCTAATTGAGTTCCCTTATCAATGCAATTTTGAAAGTTCTATATAATATGTTAATAATGATAAGTAGATCCGTTTGAAAATAAGACTTTTTATCTTGCCTTGAGTTCCTGGTTCTTCTATAATATTCCAACTTCGTCTCTATTGAAATGTTTAAAATTTATCAATAATATCATTGACTACCTAAAGGGAAAAATCCAGTGTTTACGTTTATACAACTTTTAAAAAATATTCGAAAAAAAAAAATCACACACCTAGGTATTATGTGTAGGTACAAAAAGATAACAAGAAAAACTCAACAAGGATACAAAAAAAAACAATCAATATTAATTTATCAATACAAGGTAGGTAAATTATTAGTATAAGGCAACATCAAATTTTGTAACAGGTACTCATAGTAGGTATCAGTGGCGTGCGAGGGGTCCTTCAGCTGGTTCTGGCCAAAAAAAAACTACATCCTCTGTTTAGTCAACCTCCATGAATATCTTTTCACCTTATATTTTTTCTTTAACTCCTGTTTTGTACTATGCACATAGCACCAATTACACGCATTGCGTAAAGGTAGGAGCAAATAATCAAAATTGCATAATATTATGAATATTTCAATTCTATTGATAAATATTTTAAATGCAGCCCTTTAATAACTAAAAGTATTGTAATAACTAACTGTAAATATATATCATGAATGTTAGTTAAAATATTCAGAGACATCTATGAACTATCTTTCCAACCATTATCACAACAAATTTACTAGCAGTAAATGTTTTCATCCATTATTTTATTTTTCGTCCATTAGTTTTTATTCATAGATGTGATATATTAATCGATATATTACTCATATTTACGAAAAGGTTCTTTTTCTTATATTTTAATAATATTTATGAATTCCTTACAAATTGTACATACATTATTTATGAAATTTCTTACATATTTTACAAAACGTTTATTTAAAATATAATTTTTACTTGGTTTTTTACAATGAAATCGAATTTTTAAACTGCTTTGAATTACGTGGCAAATGCATAATACTAATATTTTAAATATTTTTTGAAATTTTATTAGAAACAATTATTATCACTCTCCCTTTTATTTCCAGTCATTTAAAAGATAAACGATATATTCGGTATGATTCGAATCAAAACAATTCAATATATTTACATTAGCGCCAAAATCTTGGCGTAACATACAATAATCTAACGGTCGTTGATGTAAAAATGTACCATGTTGAACCAAACCATCTGAATATTCTTACACCCATACATACAAACTGTTGAAGAAGCTTCTTACATGCCCAGCATAAATCTTACCTTAAAAAATACACAAATACACTAACACAAACAAACAAACTTTGTTTCTTTAGTCACGTGTATTGTATGCTCAAATGTATCGGGCATACTGCAATGAATATTAACGACAAAAGTAAAAAGAGATTTATAATTTGTCGCGAAATAAATCGTGAACCATATATGTGTTCTGACATTTTAGCTACTGTTATCAAAACTGTCAATGTTTCTTCCTTGGAAGCAATGTTGCATACGTTTTAAATTCAGTGTTGCAACAGACGAAAATAATTACAGGCAAATTGTACCTACAAAGGACAATAAAATAAAGAAATTTTAAGAAATTCATATCTCCGTTAATATTTGCGCTAGATAAAAAATAAAAACCGTTTTATGATTCGTTATACGCCGTACAACTCGTTGATATATTAAAAATATCGTACAAGATTTTTAATTTTTTTTTTATTTTTGATTTTTTTTTTTTATTTTGATAGTCATGCCAGGCATCAGTGGCGTGCAAGCCATGCATGCCTATATCAAAAATAAAAAAAAAATTAAAAATCTTGTACGATATCTAAAGTAATAAAGCAATCAAAATGTTAGTGTTTGTGTGTGTGTGTGTGTGTGTGTATGTGTGTGTGTGTGTGTTTGTCTCACTTTTCATAGTCTGATATTGCAAAATAATTGGGTGACAATATTATAAAAACGATTGCTTTTTCTTTCACAATTTTACATTCTTGGCCAACGGCGGGACATAAAAGCTAGTTTTTAATATATCAACGAGTTGTAGGGCGTATAACGAATCATAAAACAGTTTTTATTTTTTTTCTAGCGCAAATATTAACGGAGATATGAATTTCTTAAAATTTCTTAATTTTATTGTCCTTTGTAGGTTCAATTTGCCTGTAATTATTTTCGTCTGTTGCAACACTGAATTTAAAACGTATGCAACATTGCTTCCAAGGAAGAAACATTGACAGTTTTGATAACAGTAGCTAAAATGTCAGAACACATATATGGTTCACGATTTATTTCGCGACAAATTATAAATTTCTTTTTACTTTTGTCGTTAATATTCATTGCAGTATGCCCGATACATTTGAGAATACAATACACATGACTAAAGAAACAAAGTTTGTTTGTTTGTGTTAGTGTATCTGTGTATTTTTTAGGGTAAGATTTATGCTGGGCATGTAAGAAGCTTCTTCAACAGTTTGTATGTATGGGTGTAAGAATATTCAGATGGTTTGGTTCAACATGGTACATTTTTACATCAACGACCGTTAGATTATTGTATGTTACGCCAAGATTTTGGCGCTAATGTAAATATATTGAATTGTTTTGATTCGAATCATACCGAATATATCGTTTATCTTTTAAATGACTGGAAATAAAAGGGAGAGTGATAATAATTGTTTCTAATAAAATTTCAAAAAATATTTAAAATATTATTAGTATTATGCATTTGCCACGTAATTCAAAGCAGTTTAAAAATTCGATTTCATTGTAAAAAACCAAGTAAAGATTATATTTTAAATAAACGTTTTGTAAAATATGTAAGAAATTTCATAAATAATGTATGTACAATTTGTAAGGAATTCATAAATATTATTAAAATATAAGAAAAAGAACCTTTTCGTAAATATGAGTAATATATCGATTAATATATCACATCTATGAATTAAAACTAATGGAAGAAAAATAAAAATATATCACATCTATGAATAAAATCTAATGGACGAAAAATAAAATAATGGATGAAAACATTTACTGCTAGTAAATTTGTTGTGATAATGGTTGGAAAGATAGTTCATAGATGTCTCTGAATATTTTAACTAACATTCATGATATATATTTACAGTTAGTTATTACAATACTTTTAGTTATTAAAGGGCTGCATTTAAAATATTTATCAATAGAATTGAAATATTCATAATATTATGCAATTTTGATTATTTGCTCCTACCTTTACGCAATGCGTGTAATTGGTGCTATGTGCATAGTACAAAACAGGAGTTAAAGAAAAAATATAAGGTGAAAAGATATTATGGAGGTTGACTAAACAGAGGATGTAGTTTTTTTGGGCAGAACCAGCTGAAGGACCCCTCGCACGCCTCTGCCAGGCATATAGGCATGTATGGCTTGCACGCCACTGGTAGGTATGTATATATATTGTGTATGTAGGTACAACTTAATATAAAACAAAATATTGACATTTAGAAAATGAACAATGTTATGAACGATACCGAGTCTTCTATAGGTATAAAAAATGAATGAATGAGATTCCTATGGTCAATGGCTCTGGTGTGCACATTAAATATTTATATGCCATACCGTCAGACAATCAGAGCATTAAAACCGCGACCATAAAAACGGACCCATTAACTTGATTATTGTAATAAATTATCGATATTATTGCTTATAGTTGGCAGTACCTAATCGACACCAATCGTCTTCATATATATTTAATTGATATTATTAAGAAAAATAAACTTTTACGAATCTAAATATTCAGACAAAATAGTCCACAGACTTTAAAGGAAAAGACAATTCTTATGGAAGACAAAAGCTTTCATGCAAAATATATACCTTTTGTCATTTGATAGACCCGCAGGTCTATGGGAGAGAAGCTATGTGTCCTGAGATGACAAGGTTCAAATGTTCATCCATGAGTTATGAGTGTCCTGAATGACTTCATTGGCTACTGTATAAGCGAGCCTGTCACTATATGGCTACATGGTCTCTCAAATATCTTCTTCTGGATCTAGTCCATCTGACGATGTCCTCTATTTCACATGCTATCCTTGTAGCTACGTTGCGAATTCAAATATATTATAAGACCACATAAGATACCTATGATTGTTTTAATAATAACGCTTGATGTGATCCAGGGAAGGATACAAGGGAAGTTAGGACCAGGACGACAAAAAGTTTCATGGCTCCGTAACCTGAGGCAATGGTCCAGAAAAGCACTGCGTCAGTGTACAGGGCCATAGTGAACAAGGTGGAGATAGCCCTGATGATTGCCAAATTCGCAGAGGTTTTCGATTTTTCATAGAATGTTGTTGAAATGATTGATAATAAATAGAAAGACAGCACCCATATATTATTGAAGGGATATTTAATGAGATATAGAGCTCGCTACAAAAAGTAAGTAAGTAAATTCCAATAATTAGTTATATTTCGAAAAATTCATTATATATAAAATATTATATATAAGTGGATATTTGATATCGTCAATAGACGAAACCACTTAGGTACGTCACCACATGTAGGTACATAATTGACTTTCTCTGTACTGAATAGTCTTATGTATCGATAAAATTAATTGCGGTAAATAAATATATATGAATGAGTTCTAGGAACTGACCGCTCTTGATAGTTCTTTCTTTCTAAACACACGTAGAATGTAATCGTGGATTCCTCGACAACTTCATAGTATAACATTAAATTATTTTCAGAGCAATTTATTGCTGTAATGAAACGAATGTAGGTACCTACAGGTTCGAAACCAACAAAGACAAATTTTTCTAACTTTACCTTTACTCAAACGTTTCAATGTTGTAAATTTAAATCCTGCCTAACATGTTTAAGAAAAAACTGAAACTGACACGAGAATTTTGTGAAAATTATAATGGCATACACAGTGGGTACCTACAGGTATTTACAGATATTTAATAAAATATGAACTTCTTTATTTCTTTTAATTCACAGAAAAAATGTGCTTTATAAATATTGATTTTAGAAATGCGTAATATTGAATGCCTGCTTTAAATATAGAGCTGTCAACCGATAAAATATGTGTATGTTTATAGGCGTTGTATTCATAATTTTATTTATTTATTTATTATATATACGCCCTTAATAGGGCATTTACAAAAAAATACATGATAAATAGAACAATGTAGGCATAACAAAATAACAATAAGTGTAAATACATCGATTATATAGGTACATAATAAAAAAACGTAAGTAGTTAAAGGAAGAACAATATAAAACAACATAATACAACATAATAAAAGAAAATAGAGATAAACGATAAAAAAAAACTAGACATAAAAGAAGAAAAAAATAAATAAACAGTATTACATATTCAATTTAAACAACAAAAATAAACAAAGCAAAGTAAAAATCAAAAATTATAATATGCGTTAAGCATCCTTTTGAAACCATCTATAGTGTGTACATTAAATATATCAACAGCACTATATTGGTTTCCAAGGCGGTGCAATCTATGTATTGGTGAGTTAATGATAAAGTTATTTCGAAGATTCTCTATATGAAAAGGTGCATTTTGACGTGAAGCAAACCTTGTAGGTACTCTGAATTTTATCATTTCAACTAGGTCAGGGGTGTCCAATATACCGTTGATTATGTTAAATAAACATATTAAATCACAAATCGTTCTTCTGTTTGATAATTTCGATAGATTTAAAATACTCATTAGAAAATGATAATTTAATTTTTCTAAAGGAATGGATAATTTATAATTTACAAATCTTAAAAATTTATGTTGAACCCTTTCGACCCTCAATGAGTGCACATTATAAAACGGCGACCATATAGTTGAATTATATTCAAGATTACTACGAACAAGTGATGTATATAGGGTTTTAAATGTATTAATAGATCTAAAATTTTTGACGGTTCTCAAAATATATCCAAGGCATTTTAAAGCTTTATTTAATTTTATGCGAAAGAAATAGCCATCATGACACAGGCTTTGCCTAGTTTGATGGTGATTAAAAAACCTTAATGACACTGCTTTCTGCATTACTGTATAATATATGTACATGTTTCGGCGCTGGTTCAGTGAATTGGTAGGTAATTTTGCTCTAGCCGGCACGATGCCCGACCCGTTTAAGTGGACTGTAATTTGTGGATGAACTTGGTCGAGGAAGGAGAAGACAAGGGAATATTATCACCAGAACTGAGAGCGACATACCCCGTTCCGGCGATTTACTGGAGGTTGCCTTCCGCCCTCAGATGGACACTGACCAGAGCATTCGAGAAATGTACATACACAAAACAGCACAAATAGATACAGGTATAAATGAAGATGAATGATAACGCGCGTTCTTGAAGTTTTCTGAAGAAGGTTTCTATACCGCGCGATATATCTCGTATGCAACTGAATAATATGGCTTCTCCGGGCGGCGCGGCGAGCCGACGACTAGCGGTCGTCTCAGCGTGGTGACAATACTTTAAAAGGATGGGATATAGGTAGGTAGGAACCTAAACGCCCGAACAGTACATGTTAAAAATAGTATGAAATATAAGTGTATCAGTATTTGCCAGACATGAATAAATAAATAAAAATAAATAAAAATTTTGAAGCTAAAATTTTCTAAATTATATGTAGGTACTCGCTGAAGCACTTTGACAGCCTTAGAAGTAGGTAGTTACCTACATACAACAGTATTGAATAAACCAAAATAAAATTGAACAAATAAACTGCTGAATGAACAAGAAACATCTAAATATCCATATCATCATCATTTTTCTAGATAGAAATAGATACTCACTCTTGTATCGAAACAAAGTCGTGTTTCCGTTTTGACGAAATCAAACGGCACTTCAAACATAATAAACAGTTATAATTAAACACAAGAGTAGGTAAGTACCTGGAAAATTTATTTACGGAAGTCATATTAAAAAAAAAATAAACGACAAATAGTCACGTATGTACCCGATAGATACGGAAATAGGAAAAAACGATGACCCCATCACAATAGACAATATTGTTATTTAATACTGCTGACGTCAATAGGAACAGACAGACAAAATAGGGACATGGAGGACAATGAGTTTATTCCAAGGCAATATGCGCCAGCAAATCACTTCATTATGACAAGTCTACGTACCTACTATACATAATATGTTGTTGGAATAAGATACAGTTAGAAGTTCTCTGAAAAGAAACTATATTAAGCTGACATACAAATCAGCGAATTATATGTTGTGATGTGTGTGTAAGGTCTGCCATACCAAGGACATGTGTCAATCGAGTTGTTTTGAATTTCGCCACAATCATCAATCATTACTATACAATATTAATAATGATAAACACTTCCTTGCACCCTGCGCAAGTGGCGAGTTTTTCTTCCAACTAACCAGTGTTTCCAGCCCAGAGAAGCGAGAATTTAGAACCACGAAATGACAATAAGAGAATATTTATTTATCAAAACCTCGAAGATTCAAATGAAACATGACAGTCTTTCAAAGAACTAAGTAGGTATGAAATTGATGCATCAATGCCGAAATTTCAAATGCCTATAAAAATATTCTAACAAAAAAAAAATGCAAATAAAAATCTTTCACATACAGTAACTTACATTTTTGAACATAAATTAACCTACAAAAAATATTATAAAGCGGTTATTTCGTACCAGTGACTTTCATCTCTAATCATTCGAGCTTATCTTTCAGATATCTTTCACTCGGTCACATCCTTTTTTTTTGTATACAATCTTTGCCTCAAATAGGTACATCCCTTGTACGTCTAATAAACTTTCTTCAATTATCTTGATTTCTGACATCCAAATTATTCAGAATATTCATCCTTCAACGTACCATACATTTGAATCCAAACAAAGGCAATATATACCTACAAGCCGATAGAAGTTGAATAAACCAACAAAACTAATTCAATTAAACGACAGTATGTAGTTTCATTTAGCAGATGCTAAATTTCCAGAATGCACAACCTTTCCAGGATACCTCAACAGGATTTTTTGCAGACTCCGCACCCCATAGGGAACGTTATAGTGCTTTAGTTTTGTATAGCCTTACTATCTACTGCAAATCAGATCCCAATTTCGAATTTTTCGCTAAGAACCTAATTTTAAAGCGGAGAATAATGCGGTAGGTAGGTATGTTTTAATCATAATAGCTGATAATTTGAATGATGTACGCAGACGACGAGTAGGTAAGTTGTAAGCGAATATCGGATTCGAGTGTACAGAGCAAGGTTACTGTTCATCTCCGAAGTGGCTTTTCTTGTGTTTTTCAGGATACCTCAAAACGAACTTGGATTTTATCATTACCTTCTTCTCTTGGAATGCGGCGACAGAGGCGGCAGGTGGTGCATCGCGGGCGGCATAGGCGGCAGCGGGGGCTGCGGTAAATAGGCGGGAGGGGCGCAGGGCGGAGGCCCGTAGCCGCCCTCGACACCACCCCCGCCGCCGTACCCGTACATCGTCAGGTTGTCCAGGGCGAAGCCGTCGCTGTACACTATGGAAGATTGCTGACCGCCCGCATGGAACACTGGCAGCACACCCAGCCCACTGCACCCGTCCTCCGACAGCGCAGCCGTCGTTGAAACGGACGGCAAAATTGACAAGTAAACTGACCACCGAACACAACACAAAACTCAACACATAAAGAATTCGACTTCAGCGGAGAAATCCTGCGTCAAAATATAATAAAACACTAATACGAGTTAAGTCGAAATTTACTCTCTAAGAGAAAATGAGAGAAAAAACAATACTTCACACAGCCCAGTCGTGCGCCGCGTTGGAAGTTTGTCGCTAGAGTTTAGAGTTCGGACATAAATCATGTGTGGACGCCACGTGCGTTTGACGCGGACTTGTGAAAAATCTCCCGAGACATATCTTAGCTATACGTAGTAGGTATGCGACGGAATAAAGAAGAGATTTTTTTTCGTATCGAAAAGGGTTTAGGTACTTTTTGTGGAGGTGTAATATACACAACTTAATATCGGCGATAGCACATCACAATTTAAATAACTGTCCATTAAACTCCGTCAACGTGATAAAATAAAAACAACAAAACAAGAATAAAGTGAACCCACACAATTTAAAAACAAACACCTATTTGAATCGGTGAAAATAAAACAAATTATACATCACAATTTTAAAATTCAGTTGAAACACAGACACACGAAATTGATCGCCGTATTATTAATTACTTGGTGACTTGTATTAAAATTATCATCGACGGTATATTGTACTTGTTCGCGCTACGAAGTTTTCTGTACGACGGACGAAGAGCGGCGCGACACATCTGCACACCGAGACTGTAACGAGACTGACTGACTAAATACCGAATATCCCAAGAGTGCCGCTGGCGCCCCCGCACTTCGCTCCGCCACCCGACAACGAACGAACGACTATAGTTTTCCCAGCGCAGGTAAAAAAGAAATAATGCAACTAACTAGGCATAGGTAACATTATCATAATAATATGCTCAATTATAAGACTGCCCATCAAATCACTATTGGAAACGTAATCATTAAATTATTGTTGAAAAAAACATTCTGACATGAAACATATGAACAAAAAAAACGATTTAATATCATATGATCTTGATTAAACTATATTCATGGTTGAATAATATTTTGATTCGATCGCCGTGGCATAGTGTTATATCGTTTGATTTGTGTGAAGGCGTTCTGAATTCGATTCCCAGCAAAGTAGAAATTTGTAAAAAAAGTATTTCTCACGCAATTCTTTCTTCAACATTTGTCTAGGTTAATTGGGTAACAATTGGCAACAGCACAGAGTACAAGGAAGTATTTATAATATATTATGTAATTCTAAACAATACATGTATATAAGCTCACCCCACTCTTTTATTGAATGATGTTGAAAATAAGAGAAAAGTCATTCGTTTTTATTGGTTGTATTGAAAAAAAAAAATCAAATAACCGACGCTGTAAAAGAGGCCTTCTATGGAATTGATTGAATTAAAAAGAAACATTAAATAAATGTAGTTATCTGTACAAAGTACGTATTATGTAGGTACGTAAATGTAAAGGAACATATAGTTTTACAAGTCAACTAGTGAGATTCGGTATAATAACAGATAATAATCATACATAAAAACAATATAAATAGACAGAAACACGTGTTCAAGCTGCTATTCGCATAGCATCAATTATACTGGCAAGAAAACAAGTTAATAAAAATTGTCGAGTCGAATAACAAACAGCCGGTATTGTCAAAATTCATGTAAATAACAAATTTACTATGTACAGAATATAAAAAAAAATACAGATGGGAAAAGAAAGGTTAAAAGACCGCGGCTGCGATGAGATGAAGTTGAAGAAAAATATGTCTTTATCACTAAAACTTTCATTATATTGTCGACAAATTTGGGGGATAGTTGAAAACTTCCGATAGTTCGTTCTACAAAGTGGAACGTGAAACAACTCAACATACTGTATTCTTCAACTATACATACTGTACCCATCAACAGTTGGATCTCATGTATTACATGCAACTAGTGTAGTGTAGGTGCAGATCGCGCACAATGTAGGTAAATATGTACCTATACATATACATAAAATACACGATCCCCTAAGTTACTAGGCGAGGGGTAGGTAGCTGGAACCAATTCCTATAAAATAACACATGATTTCAGTGACAATAAATTGACTACACACGTGGAGGTGAATGGAACTATGTATATACCTACCTATGTATTATGTAGGTACCTGGAGAAAGAATAAAAAAAGTTACGAAAAATGTTTCATTTTGAAACAATAATAATGATCACGCGCCGAATTCCAGAACCAGCCTGTTTACTATTCAACTTTCTACGGACAAGATATAATAATAAACCGGGGGTTGTTAAATGTAAAATATTATGTCATTGCGATGTCACAACTGTGGAATATTTTATAAAACTTAATTCATTCAATAAATTATTTTATAGGTAGTTTATTGAAAGAAAATGAATAACGGTTATTCTATCCAATAAATCATCATTTAATGAAAACAAAATAAATTTGATTATTGACATAAGAATCTATTGAGATACAGTATATACCTACTATGAAAGCCTCATTTTCTAAAGAATGAATATGTCCTAGTAACAATTACATATACATCATCATACATTACCTAAATTAAACAATAAATGCTTGTGCTATAGGTGAACGAAATCGATCGTGGCAGGAGTCGATATCGCGACCACTGGATTACTTATCCAGTGCGCTAGCCGCTCTGCCACCATCCATCTCTATACCAATACTGTAGTGGGTACAATAGTTCTACTATGTAATACACTAATAGGTAGAATACACTGAAGTAACCACTATCACGCTATTAGCCAGATTATTTTTTACTCCTCAATAACCCAAGGGGATGTAGTGGGGAGTTATGATTTCGCAATTTTTAAGGGTATTTTTTTTATTGCAGATTATCAACTAGTCTCATGCTGAAATTGTATTCTGAAAGTTTCATCACAATATTATCTGTGTGTGTGTGTGTGTGTGTGTGTGTGTGTGTGTGTGTGTGTGAGTGTGTGTGCGCGCGCGTGCGTGCGTGCGTGCGTGTCTGCGTATCTGCGTGCGTGCGTGTGTGTGTATGTGTGTGTGTATGTGTGCGTGTGTGTGTGTGTGTGTGTGTGTGTGTGTGTGTGTGTGTGTGTGTGTGAGGGTGTGTGTGTGTGTGAGGGTGTGTGTGTGTGTGTGTGAGGGTGTGTGTGTGTGTGAGGGTGTGGGTGCGTGTGTGTGTGAGTATGTGCTATGTACGGCGTGTTTATTTTACGATTCTTTTCAAATTTTGCAAATATGTTTATATAATACTCGCATAGACCCCATTAGATTTTGAAAGATATTCGAATAGTGCTTCTCAATTTTTTTTAACTGTCAAAAATTTCAAAGACCCCAATCTCAGGAAACTTAAAGTTCCTGAGCTTGGGGCACATCACTTTCATAAAATGGCATCGAAGAGTTATCAAGTTTACATAATAAAATATTTAAATAAAAAATAATTTAGCAAAATCATTTCGTGAAAATGCTGAATATTTTCCATACAAAATTTGAATAATTTATAGAATGACTTGTTAGTGAATAGTTTAGCGTTGGCCACAATCCACTTGTTTTGTTTGATTTTTCACTTTTGACAGAATTTACGTATGTGTAACTCAGAAAATAATTTTATTAATTAATAAGTGATTTTTTACCATGTATTCAGTGTTTTGAAAAGACAAATAAAACATCCAGCTATAGTTTGGTACAATTTTTACCATGTATTCAGTGTTTTGAAAAGACAAATAAAACATCCAGCTATAGTTTGGTACAATTTTTATTTTAGTTGTTGTATGATTTGTTTTTTTTTCTGATATATAATTAAAATTAGAATAGAAGTTTTTTATTTTAAAAACTGTCCTGTAAAATTACACTTTTGAATAAACCATGTTCTGCATCTCAGGTACAGAATGGAATTATGGTTTTTAAATCAATGACGATTTTTTTTACTTTTATCACAGTATAGAATCAATATAGATATTCTCAGTGATATCTGAGCAAGTCAACACCATATAAATGATTAATTAAGAGTATGCCAATGGAGATTATCTATTGAATAAAAAAATAACTGTTTTGTCTATATTGAGAGATAGTCGAAACAAGGGTTATGGCAGGAAACAGAGTGAATGGAGCACTTAGACCAGTTATGACTGATCGCTATCTCAGTGCCAACCTTGACGTAAGTAAGTGAAACCTGGACATGACAAAAGTCGCATGAAAGCAGAATAAATGCAGTTGAGATGAGTTGCTAAGAATCTGTAACAGAACCATGTATGGCAGGGTAGGAAATGAAGACATAAGGAAAGAATGTAAGATGAAGAAAGAGGAAGGGGAGAACGAATGAGGAACGCCTGACGATGAAAGTAGACAATGCGCCCTGGAATGGAATGAGGTCGAGGCCGCCCAAGGAAGAGATGGCACGGCCTTGTGAAAGATATTCTGAAAGACGGAAATGTAAGAAGCGTGAAAAACAGACGAACATTTATGAGACGATGCATGAATGTTGGCGAGGCGATGAATGTGTGCCAAAGAAGAAAAATGAGGCGTACGGTTCTCTCTACCTAACCCGTGATGGTATGTACGGCAAAACTGAGTTGAAAAATACCTAAAATAATGAATTATATTAAATTACTTAAAATAAGCAAAATGAAAACTATTTTTTTTTTAATTTTTTACACTTATAAATATACTTGACCACTGACGCGTTCCGCTCAAAGAGTATCTACAGAATGCTTATGCTCTTTGAACAAAAATTTAGTTTTTTTGCTTATTTTAACATAATTGAAAATGGGATTCCAACAAGAATTGACAATCGGAAAATTAGAAATACTCTTAAATTATGTATGAATGAATGTAGAAGACATATTGAGAGATTCTGTATATTATGTATGTAGGTGAGATAGGTATGTATGTATAGTTACTAGGCTAATATTTTGCAGAGGAAAAATGTGTTATAAAAACACATGACGTGCACGCCACCAGAGTTAGGGGGAGCTATCTATGTACCTATGGGGTAGGAAGCGAGGATTAGCGAGGAAATAATATTTACGTAGATCCTTCTACACTCCACCACTAGATGTGATGGTACCAGATCGACACAAGAACCAGAGGGGCGGGTATGAAGAGAAGTACAGAAGTTTAGAGGGGGATGAAAACGAAACAATATTTCAAGGTGAACGAACTTGAAACAACACATACAAATGGGTTTATCAATGTTACGAAACGTCAAAAAAAAAACCAATCAATACAGACTAGTGGTATTACTCTTCGTTGGGTACACCCTGGGGAAATGGCAAGTCTATGGCATTTTTTTCAGTCCGGGAAAAGCCAGATTTGAGTGAGAAGTAATTAAAAAAGTCTTCACAGCTGGGAATCGAACCCAGTATTCGGCACAATGTTATTGAGTTGGGTTTACTGTTTAGGGTTAATTATATTCTATTGAAAAAAAAAATTGTGTTATTTTTAAATTCATGTTAATATCAAGAAAATTGAACTACAATAGACTACAAAAGCCGAAACTCAACACAATTACACTGTGTCGGGATCCTGGGTTCGATTCTCCAGAGGAGAAATCACAGAAATGATAACAGAAAAATTTCTTGGTACACACCACCACCAAAATTTGGAAGCAATAAATATAACGAATTTGAATATTACCGGAATAAAATTGAAACAGAACTAAAAACTAATATTAAAAAGTACCTACATGCTGTATTAACAAAGGGATTTAAATTAAAATTAAAAATTTCACTTCATTTTTTACTATAGGTAGGTACTAGTTGCATGTAACACATGATATCCAACTGTAGATGGCGATAGTATGTATGATTGAAAAATACGTCCAAAACTTACAACACAAATTAATAAGTATTTTAAGTTTTTTTTTCTATATAAAACATGTAGGTATGTATGTCAGGATAGGATAGTAGCATGATGTATGTTTGTAGATTAAGTAGCTATTAAACTATTGAGTGAGATATTGTGTAGTGTAGTGTATACTGCCCTACAAATTGTATGAAACGATGTCACTAAATTCAATCTTTATAAAAATTGTTAAAAATAAGTTCGATATGTAGGTACTACTACAATGTTCATATTTATTATAGAATATTAAATAATCTAGTGTGGGTGTTCCGGTTTTTTTCGGCATTTTTAAAAACTTTGGAAATACAGACAGTTAAACACATAAATTTATCATAAAAAAATGTTTTTCTTAATAAAAAATGTTTATTAAGAAAAACATTTGTACGTATTCTTCAATTATGCATACTATCGCCTTCGACAGTTGGATCTCATGTGATACATGCAACAAGTTTTAAATGGATTACTTTTCCTGGCTGATTGCATTACTTGAATCCAGTTTTCTGGAATATCTCGAAAAAACAAATAAATTTATCATAAAAAAAATGTTTTTTTTTAAATGGGGCAATAATATTGAATTGTCCTTTCGTATCTTAATTTTAAAATGTACTTTTTTATTTCGATAAAAAAATACGATTTATATTTAAAAATTGAATGTTTTTGGGATACCCCCGTTCCACCTCACTTAGCGAACCAATCCCCTACTCTTAAATCGTAGCTTGTCAACTCTGCGTGTTTATTTGAAAATATTTCTAACGCAAATCTTGTTTGTATGGTCTGGAAACACTGAACCGATTAATTTAGAAGAAACTACCTTTACATTTGCGGATTTGCCCAAGAGGTAAGGAAGTGAATAACATTACTTTTCAAAATATGGAAAATCGCGCTATAACATCATCTATTATTATAACATGGTTGCGGAGAGTTAAACAAATCTGATACCATCCATTTTGATAACATCAAAGTAAGTCTATATGAATGATATAATATGTCCGGTACTCTAAAAGATTTCGCCTTATCAAATTACGTGAGCAAACTAGCCACTTCTAATAGTATGATAATAAACCAATGACGCTATCAGCCCAGTGACACGAGTAAAAAAGGGAACAATCAAATAATGTACCTCGGTATGGGAGCTAACTAGACGGCGCGTCCCTTTCTGAACCGGATGCGGATATTGAATGTGGACGGGCCGAAGAAGAAATTTGAAACGTTTCAAGTGTTTGGTAATCATAGACATGACAAATATCGACAAATACGTGACAATATCGATCAAATAATATACATTCAATTATATGATCATATTGATAAGACTACACACAAAATTCAGGAATGAAGTTCACCAACCATTCTGAATCTAGTGTCGTCTCTTAAACAAAATAAATAATCACAAGAAATATTAGAACAAAATTCTCAGAATTTACCCACTATAACTTGTCGTCGGATACAAATTATAATAATATAATCTAAATATGAGATCTTAAAAATATTATAAACAAATAAAAACGAAAATAAACACCGCAGGTAGGTTTTAATATCATCATAAAAAAATACCCATAAGACTGTCATAAAAAATGGAAATGAATTTAAAAAAAAAAAACGTTCGTCAAACTGGTAGAACGTCAACAATGAACGGCAAGTAGATGGGTAGGCAAGTATAAAAGAATAAGAAGAAGTAGAATACTAAGAAATAATAATAAAAGTGAACTGCTAAAGTTAGAATGAAGAAAGAAAGGAATTAATGTCAGCGCAGGTGAGTTATGGCGGTACGGGGACACCCTACAAACAAATGTATATATGTATGTAGGTATAGCATAATATTATAGATACATAGGAGACTAAATATTAAGGGGATTACCTTCGGATGACAGAAAAACAAACCAAAAACATCATTTATATTACAGTTACCTAGTTGAGTTATATACTATATTGTAGATTTGTTATGAGGGCGATTCAATTAGCTATTTTATTTAATTTTGTAAAAGTTTATTTATTTATTTTATTTATTTATACATCTTCTTGTACGTACATAATATAAACAAATATAATTGTACACTGGCGGGTTTATTGCCATTAGGCAATTTCTTCCAACCAACCAGATTACAAAGTATGACAACATTGTGTATGTACAACAGCAAATAAATAATAGTAAAAGAAATCAAAGAAAATACGTATAACACTTAAATACTATTAAAACAAAAAAAATAAATCATAGCAAGAAAAAAGGATATTATGGTAAGGATATGAGAGGAAATCGGGATCAGGTGTTCAAGGATAGATATTCGTTCTTTAGTTTTTTCTTGAAAATACTAAGTGAGTTAGACGACGCAATATCCGGACTAAGGCTATTCCATAATCTTGCTGATTGTACTTCGAACGAAGAGCTGAGAAATTCTGTATTATGGATAGAGATGGATAGTGTTGTACTTTCAGCAGATCGGAGTGGAAGTCCATGATTGGATAAATAAGTGAATTTGCTTTTGAGGTACTGTGGCAGGTTTGGGTTCGAGAGAATATTGTACAATAGTGACAAAATGTGTATATTGTGCCGCTGCACTGGCGTATCCTGGGCCAACAAAGAAGATTGCGGTAAGATGATATGCGATCTAATTTTTTTTAACCCAAAGATGAATCTGATACATATATTCTGAAGACGTTCAATTTTTTTGAGATGCACTTCATTTGCATCCAAAAAGCATAAATCGGCATAATCAAGCAATGGAAGAAGAAGTGATAGAAGTGTTTACAATATAATATTTTCTCAACAAACTGTAGAAACAGTTTGTTCATAATTACAAATATTATTAACGTTTTGGGGGCTACCTTTACTCTGCTTTTTCTTAAAGAATGAATATGTCCTTGTAACAAGTAAACATACATCCACATACATTCCCTAAATTAAGCATAAATGTTTGTGCTATAGGAGAACGAAATCGGTCGAGGCAGGATTCGAGCTCGCAACCACTGGATTACAAACCCAGCACCCTCTGCCACCACCCATCTGAATGTAGTTTTTTTAGGTGAGACGAGACTGGTGAGCGGGTATACACGCTTGTGTCGTGTTTCCTTTTATCAGGTAAAGCACTCCAATGGTGGTATGAATGAATAATTGCCACGTGAGAATTATTTGAAACGATCGATTTCGAATCGTTGAATTTTCTTCAGGATGACAAATAACTCTAATAAAAGAGATGTAATTGTGTTTTTTTGTTGAATATAATGTCATTAATGACATTATTAAAATTAATTGAAAAAGAATAAAAGAAACACGGATATGTCAAAAATGTAAAATAAATATTCCAATTGTCGATTCGTTCATGAGAATTCAATTCTCTGAATGAATCGACATTATTAAGCCAAGATGCGTGTACGAAGGAAAATTTTGTATGGCGTAGTGGACTTTTTGCATGCTAATAACACCAATTAGAGGCCTCGCAGCATATGGTTCCCATACATACTCAGAATTCGGAGTAGAACATTTTATGTGAGTTTTGTGTGGGTGTGTGTTTGTGTGTGTGTGTGTGTGTGTGTGAGTGTGTGTGTGTGTGTGTGTGTGTGTGTGTGTGTGTGTGTGTGTGTGTGTGTGTGTGTGTGTGTCTGTGTGTGTGTATGTGTGTGTGTGTGTGTGTGGTGTGTGTCCGTCCCCCCTTATAACTTTTGATCCGCTCAATTTACAGAGCTCAAATTTTCAGAATATATAAACACTTATAAGCCTACAAAACTTTTATACTCAGAATTGTGAATTTTTAAGTCAGGGGTTATCAACTTTTGAAATTTTGGTTTATTTTTCCATATATCTCAGAAACCATAAAAGAAAGAACACTGAAAATTGGTACAAACATAGAAAAATACAAAATCTCAAATTAGTTTTTCAAAAAAATTCCAGGGTTTCTCACATTTTTTAATAAGAAAAATATTTTTTTATGATAAATTTATGAGTTTAGCTGACTATATTTCAATTTTTTTAAAAATATCGAAAAAAGCCGAAACACCCCAACTAGAAAATTTAATTTTCTATAAAAAATATGAATATTGTAGAAGTAGATCTCAATTTTTTTTTAACAATTTTTATAAAAATTGAATTTAGTGACGACATTGTTTCATACAATTTGTATGGCAGTCGTCTACACACAATATCTAAGAAGACTTAATTGTTTGATACTAATCTCCAAACATACATGCATACCATCATGCTGTTTTCATATTCTGGGTAAAATCAAAGGACTGACCTCCATACTATCCTATCTTGACATACATACCTAGGTACATGTGTTGTATAGAAACCCAAATATCTTAAAATATTAAATAATTTGTATTTATGGGTTTATAGTTTGGTACTTATTCTTCAACTGTACATACTATCGCTATCGACAGTTGGATCTCGTGTGTTACATGCAACTAGTATAACATAATATAATAAAAATATATAATACGAGAATGAGTGTTAAATAAGTATTAACTTAGAATGTTGTTTCTCTTTAAAGTGTGCTTTTTAGTTATGTATATAAAATTAAATATGTACCTATGTTATATAAAACAATAAAATATGTTATTTTTAGAGCAACTCATCTCAGTTTTGTTTCACCATTAACCCAATAAAGTGATATATAACACATTATAAATATTTCAACTGTGCATAAAGACGATAGGATCCTTAACCGTTCACCCCCAACCCTCGCCGCGATAAACATTTTAAATGACAAAAAAATATACCAAATATTCAGTGGATGAGTAAGTTAGTAAAGATACAGATGGTATCACGCGACGCGACCGTAAATAATGTCTCGTCATAGAAAGTTAAGGGAGGACAAAGGTGGGGGGAGGGAGAATTTAGAGTATAAATAAGATATAAAATTGTGATTTATAATTGCGACATTAACCTGTCCTGTCCCTGTCCCTGTCCCACCAGCCTTATTTTATTTTTAATAACACAACTTTTATCACAAATAATAACGATCACGCGAACTTTTCCATTCTTTTTTATTTCATTTTTGGCACAAATATGCGCAATGCTCTATGCTTTGTGTTATAAAAAAGGAATAGGGCCGTTTGTTACCACCGATAAAAAATTGGCAATGCAAAATAAGTTTATTGCTTTTTATACACCTACCTATTGTTTTATAGAAAATTTCATATTTCTATCGAAAATTTATGACATGTCACTATTATATTTAAAATTTTGATACATACATATGTAAATATTTATTAAGATGGGTGGTAGCCACGAGTTCGAATTCCGCCATGGCCGATTTCGTTCATATATAGCACAAGCATATGCTTAATTTAGGGATTGTATGAGGATGTATATGTAATTGTTTATATCTTCTTCTTTACGTCCCTCTGCGAAGGTTGGCGACCATAAGGGCAATCTCCACATTGTTCACTATATACAGATACGCAGTGCCTTTACTGAATCTTCGTCGTCCTGGTCCGTTCATCGCTTGTATCCTTCCCTGGATCACAAGCTGCAGGCGGTAGAACTTTTTTCAGCACAAAGAGCAGCACAAAACTGAACTAGCAGCGCTCTTAAAATAATATATATACCCTAGTATATTAGATGGCTGCATACGGGAGCTTTTCAGTCATATTTAAGATATACCTCGAGTCTGCCGACTTTTCACTAATCTACGTAGCTCGGCTAGGTTGAAAATGATCGGGGAAATTCTCTGTGACACCTGGATGTTGAATACAAAGGCTTAGACAAAACTACTTACCATATAAATTAACCATCAAAGCGGAAATATTTGAGTCGCGGCGGGGACAGAAACGAAGGAGAGGGGAGACAGAAGTATGAGGAGGAGGTATGGAGATGGAGCATTTACTGTTAAGCAGAAGCAGCAGCGTCTTCTCATAATATAATGAATTCGCATTAATCATGAATAATTGATTATTGCCGAGTTGGAGCGTGGAAACGTCATCACGAGCACGTATCGGTTGCTAAATGAAAATTTCACATAAAAGGACTATCTACAATTTATATAACAAAATTTAACATGATCAAAAAAACTGAATAGGGCAATTTACAAACTCACCATGTCTCTACTAAAATACAGAAGAGGAAATTAATACGTCAACCATCACAAAATTCCCAATTAACTGGGTTTTCAGTCTCTGTGAAAAGATATCACAAGTCAAATTACTTAATATATTATAGAACTCCATATAATAATTATATCCATGTAGGAGAAGATATCACAAGTCAAATTACTTAATATATTATAGAACTCCATATAATAATTATATCCATGTAGGAGAAGATATCACAAGTCAAATTACTTAATATATTATAGAACTCCATATAATAATTATATCCATGTAGGAGAAGATATCACAAGTCAAATTACTTAATATATTATAGAACTCCATATAATAATTATATCCATGTAGGAGAAGATATCACAAGTCAAATTACTTAATATATTATAGAACTCCATATAATAATTATATCCATGTAGGAGAAGATATCACAAGTCAAATTACTTAATATATTATAGAACTCCATATAATAATTATATCCATGTAGGAGAAGATATCACAAGTCAAATTACTTAATATATTATAGAACTCCATATAATAATTATATCCATGTAGGAGAAGATATCACAAGTCAAATTACTTAATATATTATAGAACTCCATATAATAATTATATCCATGTAGGAGAAGATATCACAAGTCAAATTACTTAATATATTATAGAACTCCATATAATAATTATATCCATGTAGGAGAAGATATCACAAGTCAAATTACTTAATATATTATAGAACTCCATATAATAATTATATCCATGTAGGAGAAGATATCACAAGTCAAATTACTTAATATATTATAGAACTCCATATAATAATTATATCCATGTAGGAGAAGATATCACAAGTCAAATTACTTAATATATTATAGAACTCCATATAATAATTATATCCATGTAGGAGAAGATATCACAAGTCAAATTACTTAATATATTATAGAACTCCATATAATAATTATATCCATGTAGGAGAAGATATCACAAGTCAAATTACTTAATATATTATAGAACTCCATATAATAATTATATCCATGTAGGAGAAGATATCACAAGTCAAATTACTTAATATATTATAGAACTCCATATAATAATTATATCCATGTAGGAGAAGATATCACAAGTCAAATTACTTAATATATTATAGAACTCCATATAATAATTATATCCATGTAGGAGAAGATATCACAAGTCAAATTACTTAATATATTATAGAACTCCATATAATAATTATATCCATGTAGGAGAAGATATCACAAGTCAAATTACTTAATATATTATAGAACTCCATATAATAATTATATCCATGATCATGAGGGTTTTGATTTCATCGTTTGACCGGATATACACCCCAAAATCGAAAATAAAGGTTTTTCTTAAACGGAATAATGGTTCTTAGATCAAAATATTTTTTCTCACAGCATGTTATTCGATTATTCAGGGTCTCTTAAAACCATTTCTTTGACAACCATTACCCTTTACACAATCCCTATGTATTCCAACTGTCGATTCGTTCAAGAGAATTTAATTCTCTTAATGAATCGACAGTATAAAGCCAAGACGCGTGTATGAAGGAACATTTTGTATGGTGTAGTGGACTTTTTGCATGTCAAAAACACCAACTTAAAGGCTTCGTGGAATATGACGTGTTCTACATATGGATGAATTCAGAATTTGAAATAGAACATTTTGTTTTTTGTGTCGTCGTCCCCCCTCATAACTTTTGATGCGCTCAATTCAAAAAGCTCAAAATTTCAGAATATATAGTAACTACAGACCTACAAAACTTTTATACTCTAGTATAAAATTATACTTATAATTTTATACTTTTGTTTCAGTCAGGGGTTATCAAATTTTGAATTTTTACTTTATTTTTTCATATATCTCAAAAACCACATCAGCCAGATCTAGTTATATATTTTTTAAATTAATTTTTAGTTCATTGTTTCATTCGTGGATAATATTCATCTTTTTAATTCAAACATTCTTCTTAATAATCATGTTTATACAGAATTTCATCATTTTTCATACATCAATCGGCACGTTTAAATAAGAACAAAAATCGTACATTAATTTTAGATGGGTCGATGGCAGAGCGGTTAGCGCGCTGGGCTAGTAATTTCGTTCACCTATAGCACAAGCAATTATTTGCTTATTTTAGGGAACGTACGACGATGTATATGTACTTGTTTAACAAGGACATATTCATTTAAAAAAAAAAAAAAAAAGAAAAAAAAAGAATTTTATGCTGAATAGTACATACATGTGTCAAAAATTATGAGAAAAATACTGATTTTGAATTTTAAAGAGATTGAAGCGTTTCAAGAATGTGATAAAATAAAGTAAATATATATTATCAATAGACACTTCCTGTGGCTTTCATCTACATACAATCACTTCCGATAATCTAATCTATACACCGGATCAACGTTAAGGAGACTACCAACATTATATCAGTGATTTTAATTTAACATATATCAGAGAGGCTGAACAGATGACAACAGATAGAAATTTGAAAAATAAATTATTGCACTTCATTTACTACAACATAAAATCCTCTATGGTTCAGAAGCTTTAATAATAAAAATAATTTAATATTTTTACTGAGTAAAAAAGATAATTATTAGGTACATAATGTGGCGGATTAAGCGCCTGTAGGCAATTTCTGCCAGTCAACCGAACTAGGAATTACATTAGAAGCAAGCAATTAAAAAAAGAGAAAAAACAGCAATACATTATTCCTGGCGCTCCGTAGCGGCCGGGCGCATCCCGTTGCGCTCCGTGGAATTCTAGTTTTACGCTAAATATTGTAAACATTTTATTTCGAAATTTAGTCCTATAGATAAGTGTTATAATAACAATTAGTGCTCTGTGATAATAACTTTCAAAATATGTGTATATATGTCATTTAAATAAAAATTACGTAAAAATCATCTTGTGTTTTTAAAATCAGTTCAGTTTTGGTATTTCAGTGATAAAACTTTACACAGAGTGAGATGGTATAGTGTATGTTTCGGTGTCATGTGTAATTTATTGCTTCCAAATGTTGTCAGTTCAATACATCGATATAGTAGTGATTTTTTGTTAAGCCTCAGTGACCACTCTAGACAAATTAGTCCCACACTCATACTATTGCACTCTTTAGCCACACACGGCATTCTTAGAACTACGCACAAAAAAACGCACAGGGGTTGTAGAGGAGGTCGGCGTGTGAAAAAAATACTCATAAATAAATTAGACGACGCATCTGCAAAGAACAATATCACTAACGGTCGTCATAGTGTGTTTGCTTCTCAAATAACCATAGGAGTATGGAATGCTCGTTCAATCAACAACAAAGTGGATGATATCGATGAATTGTTTGCTTCAAAACGTTTAGATATCCTAGCACTATCAGAGACCTGGCATGAGGACAGCAATGCCACCAGTCTGAAACTACTAGCAGCAAATGGTTACAAAATAGTTGAAAAGGCCCGGGAAATTACTCCAAACCAGGAATCTAACATCAACTTTGTAAACCATGGCGGAGTAGCTATACTAGCCAAACAAAACTTCATGTTGAATCCCGTTGTCCCTCGTAAATTTCAGACCTTTGAAATAATAGGTACCAAAATTAAACAAAACAGCTCAGAACTCATCATATTCTCTGTCTACCGCCCGGGATCAGATCCCCTTAGTTCAAAATTCTTTCAGGAATTCAACACCTTGATACAACAAATATCATCATACTCGTGTCCTGTCTTACTTGCTGGTGACCTTAATATAAGATTGGAAAAATATCGGGACCAATCTACTGTTAAATTCAATAAAATCTGCAAAGAACATTTATTCAAACAGTTAGTTAACGAGCCGACTCATGACGCGGGAGGAACTCTGGATGTCGTCGTATTAAGGGAGAATGTCTCTCCAATTTCTCTACGAGTGGAAGATATTGGTCTATCGGACCATTCCTTAATAAGTCTTACTCTAGATTTTTCCCCTTCTCCGCTTATTTACAAGGAAATAGTTAGCAGAAACTGGAACCAGCTAGATATAATTGAATTTAAAAAGCTGCTTACAAATTCAAACCTTAACCTTAACGGGATCTTGCCTTCGATTGATGTACATGATGCAGTAGAAAATTACTGCACCATAATTACTGATATCCTCGATACTCTGGTGCCAAAAACGACGAAAGTTTGCAGGCAAAGAAAACCAGGAGCACATATCTGGTTTGATGAAGAGTGCAAACAACTTAAGAAGAGTACCAGAAAATTTGAAAGAATTTTCAGGAACTCGAAAGATTCACTGCACCGCCAGAAATGGAAAGACTCTCTTTTCAAATACAGAGATGAAATAAAAAGGAAGAAAGCCTCTTATTGGAACAAAAAACTCGAATCCAATAAGAATGATCCGAAATTGTTATGGCAGGATATGCACCGCATTTGCGGAGAAGCACAGAAATCAGCTGATTCATCACTTAATGCTGAAGAACTTGCCAATAAATTCAAAACAAAAGTGGAAAATATAAGATCTGAGGCAGAACTCCTAGATTCCAACCAAGGCTCATCCAATAATTCTCAGACTTCCCGACACACTAGAATATTAAATAATTTTCAAAAAGTAGATGCTGTGTCTCTTAAAAAAATCATAATCTCTCAACCAAATAAACAATGTATCTTAGATCCGTTACCAACTTGGTTACTAAAAAGCTGTGTAAATGAACTTTTAAACTACATTTATATATTATTAATCAATCAATACA
Source organism: Molanna angustata (assembly GCA_963576475.1). Taxonomy (NCBI): domain Eukaryota; kingdom Metazoa; phylum Arthropoda; class Insecta; order Trichoptera; family Molannidae; genus Molanna; species Molanna angustata. Next base: position 42,281,777 of record OY754967.1, read on the forward strand.
GTTAAGAGTAGTTCCTAATTTGTTAAAACAATCGATTATCACACCGATTTTGAAAAAGAATAATCTGGATCCGAATTCCACGGAAAACTATCGTCCGATCTCGAATATACCGTTTTTGTCAAAAATTTTAGAAAAAGTTATATCCTCTCAACTGACCAACTTCTTGGATTCTGATAAGTTTCTGGCCAGAAATCAATCTGCCTATAGAAAATTCTACTCTACGGAAACGGCCACAGTAAGAATTTTGTCTGACTTAATCATTCAAGCTGAATCAGGTAAGATTACCCTAATTTCATTTTTAGACATGAGCGCTGCTTTCGATACTGTAGACCATAATATTCTCTTTTCTAAACTTAGACATGAATTTGGCTTGGGTAATGACTGCATTGCATGGCTGTCTTCCTACTTAGTAGACCGTAAATACAAAGTTGTATTTAAAGATAGTACCACAAATAATATTACCTCCTTATACGGGGTCCCACAAGGTTCTGTACTTGGACCAATTCTCTTTAATTTATATACCAATCAGTTGGAAAATCTTGTTCAAAATCTTGGTTTCAACACACATGCCTATGCAGATGACCGCATACTGTTCAAGTCCTGTTCACCTGAATTTAAATATCATTTAACACACGAGGTATCCACATGCATAAATCAGATATCCACCTGGATGTGTAAGAACAAGCTAAAACTGAACCCAACAAAAACTGAGTTCCTTTGGCTTGCCTCACCTCGCAGGCAACAATACATAAATAATGACCCCATTTTAATTCAAAATGTCGAAATTACTCCTTCTAACTGCGTAAAATTTCTTGGTATACATATCGACAGTGCACTCTCTATGGATAAACACATTTCTTCCATAGTCAGACAAAGTTGTTACTTTCTCAGACAACTTAGACCTATTCGAAGGTGTCTCTCGACAAATGCTGCTAAGGTCCTTATAAATTCTTTAATAGTTTCCCGTGTAGATTATTGTAACGCCATATTAGCACACTTACCGCAATACCAAATCCATAGAATACAACTCATCCTCAATGCAGCAGCCCGTTATATTTACCAGATTGATCGTTTCTCGCATATCTCACCAACACTTCACAAACTTCATTGGCTGAAGAGCCCAGAACGTATAGAATTTAAAACATGTCTCCTTGTCTTTAAAGCACTCAATAGCATGGCCCCGGAATATATATCGGAACTTTGTGTTCCATTTTCACCTAACAATAAACAAAGTACGCTAAGATCAATGACCCAATCCAATAAAAAACTAGTAGAAACCAATCTCACAAATAAGCCAAAATACCTATATCGATCTTTTGGCGTTTCTGGGCCAAAGTCATGGAACAATCTTCCAATGGATATAAGATGTGCCGAAAATATCAATGAATTCAAGAAGAAATTAAAAACTCATCTTTTCCGCAAGTCGTATCCAGATTGTCCTTCATCCGTTCAATAATATTATGTGTACTAAATATTATGCCAGTTTACTTTGAATCGACTATTTTTTATAATTAATTTCATCTGGATTATGTAACAAGATTAATTTGTGATTTCTAGGTATTTTTTTAAGTTTTATATTTCACCATTTTCAATGTGTTAGCTATAGGACTAATTTTAACTTAATTTTAACTGATTGTATTTTTTTAAGTTTTGTTTCACCATTTTCAATGTGTTAGCTATAGGACTAATTTTAAATTATTTTTTGCAAACTGAAAGCGCCCTTGAGGTGACCACGGTTGTCACTAAACGGCGCTTTATAAATTGTCCTTATTATTATTATTATTATTAATAAAATAATTTCAAAAAAACTTTATATTTGTGTATTAATTAATTTGTGAATATTGTTCTTATCGTGAAAACTTTTATTACTTGGTACAAAATATTTCAACGCACGGTTAAAAATACAAGATATATATTATATTTTTTTATATTAGGCAAAATTCAAAGTTCCTTGTACTCTTAAAACACTCTTGACAAAAAATGCTTTCAGAACGATTAATTTATTTACAAAACGTCGCTATATTCTTTTCATTTTTTTCTCTTTGTAAATTTTTTTATATTTCTTACTCTTTTATGTTATTTTTTATCATTTTATTTCTCACTTCATTATTACTGTACCAATTTAACTAAGAGACTTCACGTTGCTCGGGTTGGTTGGAAGAAATTGCCTTATGGCAATAAACCTGCCTTTGTACACATGTACATAAATTATATAAATAAATAAATATTTACTGAGAGAAACAGTTTTTGTTTTATCCGTCATCTGGAAACGAGGCATAAGGGATTACAAACTAATGTTCATCGACATTTTTTGTGAAATCGCAGCGTAATAGTCGGCCTTCGTGGTTCATTTGGTTAGATATTTGACTACTCACTCAATGGTCCCGGGTTCGATTCCCGATGGAGACACAGTTTTTAATTTTCAGTTAAATCTGTGAGCCATTTAATATCATAAATCTCCAGAATGCCTCCAGAACGTATTAATGGGAGCGTGTTGAATTAATATTTGACACAGTACCTGTTCATTGCCCGAGAAGCAATAGGTATATAAAAAAATAACATTGTTGATTTCGGCCTTTGGCCGTAGTCATATTAAAACGTTGGGTGTAGAAAAATATACATGTGTGTATAATTTCCGTGAGAATTCCGGGTGTACCGTGAGAATATCTATCCAACATGATGTCGTCGAAAGAGAATTGACCCGCATGCATATCGCGTGCACGGGTTCCTCGCATGCATTATCACGTTCGGCGGATGTCTAATGTCTCCTCAACAATATGAAAGGGAATAGCGATTATACAATCAAAAAGGCGAACCAATCAGTCAATTTCTTCCGATCGTTACGACTGAGCTGGTCAGCATATGATGTCATTCAGTTTTATCCCAAAAACTGTTGCTTTTAGGGCAACTAACAGGTACTATATCAAATATTAATTTGACACGCGCCCAATAACAAGTTGCCACATTCTGAAGACTTGTGATATTTATCGTCTCATAGATCCAGACTGAATACACAATTAAAACTGTGTGTCAATCGAACCCGGGACCTTCGCTCGGGAGTTAGATATCTAACCAATGGATCCACGAAAGCCGACTATATGTACAATACAACTATAAAATGCAGAAAATATGTTACATAGAGCAAAGTAAGGCATTTATCGAAGATATCTTCTATGTGAAATATCCAGAAATCTTCTATAAGAATATCTATCTGGTTTATTTATGCAGAAAAAGGCTTTTAATACATTAATGTCGGAACAACAGCAGCCCTACTTCACACTTAAACTTATTTTGTACTACCAGACCAGCAAGACGTTGTCCCTAGATAACATAGTTTCGTCTTCACGGCGGGCACAGATGCACAAACCGACAGACACATTGTTTTATTAATATTATGATGGTAGTCAAAGAAAAAAAACTGGGTATCGATTTAATTAATTTGGAGTATCTAGTTATACAAGTCGCAAGAAGTGTTAGGAATTGTTGAGAACAAAACTGAACTGGATAATTTAAATCGTTTCGTAGAACCGTGAAATGGAGTCGGTCAACAATAGAGAAGAGACGAGAGGCCCCGGGTTCGAAGACCAGACAATACCGGACTGGAACGTACCATATCTCTTACCTTACATTACCTTACCTGACCGAATCCAGACACAACGATCCAAATAAATCTATTTTAACTATAGACAAATCTGACGGCCGTAAATCTATTCAAGATAACTTCAGTTCAGAGCAATAGAAGGACTGAATTCGATTCGATTTTATCATAATGATGATCCATTTTTAGATACTATCACGCCATTTCCTTATTTGGGGTAGGCAGAGAGAACCGAACGCCAGATTCCTCTCTCATTTCTCGCTTCATTCACGTCCATGCATCGTCTCATACACGCTTTTCTGTTATTCTTACTTCTAACGTCTCCATCTTTCAAAACTCCATTTATGTGATTGTGGCATCTTTTCCTTGGCCAACATCTAATTCGTTCATTTTTTATCAGCCTTACCTATATACGTTTTTGTCAGACGGTCATCATTCATTCTTTCTATATAAATTATCAAAATAAGCAAATTAGAATAAGAACCCGATTCTACCATCTTATCAAAAGTTAGTTTGTGAAATGTCATTAATAAAACGGTAAAATATTACAAATTACCTTCACCTCAAATGACCTCCTCAGAGCCTAATCCGTATCAAGGTAGGTGAGTATCAGGACTATTCCCAATTGAAAGCTTGTTGGATCTTTTAAATAATTTACATTAACATTTATACATTTACATTTATACCAATAAGTATTTTTTACCACAAAATTTTAAGATATCAACGTTTTTGTTAACTTATCAGATCTTGTCGAGCAATATTTATTTTACAAAAATTAAATTAAGGTTATTGATAATTGTTTAAAACAATTCTTATATAGTTAACTTTTTTGCATTATGTTTTTCCCTCTTGTAGATTCTTTGGAAATAGTATTTTATCAAAAGCACATTGTTTGACATTTTGGGAATGAACTGTAGAAAAGTTTTCATTCATGGAAGAAAAGCAAAATGTTTAGTTGAACTGTAGAAAAAGTTTAGGGAATAAACTGTAGAAAAAGTTTTCATTCATGGAAGAAAAGCAAAATGTTTAGTTGAACTGTAGAAAAAGTTTAGGGAATGAACTGTAGAAAAAGTTTTCATTCATGGAAGAAAAGCAAAATGTTTAGTTGATCAAAAAGTGTTTATTTCGCGTATTTTTATATTTTACATAATATTTTATCAAGTTTTATATTTTGTGAATGCACAAACATAAAATCAATGTGTTTTTTTATTTGATCATATTGAGAAAATAATATCGCTGCAAAACCCTTGGTGATAGTACGAAACACAGAGATCCGAAGCCTGTGCAAAGTTGAGGATATCGTAAGATGAGGTCGACAACAGAGAAGGTTTTGGAACGAACACGTGTCAAGAATTACAAGACACAAAAACCGTCAAAGTGGCCATGGATAATGTTTCCCAAGAATGCAGACCTCGAGGACGTCACCCCAAGAGATGGAAGGACAGCTGGATATCCACATCACGCCTACAGAGAGGAAGAAGAAGCGAATATAATCATAAAATAATTTGACCAGTTGTTTTATGCAAATACTCCTATGTGCGCCGTGTAAAAATAAAAAAAGTAAGTTCTTTCAGATTCATATAGCACATGTCATGTTAGTTTCCCGATAAGCGATAGAGAAAGTAAATAATTACATATTTGACATAAAATTTATTTATAGTGTTTTTTGTGTAGGTATTATTTTACAGTTCTACGAAGGCCAGGGCCGTTGTCAGAATTGACTGTGATAGTAGGGAATATAAGTTACTAATCTATCAATATTTGTGGCTCTGGTCTGATCCTGATAATAAACCAATACTTTGAATAGTTAAGCCGGTTGCAGATCAAAACCTAAGCTAAGCTGAGGTCATTTTTCATACTAGCTCCTTTATGAAAAACGACATCAGCTACGCGAGCTAAGCTAAACTAACTTAGCTAAGATTTTGGTCTGCAACCGACTTTAACAATGAATGCAACGATATAATTTAGGGTTCAATTTCACCAACGAAGTACCAACCTGTACATTTCGTCCGGCAATGAATCAAAGGAGATATCGCCGCCAATCACGGCCAACCAAATCAAATCCAAGAAGGTAATAATATATAGGTACAATTAAATAATGTTATTGGGCTTAAATTAAAATCACTCAACGTAATCATATTTCAAATGTTAAGCAACTCACTGTATTGATTTGACGGCACGCCAATATCACCAATCGAAAATGATAAACCTGTAACCGATCTTGTCTGGTAATGTTTTTATTCAATATGCCACCTCCAACCGCTCTAAATATGCACTAGGAAAAATATTAATGTACCTACAAACATTTTTAATTTTTCTTATTTTTTTTTTTATTTTTTTGATCTTATAATACGTACGTGTGTGAGGTTCACAAATATTTTTATTTGCTTTTTTATTTATTCTTCCTATACAGCGCCATTTTTGTGAATATCTCATCACAAGCGCGCTGAAAATTTATTAAATTGTATCATTTTGGCTCTGGTAGTATTTTCGAAAATGGAGCGTTTTGAGATCTTTGAATATTTAGGAATTTGAGGAAAATGAAAATACATAAATAACAATTATTGGTCTGTTAAGAATGACAAAATTAACACGAATATGATAACATATTTATTTTAAATAACACAAAAACATTTCATATTAAAAACGACATCAAATCATCCGCGAAGGAACGGAGACACTACAGTTAAGGCTAAGGCGAATATAACTCATTTAGAACACAAAAGAAATTTCGTACAAATTATAACGTTGAAAATAGATTCTTTCAAAATACATTATTTTCTTGAATGGAATACTTAGAATGGTATAATAAAATATATAAATGTAATAAAAATCATACTTCGTCGTAAAAAAACGAATATTTTCTATTGTTTTGAACGGAATTGTGATTTTTTGATATCTATTTTTTTCTCGGCGAGACTCCAGTCTAACTCTTGTACATCCATATAATAATATAGGTAATTTAGATCACTTTGGGAATCATGTATTAAATACTATGTAAGTAATAAATTAATAGGTTCTAAATATCAACAATGGACGATATGTTTCAAGGCTGTGGTGTGTGAAGTCTTGACTAAATGTTGGGTTGAAAGGTCAGGATATATAAAACATTTCATAACAAAAATATTCGCGAGGTACCTACTTATATTTAAATCAAATAGGTACCTATCCAAATTATTATTAATGCCAACATTTTGCTGACAATGTAGATACATTATACTATGGTATATCGTAATTAACACAAATTATTTGACATCGCAGCAAGAATCTTGAGTCTATATATCTACAAAATATAACAACGTTGTATATTTTAATAAGAATTTATAATTAATATTCAAATAAAGGTCATTTGATACTGAATTTTATTAATATCCGTGTTATAATTTTCTTCATAAAATATTTTTATAAATCAAATAGCATATTTTTATTTCGTCGACTTATTTACACCACGAAAACTGACCATAATAATTTGATAAAATAATGCAGTTGCCATTCCTACAATGAATCGATTTCCAGCATACAAGGAAATCCTTGAAACATCTTTTTATTTATTTATATATTTATTATAAAGAACCACTTACAGCTAACAAGTTATTATACATCATAGTTCCATAAAATAAGGGCAAGCTACTACAAAACTAGTCGACCAATTACAAGAGGCCACATCCTGCAATAAAATTTGGCATACAAATTTATAATTGAATGATTTTTATAAGAGAATAATTTTTGACAGATCTTTAGAAAGAAAAGGAGCAAAGACCATTTAAGTAAAAAAAAGATTCTGAAGAAGACATATCTATCCTTGTAAACATTCATAGCTTCTTGAATAACATTAATGCATCGTTTCATACATGCTCGCCAACTATTAAAAAAAAATTATAGTTCCTTTTGAGGTGTGCAAAGCGCTGTACACTGGTCAAGGTGTCCAAAGCGTTGTACACTGGTCAAGGTGTCCAAAGCGTTGTACACTGGTTAAGGTGTCCAATGCGCTGTACACTGGTTAAGGTGTCCAGAGCGCTGTACACTGGTTGAGGTGTCCAGAGCACTGTACAACTGTTGACATATTGTGCAGAGCGATTGGACTGCAGTGTGGTTAATGGTCTCCAACAAGGACCTTGGACCATGAGTAAATAAGGAAGAGAACCAGAATAGCGGATGTCATGGATCGCGTAGCAAGATTAAAGTGGCAATGGGCGGGCCATATCGCAAGACAAGACCCCACAAGATGGACCCCTAAAATATTAAGATGGAGACCTTGGGAAAACAAGAGAGGGGGGTCGGAAGTCCTCAAAAAAGTAAAAATTAGCTGCAAGCAGCAACCGACAGAAAGAAATGGAAGAGTCTTATATCCAGAAGTGGAGAACAGAGAGGTGAGGAAGAAGGTCCTTGTTAACGTAAAACGGCGCTATTAAAATTCGTATTATTTTCAAAAAATCGATTACAAAGTAGGTACCTGTTTGTTGCCCGAGATGCAATTTAGAATAAAAAAAAATATGCAACTAAAGAAATACGCTGTCTCTTTCACATTAGATATATATTTTTCAATCAGCCGCCCTTCGTTTATTCTTTCAATGTGCTCAAACCACCACATTTGAAATATACAGTGACTGAAATTCGCGTATTTAATATATGTATGTAGGTAATCAGACAATAAGCTCAAGAACTGGTTTTCCAAGTTGGGCAGCAGTAATCTGCTGTATTTGTAGATTGTGGTTGGTTAAATTAATACGAAAATATTTCTTCATAACGGATAAATCGTTAAACGATAGTAATGAATTGGAACGAGATATGTTCGCATGAGAAATGAAAAGATCGGGCTAATCCGAACCGATCCGAGTCAAGTCGAGTCGGTAAATTAACAAAAGGCTCGTGTTACCAATTGAACGGCACGATTTAACGAAATATTTCCATTGATTCGTAATAAACTAATTAAAATAACCGAAGAAACAACATCTAACGCAAGTTACGAGTATTCATATAATGCTTCTAAATCTCGTTCTATGGCAGATTTCACTTAGTTAATTATTCGTAGAATCGTTTGACACAAAGAAACGTTATTTTCTCCCTACAATACATCATTTTGTCAAAGGACTTTGAACATAACATATTTAAGTAGCTGATTTTGCTTCATAATATGCATATTGTTAACACCAACATTGACATTTGTAATTATTGTTGCATTTTTTTTTTTTCAAAAAATTACACGAAAAGTACATATACATACACCTTCATACATTCCCTAAGCTATAGGTGAACGAAATCGGTCGTGGCAGGAGTCGAACTCCCGACCACTGGATTACTAGCCTAGCAAGTTAACCGCTCTGCCACCGCCCATCTAAATTTTTGTATACCTACAAACATTTTTTTTTGCGAACTGTCGAAACATATTCTCAAACCCGCAACTAGCAGTGAATAGTGAAATAAGTTTTATAAAACAGTTAAAAACTCATTTATTTAAGAAGAGTTTCTGTGTTTAATTTTAAGTTTATATTTAAAGCGCCCTTGAGGTGGTTTCACAAAAAACGGCGCTATATAAATAAGCCAATATTATTATTATTAAAAGTGCATATTGTGCAAAAAAAAAACCCCAACCACTGTGAAAAGAAGGAGCCATTGGGGTAAATCAAGGTATGTGCGTGTTTCCAACATCCATTTTATTCCTTCCGCCTAAAGACAGTGGAAGCAATATTTATTTTATAATCTTATTCAATCAAAAACAGTCCAATATTTTTACTACAACTCAAAACCGCGTCAACACATATTTCAGTTTCAGTGTCGGCAACCCGACGTTTATTAAACAAAAATATTAGAATTACAATATATTTTTCGTTCCCCGTCTCACTAGGAAAATCTGTTCTGAGACGGGTCACTGATATTACTGATATTATATCAAATGATTCGAAATGCCTTCAATACAAAATCCTCACTCATCTCAGCATATTATACTTAATACCTATTTCCATTCACGAAATTTTTATTTTAAGAGGACATATAAACCTAAACACACCAATTTGAAATAAAATTATTCAAATATGTTAAACAGTGTGTTTCTATAGTAAGTATTTCAACATTTCTCTGATGAATGTAGGTATGTCACACAATTTAAAAAAAACTTACTTCATAGTGTATCAGGCGGTTTTAATACATCAAGTCGCTAGATTTAGTATAATATGCCATCTTAAATAAACATTATAGTAAAAAGAAAAAAACAATCGCGGACAATACAACCCACCAAATAGGAGACAGGTAGGGTAGGGAGAGACATCAGAGTGGTGTGGTGGGGGATGGATGGATGGATGTAGCAGCGGCATTAAGCAGCTTTGCCCACCGCAGAAGTGTCTCTTGTAAAACTACAAAGGCTTCATAATAATGACTCCATGCGAGTGACAAGAGATAGAGGTATGTATGTATGTATGTAGGTGGTACAAGCCCAAGTAAATCTTTAATACTTTACACAGCACAAAAGGGGTGAAACAAAACGACAAGCGACCAACAGGGGGCGACCAACATTGGTAATAGAACCGAACAAAAGCTATTTATTTTTCAACAACATCCTTTCGGGATAGTGAGGAGAATTTTTTTTTATAGTTTTTTGAGTACGCAATTTACAGTGAAACATATTGTAAGTACATATTTAAAATATTTTCTTGCAGCTCCAATATACTTTCAATAGTCATTTTTTCAACTAACCAGTGTTTCCAGCTCAAAAAGGCGAGAATTGTAAGGGATTTTTTTTCAATTCATTCTGGAAGAACACTCGACGTCGAGTGTCGGATGTACCTGAAGTTCTAGATAATGATGTTTTTCACACCAATCTCACTGAACGATTTCGAGTGGCGTTTCAATCTAAACATAGCAATGGGCGATTTAAATATCAAATGTCATTTATAATAAATACACGTCTTTTTAGGTTATATTTTCATCGAAAGACAACAATTGGGCAGTGGAGCAAATAATGCTCTCTGACCTTTTATTGGAAACTTTTGATAAATATTTTTACATATTAATTTCTCAGTGATTGTATATTGTCATCATAAATAATGTCAACTGACATAATATACATCACATAAACAAATAGGTGTCATCTTACCACAGATAAAATAGAAGTCAACAGATAGGTACTATAACTGTCAGAGCGTTTTTCACCCGACGATTACACAGAGCGTTTGGAGCTCGACATTCAATCTGAACGCGACAGAGTGTTTTTAGAGCGTCTGTTTCCGGTCATTTTGAACGTCTTGGAGCGTCACTAAGTCCACTCGGCGTTCATTGAGAATGCAGCCCAGGACTCTAGCATAGAAATACAACGACATCTTACAATGCCAAGGAGGTCGAGTGGAAAACAAAGTTACAAAACAAAAAAAAAATAAAAAAAATCAAACCATTCCCAGTCTAAAAATATGGTTTATAATAAAAAAAAAAATTACAACCATTAATTAATCATAACTCATAACAGTTACGTGAGCAATACATGATGAGTATCAAAAATACAAATCAGTTTACAAATTTAGGGGTTGATAAATAAACATAGGTACTGACTGACGGATAGTTTAATTTTTGCTGCATTTAATAAAAAGTTAACCTTTAGCACCACCGATGGTGGAGCCGCCCTGTTCGGTAAGCTCCGTCGATCTTGATCTTTTGACTTGGGACTTTGCAAGAGTTTCACCGCGAGAGGTGTTTTGGCTTGAGCCTAATCTGATTTGGCATTCACGGCATGCACCCTTCCACGCCGGCACCCTATACAGCCGCCACCTCACATCATCTACCTACATATACCTATAGGTGGTGAGGACCCTCCACCCCCGCATATACGCACCTCCCTCCCAACACACACACACACACACACACATATACACACATTATATTATAATCCTACATGCATGCATAAACGAAAGGCATACGATCAAAATATACCTACAAAACCAGTTTAAGGATTATCTCCTAGTATTTGGTTGACGATCACGGAACGCATGTTAGCAAAATATACATACTAACGGACATCAAAAAATCATGATCACAACACAAACTTATTGAAAATTTTTATAGTTGCATATTTTATTTAATTTTATATTGCTTCTCGGGCAACAAACAGGTACTTTGTCAAATAACACACACCCAATACCAAGTTGCCACATTTTGGTGACTTGCGATATTAATCGTCTCACAGATGCAGTCTGAAAACACAATTGAAAACTGTGACTCCACCGAAAATCGAGCCCGGGACCTTTGGGTCAGCAGTCAGATCCCTAACCAACTGAGCCATAAAGGACGATAAATCGCAAACATTGGATTTTTTCCCTGTCGGGAGTCAATGATATTTTTATGACAACTTTTTTAATATCTCGATAGAGACGATGATGAAATATTAAGAGAAAACCGGGAAATCAAAGCACCTAAAGGGTTTACGACCCGTCTTTTGCTGGTTTACGTGATTCTTGAAAATAATCTGTTATTTTAAAGAACTACAATATCTATGAATAAAATATATAGAACTATCAAAATATTGGATGGATAGGGAACTCAATAAAAAGGCATAATTAGTGAACGTTGCGCAAGCGCATAAAGTGATCACGTAAACCAGCTGATGACAGATCGTAAGCCATGTAGGTGCCTTGATTTCTCGGTTCTCCCTTAATATTCCAACTTCGTCTCTATTGAGATGTTAAAAAATTGACATAAAAATAAAGTCATTGATTTTATTTTCATAATTTTCTATTGTTTAAAACCTGCCCCAGGTAAACAGTTCACATCTTGATAGATCAAAGAGCTGCGCACGATAATTTGTTTCGCCAAATAAAGTATCAAAAGGTCAATCGAAACGGATAATTTGCATTGAACGCATTTCCCCTATTTTTACTTTTGAAAATTTGTATAAGAAATGCGGGAGGGTACTACTATAGCCACTCTGCTGGAAAATTACACAGAGTTTTTACAACTAGGCATAATATATGTAATGTTCGTTAACGAGTGCTCCTCCCCATCCCTTCATACAGGACTATATTATAAAACAGACTAACTATTCGAATATACCCATTTATTTAGTTAGATGACGGGCGCGAACTCGTAACTATGTATAGAAAAATACATAAAGCATTTCGAGATACAGCCATATTTCACCAGGGACGCTAGGAGTCAAACGTTGAAATCTATTGAAGATAATAAATATAAGCCTTATCATAAAATTGATACGTTTGAAAATACAGCATACCATTATAACGAGAATTTAAAAATTATAAACAAATAAAAATATACAATAACTTTGTATACACCCCAAGTTAGAGTAGGTACTTATACAATAAGTTAGTCCGGAGGAAGAAGCGGAAAATTTTCAAAATTTTAATGAAATGAGTCTCGTTAATATTTTTGATTCATAAATATTTTATAATACATACATACGCCTCAGCTAGAATTCTGTACTCAAATTTGGTCTCCTTTCTACGCAGTACACATCACAAGAATCGAGAAAGTACAGCAAAAATTCATAAACTATATAAATCATAAATCTCACCTTAACTTCAATAGATATCAACAGTCACTTAAATATCATAATTTTGATACGCTTGAATGTAGGAGAGTCTTACACGACCAATCGCTGCTGCATAAAATTTTGAACAATGCCATAGACTCGCCTGTACTTGTCAACCTAGTAGGTATCCATGTTCCAGGTAGAATGGTTCGTAGACCTCAATTACTTCATATTCCAACAAGTAGAACAAATATCAGGAAAAATTCAACAATTACACGCATATGCAGCCAATATAACAATACATTCTCAGCTGAGATAGACATATTCAACGCGAAATATTACAGATTTAGACATGATGTTCTGAAGGTGATGCGCAACCAATATCCCTCTGTCCTGTCCTCCTAGTCTCTCTTCTCTCATTTCTCTTTCCTTCCCTAGTTGTTGTATATGTGTGTATATATGTGTACTTATGTATGTACATATGTGTGTGTGATGGTGTGTGTGAGGGTGTGTATGAATGTGTGTGTGTGATGGTGTGTGTGAGGGTGTGTATGAATGTGTGTGCATGAATTATTTTTGGCTTGTAAACTGTTATTTGTTTTTATATTATGTTGATGGAATGCTTTTTTTGGCTCTAACAATGTAAAAATTATTTTGTATCATTAAACTGTAAATGAGCTGTAGCTTCCCAAAGAAAATAAATAAATAAATAAATAATGAAAACTTGATAATTCTTCAATGCCATTTTATGAAACTGATGTGCCTTTTTACCATTTTCAAAATAAAAATATCAATTATTAAGTTTCCTGAACTTTCACTTTGAAATATTTGACAGTTAAAGAAATTGAGAAGCACTATTCAGATATCCTTTAAAATCTAGTGGGGTATAAGCGAGTATTATACTATACAAATATGAAAAGTATCGAATGAGTACTTAAGTCTATAGTCGATAAAGTAGAATAAACACGCCGTAGTTAGCACATAGTACACAGCACACACAGAGATACGTTGTGATGAAACTTTCAGAATACACTCTCAGCATGATACTAGTTGATAATCTGCAATAAAATAATAGCCTTAAAAATGCGAATCCATAACTCCCCACTATATCACCTTGGGTTAGAGAGGAGTAAAAATACAACAGATCAGTGTTAAGAGGGTGACTGCTGCCAACGTACCTATTTTTTCAATTTGATATTCCATCATTATTACTAAACGAATCATTTTGAAAAAAATAACCTAGTTAGTTTGGATATTAATAAAGAGAAATATACATTAACTTTTTGATTATGTTCTGTATATATTCTTGTAGGAAAATAATAAGCATACCCCGATTTTAGACATTTATCTTAAATTTCTAAAACAATATAAGGTATAGAGCAATATTTTTTTTTATAAATTAAAGAAGAACAAAATACCTGGAAAAATATGATATGACGTTGCATTAATGCATCAGGTTAAGTAAATAAACCAAAAATACTTTTATTGCGCAATGGCGCTGAATGAAAAATAAATGTTTTTTAGGTTTATTTACTAAACCTGAAGCATTAATGCAACGTCACATCATATTTTTCTAGATATTTTTGTCTTCTTTAATTTAAAAAAAATATATTACTCTACACCTTATAGTTTATTAAAAATATATGATAAACGTTGAAAATCGGGGTATGCCATTATTTTTCTACAAGAATTTATACAGAACATTATCAAAAAGTTAAGGTATTCTTTTGTTTATTAATATCCAAACTATCTAAATTATTTTTTTCAAAACGATTTGATAATAAATAATGATGGTATATCAAATTGAAAAATAGGTACGTTGGCAGCAGTCCCCCCCATAAATCATATTTATAGGTACAACGTAATAGGTACCTACCAAAAGGGTCGATGATATTTTTAATACTACGGATTTCGTTACAAATCGCCTATTAACCTCCAATGATGCCTACATAGGTCGGTGGTGCGTGTGTAGAGTAAAGAGAGGAATGTGGGTAGGTGAGGTGTAGTGTATGTTATCCGAAAGACGAAATGAAGAATGATCCGAGGATTTGGCGGCGATCCGGCATCATTACGGCGAGCCTGTCTCCGCAAATCCCTATAAATATTCAGTCGAGTCGAGCCGCGGTGGGTGCGGGCAGGGGTGGGGAGTTGTAGGATATGAAAGGAGGAGGGGGTTGACCCTGACTCCTCACTATTCCCACCCTTACTGGCGATAACACCTCGTCAGACTTATTCTGCCGTATCATCGCGGGGTGCGTGGAAATATATTATGGTGTCTCAACTCGGGAAGTACACCCACATTGATAAGAGACCAGAATGATTGACATATAAAGGTCACAGAATGGAATAAACCAGTAATGGATAACCAGAGCCCAAAAACGGGATAGTACATATTATAATAATTGATAAGAAATAGGAGGATAAAGTAAGTTTTAGTAAATTATCTTGAAGATTATTTCTTCTAAATTCTAGGATATTATAAATCTATACACTGGGGTAGTTTGGTTCAATCAACTGGAAACATTTATATTTAAAACTGGTTACTGGATACAATGACTAAAATATTTGCTGTAAAGCACCGGCTCAGAATAGTGGTTCCTCTCTTTTATATTAATATTATAGTTTCAAGTGTCCCGTAAAAGCCGGGTAATCGAAAATACAACATTTTTTTTTTAACTTTTCTACGGACAATTCTTGGTAGAACTCCATTTCAAATAATAAATTTGGTTTTATTTTACCATTCCAAAACCAATTTGGTTTTATTTTACCATTCCAAAAAAAAAAAAATATTTATTATTTGAAAATACAACAGGCAAGATAACACCTCACAAAGTTCAGCAATGAGGTTCACCACACATTCTGAATGTAGTGCCTTTTTAGGTGAGACGAGACTAGTTTGTGAGTGTGTGGTATACACGAATGTGTGGGGCTTCCTTTTATAAGGTGATTCACAGCCGCACATCTGTCGCTGGTTACCCCATATTGTGGGAAGTCTCGTAATGATTATGTGTGCATGTCTGTATAAGACAAAAATTATAGGGAAATTAAGTTTTGTTTATGTTTTTCAAATTGTAGAAAATAAGGTCCCTTCCATAATATTCAATGATACATTCTTCACCTTCTTTGGGTGTCGTGTAAGGTAACCCCAAAGTAAGTAAGCATCGTTTTCCTGAGCAGTCAGGAACAGTTCCTCAAGAGTCCAAAGTGATTCATTTTCCCGATGAATCATTTGCCGCAAGGCGAATGAGACGCCGCAAATGTTATATTCGAAATATGACATTTGCCCTATCGAATTTTATGAAAACTGTGAATTTAAAAAGCGCTACAGATTTTATAGAGAAACTGTCCTCACTGCAATATTGTCGCTTATTCACGATGGATTGCGAAAAATCAACAACAGAGGCATGCCTATATGCCTATAACGCCTGAAATTCAAATTTGATAGCCCTGAGATTCTATAGTACAGAAATTGCTCGGCGATCCACTCCCAAGCATCCTGTTTTTGCTAATTAAGGGCTGATATATTTTCTTATTTTCTACAATAGTAATTTTCTTCCCCAATAATTCCATTAAAAAATGTTAATCATATGCAGTATTCCTTTTAGCATTCATTATTAATTATGATTATAAAAATAAAAAAAACGCGAAAGAAGCAAGCAGATGTTTTGAACTCAAATGACAGTTTTAATTCATAGATTGAAGAGAGTAGATAGGGATTTCAAAGACAAATTTAAAAAAGTAACCATAAATTTCAAAATAATTGCTGAAAACTTATGAAATTCCTACAATTTGAGAACTATCAAACTCAACTGAGTTTGTGTCGTTATCTCAGCTCAGACACGTCAGATTTTGGACTATGTTTACCGAAAAACCTACTCAGCTAAGAAAGCCTTGAGCTATGCTCTCCTGAGGCACTATTGAGACCTGACTCATCTCATGTTTATGATTCTGGGCCCTAGAGTCTCACTAAGTGCACTCGGCGTTCATTGTGAACGCAGCCTAGAAGTCGTCTGCAAGAACGGGTACAATGTAGATACGCAAACCGTTCCACGCAATGTGTGTGTGTGGACGGTAGTTTGCGAGTACCGTCCACACACACGCACAATATTACAATATAGGTTTTAAGTAAATGAGTGTTTCAAAGAAGATAATGTGTGATAGCGGTGACGTTGAGAAGTCACGTGAGAAGAGATTCAAGCGACGGTACACCTGCACCCTTCTTACCCCCTCCCACACCACATCACACATATATCCCAATCTTCCTCCTCCATTACGAGGAAAGAAAAGGAGAATTAGACAGGCATGAAGGGGTAGTGGTTGGGGTTAACATAATTAACATCCCCGCACCCAACAAGAGACACACAGGAGATGCTTCGGCATGTAAAAGCACCGTACATTTTTAAATAAACATACCATCACGCTATGTCTCTCGTGAGATAGACAAAAAGAACCAAGTGCCACATGACATGCATTTATTACTTCCATTACGCCTTCCCAATAATAATTTTAAAAAATAGCATAGTTTAAAGGTCATTCCAAAGGCGCTATTATTTTAGTCATCGCTGCTATAGCACGTGATAGTCTTGTGCTTCTTTACCAAATTAATTCTAATGTCAATTTTGCAATCAAGTTTTTGAAGACATCCTTTGAAAATGATGGCCGACCGCAGTGGCACAGTTGGTAAGCCGTTTGGCTTCTGTACGGGCGTCTTGGGTTCGATCCCCAGCAGAGGATAAATTTCTTTAAATTCATTTCTCACGGATCAATGTATCTTTGTGTGTGCTATGTACTGTGTGCTATGTATTTATACCATCTCGACACTTTTAATCATTTATAAATACTATCCCAACCTCACTAGGACTACGCCTGTTTCGAGGTTGGAGATTTACATACAATATTATATTGATACATTACATCTACATCCATGCACCCACCACACAAAAATACAGTAGGTAATATTATTCATCAGCAAAACAAGGCACACCCAACTGGTACAATTAATGCAAGGTACATGGATTAGATGGAAGAAATTGCCATACGGCAATAAACTCGCCACTTGCGCAAGGTGCAAGGAAGTTTTCATTATTATGGATATAAATGCCTGGGTGACCACACTATAAAATATTAATATAAGAAAAAATAAAATAAATTACAAATTTTAACAAAATTATCAGGTGAGTATATAAATTTCGAGTTGTTTTTTGAACAATGGATATGTATTTATTTTTTTAAGGTATTCGGGAAGATTGTTAAACATCAAAGGAGCTTGAAACAGAAAATTATTGTTTTATGGCGTGTTTATTCTACTTTATCGATTATACACTAAAATACTCATTCGATTCTTTTCAAATTTTGTAAATTTGTATATCTAATACTCGCTTAGACCCCATTGGATTATGAAGAATATCTGAGCAGTGCTTCTCATTTTTTTTTAATTATCAAATATTTCAAAGTGACCCCAAGTTCAGAAAACTTAAATTATGATACTTTTATTTTCAAATTGCTAAAAAGGCACATCACTTTCATAAAACGGAATTGAATAATTAGTTAGAAAAATTTCCAATTGGCAATAAACTCGCCACTTCCACAGGGTGTAAGAGGTATTGATAACTATAATTTAATCATACAATTACACATCAGAAAAAGTGTAACAAAAGGTTTTCTATCCTAATCCTAAAAAGGAATCAACGTGATGATTTGAAACCTATAAGCAGTATTTACAATATTTTATAAATATGTACTGTTTGAATAATTTTATTTTATTTTGCATTGCTTCTTGACCAACTGACAGATACCATATCAAACATTAATTTAACACACTATCTATAATATGTTGCCACATTCTGGATATTGATAATTTCAATCATCTCACAAATCCAGACTGCAATCAGAGTGATAAATGAGTCTCCATTGGAAATCTAGCCCTGGACTTTTAGCTCAATAGTTAAATAACTAACTAAAACACGAAGACAGACAATATAACAATATAGCTTTATTTCACTACTTTCTTAAATTACATTAAAATGTAAATAAAAAAAAATTAACCTAGTTATACAGGTTTTATTTAAATTTCTTAAGAGTATTACTCCAGAGCAGGCTTTCTGTCTAGTGAGATATTAAAATTTCTATATATTTATCAAATAGAAAACTATTTTTTCAGATATTCATTTGTTAAAATATACATAGATATTACCTATGTGATACTTTAATGTTCATATTTTGATGTGCAGATAAAATACAATTCCTGTTTTTTTATCTGCAATATCAATTATTGTGTCAACAATAAACTTTAGCTGTAGTTTTTTTTACGATCATTATATTAGCGATAGATATAATATTAAACAATGACCCTCAGAAAGAAAAATGAAACAATAGATAAAGTACACATAACATAATATACATATCTATATTATAAATACACACCACTCCATTTTAAATGTTCAATGTGTGGTTAAAACAATAAATATTCATTAAACTTGTGCACTGACACACTTCTTGTCAATCAGCTATTTCTTCCAGCAAAGCAGAAATTATATGTTTGAAAAAGTGTGTATAGTATGGTATATTTTTGAAAACGCGAATGTGTATTAATGGATATTATATGACGGGGTAAAAATAAAAATCAAAACTAAATAAATTTTAACGAAACAAATTTACAAAAGATTCATAGCAACGAAAGTAAAAGGAAATAATGTATCAGATGTTTTCAGGTAGTTATTTTTTGCCTTTTTTTATATAACTATTAAAGGTGTTATCAAACAGATATCAAGAACTAGGTAACGAATATGTGCATATAAAATAGGTGATATTTTTAAATTTATTTTGTCACAATATAAAGGTACACTTGATCAACGTGTTATATGACAGAATGCATTTAGGCACTTGACACCAACTATTATAAATAGATGTTTCTTGGTATATCTCATGAGTGTCAGGGTTTTATCTTTTTATACGGCAATGTTTTTATATCTTTTCTTACGATGAATGTCTTTTGTGCTTTACATGTTTTGATTTTTTTTTGTGCTCTTTTCCTAGCTTCTTTTTCAGAAAATACAATTTTATACATTATGATGAGATACTGGCCACTTTGAGACCGGCAGAATAAAAATTCATTTCTGTATCAGAAAATTACTAATTAAATCAAGTAGCGTTTAGTCATTTGACACCTACATTAGCATACCACGTTTCATTTGTTTAGTAGATGTTGATTGAGAATTATTTTTCATGCGATTCTCGGTTCTTTGCACTGGTTAACAATATTTGCACTTATATCCTTTAATAAATAATGCTGCCAAACAATCTCCAAGAATGAAACTGAATAAGATTAAATAGTAATAAATAATAAATATTAGAATAAACCATTCATAATAATCAAGAAAAGAACAGTGTTGTGAATGTAATGAAAATTATAAACCTGCCAAAAAATATGTAAAGCTGAAAGATGAATTGAAAGGTAAAGACAAAGAAGAAAGACATTCCGAAAATTGTGAGATATGAGGCACTGAAAACAACTTGCAATGATGCAAGATATACGTAAAAAATGATTGATTTGTATACCTATGTATAAATTACCATTATCCAGTGCACAGAGAGTTTAAAATTAAAACAATCTAGAATTAGGCAAATTCATAGCATCAAAGTACCTATATCTGATAGATATGTCTTAATTTTCTGGCATACATCCATAACTTTTCCAATTTCATACATTTTAATGCATAAAATCATTCTGGCTCGTTAAATTGTGACTAATACAATTATCGGCAAATAACTTGAGATATCATGTGGGCTGCGCAGAGTGCAAATTTGTGTTTTGCTAGGTTCGTATATGTACAAACTTTCCCACTCCACAACGAAAATTTGAAAATTATTTGCCGGAAATAAATATTGTCTATTTTATCATATTTATAATTAACGTTGAATTTAGTGATGATAATGAGTCTGGGATAGGAATGTAAAGATATTAAACCTAATGTTATGTATTAATGGTATAATAGTAAAAATTGTTTTATAAATCACCAAGATATATGGATTATAAATTATAAAATAATGATGTTAGTACATACTTAAATGTTATTATTTTCAAAGAAGTTTACATGGAACTATAAATTTTGTATGCAGTTGTTGTAGTCAATAATTTAATAATTAAAAACTGAAGTTTCTTAAATAACTTGTGTCGATTCGTAAAACAAAATCAACTTACCCTATGCTTCCAGCGCGACGCTTATGGATGACCTTAGCTGGGTCTATCCCTGTAAACAATTAAAACGAAAGAATAAAAATAATACAATAAATCAAATGAAAGATAAGTATCAAAAAGATTTATCAAAAATGAAACAATTGTTTATGAAAAACGAGGTTTTTAGATATGTAACCATAAACATTAGTGAAACGTATAACTTTCACATAGTATTTTGATTAAATTTGGTAAAATATCGGCATTACTGGAACAAAATCACAATATTAATTTGACAAACGCCAAGGCCATGAAACTCGTAACTAACCTGGATAAGAATGGGTTACTGTAGACATCTGACAGAAAACACGTCCGATGTCATTTAAAGACAATATTAGCTATTACTAACAACACATAAAATAACAAAATACAGTGTAAATTATCAACAATGACACCAAATGAGGAAACTTCTGTTTACAACACCATAGTCGCCATTTTGAATATCTCGAGAACTTCAAGTGAGTGAAAGTTAAACAAAATTCAGCAACTTCATACTATGAAAAAATCAAAAGTCACTTATTTAGTAGAGAAGTTAAATAAAGAGAATCTTTGTATGGTACGGTTTAGCAGAAAGTAGTTTTGATATATCGCGCTGGCTGCATGCAATGCGCATAAATTCTTATAAATATATTTATGGCTACTAAAACCAAATAAGTACCATGAAAATTATTAATAAAAATTCGAATTTTTTGCCAAATCTCAATAAATTGTAAAAAATTTCAATAATAGTTGATTGCTTATTTAAAATTTCTCACATTTACCGAAAACATAAATGCTTGTCCTATGGAAGAAGAAAAGATTAGTCAAGACTCACACTCATTGGATTATATTTTTGGTGCGCTAGGTGCTTTTCCACCGACCCATTTTCACTAGAAAATAAAATTGGGATCACTCAGGAATTTATTATAACATAAAATTCTAATATAGCAGGGAAGGAAAAACAATACACATTTGATTGTACACATATATTTCTTAATAAAATATTTACAATTTAAGCTTTTTAGCTGATTTCAAGTGTTTATTTTTTGATTTAGACATTTTCAGTTGAGACTTGATGGAATTCGCAACTTCATCCTGTAGTTGAGTGAAGAAAGCTGTCGATGATTTAATTGACTTACTGTCACCAATCGTTTCCATCTGAAACAAAAAATATATACCGTCTTTAAATTATTGGATTAGGTTATTGACAATACCTTGTACCCTCCGCAAGGTAATAATAATCAAATAGCCAGTGTTTCCAGCTATGCAAAATTGTATGAGAAATAACTGGAAGAAAATTTATCCTATGCCAGCACAAAGCCAAACATAGTAATGCTTATAAAATGTAGATGGTATAGTGTTCAATATACACTATTTTGTTTTATTTTGTATTGTTTCTCCGGCATTTAAAAGGCACTATGTCAAACCCAATAACAAGTTGCCACACTCTGGACTTCCAGACTGATATCACATTTAAAAAAAAAATTGTTTCCATCAAAAATCGAACCCGGGAGTTTTCGCTCCGATGCCAGACATATAATCAAATGAACTATGAAGGTCGAGATATGATTTCTTGTTTTATTATTGGATCATTGTCCTTTATTAATAATTACTTTGATTGTATCTCTAGTAAATAATAAATAATTAACCTTTTCTACGTTTCTATCCTTAGTTACTTTGTCGAGTAAACGTGAGGCCTTCTCCCTGCTATATTTATTACCCAAACCAGGTCGCATTTTATCCAACAATTTATCTTTTCTCTGTCTTTCTTTTTCTTTTTCTCTCTGGCGAGTTTTCTTTTGCCGCCTCTCACGTTTCTTATCTGTGTCAGTTTTTTCAGATTTTCCGATAATGTGACCCTTTGTCTTGGCTGAAAAAAAAAACCAAATAATCAGTATGCTAAAAGGTTGATTAAATAATTTCATTCTTAATACAGTGGCTTCTACATCTCACTAAAAACAGATCAATTAAAGACCCGTTAACATGATAAACCATAATCATTGTAATCTATCCAATTCTCTTAAAAAATATGTTTTAAGTCTATTGCAATCTGTTTAGCTGATATTTTGTCAAACTAAAGTGTACAGCATTATAGTAATAAATCCTGGACACAACATAATAATATTAATATGTTGGGCACCTTTAATTTCATAGTGTCACTAAACAAAAAAATTTTTTTTTCACCATCAGGGATTAAAGTATTGGATTTTTTTAGTTAATTTGAAAAAAATACAAATTGCAATAATGCTATTGGTGGTAAATATTTGAACAAGTGATCTGGTGTTTCTGTATTCAATAGATAGCGCTCATCTAAAATACATTGCTGGTTATAAAAATTAAAAATTTAATGTATACAATTTTGTATAGTGTCACTATGAAAATAAAGGTGCGATATGTCATTCTTTCATTTATTGGCAAATTTTGGCAGACATCAAAGTATTTATTTAAAATAAGAGAACAATTATTTTTTAAATATTTTGAAGAAAATAAAAAAATGCGATCACAAATAATGATATTTTAATAAAAATATAACCTTTGATTTCTTCTGGTGCAAGTAATGTTGCATCACTTGTTGCAACTGGTGCCACTTCTTCCATATTAATGGCAGGCATATTGCTTATTATTTTAACTTCAGGTACAGCTACCTTGGGAGTGTAATGGTAATTACAGAGAGCGTCTAATTTAGTGAATAACGATGTCATAAGTGAACGTATTTCCTTGTGCTCTTTCGGTTCTTCTTCTGGCTTGTCATCAGCATCCGGATCTAAGGCTTCGCGTTGTTTAATGTACTCTTGTTCGTACACCTGGGCCAAAGACAACTTGCTCTTATCTTGATCCAAAACCAACTGCTTTTTGAACTCGTGTACTTCCTCCACTGGTTTAATCTTACGCTGAACGTCATCCCATGCCTTATCTTTTATTCTTTGAATAATTATATCTTGTAGCTTCATAGTAGTTTCTTCGGTCATTACAGGAGCGGGTCTACTTGTTACATCAAAATCTACAACTTCTTCTAAGAGGGAATTCTGAGGCCTATTCGTAGCTGTTACTTCACCTTTCATAGGCCAAGGTTTATCCTCAAACAGGTTATTTTCTAAATGATTGATTTTTTTCTTGAGCCTTTCTTGTCGATGTTGATACTCTGACAGATTTGTTGAGTTATCTTTTTGTGATACTTGGTTTTCATCTCCATCACTAGAATCATCATCACCAGAAGATGGTTGTTCAATATTAAATCTGAAATGGAATATAATACATACATTACAATGTAAAATTAAATAATCTTTTAAAGTTCTTACGCATAATTTCTTATATTGATATTTCTTCATGAATATTCTTCCTCACCTAACTTTCCGATACGTCTTAGACTTATTTTTAGTATCCCTTAGATCTAAATCATCATCTGCATTCTTCTCATTTGCTTCACTATCTAAGTTATCATCATTATATGATTCCTCTTTTTCCTTATCATTATCATCATTTTCAGATTCACTTCCTGAATCGTTCCCAAAAAAATCATTATATTTGATCTCTTTTGGATTTTCAGAATCAGAGGCCTAAAAAAATAAAATATATGTTATAACACTATTTTTTTTTGATCAATTATATATTAAAGTAGTTTTTTTTATGAGAACATGATTATAAAAAATAGGCACAAAAAATAAGATGAGGAAGGGTAGATTGGGGTGGTATGGGCATATATGCAGAAGAGATGACACCCACATTGTAAATAAGGCCCTGCATATAGAAACCCGGGGTGTGGAGCAGAGTGAAACACTGGAGAAGGAAACCCGGTGAATGTGGACTAGGAGAACTAACCCCAAATAATGGGAATATTTGGAGTTAATTCCCGAAAATGTTGTTTCGGGTTGTTTTGCATCAAACAACATAAATAAATAAATATATATGTATATAAACGAACCGTTTCATCATCTGAATCCATTTCAGCAAATAAATCTATGCTTTCATCATCATCATTGTCTTCACTGCTTTCCTCATTTTTACTTTTTTTTGAAACCAGTTTTCGTGATTTTCTCATTTCTAATTTATCTTGAGCGTCCAGGAATGCTTCCAGTTCATTGAGTTTGAAAAAATTATCATCTACAATCGATCCACTTTTACTCTTTGGAGGTTTTTTTGCTGAAAATGGAACTAAGATAAATACAATTTGCAATAATGGAAAAAAAAGTTTTACGTGATTATTTTTTCAATTCAGTTGAGTTAATTTATTTTTTATTTATAATAGACAATGGAATAAAGGTCAGAGGTCAACAAAGGTCAGTTAGTGTTAATTGCTCTCCAATATCAAATTTAGCATTCAGGAGTATACTATAAGGTATGCCTGATGAAGTTTAAGGCTCTGAACGACACTACATTCAAGAACTGTGTCAAAAGAATGCCACATCAGGAAGACAGCTGACACTGAGATCTTCTGGATCACAGAGTACTAACTTTTTAAAAGAATTGGACAGAGTCAATAAGGTCGGCTTACTATGATGGCGGTTTTAATGTGAACATGCCTTTAAAATGGAATAAATTGCCTCTTGACATATGTGGAGCTCAGAGCATTGACACCTTCTGTAGACATCTTAAGACTGCCTTGTTTCGTAGAGCCAACAAATAAGGTACCTACAATGCCCTTGGAGTGATCTTGTATCACTAAACGGCGCTTTATAAATTTGATTTATTATTATTAATATCCCGGCGTTATAATTGTGAGCAGTCTAACAAGAGTTTGAGACATTAAAGTTGTAATTCAAAATATACTTTCTCTAATAAAGACTCCACATTACTTATTAGGTGCATAAACAAAGTTTATCCCTACACCCTCAGTGCATAGCACATTCATCACATAACACATTCATCGCATCACCCACACTATGCTTTATTGTAGGAAACTTGCCAACTGCTGTGATATACTGGTAAAACATTAAACTTATGTGCTGGCTTCCTGGGTTCAATACTTGGAAGTTATTTATCATATATTTTTTATTTGCTAAAAATACAAATAAAATTAAGCGTTACGATTATTTACATTTAGTTTTTCTGTCCTTTTTCTTCGTAAAGCTCTTTTTTTGAACTTGAATTTTTTCCGGTTCATCTTCAATATCAGACTCCGATGACTTGGTGTTATGAGACAAAACATCGGACTGTTTATTTGAAAATTCTATTGGAATATTGAGATTGTCCTTTTGAGACAATATTTTGGAAACATCTGATATGAAACCATTCCATCTATCTTCATTTTGTAACTCAATTTCTTGCCATATTTGCTCTTCGTCGAAATCTTCTACTATTAACTCTGGCAATGCATTTGTCTTTATATTTTTTTCCTCTGTTTTAGTGAAATCATACAACCGTTTTGTCAGATCTTTAAATTCTCGAGCAACATTGTCCTGAACACTGAAATCAAATTTAGCATTCATTAAAAACGCAATGATATAGAAATTGGTAATTGTTTACAAGTCTTAACCTGTATAATTTTATATATCTATAGACAAAAATCAACAAAATTGGCGTTGTAGGCCACTTGTAAACAATTACCTAGAAATTTAACATGTACACCATACGATAGCATAACTTGAAATAGAAAACTAAACAATATTGTATAGTATACAAAATACTAACCTCAAATAACTTTCGGGTTTACTTGTTAACTTTTCAAACGTAGTACAGGTGTTCTTTAGAATCTCCATAATATTTCTAAAAATATTGAATTACAAATAAATAAAATTAGCATTTAAAACCTAGTAAAAAGTACCTAGTACCTTTTTTTAATTCATTACAGTGGCGCAAACTGTCAAAAATCAACAACTTACAAAAAGAGCGACCACGTGAATAATGTCCATAGAAAAGAGATATAAATGTCATGTCACAGATGATGAATAAGTCTGACATATAAAAATATTGGGCATTATCGAAGCAATTGAAATGGCTAAACAATTTAAATTTGAGAAAACGTTGATTCTTTCTGATTCCCTAAGTTCTATACAATCAATTTCACAAAATCCTTTTGATTCCCCTGCCAATTGGCTGTCACTGCATATTAAAAATATTATTTTTGATATAAAAAAAATACCTCGAAATCGCTATTGCCTGGATTCCGGGTCACCGTGTGTGGTATTATTTAGATGTGGAAACACATAAATTGTTTATCTTAGCAACAACGTTCATTTGTTGCATCTTCAAATCAAAAATGTGCTAAGTTTTTAGTTATTAAAAGCTTATCTTTAAGCCTTTATTTAATTACTGTGTTTTTCAATGTATCAATATATATCACCGTGGCATTATTGGAAACGAGAGAGCTGATAATTTAGCTAAATTTGCGATTTCGTCGGGTGATCCTCAGAGATACAATTCATGTCATCCTCCCTCTTTCTATAATTTATCCTCAATTTCAAAAGGTTCAAAATATGCATCGATTCAAAATTTTATCCACATCAAACCATGGTTTTCCAAATTCCGTTGTAGCAGACATGAATCTTCCGTCATATGCCGATTGAGATTCGGACATTGTTGTTCCTCCTCTCACCTAGCAAGGCTGGGTATTAAGAACTCATCTCTTTGTCAATGTGGCCAATAATAAGGCACCTACAGGGCTTACGACAGGTCGTAAGCCCCGTAGGTGCCTCGAGTTCCTGGTTCTTCTACAATATCTCAACGTCGTCTCTATTGAGATGTTAAAAAAGTTTGTCAGTAAAAATATCATTTGACCCCCGAAAGGGAAAAAAATCCAATGTTTGCGTATATGCAATAAAAAAAATATTCGTATACAAAGCTAACTTCACAAATAACATCATTGCATCCCCACCCTACAAAATAATGTTACCAGCCTACACTCCCCCCACTATACTTACTTTGAGTCTATATTATATTGTACATTTAGTTTGGTACACTTTGTATCCTCCCAAGGAGGGAAACTTTGTTCCCGTAACACAAAGAGATAATTTTTATTCAATCGAATAAAAGTTTAATTTTAGTTAGTTAGTTTTTAGTTTTACATTTTAGTTTTTTTACATGTGCTTGTTATAGCCGAAAAACAGTGATGCCTAAAAACAAAATTTTTTAATTTTTTTCCGCGGCAACATTTTGGCGGAAGACTACTAGCGCCGCTGACGGCGTGAAAGAACGACAAGGAAGCTTATAGCCAACGCGTCAGTGACGCGCTCTCTTGACAACCAACGCTCGCAGTGTGAACATCTCTCTTGGCATCTGACATTCGTAGTGTAAACATATTTTTTATTGAACGGCTGTGGTAAACGAACGGAACAACGCCGTCATCGGTCGACACGCGCGTCCCGATGGCGGCCATATTTTCAAGAGCACGAGGAGGTCTGTGTGACAGGACCCGTCACGCGCATGGACGCTGATGGTGCCCCAGAACCAAGATGAGGGCATCAACAGGACAGGAGGTTGGAGGAAGAGCGCAGTGTGGGGCCACCGCGTAGGGAACGCAGCGGCTCGCAAATTGGACCACGAGGGGCAATCCGTGTCGTCTGGGGCGTCGTTTCGCCTCCGGTGAGGCCCCAGCTGGTATGCCACCTCTGTCGAGATGCGCCGTCATAGCGTGCCGTGGGGCACAGAGCCAGCCATGGGTGACGGTCTGGAGGAGGAGATCAGGAGTAGAAGAAGAAACCACGCCGGACACGAGGAAGACCTGCTAGCCTGACGCAGAGGCTGGGCCCCGCCGAACTACAGTCACTACGTGGAAGACAGTGACATGCCTGGAGGAAGGATGTCACTGTACCCTGGGGCGGTATATTCTGGTCGGCGTCTTTTCGTGTGTTCGCGTGTGTTTGACAGTTCGTTTCGGTAGATGCCACGTGTTTCTGTTTTATTTGTTGTCTGTTGTTTTTATTTAATTATTTTTTTTTGCCATGGACCATTTGTGAATATTATAAATAAAAAAGCGCCGTACTAAAACAATTTTTAAGTGTCGCCCTCATTTGTCTCTCATTTTCTTCCCCACACCTTGGCTTGATGTTTCCTCGTGGTAGACGAGAGGTCTCATCATGCTTTATTTAAATCGTTTATCGATGATGGGATTATAAATTTCTTTAATTTTAAGATAAAAATTATTATTTTTGCCATGCCTGTATAAAAATATATGAATTTGCCTTTTCAGATTTTATAAAATTATTCTGTTCAGCGACAGCGTTTAATATTTATTTTTGTATTTTAAAAATTAATAAAAAAGAGCTACATGTTTAATTTGACTTTTCAGCAATTATTTTTCTTCACATACCTATATCTTTGTTTAATTTCATAGTCGCGACACATATCTTTCTTCCCGGCCATATTTAATTATTTTACTGTCTAGTGGATACTAACCCCGTTTTGCACCGTGAGGCCTTAAAAAACAATATTTTTTAAAGTTATCAGCATTAAATTTGGTAGGGACAACCTAGGCGAAGAATGCTCCCTCCCTGGTAATAGACAACCTAGCATGCCTTCACAGTTCATGCATAAACAAAGCTGTGAGTCTGGCGTGTCTTGAACTCGTGCGTCAAAAGAATATAATGGCCATCTGAGGATAGGCTATAACCTCATATAAATTTCAATCAAGACGATACATGCTCGAACCATAGGTTTTCATATAATACACTAGATATCGTAGTTAGCAAATTTTGTATGAATCGAATGTGATTCATTTTTCAGGGGGGATTTTTGACGTTTTGGTTCCAGACCACATCGTTTTTCTATAGAAAATAACGACTAATGAGAATTGTTTTCGGATTTATTTGTGTAAAAACATTTTAATTATTAATAATTTAGAGAACATTTATCTAGGATGTGTTGAAATGTAAGGAAAACTGAAATATGTTGCCAACCAAAACGTCAAACTCGCGATATTACATGACTCACATTTTGCACATTATATAAATCTATGGTAATGGTAATGGAAATAAAAAGCTTCGAAAAAGTAGAAAATAAAATCTTTTTTCTATGAAGAAGAAGAATAAAATAAAAACATCGATATCAGTCATCTGTCAATCAATCTGTGCTGTCAATTGTTTGGAATTATTCGCGATTTTGTTTTAACTTTAAAAGTGCTTTGTTTTATTCGTAAAAAACTATTCCACAATATTTATATTTTTTTGGTTATTTAGTTTGTTAAAAAATTGCAATTTTTAAATTTTTTATCACTCCCAGCAACATAAATAAAAAATCGTGGTATTTTAAAATGGAAACTGAATCTGCGTCATGTCATGTTGAAAATAATTCTCCTCGTTACATGTTTCCGTCTAATAGCACAAAAATACCAGACGATCCAGAGAAGAAAGCATTGTCTTTATTAACGGTTTTGAGGGAAGACATAAGAGCTGCTGATTTAAAATGGAGTTTGTTTGTAGCAGCTTCTAATAGTTTTCGTCATGATTCGTGTCTCAAACCTTTTCCCCCAGATTACATTTATAGTGGAGAGAAAAATATTGACGCTGTGGTATTTGTTTTTTTACATAACTATCATTTTGCTTATAAATTTAAATTCAAAGGAGAAAAACTTAGATTATCTATGATACAGATACCTAGTCAGCGCAATGAATGTGTGCCAACTAAAACTACGAGGAAACAGAAGAATTTCTAGTATACATACACCTACCGACACGCACACCTACATAAAACGTAGACCAACCGATCTACTGCCTCACACACACGTGTAAAAAAAACTTGGCATACATTTGAATTCGAAATTTGTACTAGACACGACTTCTGTACATTATAATTCTATGGAGAAAAATAATGAAATTTAATCAAATATGGCAAACTTATGCAAACATTTTTAATTACTAGTTGCATGTAACACATGAGATCCAACTGTCAATGCCGATAGTATATATAATTGAAGAATACGTACCAAATTATTAACACATAAACATAAATTTATAAACATTTGAAGATATTTTGTTTTCTATATAAAACATGTAGTTATGTATGTCAGAATAGAACAGTATGGAGGTCAGTCTTTTTCCTACCCAGAATATGAAAACAGCACAATGTTATATATGTATGTTTGGAGATTAACTATCAAACTATTGAGTCCCCGTATATATTATGTAGTGTATACTGCCTTACAAATTGTATGAAACAATGTCGTCACTAAATTAAATTTTTTATAATTGTTACAAAAAGTTTGAGATGTACTACTACAATGTTCATATTTTTTATAGAAAATTAAATTATCTAGTTGGGGTATTTCGGCTTTTTTCGATATGCTTAAAAATTTTGGAAATATACTAAGGCAGTTAAACATATTTATCATAAAAAAATTTCTAATTAAAAATTTGAATTTAAAAAAAAAATCAAATTGAGATTTTGTATTTGTCTTTATTTATATCAATTTTCAGCATTCTAGCTTTTATGGTTTTTGAGATATATGGAAAAATAAAATAAAACTTCAAAAGTTGATAATCCCTGATTGAAACGAATATTCAAAATCCTGAGAATAAAAGTTATGTAGGCCTATAATTTTCTATATTGTATGAAATTTTAAGATTGTTGCGTTGAACGGATCAGAAGTTATAAGGGACGGACGGACACACACACACACACACAGACACACTAAATGTTCTACTTCAAATTCTGAGTAAATCCATACATGGATCATATATTCTGTGAAGCATCCAAGTTGCTGTTTTTTGACTTCAAAGTTGGAAAAACCGTGAAAAATTTAGACCTGACATACAAATCTCGCGTATCCTGGCTTGAAACTTTGTCTTTATGTTAAGAGAAATAAATTATCTTGAACAAATCGACAGTTGTAAATAATGTCTACAGTAATTTTTTACAATATTAATAGTGATATTTTGTTTTAGCTTGATGCTCTGACTAGAACTGTTAACTTTAATTCTTTGATAAATTTGTTGTCGGACACTTCTTATATAGCTACCCACACAGAAGTTATTGATTTACTCTTCTATGTTCTTATTTATTTACGTGAACCTTATTTGAAGAGCGTCAGTTCAGAGGAGGTTGGTATTATTTAAAATTATTATGTAATAATATTAATGTTTATTGAGACAAAAGTTTCCACACATACAGGGTGTCCCATAATCCAACCTATTCCTTTTAAGGGCTGTTATACCAACTCATGACTCGCCAGAATATGCAAATATGACCTCAGTAAAAGTGTCTTAGTTTTCGAGATATTGCCACTTTTTCAAAGTGCCCGAAAATCTCCGCCTTAGATTGGTTTTTCGAGTGCCACATTTACAAATTTCAATATTTTAGAATTCTAATTTATTTTACACAATCTTGAATAACTCGGCTATTGATCACAATCCAAAACAATAGTAAATTTTTTTTTTGAAAAAACTGACAAAATAAAAGTACATAATTCAAACCACACAAAACACAAATAAAAATCAAATTTATGTTCAAATTGCATGCCACCAGTGCACAATGCACATTCGGCATCTTTTTAAAAAAGATGCCTGATGTGCTTTTTAAATAATCCTAATAAATGAAAAAAATTCACAATCAGCTCATTTTGCAGTAAAATAGCAATATATATTTTTTTATTGTAAAACATAGTAATTGTTATACTATTTAGGAAAATTATATAATTGCGCCGACTTTTGCAACAATTTTCCAGGTTGGCGCCATACATTTTTTTTCAGTGTGAAAAATCAGTTCGGTAATAATTTTTTATTTAATTCATAACCCGGCATAATTATTTTTTTTCTGCCAATTTCCGATTAAGGGACACCCTGTATAGGATGAGCTTATGCAGCTGGTTTTCAGCATGAGCCCACCACTAGCATACTAAACTAATAAATTGTCGGCCTCCATGGCTCAGTTGGTTGGGTATCTGACTAATATTGAAATATTTTGGAAATTTTCAATAAACATATTTTGAAAAATTTGAATAACGCATTTTTTTTTTATAAAACTTTTTCTTCATACACTGTTATAGAGTATAAACATATATGTTGCAAAGAAAAGAATGCGGATGACAGTTTTATAAAGCATTGTTAAAAATCTATGTATGCAAAGGTCAGGGAAAAAATGACACGTAATTCGCTGCACAACTTCAAAAGCCAACTAATTTTATTGTTCAATACAAATTAGAGTATTTTTCTGCACCACTAAAATTGGTTTGTGCACAGGTTATGTCATCCGCATTCTTTCGCTTGGCGAGGTATACAAAATTTCAGAATGGGATCGTATTTTAAAAAAAATATTTTGTAAAATTTGGTAATTCGAAACTGCTCATCAGACCATACTCGCTCCTATAGAACTAGGCCTAGTTAAAATCAGTAAAGGCAAGCTGACTATTGCATAAATCTTGATAGTAATTAGAATTCTATTCCACAATGGGGTGACAATTGGATCAAAATAAAATAGTTTTTAGTTGAAAACATTGCATGTGCTTTGTATTGTACTACTGTAATCAATGATATATAAAAATAATAGATCCGTTACTAGTTTTTAAATTCAGTAAACAAAAAGTTTGGCACATACATCACTTAATTCTTACCGCACTTTAGTTACACGCAAGATAAGTGTTTGGATGTATTGTCGCAGTCGAAATGCCATCTTGTATGATGAAAACATGGTACACTCCCAGATCCGAGTAACTTGGAATATAGTCAGAAATGACAGTTGCCGCCTCTATGAGACATCTGCATGCACGGCTAGAAATATCTTGGCTGGCTGCAGGGTAGCCCTACAGGAGGGAAGGTTCTTATACAGACTTGATAAGGTGCTTGAAATTGTGAGAGAGGCTTCCAGCCTTGCGGTGGCAAGAGCAATCAAAGGATTAACCACATGGAAACAGTCGGTTGTAACATTTGTAAAACCGGGACAAAAATTTAGATCTACAACGAAGAAATTAATATCAATAATTGGGAAGTCAGATGACTGGAATATCATAACGGATATGAGAACAGAGAGATATACTCTTCCAAAGGAGATCTGCATCTCGACTCTTAGGCCTGACTTGACAATTTACTCTCATTGAAAAGAGTTATTTATGTGGAGCCGACTGTTCCATGGGACACAAATATTCCAAAAGACCACCAATACAAGCTAAACAAGTACAAGGAACTGTTAGATAAAACAGTTCAAAATGGCTATAGCACAAATATATATGCTGTAGAGATGGGGGCGAGAGGCCTGCCCCCAAAATCTTTATATTCCTACTTTAAAGACCTGGATATCCCTAGAGGTAAAATAAAAGAACTTTTAAATATGGTGGTAAAAGCAGCATTGGTGGATTTGGTTGCGCAGGGGAGTAGAGTATCAGTTGGTGGGTGAGTTGTGAGCGTGACTTGTGTCATAAAGGGACCCCTTAATCCTGCATACATGGTCGCGAGCCCATGTGTCTCGCCTGTTCTGGCTGGTACTCTGGTCGCTTGTGCTGGTGGGCCTGGAACCTATCTTCGTGAACCTATCTTTAACTTATATACACAAATACCATGTTGTCAAATGATCAAATGAAAGCCTTCAATGTGCAGAGTGAAACTGTGAAAGTTTCTGCCTGTGTCTAATAGTTTTCAAACTAGAGCCATTTAAAGTCCTCAAGACGAGGCCAAATTTGTGATATCCAGGGTGTTTGTTGATTTCATGCGGATTGGCAGTGTAAACACTGTTTTAAATTGTAAATAATAATAAACACACTCTTGCATCCTATACAAGTGGTGAGTTTATTGCCATATGGCAATTTCTTCCAACTAATCAGTGTTTCCAGCCCAGAGAAGCAGTATTTGCATCATAAATGAATTAAAATATATTTCACCTCTGCTGGGTATTACCAACAGTGCCACTGCGGTTGGCACAGTTATGCTTACATTATAATAATAATTATAATAATAAAAATTTATAAAGCGCCGTTTAGTGATACAAGATCACTCCAAGGGTGCTGTAGCTTATTTGTTGGCTCTATGAAACAAGGCAGTCTTAAGAAGTTTACCGAAGGTGTCAATGCTCTGAGCTCCACGTATGTCAAGAGGCAATTTATTCCATTTTAAAGGCCCGTTCACACTAAAACCGTGATCATAGTAAGCCGCCTTATTGACTCTATCCAATTCTTTTAAAGAGTGATACCCTGTGATTCAGACGATCTCAGTGTAAGCTGCCTCCCCGATGGAACATTCCTCTGGCACAATTCCTGAATGTAGTGTGGAGCCAAGTCATTCAGAGCTTTAAACACCATCAGGCATACCTTATAGTCCACTCGTTCTGGACATCTCAACCAGTGCAGTTCGTTAAGAAGAGGTGTTATGTGACATCTTTTGTCAGCTCCATATATCAACCTCGCAGCTGCGTTGAAAACTATTTGTAATCTATCAAGCTGATACTTTGGCAAACCCGCATAAATAGCATTACAGTAATCCAGCCGTGACACCACAAATGCATTAATAAGCGTTTTAGCTTCGTTTTTGGGTAAGCTCCGGCGGATACTTTTCAATTGCCTCAGATGAAAGAAACAAGAGCTAACAGTTTTTGAGATTTGCAAGTCCAGCGATAGTTTGTTGTCCAGGTGGACGCCTAGAAATTTGAAGGTATTTGATGGTGTAAGTTCTTCTCCATTGATGTTAATCGGAGTATTTTCATTGAGTTGCTGTCGTCGCAGTGAAACTACCCACATAAACTCGGTTTTCGTTGGGTTTAATTTTAGCTTGTAGAGCGACATCCAGGCTGCAATTTTTCCAATGCAACCAACGGTATCATTCACAAGACTATCCCTGTTTTCGGCAGTGCAGAATTTCACAATGAAGCGATCGTCAGCATAAGCATATGAATCAAAACCTTCATTTTCTATTATATCATCAAGCATTTTAATATACAAAATGAAAAGAATGGGCCCCAAAACTGACCCCTGTGGCACCCCATATTTAATTTTCTCCGAAGAAGATGATTTATTTTGCAATAAGACAGATTGTCATCTTTCTGATAAATATGAGCTCATCCACTTTAACATATTATAAATTTGAATTATTATTTTTTTTTTGCTGTGAATGTGTAAATAGCATGAGGTATTATGATCTTTTCCCTGGCACTGTCCAACTTACTGCTTTTATTTGCTATTGGGTCAACCGGACGCTCGTTCAAGATGTTTGGCGAAAATTATAGTAATTATTTTGATGGTCCCCCATACCAGCAGTTTGCCATTGGGGATCAATTACAAAAATATGTGGTATTAATATGATTGTTGTCATATTTTACTAGACCATTCATATAAGCTCATACAATTAGTAAATTCAATTAATATGTTATGGGATGGTATTAATATTTTCTCCATCTTCTTGTGAATAAGAGACTGAAGTATGGGGCTTTTTGTCTCTTGACAGTGGTGAACTCTCTCTTTCTCCATCATATTCAAAACTTTTTCGTTGAAGACTCTGTCAAGCTTTGAAACATTCATCTATCTACTCCACATCTCAGGTGCCTCAATCTTATTTTCTCCATCTACCCCATTGAATTCATCATATAGATTTTAATTGTGAGTGTAGAATTTACTAACCAAATTATTATTTGAATTTCAGATTGAATCCATATTGAATAAAGCTCCATCAGATGTTCAGGTAGCCCGGCCTCAATATATATTTCAGGCTGTCAGTGGCGCCAGATCACAGGCAGAAATGAGATGGAAAGATTTGGCTACAAATAAGAGTACTTTTTTTGCATATCACGGAAGCCGTTTAGAAAATTTTTATTCCATATTACACCACGGTCTTCAACAGCATTTAAACAAGGTTATTTTTCACATTTCTTATTGAATAAAATATACTTTTGTAATCAGACTGCATATGTCTATTTTAAGCTTTATTACTGTCATATTAATGAAATGGAACCTTACATGGATACTATCACACCACGTTCCTTTTGGAGTAGTACAGAGGACCAAAAGCCACATTGTTCTTTCTATATTGACATGCACCCATCGCCTCAACCTTCATGCATCATCTCATACATGTTCATCTGCTATTCAAGTTATTTCCCTTTATAGCAGGATGTTGTTCACCTGGTAATGATATCCTTTCCTTGGACGATCTCAATCTCTTGTATAGATGCTGCCTGGATTAAACTTTGGATTCTGTGTCCTTCTATAAATCAGAGTACATTGTTACTGTTTATGGGCTTTTTCAAAGTCCAATTGTCTATGCATATTCAGTCTCCTTGAAGAACAATACTACAAATTACTCAAATTAATTTTATTTGATTTATTTACCATTTTTATATGTCTTCTTGTTTATAGTATGAAAATTATTTATGTTCCATTTTTTGTAGTTTTCATTTTGTTTAATTTAAAAATACATAGATCAAAAGAAAATATTTTTTGTCTGATAAGATATTTGATTGTAGACAATGGCGTTTGGTAGCGGAATATATCTGTCTTCAGAGTTGAGCGTCAGCCTTCCATATAGTCCAGGTGGTTTTGGATGGACATTCAGTGGTTTTGGTCCAGAAATATCTTGTGTTGCTATGTGTGAAGTTATCGACTCACCAGAAGGCGTCTATTGCCAGAAATCTGGACTCACAGGTATTACTTTATAGAACTTGGGAGTGTATCCTCTGTAGAAAGTACAAAATCCTGATATACAAAACTCTTCTCAGTCATTGTATATGGAACTGAATGCTGGGTCTTAACAAAAAGACGTAAATAGTCTCTTGATTTTTGAATGGATGATTCTGAGAAAAATTTTTGGCCCAGTAAACGATAATGGACTTTGGAGGATGCGATCTAATCATGAACTAAAGGCATTATATGACGAACCCAACGTTATACAAGTCATAAAAGTATAGACTGCAGGGGTTGGGTCATGTCAGCTGGGTGAATGATCATATCCCCAAAAAGATTTTTAACACCAATCCATAGGGCAGAAGTAGAGGCAGGCCCTAGCTAAGATAGCTGGATGACACAGAAGACGACATAAGGGTGATTGGAATAGCAAACTGGAGGAGAGCGGTGGAGGACAGGGACGGCTGGAGCCCACACAAGGCTGTAACGTTGAAAAAAATTCCATCACATTGTGGCTGTATGAATGTTTGAGGGTGTGTGAAAATTATTAGTGTAGGTACTTTTATATTAATCATTGTGTCCATTATTTATGAATTCTTTAAACTCCTCCCGAAGCTAAAGGCTTTCTTATTTTCAAGGAGAATACCTAATTTTGCAATAATTTATTTATTTTCTTTTTAATGTCATGTATTTTTTTTTTTTAAAGGAATGAATATGTCCTTGTAGTAACAAGTATATATACATCCTCATACATTCCCTAAATTAAGTATAAATGCTTGTGCCATAGGTGAACGAAATCGGTCATGGCAGGATTCAAACTTGCGACCACTGGATTACAAACCCAGCGCGCTAACCGCTCTGCCACCACTCATCTTTTATATTTATCTTTGTACCTTTTTTCCTAATAAATTATAATTATTAAAACCAATTAAAACAAATAAACTAATTTCTCAATAGATGGCGTTACAAAAAAAGGTTCTTCCTTACTTCATAGAATTGTTACACATTATTCAAATATATAGAACTTTCAAAAATTACATTGATAAGGGAACTCAATAAGAAGACATAATTGGTGAAGGTTGCGCAAGTGCATAAAGTGATCACATAAACCAGACAATGACAGGTCGTAAGCCCTGTAGGTGCCTTGAGTTCCTGGTTCTTCTATAATATCCCAACTTCGTCTCTATTGAGTTGTTAAAAGTTTGTCAATAAAAATATGTATCATAATTATTATATAACTGCTAGCCCTAGAACAGGGTTACCTAGTTGGGCAGCAGTAATCTTCATAATAGTCTTTGTGATAAAGGTGTGAAAAATAAATAAATAAAATAAATAAAATATGATATAAAAATTTTGCAATATGTAATAAAGAAATATTGTGAACTGTTTCCACGTTCAAGTCTGTTGTATGTGGGTACACAGTTCCTCTTTTTCACGGAACACAGACAGAGGAGAAGTGAACATCAAATTATTTTACTTTTACAGGTGAAGTAGATGCTGCAGATTATCCCCGTGCCAGGGCTCATGACAGTATGGCCGGTGAACTTCCACACAAATATTACCTTGTATCCAACAATGAGTTGGTTCGTCTTAGATACTTGTTGATCTACGCCAAAGAATCCCCAACTTATGGTCCCAAGAACTATCGGGATAATGATGGTATACAATTTATTTATTCCAA
Source organism: Molanna angustata (assembly GCA_963576475.1). NCBI lineage: Eukaryota > Metazoa > Arthropoda > Insecta > Trichoptera > Molannidae > Molanna > Molanna angustata. Next base: position 42,321,202 of record OY754967.1, read on the forward strand.
ATATATACATAATCAGATTATAATCCCAACACAAATATCTAAGACGTGCAAAGTTTATTGTAAAATAAATTCCCAATCAACCAGCCATGAAACGACATGAAAAACAGCTGATAGCTGTCAAAACAAAAATTCGTGTTGACTAATTGACACTTTTGTCAATATTTGGTGTGTTACCTAATTCTTAATTCCGTTCGTAGAAAGTTATTGTGGATTGCCATATAAAAAATAAATATGCACCCTCACACACACACACACATGGTAGCATATATTGTTGTTTCAACTTTTGTCTTATTTAATATTCTTTGTTTTTTTTCTTACACTACTAAATTAATTAATAAGGTAATTATGTATAAATTTAATTGATGCTGGGTGTAACTATTTTTTATATATTATGTATCACCAGTTTATTTGTCCAGTCATTGTTTGTGTACTTTAAATAAAATAAAATAGTTTGGTACGTATTCTTCAACTAATTATATATATACCTAATATCTCCATCGACAGTTGGATCTCATGTGTTACAGTTTATTCTAGTTTTCAATTATTATTTTTTTTAAATCTCTTGATTTTATGTTCAATTGTGTTAGTTAAATTGAATTTTTTTTCTAGGTCGTTTTCTTAAATGGGTTACTCAGCATAAACTGTTAACAATGGTATTTTGTTACAGTTTTATGCTCGCTTCACTGGGTTTAGCCAACAACACCCATATGCAGTATCATATCAAAATGCTGTTTAAAAAGTTTGAAAAAACCCTTAAAGGTTTGAAGTTTTAGCACTTTTGTCATTTGTAAATTAAATTTAAAACATTTATTATTCAATAACTAATACATTTGATTATTTTTGTATATAATATAAATTGAAACCAAAGAAGTTGTGATGTAATTTTTGACTAGATATCAAAATTGTTTTGTTACTAAACAAATTTATAATACTATGTATTTTATTACTGCTGTACGTACATTCCACATATCATTAAATATTGTTGAAATGTATTTTTATGTTTTAATGTATAATTGATTATCAATGGAATGTTACTATTTCTGGTAAATATATAAATATTTTTTTTTGTTTTATTTAAATAGCTATCCACTAAGCAACATTAAAATAATATGAAGACATCAATAAAATGTGTTTAGGTGGCTGGTTTCTCTTCACAAACTTAATCTGTTCCTAGACCCTGGTTGTGAACCTGAACATGCATATTAGAGCGGAACATTTTTTTCTTAAATTTTGATTTGGAATAATTACGAATATTGCCAGGATGTCAAATATTTAAAAAAAATATATAATATTAGAGGATATTTTTGCTTGCATCATACAATGGTCATGAAATAATTGAAATATGTCTTTTTTTCTTCAAAAGTACATACAAATATAGTCAATTATGTAGGTATTTGCAATAATTTACTTAAAATAAATTATTTATTCAGAAGGGAGGAGGCGCAAATTACAATTTGCAGAGTTTAGCCTCGCTAATTGTTCCAAAATAGTACCAGAGGAGTAGCAAATATTTTCAGAAGACCAAAGTATAAATATTTAGGAAGATTATATAGAATAGTTTAGGCTAAAGGAAGAGTAGATTTATAAAGTTAAGTTACAGAAATATAACACAGAGCTCTATGATCTTTACCAGTACATCAGCATAGTTCATTAAGATTAACATACTACGATGGTTGGGACATTTTCACCATATGGATGATCTGGAGCTCCCAAAAAGGGTGTTGTTTAATGACCCAACCGGTAGAAGCTTCAGGAGACCTAAACTACAATGGTTTGATGAATTTGTCACGGATTATGCGACAGCAGGACTGGAAGGTGGCAGCTAAAGATAGAGCAGTGTAGAGAAGATTCTTGGATGGAGCTAGGACCGGTCCATCAAGGGTTGTGACGCTGAGGATGATGAAAAGTTGCAGAATTATAGATTAAGTCTAATTATAGAATCCTCACAAAATACTACTGCTAAAACCCAAGAAAAACCTTTTACTTTGTTTTGATGAAATAGAATTAGATTTGAAAAAAAATTCAGACTTTTCTTTTGTTCGTCAGCAGCAAAGAATTATTACCTGTGACACAGCCTTCCAGTAGAAGTAGACTCCTCTAAAACTCACAGAGATGCTAGTCTCTATAGTGGGACCACTGTATGTAGTATAGAAAAATATGAAGTATCAGATTGATACGCGGCAGCTAGTGTATGGTCTGTTCTATATGCTGCTTCTGATGTCGACATGTAGTTAACAAATATATTGGATAGGATGAAAATTAGATGACTGAGACAAAAGTATGGAAGCAAATTTCAACAGAAGAAAAGAACACAAATTCCTGCATTATAAGTAGGCGCTTTGATGGAAGGAAAAATAAGACACATAAAACTGTTTTGAAAGGGATTCGGAGAAGTAGAGTTTTTATACAAGAGGAACATATTACATATTTTTTATATTGGACATGTAGTTCCAGCACCTAGTACTGCAAGAAATATTGAAAGGGCCACTTACAGTTTTTAATGATGGTGAGTAGGTATATATTTAGACAGTTTGATGGATAAATATCCCTACTACAGGAATTAGATCATTTATAGGCAGAATATGAATGACATATGAGACGTTAATTGGTATAATAAAGGGTACCTCTGTCAACAGAATACAGACCAAAAATATTTACACAAAATCATTACTTCTGTTATTAATGGCTCCTAGATGTAATACACATAATCTCAGGTAAGCTATGTCATGCCCAGTGATTACCTAGTCTTGATTATATATCATGATTACATATCTCTTTGGAAAATCAACATCGAATCTCATGAACTTGGTGACATTTGTCGTAAAATCATATGCTCTAGTCTGGTTTGTCATAAAATTACATTCATCTTGTATAGATAGTTCTAGGCATCAATAGAAGGTTATTTTAACACCATTATTTACGCATAGAATAATAATAGTATAGAATACTCTTTAGCCTGCAGTAAATGCTATGAATTATGACAGTCTACAATTTTAAATAAGGTGGTTAAGTAAATACATAGAATAATAATAAAACTATAGAATACTTATTCCCATACAATACCTCGCTGAAAAAGTGAAGCCGTTTTATTGGCCGGCTCGTGTCAATATATGTATGAGTCTGCTGGTAGACATTGTTCGTATAGTACTACTCGTTATGACTGCGTTATAGTTTTACAAGCAGTTAAAAATTCCCTATTTGGAGAACGTATCACGCAGACGGCCAAATGATTATTGAATGCTCGTAGCAAAATGGTGACCAAATTAGTCAACATAAAGCGGTCGCGTTTACTGCAGGCTAAAGAGTATTCTATACTATAATTATTCTATGATTAGGTATTACTTTTTTTTAATTAAATACTACATATTAAATCAATTTTCAAGGTAAATTAATGCTCTCATGATAAAACAAAAAAAATGCATTTCTTGTGCTCCTGTAAGGCAACTTTTTTGCATATCTTTAATGAGAATTGATAAATAAATACTTTTTGATTTTTACAAGAACATCAATGGCGAGAATAATGTATATCCTTTATCTCTAGGAATATTCTCAATGAAAACACATCTAGATATAAACCATTTTAAGCCTAGCTCAATTTAACGATTTTGGACTATCGATTCCCGCCCACAAATAAATTTCTATGCCGCCCACATAAAATTACAATGACGTCATTCTGTCAAAAGTAATCCTTAATTCATTGCCACACTATGATTATAATATGCCTAAAGATGTTTAAAAATAATGTTTAGCATGGAAAATATGATTAATTAGTCAATATTTTCATTTAAAATTAATTATTTATTAAAAAATTCATTTCCTGGTATTTTTGCAGAGAACTTTTCTTTTTTATTTCAAATTATTAGCGAAAATATTTTTTTAACTAATTATAGCGAGCTTTATTATTTTTGGCAATTTCAAAAGCCGAAGAGCAAATGTCATTATTTGCGGCATTCCTTATACATTTTGATTGAATCAATGTATATTTATCTTAGTTTAACCAACATTTTATGTAGTTAACGGCAAATAACTAGTGTGTCTCGTCAATATCCACTAGAAGGTAGGTATTGGTCTCGTGGGGTCTCTATCACTAGTGTGATTTTGTATTCTTCAAAACAGTGAAATTTAACAATTACGACCTATTACGTCCTTCATCTTCCTTTATTAAAAATTAGTCCACCGCTCTACCAATAGCAATCGAAGGTATAAAAGATTATAAATCTTTATTTGATACCAAATTATGTGGTTTTGTTTGTGTTTTTTACGAAATTGATTTCAAATAAAAAAAAACGGCCACGCCGCCGAAGCCCAAGTGGAAATTTTGAGACTATGCGGCCGGCCTAAAATAGACCATCCGCGCTCTTATCCAACTGTCGATTCGTTCAAGAGAATAAAATTCTTTTGAAGGAAGAGGCAGTTTAAATCCAAAAAGCGTGTATGAAGGAACAACATTTCGTGTGTGTGTGTGTGTGTGTGTGTGTGTGTGTGTGTGTGTGTGTGTGTGTGTGTGTGTGTGTGTGTGTGTGTCTGTGTGTGTGTTTTGAATTTTTGGTTTATTTTACCATATATCTCAGAAACCATAAAAACTAGAACGCTGAAAATTGGTATAAACATAGACAAATACAAAATCTCAAATAGGTTTTTTCAAAAAAAATTCCAGGGTTTCTCAAACATTTATATTATATTATATTTTATATATTTTATTTTTTTTTATTTTATAGAATACAACAGCATTACAATAAAGATTTATACAGATATACAGAGATAAAAAATTCTTTATTAAGAAAAATATTTTTTTTATTATAAATTTATGAGTTTAACTGCCTATATTTACAAATATTTTGAAAATATTGAAAAAAGCTGAAACACCCCAACTAGATAATTTAATTTTCTATGAAAATATCAATATTGTAGAAGTAAATCTCAATTTTTTTTAACAATTTTTATAAAAATTGAATTTAGTGACGACATCGCTTCATACAATTTGTATGGCAGTCGCCTATACATAATAATATATGTAAGAAGAATTAATAGTTTGATACTTAAATCTCCAAACATACATACATACAATCATTCTGTTTTCATATTCTGGGTAGAAAAAAGGACTGACCTCCATACTGTCCTATCTTGACATAATACATACCTATATGTGTTGTATAGAAAATAAAATATCCTAAAATATTCAATAATTTGGATTTATGGGTTTATAGTTTGATACTTATTCTTCAACTTTACATTCTATCGCTATCGACAGTTGGATCTCATGTGTTACATTTACATGCAAGTAGTCTAGGACATACGCGAAATCATTCGGCTTATACGTAAATACGTTGGCCGTTCGTTTGTAATTTTACCCTCCGGCATAATCTAATAGAAAAAGCAGCAAATTCGTCGCTAAAAGATTTTTCAAAAGTACTCACTGAAGTTAGTAGCCATTTGGTATAATATAAAAAAAATTTAATGGATTTCCTATGACGTCAAAACTCTTATTACAGACGTCATAGAATTATATATTATACACCAAGATTATACAAATGTTTAGTTCGATTATACGGCGACCGACAGAGAAGTGTGGAGAAGTGTTATTCAAGTGTTACAGTATATATATCTTTATTCTATGGTGTTATTTACTAATGAGGTAGAGATGTTGTGTTTGTTGTGATAGCAGATTGAGCGTTTATTTAAGTGGTTTCTTTATACATTACATTGCATTTATGATATAAGGCAGTAATTGTGTTATAAAACAATCAATTGATCTACACAAGTGCTTTTTAGGGTTCATTATTCAATTTGAAACACTACAACTTTGTTTAATAATAATTTTACAATGGAAGTATACCATCTGTTGCTGTTATTCTCTATCCTTGCTTTAGTCTGGGCTGCCGAAACTGAAAAGTATTCATTTTTAATGCCAAATGTTACGCCAAACAAGGTAAGACTCTTATTTTGACAATATTTTTTTATCATACGCCAATTCAATAAACACTTTGATTCTTGTTTTCCGTATGTTTTTGTACCTGTTCTATAAACCTCATTAATAATAAAATACTTATAAAATATCGTTTGTATTACACAAAAAATCTATGTGAGTATTATCAAAACTATCCCATAACTATAATGTAGGGTATAATCGTATTTTTATGAAAACTCCACCTAACATATTTTCTTACCATTTCATTGAACAAAACCTTAAATTAGGTATCATTTGATGTTTATAACCATACAATGCCAAATAAGCATATTATGTACAAACATATTGTGGCAGGCTTTTCTTTTCTGACTAGACTTACAGACTTATCTTCTTACAGACTTAGCCTGCAGGATACATGTTTTGATGATTAATTTCATTTTGAAAATTTTCCCTTAGAACAAACACATTGTATATAATTACTTGACCTGACATTGGAATCATTTTAAATTCAATTATGGTACTTTTATTATAATTTGCCATTAATTATTTAAACAATATGGTAAAAAAAAGAAACTAATCAATGAATAGAGCTCTTATAATTAGCGGAAAACTTCTTGAGCCCATCATGTGAGCGCGCAGAGTGACATTTTTTCATTTTTTTGCTTGGTATTTGGTATATGCCCAAACTACTCTATTCCATGCTGGCATTTGTACCTCAGTGATCTGAAAGGAAGCTTAACCTAAAGAAGTCACACGGAACCAAAATTGATTAAATTAAATTTTATGGTGATTATAGGACATAAAATAAGGAAATAAGGACATAGGTGTAAAATAAAGAAAAACCATAGAGTAAAGAATATATACATAGCTGACATTAACTTAGATGGGTCGATGCAGAGCGGTTAGCGCTATTGGGTTAATAATCCAGTGGTCGCGAGTTCGAATCCTGCCTCGACCGATTTCGTTTACCTATAGCACAAGCATTTATGCTTATTTTAGGGAACGTAAGAAGATGTATATGTACTTGTTTAAAAATAATAACTACGACTTTATGCCAGGAATATGGTACACGGAAAGAGGTGGCAGGGGGGGTACTCCAAAAATATTTGTTGGTCATATCATATTATATTATGGAGTTCTATAATATGTTGAGATATATCCATGGTATTGGTAATCATGAGGGTTTCGATTTCACCGTTTGACCGGACTTGCCTCCCAGATATTAATGAAACATTTATATAACAGTATAATTGTTTGCTTTTCGAAATTTGAATCCCTTTTTTAACAACATGTACATTTTGATATTATTTCAAGTTTCATTCGGAACCATTCGTTCCAAAATATTCAAATTTATTTTATAAGTAGAATTTATTTGTTGATATTAAGTACAATATGTTTACTAAGACATTTTATTTTCAGAGTTATTATTTTAACCTATTCATAAGTTTGTGTGTAATATCCAATATTATTCTCAGGTACTTAAATGATAATTTTTAAATACTTGATGTTTTATTTTAGATTAACTATCTTTTACTACCAACTACCACCCATTTTTATGTACCAGTGTTGATTGTAGATGATTCTATTTATATAGTTGTGTAGTAAAAGTAAAAAAATATATACCTACGCTAAGTTCGGTTTCAAGTCATTTTAAATATCATTATTATAACATGTGTATATTTAGCGGTAAATATCTCGGGTATGTCACGTGGGGTGTGGGTTAACTGCCTATATCTCAAAAGTTTTTAAAAATATTGATAAAAGCTAAACACCCCAACTAGATTATTTAATTTTCTATAAAAAATATGAAAATTGTTTAAGTATGTACATCTCAAACTTTTCTTAACAATTTTTATAAAAATTTAATTTAGTGATGACATTGTTTCATACAATTTGTAAGGCAATATACACTACACAATATCTACGGTGACTCAATAGTTTGATACTTAATCTCCAAACATACATACATACCATCATGCTGTTTTCATATTCTGTGTAGGAAAAAAAGACTGACCTCCATACTATCCTATCCTGACATACATACCTACTTGTTTTATATAGAAAATAAAATATCTTTAAATATTTATTAATATATCAGAAACCATGAAAGCTAGAACGCTGAAAATTGGTATAAACATAGACAAATACAAAATCTCAAATTGGTTATTTTCAAAAATATTCCAGGGTTTCTCAAACATTTTTTATTAAGAAAAATATTTTTTGTATGATAAATTTATGAATTTAATTTCCTATAATTCCAAATTTTCAAAAATATCGAAAAAAGCCGAAACACCCCTGTTACGGACGGCAGTGGTTATTCAAACGCAGCACTTTATTTTATTTTAGGCTGTGGCTCGCCTCTTCGCCGTGGATCACCTCGATGCCTCTATGTAGATCCAGCAGCTCGCTACACAATATACGACTTGTATATTATGTAGGAGAGATATTCAGGAAGAATGCTTTCGTTCGTGGTCGTGGTCGTATCAAGTTCAAGTGGTAGTCCAGGTTCAGGCAGGGTCGTCGAGAGTGTTCAGTGTCCAATCCAAAATCAAAGCAGGTTTTAGCAGGGTCGAGTCGAGAGAGAAATAATAAGTCACAGGTCAAGGTAGAAAAGAACATGTTTTATTGCACAATGTGCCGAGTATATATTTTATTCTGCTGGTCAATGAGCGGCCGGCGGTACAATGGTTTGCGGGCGCGGTGAGGCATGCAAGTCGGTCTGCGCGGGGGTGTGCAGTCGTGTACCGGGGCGGGTATCCGCCGGTGGCCGAACCACTTTCACCATTTCCCGGCTAGGCCCTACACATTTATCCTCGCCGCTACCCTGTTACATTATAATACAAATACTCAATTAGTCAAGGGCCATTGGTTTTATTACTATTTACATATATTACATACAGCTTATAATCTCGTCCAATCTCGTCCGTTACAACCCCAACTAGATAATTTAATTTTCTATAAAAAATATTAGTATTGTAGAAGTACATCACAATTTTTTTTTAACAATTTTTATAAAAAATGAATTTAGAGACGACATCGCTTCATACAATTTGTATGGCAGCTGCCTATACATAATATCTAAGAAGTCTCAATAATTTGATACTTTATCTCCAAACATACATACATACATACCATCATGCTGTTTTCATATTCTGGTAAGGAAAAAAAGACTGACCTCCATACTATCCTATCCTGACATACATACCTACTTGTTTTATATAGAAAACAAAATATCTTTAAATATTTATTAATTTGTGTTTAAGTGTTTATAGTTTGGTATGTATTCTTCAATTGTACATACTATCGCCATCAACAGTTGGATTAGTAGTAAAACAATAAATTATTAAGATCAATAAATAGTTTTGTATGACTTTATTCAAATAGTTGCCACCCTTTTGTATAGTTGATAGTTATTTTAATTTGTATACACATTATATTTATTAGGTGTGAAATGACCATTATAATCAATATGGTATACATACAATGTAGTGTATTATAACACTATTACTGATATAATATATTTTATGTATATTTTTCAAGGATTTCTCCTCAGTATTCATAATAAGCAAAAAGTCTATAATATATAGCTGTTTATTCCAACTGTTGATTTGTTTAAGAGAATTTAGTTCTCTTAATGAATCGACAGTTTTAAGCCAAGACGCATGTATGAATGAAAATTTTGTATGGTCTAGTGGACTTTTTGCATGCCACAAACACCAACTTAGAGGCTTCGTAGCATATAATATGTTCTATATATATGGATGAATTCAGAATTTGAAGTAGAAAATTTTGTGTGTCTGTGTGTGTGTGTTCCCCCTTATAACTTTTGATTTGCTCAATTCACAGAGCTCAAAATTTCAGAATAGTAGATAGTTACAGGCCTACAAAACAAATTTTGTGAATAACAGAAAGGTTGTGTATTTGTCGTCTAGTCTCGATATACCCATTTGTTTTATATAGAAAACAGAATACCTTAAAATATTTATTAATTTGTGTTTATGTGTTAATAGTTTGGTACGTATTCTTCAATTATGCATACTATCGCCATCGACGGTTGGATCTCATGTGTTACATACAACTAGTTGTTATTCAAAAACAGATCTGATTTGATTTGAAAATGGTTTAGGATAAAGTAGTGCATGTATCAAGAATCAATAAATCTTTACCATATTGGTATTCCATAAATAAAGTATTTAAGATGAGTGGTGGGCGTGGTGGCAGAGCGGTTAGCACACTGGGTTAGTAATCCAGTGGTCCCGATTTCGAATACTGCAATTACCTATTTTCATTCACGTTTAGCACAAGTATTTATGCTTAATTTTAGGGAATGTATGAGGATGTATGACTACTTGCCACATATTCATTCTTTTTAAAAAAAAAAGGACTGATGCAAGGTTGTGTGGTATCTTCATGACTCTTTAATCTGTATATTGATGTTTAAATCTCTGAAGAATATTATAGGACTGAGTTAGAATAAACAATTTCTATAGCGCCGTTTAATGATTCAGGATCATTCCAAGGGTGCTTATATTTCTAATGTTCTATGAAACAAAGCTGTTTTCAGTCTTTTAGAGAAAATGCTCTTGCTTTCAATACTGTGGACATCTGAAGGCAATCTACTCCACTTTATAGGACCACTCACACTAAAAAATCCATCATAGTAAGCCGCCTTGTAGACCCTGGCCAACTCCCTTAGGGAGTTGTTACTCTGTGATCCAGAAGACCTGAGTGTGAGATGCCTCTCAGTTAGCTCTTTTCTTTGACACAGATTTTGGATGTATTGAAACACGATGTAGTTGAGTGTAGTGCTGATTACATGCCTAACCCATTTCAATCGATTTTGTGGTGTGGATAGTGTTGATTGTAGTGCTGATTACATGACCAACCCATTTAAATCGACTTTGTGGTGTGGATAGTGTTGATTGTAGTGCTGATTACATGATCAACCCATTTAAATAACATAATCATTCATACATATTTTTACAGTGTTTAATATGTTTAATATTTGTATTAAATTAAAACTAGTGGGTTATAGCCAACGCTTAACTCCTCACTATCAAGTCACTCCATTCCAAGTTTTCAAATTTAGTATGGAAAATTTTCAGCATTTTCATGAAATGAGTTTGTTTAATTATTATATTTTTATTTTAATATTTTATTATGAAAACTTGATAATTATTCAATTGCATTTTATGAATCTGATGTGTCTTTTTACCAATTTGAAAATACAAATATCAAATTTTAAGTGTCCTTAGCTTAGGGCCACTATAAAATATTTGACAACTAAAAAAATGAGAAGCACTATTCAGATATCCTTCAAAATCTAATGGGGTCTAAGCGAGTATTAGATATACATATTTGCTAAATTTGAAAATAAATGAATGAGTACTTTAGTCTATAATTGATAAAGTAAAATAAACACACCGTACATAGCACACAGTAAATAGCACATAGCACACACACAGATACATTGTAATGAAACTTTCAGAATACAATCTAAGCATGATACTAGTTGATAATCTCCAATAAAAAAAATAGCCTTAAAAATTGCTAAATCATAACTCCCCACTATATCCCCTTATGTTAGTGAGGAGTGAAAACACATGGTTTCTTTTGCTACGCAGTGATGTTATATTGAAATTGAGACATTTCTGTCATTTTGTATGAAAATTATGTGTAGTAAATATTTTGCACCTGTGCAAGCATAAATAAATCAAATACAGGTGTCATTTTATAAGTACATATCATTCAGTGAACATGTGAAATCTTTTTTTATATATAATCTATACGATTATAAATCTTAGTGTGTTATTAAAAAACATTTTATTTTGTATGAACAGTGAATCCTCAAACATCCGGAACGTTAGCACTACACAAGCATTTTTTCTTTAGTTTAGGGACTTTATGAGGATGTACATAATATATGAAACACTGGTTATATGGGAAATTTCCAATTGGCAATAATCTTGCAGCTTGTGCAAAGTGCAAGGAAGCGTTTATTATTGTTATTATTTGCACTTATTACAATAATAATTATTCTTTTAAAAAATGTGGTACCTTATAAAAAAAATATAAGAAATTATCAATTATATTTTTTTTACTATATTTACACTATGTAGACATGGGCACCGATGGCCGATTCCACAGTGGCAGCATAGTCATAAAATTTCCACGACAGCGTTGGAGGCGCCGCCGTGGTCATTATATCAGAGCAATTTAGTTGCTCATGCTTCTTACATTTCTGTCTTTCAGAATATCATCCACATTCTTATTCATTCGTATATTTGTATATTTTCTTTGTCAGGCATTGTCAGGCAAATGTCTCATATAAATGACATCTTTCTTTATCTTTCACTCTTTCCTAATGTCTTCATTTCTTACCCTGTCATATATTGTCTTATTACAAATTCTTCTTAGCGATCTCATTTCAACATTTGCATTTATTGATAAATAGTGTATAATATTAACAAATTTATTGCTAATTATTGCAAATATATTACAGTGCCCTTGAGGTGAGATATTTCACAAAAACGGCGTTATATAAATTGTCCAAATTTTTTTTTTAAATGTACAATTTCTTACTGTTAATCAATTCTGATTGATTAACAATAATGAAATTAACGCCTAACAGTGAAAATATACAAATTTGACAGGAATGGAACAAAGGATCGGGGGCGCCCAATAAACGATGGCACGACCGTGTGGACGATATTCTGAAGGACGAAATTGTGAGAAGCCTGAACAACGGAGAAACATGCATGAATGTTGATGAGGTGATGAATGTGTGTCATGATAGAAAAGTATGGCATTCTGATCTCTCTGCCTACCCCATGTATCATTTATTGTGTTGCTCCAGTTTTACAATATCATCTCAACAGTAGCTTGATTTCTTGATAGAAACAAATTATTTTTGATTTAAATGCATAACTCCACTACTAAATGAATTACACTGGTTGATGTGTCCAGAGTGAGTTAACCACAAAATTTGTTTGACGGTGTTTAATGCTTTAAATAATCTGTAACCACCACAGTACATTCAAGAGTTGTGTTAGAGAAAAGAGCTCCTTGGACGGCATCTTGTAGGTCTCAGGTCTTCTGAATCACAACAGAGTATCGACTCCCTGAAGGAGTTAAACAGAGCCAACATAGTGGCTTACTATGATCGATGCTTTGGTGTGAGTGGTTCTATAAAGTGAAATACATTGATTGCCTCCAGATGTCCGCAGTGTTCAAAGCAAGAGCATTTTCTCTAAAAGACTGATAACAACTTTGTTTCGTAGAGCAACAACTTAAGACTAAAATATCAGTGTCCTTGGAATGATCCTAAATCATTAAACGGCAATTATAATTATTATTATAAGCAAAATTAAAGTTATTCATGTCATAATATTGTATTTTTTATTTTAGGATGAATTGTACTTGTGTACACCCGTCAAAGTAGATGCCTTGAAAAACTATTTCATTGGTATGTATTTTTTCTTATACATAATTATATATCATTTTAATGTTATTAAAACACTTATGTGCATATTCATTAGCTAAATAGTATCAATAGAAAAGTGCAAAATTTATTTTCAATTTGAAAATCTTTGTATTTAATTATGATTCCACTCAAAATCAGACATTGAAAAATAACTACTTTTGCTAAAAGACTCAGCCAAAGCTTAGTAACTTATTTATTATATAAAAATTATAATTATATTCCATGAGTGCACTTGATAATAAAAATAATAATAATCTTACGAAGTTAGTGTCAATGTCGCGGAATACTTGCAGTATATATTTATATTATTATGTATTTATTACTTTTAGTTTTTTTTGTTTTGCATCTATTTTATTACGAGATATAAGACACTTTTTTGTCAAAAACTAAATAGTATATGGCTTTAGAGTTAGGAATTTTTCAAGCTTTTTCATTTCTCGATTATATTACTTAGATATCAATTTTCCAAAAAAAAAACTAAATTAATAAATTAAGTAAGTACCTACAAAGGTATAAGAGAAGTTCATAGCAACTGAAAGATAAGGAAGAAATTTGAATATGCCATTCAGTCATACTGTCATGGCATATACGACAGTGTGGGTTAACTAAGGACAGGTGTGCATTACTTTATAAAAAGGAAGCACTACATATGCGTGTATCCCCACACACAAGTCCCGACTCAGGTAAAATGGCAACATTCAGAATAGGCGGTGATATTCATTGAACTATGTAAGATTATTTTGTCTATTGCATTTTCTTCCGGGACAGTTGATAACATTGATAAATGTTCTAAGCCGGTACTTCACAGTAAAAATGTAAATATGCCTACACCATTAACATTTTTTCAAATTTTGCCATTGTAATTATTTTAGTTGGATTTGAACCGAATGCTACAATGCACACTGCACATCACATGCTACTGTATGGATGTTCTAAACCTGGCTCGGACAAACCTGTATGGTAAGATTATTTTAAATCAATATTTACCTATTTGCATTATAACAATAATGGTACAGAAAATATTTTATGCTACAAATATAAACCATATGTAGATGAAAATATTTTATTTTATTACCAGTTATTTTTCAGTAACATTATTGTCACAGCATTATGAAGATATTTTTTCATGCCCAAATGCTGGGACATGTCCAAGAGCCATGTCTCTATATTTATAACTGATTACATTTCCAATGTTATTTTATATTACCATCATACCATACCACCATGTCACGCTCTAAGATACAAAAGAGAAAGGCAATCGTGGTTTCACTGGATTCATGAATCCAGGCCCACGAGCACAGGCGACCAGAGTACCAGCCAGAACAGGTGAGCCACATGAGCTTGCGACATGTATGCGGGATTAAGGGCCCCTTTATGACTCAAGTCACGCTCACCACTCACCCACCAACCTCCGACTGATACTCCACTCCCCTTCGCAACCAAATTCACCAATGCTGCTTTTACCACCCTATTTAAAAGTTCTTTTATTTTACCTCTAGGGATATAAAGATTTTGTGGGCAGGCCTCTCGCCCCCCACCTCTACAGCATATTTATTCGTGCTAAAGCCATTTTGAACTGTTTTATCTACCAGTTCCTTTTACTTGTTTAGTTTGTATTGGTAGTTTTTTGGAATATTTGTGTTCCATGAAACTGCAGTCAGCTCCACACTAATAACTCTTTTCAATGAAAGAGAGTAAATTGTCAAGTCAGGCCTAAGAGACAAGATGCAGATCTCCTTTGGAAGAATATACCTCTCTGTTCTCGTATCCATTAGGATATTCCAGTCATCGGACTTCCCAATTATTGATATTAATTTCTTTGTTGTAGGTCTAACTTTTTGTCCCGGTTTCACAAATGTTACAATCGACTGTTTTCATGTGGTTAAACCTTTGATTGCTCTTGCCACCGCAAGGCTGGAAGCCTCTCTCACAATTTCAAGCACCTTATTGTGTCTGTATGAGAACCTTCCCTCCTATAGTGCTACCCTGTAGCCGGCCAAGATATGCCTAGCTGTGCATGCATGCATATTATTCTTACTTCTAACGTCGAAATTTTGTAGTATGAATTTCTTATATTAGAATATCTTATCATCTTTGTTTTCATTAATTAATACATAGATGTAATATTATTTCTTCTGACCATTGCATTATTTTGACCTACAGTATGTTTTGTTATCTATAGTAGCTATCTATTAGTAATATTACTGATCACCAAATCCTGGTTGGAATATTAATTGATCATTGATTTTTTTATAATGGGTATTTGCTTAAGGAAAATTATTTTGTTTATTTAACTTAACTTCAATATTAGATGGGTCGGTAGTTAGTGAGCAGTAAGCGCACTGGGTTGGTAATCTACTGATCACTAGCACGAATTCTGTCTCTTAACGATTTTGACAATTAGTTTAGGGAATGTATAAAGATGTTTCAAAGACAAAATACATTTGATCAACATCATTGGATAAATTATCAAATTCTCTGTCAAATTTTCCAGTATATTTGTTCTTTATGATTAAGAAATAATGTGTGATTTCTTCTTCTAGAGCAGGGGTGGGCTAACGGTTCAGATTCAAAAATCCTAAGTGAACCGTGGGCCGCAAAAATAATATACTAACATCTATCACTACACTTCATTAAAAATCTCAATTATGAAACATAGGAAAATAGGAAGTAGGTAGAATTCATGTTAAAAGATTTCATAAAACAATAAAGATAGTCGTGCAACGAAATACTTTGAATATAAAGGGTAGATGGATATAATATGTACTCACAAAATCACAGATAAAAATATTTGTCAACATTGGCCTACCTGATATGGTCTAAACTACCTGCCTGCCTTTTGTCACGATCTATCGTCAAAAAAAATCCGATCAAGGAGAATTTTTCATTTTTCTTATGAAAAATTCCACGCTGCGAGAAAATGTCAGTTTTATTTGTTTATTTTGATAAACTGAATCAAATAATGTCCGTGCACCAAAAATTTTTAGTCTTCTTTTCTTTTTTCTGTACAAATGAAATGGACAAGTTTGAAAAATTATGTTTTTCTGATTTTTGATGCATATTGCTCGCGGGCCACACTAAAACGCTTGGCGGCCGCAGTTTGCTCAGGGCTGATTTAGAGTATATATGAATCCTGTTTGGAAAAAAGATGATTCTAACTTCTGGCAAGCTATAATAAATTTTCGATGGTGTATTTTCATTCTCAAATGTCTTATCTTAATCCAGGAATTGTGGAGAGATGCAGAGGAACGAAGTCCTGGATGACTATTCCACATCAGCTAGTCCCTGTAAAGAAGGGTCACAGGTAAATTTTTTTTATTAGGGCGTTGATATATAAGTTTGTTTTATGGTCATAATATGATAAAATAAAAAAACAATTTGACCAGTAAGGGAAAATAAAAATCATGCCAGAGTTGAAATATTATGTTTTTAATTACAAAATTCTCTGGCTTCTGGATTCAGTGAAATATATTTATATAAAATTTAATTTTCAGATAATTTACGCTTGGGCTCGAGATGCTCCAATGTTAAACCTTCCCGAGGATGTTGGCTTTAGAGTTGGAGGGGATTCTCCGATTCAGTATCTTGTTCTTCAAGTTCATTACATGCATAAATTTCCAGGTATGTTATTACTTTGATTTGTTCATTCATTCATTCATACCATCACGGCATACCCAACAATGTGGGGTAACCAACGACAAGTATTTGGGTGTGCATTACCTTATAAAAGAAAGCGCGGCACATGCATGTATCCTCATATACCGGTCTTGTCTCACTTAAAAAAGCACTACATTCAGAATGGGTGGTGAAAATCTTTGCTGAATTATTTGATTTGAGATTTGAAACTGTCAAAATCTTGTTGAAACAACTAATTTATGCGGAGTACTTAGTGCCACGTAAATGAAACTGATATTTGCCTTGATTGTGTGTGTTTTAATTTCAAATAGTTTGAAGTAATTTCAACTGGAAATATCAAAATTATTATTAGATATTTTATCTGTCAGTAAAAAGTTTATGAAATGATTATTGAAAACAAAAAATACCATTAAAACAAATTGTGTGTATAATTTAAAAAAAAATAATTATTTACACGATCCGAAAAAAAGTACAAACAACGTAATTATTTATTTCATAATATAAATATAGCCAAAATGACAAAATAACATTGTTCAAAGAACCCTGTATGATTATATAAGGAACTCCACAATCCGGGAGATTTGTGAGGTGGAAGATGGGGTCAGATTGGTATCTACATGTACGGAAAGTGAATTTCTCAAGGATTTCATGCACGGGCTCTGCGTTGTCTGCATGAGATCCCAAAAGAACAACGTCAATCAGGAAGACCCATAACATGATGGTGAGAAAGCTGGAGTTCAGCCTCACAAGAAACACCCTCCTGAAATAACGGACTCTTAGAGTCTAATAGAAGAAATCCCTATGCCCTAGTAACAAAGTCAGATCTGCAAATATGTATATCAGATCTGATACCTTTTGTCTTTTACATTCCACGTTAAAACGATGGATCTGCTATTTACAGCGTTTATAAAAAACATTGTCGGATATGGTAGTTAAAGAGAAAATAATTTGTCATTTGTTTAAATTATTTTTACTTCTACATTAACTTCTATATTAAAATATGTCATAAGTAAATCCATTTTTAATATTCAATCAAAGGTTTGAATAACATTGTTGTAACTACCACAGTCGACATTAGTATTGGGAAAGTTGATACAAAGAGATACTGTATGTTTTGACAAAAAAATATTATAACGAATAATAGTGGGCTAAGGTGAAATCCCTATAACATCGATGGAAGTGGTAGATACACTTACAGCACAAGGCTGATTTCGCATTTAACAATGTCGGATTTTAATATACATCATTACTATATGGACTCCTTAGAATAGATCCAATGTTGTTATTTTGTAAAATAGACAAAATATTAAGAAGTTGAAAGTTTACATTTTTACAATAGTTAGATAAAATGAATTTAATTAATTATATGCAATAATAGACATTGTTACTAGGGCATAATGAAATACACTACATTAACTGCATTGAAAGATTGTCAACTTTATAAAGAAAATTAAGTTATTGTAACTTTTTATTTAAAAATGTACATAATATTATTGTAACATAGAAATTTAGTGTATTCAACTACCTACTTATATTTTTATTTGATTGTTGAACTTATCTAGTTTGGGGTCAACTTGATATGAAATTTTATTTGTTCTTATCTATGTATGTAAAATGTTTTACCTTTTTTTCTTATGAATTTATTCAGATGTACGTTGATACTATCCCAAAATCAATCATTACGTATCAAATATGGATGTTTATCGTTTTGAAAACATTAACCTTATGGCTGTTTCAAGATGATTGATGGTGCTTACATTTCTGTTTTATGTGATACTAAATGCTCGTGTGTAGAATCAGGTGTTTCATTTATATTTTTATATTCACACAGTGATGATACTTGGAAACAGTTTCAATGTAAATATACATTGAGTAAAGACATATTTTATTTTTATTTACTACTATATTTGGTCTGTAACTATTTGTTTTAGGTTTGAAGTGTCAATATAAGCCTTAATTATTCTTTTGAATACAGCCAGTTCAAATCAAATAACGTTACTTTTAGACAAATGAAATTTATAATAGTAAAATGTCACTATAATCTGTCTCCTTTATTAAAGTACTGTAGCTTGACGCTGTTGATTTTATAAAACTTTTGATAAACTACAATAAATTGTTGTTTAAACTTTGATTGAGTTTCCTTATCATATTTTTTGTTAGTTAATTAATAATGTTTCACTTTAAAGAAATTGTTAAACAATAAAAACAAATATTATAATACAAGCTAATCAGAGTATTTCTTGTTTCTCTGGGCTGAAAATGTTGCTTTGTTTGTAGAAATTAATATTTTGGTAATAAACTCACCATTACAATACAAATATTCTTGTAAATTGTGAGTAGAAGAATGTTATTATTACATAAATCTTTTCACTGAAGATCATCTCAAGTTTAACGCGACGTCCTAAGTAGGCGATTCAAAGCGAACGCGATTGCGAAGCAATGCGATGCGGTGCGACGTGGCGGTTCTGTGCTACGTGCGCGCAAATCATAATAATAAACATATTTATTTTTCCATAACAAAATACATACAGGAACATAAAGTTTTTTGAACATGTAATTTATGATTTACTGTTTATAAAATAAAATAAAATAGTTGTTGGGGAGTACCATGTTTTTTAGTTCCTCCAATAAATCTTTGTATATCTAACTAGGAGTAATTCCTGTTCTAAGTAAGGACAATTTTATCACAATTTTAATAACAAGTCCACTTCAAGCTACATGATTGAAATATTGAAATTAAAAAATAAGAATTATACTCATAGTAAGTAATGAAAAAAGTATCCCAATTTGAAAGCAATCAATAAACAAATAAATAAGTTAACACTTCATAGCAATGAAATAAATAAATAAATTGCACTTCTGACTTTATACTTAACCAAAAAAACTATGGCACCGCTTCAAATTCGCGCGGAAATATTAAACCAACTGATCGCGTTCGCTTCGCTTCGCACCCCGCCGCATCGTATCCTACTCGCAGTTGGTAACGTAGGACACTTCCATAGTTACCGACTGTTTGTTATTTTCACGCTGCGCCGCGCCGTGCCACTTTGCGTTCGCTTTAAATCGCCTATGTAGGATGTTGCGTTATACTATATGGGATCCAGTGGGTGTGGGTTTCAAACTAACCTCAACTAATTTCATTCAACATTTAGTGAGAAGACAAAATGTACACTTACTTTGTAGTGGAGAGTTTTGTATTGACCACAACCCACTTGATTTTACAATGCTGTAGGTAGCAAAATTTATGTTTTTTTTTCTGCTCTGCCTTCAGCTGAAGCGATATAACAATTCACAATATTTGAGTTAGTTGGGTTTAGTAAAATAGTTTTTTGTCTTTTTTCTATTTTGTTAAGTATATAATTTTAAGTTACAACATCACTAACCAAATGTTCTTTATTGTTTCAGCTGGTATGTCTGATAATTCTGGTGTGTTCTTGCATTATACAGAGAAACCGTAAGTTCATTTTATTTGTTATTGAGTTATTAACAATTTTGTTATTTGCACTTATTTTACTATGAATTACTAGCTGAGAAGCATCGCTACACTCAGCTTCTAAGCTAGAGCTTGCAGCCAGCTTTACAGCTGCGCGGCAGACGAACGACTCCGGTGGTTCATGGGTGTTTGTTAGTGAATCCTTTATCTAAATGAAGCGAAGCTTTTAAGGTAGGTACTTAAAAATATATCTTTATTCCAGTCCAGAGAAGTAATATTTGCATGAAAAATATATTTTAATTTCTCCTTTAATAGGGATCGAACCCAGGACACCCGCACAGAAGCCAAACAGCTTACCCGGTGAATTTAAATTAAAGTGTGTAATAAAATAAAATAAACTTACAAAGTGTTATTCTTGTGAAATCTCACATATTTTTTTGTACTTATTCCGAATACAATGTATTTTTTTCAACAGCTGTGAGTTTCAGTTACTTAGCAGATTTTTTTTCATTTACTCTGTACATAAAAATAATTACAATAATATTTTCCCACCAAACTGAATAACAATTTTTTAGATTAGTTACATAATGAAAAGTAATATGATATTGTGTTTATCATATTTATTGATTTTTTTTTATCTTGCATTATCATTCATTTTATCTGGATATAATAAATGTGTCTATTTTATCATAAGTAGATTCCTAATTACTAAATAAAATCATTATATCAATCTGTTTGTTTGACCTATCATAACCTAGAATTATTTATTTATTTATACATACATACCATCACGCCACATGTCCCTTGCGGGGTAGGCAGAGAGAACCGAACGCCACATCTTTCTATCCTGGCACGCATCCCTCATGCATCGTGCATCGTCTCATACATGTTCGTATATTGCTCACACTTCTAACATTTCCGTCTTTCAAAATTTCGTTCACATGGTCGTGCCATCCCTTTCTTGGGCGTCCCCGACCTCTCATTCCATTCCTTTCCGCTCCGTATATTTTCTTCGTCAGGCGCTCCTCATTCATTCTCCCCATGTGACCAAACCATCTCAATGTGTTCACTTTCATTCTAGTAATGACATCATCTTACATTCTTTCCGTATATCCTCGTTTCTTACCCGGTCATACATCGTTCTATTACAAATCCTTCTTAACGATCTCATTTCAACTGCATTTATTCTACTTTCATGCGTCTTCTGCCATGTCCAGGTGTCACTTGCATACGTCAAGGTTGGCACTACGATGGCGTTATGAATGGCAACTTTGGCATCCTTTGATATGTTGCGATTATTCATAATTGGTCTTAGTGCTCCATTCACTCTGTTTCCTGCCATAACTCTTCTTTCGATCTCTTTATCGAGTCGTCCATTCCGTTGAAATATGCTTCCCAAGTATACATATTCGTAGACTTGCTCGAGCCATTCGTTCTCTACTCTTATTTTAAACGCTGTTCTGCTTTCACTCTTTTCAAAGACCACTGTCTTTGATTTGATGGCATTCATCCTAAGTCCATTCTCTATACATCCTTCATATACCATACTTACAAGATACTGTAACTCTTCCTTATTTATTTATAAACGGCACAAAATGCCTTTTACATATATAGATAAAACACATATTGATGATAAAAAAGAAAAAAAAAACAATTAGCTATACACTTAAACCTAAACAGTAAGACAAAAAAAAAAAAAAAAACAATAGATGTAAGCAAACATTATACAAATTAAAGATTTTCAATAATGTTATGTCTATATTTTGCCATTTTAGATTATAAAAAAATGAGGACATTAGGAGAGAATGCAAGATAAATAAGGATATTATAATTAAAATGAAAGTGAATGCCTTGAGGTGGTTCGGACATAATTGAAAGAATGAACGATGAACGACTGACCAAAAAAATATATATTGGTGTAAGAGATGGAGTGAATAGCAGGGCCTGCCCCAGAAGGGGATGGCATGACCATGTAAATGATATTTTGAAAGAAGAAAAAAAAAGAAGCTTGAAGCTTGCTAGAAGAATATGAGACGAGAGGCATGTATGTAAAGGAAGCCAGGAATGTGTGTGAAAATAGAGGAGTATAAATAGAGGAGTATATTTCAATCAGATCTGTACAATTAAAAATAATGAAAATTATGAAAAATGAAAATTAGTTTCTATACTCTCTATTTTTCCTAAGAATAACCAGGCATTTGCGCATGTCTCCATCCATTAGGCGTACTTATCCCCGTTTTACAACCATTTCTATTCAACCTTCAAGCAACGGCGTGAATAAATGGGGTAAAAAAACTAAAGTCAATATTGTGAAGTATTTTTATTATTAAACAAAAAAGGCAATACCTTGATTTCATTCTAATTTATATAAATATTACGTACTCACTTAAAAACAAATAATAACATAAATAAGGAAAATAATTTAATTTATTTTGAATGTCATATAAGTATTATGTGAAAGAAAATAATGACAATAAACAAAGAAAAGAACTTAGTTACAATTTATTTTTAATGCTATAAAAATATTATCTGAAAGCAAAAAATACAAAAAAAAAATATAAAAAGTTGAATATTTTACCTGTCCATTTTTATTTGTCTTAACTGGCGAAAGTGACAAACTGGGAGTAATATTTTCCATGTTGCTGCTCTTATACTGTTAATAACTACACTGGGGATGTCTGACTTAACTTATACCTGTGATTAGTCGACGGTTTATTGCGGTGGACAGTACCTGCTCAAAGGGGATCTAAAAACAGTTCTTAGTTGGTCATTCATAGCAGGAATTCAGAATATAAAGTCTGCTTTTGAGTCTCAGTTAGATAGATATCTGATTCCTGAGACAAAAGTCCCGGACTTTGAATTCTCACTGGAGACACAGTTTTTCACTTAATTTTCAGTCTGGATTTGTCAGGATATTAATATCGTAAGTTTCCAGAATGTGGCAACTTATTGGATGTGAGTTATATTCATATTCAACATAGTAGGTACCTGTTAGTTGTCCGAGAAGGCTGCCATGTGAATGATATTCTAAAAATATCAAAGAGTCTAATAAATGGACTACTGTTCATTAGACGATACATGACATGTGCATGAATATAGATGAATAACATTTGATTATCTCAAGAAAAACATGGTGTGTTAGCATTTTATTTTGTATGTTTTTTTCCTTATTTTGAATATTATGATCATTAAATAGTTTTATATCATCCTCAATGTTATAAAACCTATAAACAGCATTATAATATTCATATTTGATTATGCTTGTTTGATATTTTCTATTTTGTGGTTGCCACCTTAGATAAAAATACCATTTTTTCAACTTATGTCTTTATAATTTTTTTTTGAGACAAAATTTCAAATTAAATTGGAGATTTTCATGGTCTCTCAAGCCATTTTGAATCTTGATGTTAAAAAACTACAAACAAAAATTTCTTATGCGGGATTTTGAATCTGAAGCAGGGAGGTTACTAGGCGCCGTATCGCCACAAGAAATTTGATATGACCGATTCTTTCTCAGGTCGTATGACTATTGATATAATAATTAACCAAAATTCTAAGAATTTTTTATCCTAGATAACTTCAGAAATACTCACTTAATGTGTTTAACCCTGCAATGCTTACCGGGGTAATTAATTACCCCACTCTACTATACATCACTATGCAGAATGAACATGCGCACGTGCATTTATCCTTCCTCCCATGTATTCTCTAACAAATGGTGGATCTACACGTCATGAAGTAACAATGTACGAAAAAGGGCATGCAGTCCAGGGTTAAACTTGAAGACATATTACTGTGAAATCAGAGTCGTAAACATGGTCCATCATGTTTAGTACATACTGCTATGGTATATCCCTGTATTTCATACAGTCTCCTTTTTCTTTTATATACATTCTTTTTCTTCTTCTTCTTCTTCAGCCAGTTTTCATCCATTCTTGGACATAGGCCTCCCCTTTGATCCTCCACAACTCCCTGTCTTGGGCACACTGCATCCATCTCCCTCCGGCACATTTCTTGATGTCATCAGACCACCTTGCCTGGGGTCTGCCAACACCTCTTCGGCTTGTTCTCGGTCGCCATTCTAAGATCTTTTTGGTCCATCGTGAATCCTGGCATCTGGCAATATGCCCAGCCCAGCTCCACTTAAGGCCAGCGACCCTTTCCGCTACATCGGCTAATTTGGTTCTTTGTCTTATCATGACATTGTGGAACATTAAATATATTGTTTTATTGATGGGCAGGCCTCAGATGAATTGGGAAGAGGCAAGGAAAAAGAACATGATTGAATTTTTTTAACAGATTTTTAATTATCTCAATAGAGACGAAGTTGGAATATTTATAGTAGGAGAACCGGGAAATCAAGGCACCTACAGGGCTTACGACCTGTCATCGGCTGGTTTACGTGATCACTTTATGCTAGAGATAATTAAAAATCTGTTAAAAAATATCTTTGACTCCCGACAGGGAAAAAAATCCAATGTTTGCGCATATGCAATAATAAAAATATTCGATTAACATGATTGAAGATTACATGTTTAAAAATTTTTTTTTTTTATTATTGACAGGTTGAATAAGTTGGCCGGGGTTCTTCTGCTGGGTACTAGCGGTGCAATAGCTCCACAGAAGACTGAACATATGGAGACTTCGTGTCAAGTTAAGGAGAACAAAATCATATATCCGTTTGCCTACAGGACACATACGCATAGTCTTGGTAAATATATCATAACATGTATAATAAATGTGGGTCTTTGAGACATCAACATGGTAGAGGGGCCATTAAAGAAGAATTAATAATATGCTGTAGAAATGAGATCACTAAGAATAAATGCTGTGGAAATGAGATCACTAAGAATAAATGCTGTGGAAATGAGATCACTAAGAAGAGTATGTAATAGAACGATATATGATAGAATAAAAAATGAGGACATAAGAAGGGAATGCAAGATGAAGAAGAGTATTATAAACAAAATGAAAGTGAATTGCTTGAGGTGGTTTGGACATATTGAAAGAATGAATGATGAACGACTGACCAAAAAAATATACATGGGTGTAAGAGATGGAGTGAATAGTAGGGGCCGCCCCAGAAAGGGATGGCATGACCATGTGAATGATATTTTGAAAGAAGGAAATATAAGAAGCTTGAATAATCGACAAGCATGTATGAGACGATGCATGGATGTAAAGGAAGCTAGGAATGTATGCAAAAATAGAGGAGTATGGCGCTCGGTTCTCTCTGCTTACCTCGTAAGGGATATGGCGTGATGGTATGTATGTATGACATCATTTTTTGTTGGACACAAATGTTTTAACAATCTATGACAGGACTATAAGTGAGAATATTGTCAGAGAATGTGTTATGAATACTTTACTGCAGTAAAATGTGAAAGTGGAAAGTTTATTGCCATATGGAAAATTAAGGTTAATTGTTAATAAATTATAGAGGGACTGTATTTGTTTAATGAAAAGTTAGCTACAGTACAATCTCAGTGAAGGCCCAGATTTGAAAGATTGTTACATTTGTCGATGTTTTGAAAAAAATACAATGTTTCTTATAGTATTTCGGCTTTATTTTCATCTTTATTTCATGAATATCATTATTTAAATATTCCAACTGTCGATTTGTTCAGGAGAACTTTGTTCTCTTAACATATCGACAATGTATCAAGCCAGAATACGCGAGAATTGTATGGAGAGGTCTACTTTTTTCACGGCTTTTCCAACTTTGAAGTCAAAAAACACCAACTTAGAGGCTTCGCAGCATATATGTTCCATACACGGATTTACTTAGAATTCGGAGTAGAACATTTCGTGTGTCTGTGTGTGTGTGTGTGTCTGTGTGTCTGTGTGTGTGTATGTCTGTGTGTGTGTGTGTCCGTCCCCCCCTTATAACTTTTGATCCGCTCAATTTACAGAGCCTAAAATTTCAGAATATATAAACAGTTACAGGCCTACAAAACTTTTATACTCGGAATTTTGAATTTTTGTTTCAGTCAGGGGTTATCAACTTTTGAATTTTTATTTTATTTTTCCCTATATCTCAGAAACCATAAAAGCTAGAACGCTGAAAATTGGTATAAACATAGACAAATACAAAATCTCAAATTAGTTTTTTCAAAAAAATTCCAGGGTTTCTCAAACATTTTTTATTAAGAAAAGTATTTTTTTTATGATAAATTTATGAGTTTAACTGCCTATATTTCCATTTTTTTTTAAAATATCGAAAAAAGCCGAAACAACCCAACTAGATAATTTAATTTTATATAAAAAATATTAACATTGTAGCAGTACATCTCAAATTTTTTTTAACAATTTTTATAAAAATTGAATTTAGTGACGACATCGCTTCATACAATTTGTATGGTAGTCACCTATACACAATATCAAAGAAGACTTAATAGTTTGATACTTCATCTCTAAACATACAATATACATATACCATCATGCTGTTTTCATATTCCGGGTAGGAAAAAAAGACTGACCTCCATACTATCCTATCTTGACTACCTAGGTACATGTGTTGTATAGAAATGTAAATATCATAAAATAATAAATAATTTGTATTTATGGGTTTGGTACTTATTCTTCAACTATACATACTATCGCTGTCGACAGTTGGATCCCATGTGTTACATGCAACTAGTTATATGAAAAACTATAGCGAAAACTGGAGCAATAATGAAACAGTGGGTTACTGTAAATTAATATAGCCTTCTGAAATGATCTGTCAGTGGTTATGACGAATATTTTTTGTAACCCGTTTACGTCATATTAAGACGGGAAACAATATGTTTGATCATATTTATAATTATCTGATGTTTTATTAATTTGTGAAATGAAATAGAAAACAAATGTTCATGTCGCTTCACAAATGTCAAAAATAATTGACATGTAATGCGACCATCGGCAACATTCGGGATTTATCGGAAATGTTGGGTCCCTATACTCTTCTTACATTGCTGTTAAAACAACCTGGGACCATGTTTATCTTATATAGGCGTAATGTAGCCGTATTATTATGAATAGTGATTTTCAGTACTGTTGTTATACACTGTTTTAAACCTAACATAAGTTATTATGAATAAGACTGTAACACTTTATTAGATTTTGAAAAATTATATTTGACTTGTTCCCTTCCAATATAATATTTATAAATTCAGTTTTATCCAATCTTTTTTATATCCATAACTTTATAGATATATTTGAATTATGTTCACATGTGATGTACTTGTACATGTTTTTTAAGTGTTCAAATATTGAATTAAATTTGATAATACATTAAATATTGTATTGTAATTATATTGAAGGTCAGTATAATTTTCCACTACGATATATTTTGTTACTCGTCATCAGACAAATTATGTTTATCAATTATCTAATACCTACTTACTTGCCATATTGTTGAGGTCGATTTTTCTTCAATTGCAGTGAATGGTGAGCCGGCTATTTCCTTATAATTACATAGCCTTCCTGGCTCAGTTGGTTAGGTATCTGACTGCTGATCCAAATGTCTCGGGTTCGATTCCCGGTGGATACACAGTTTTTAATTGTGTTTTCAGTCTGGATCTGTCAGACGATTAATATTTTTAGTTTCCAGAATGTGACAGCTTGTTATTGGGTGCATGTTAAATTAAAATTTGTCATAGTGTCTGTTAGTTGCCTGAGAAGTAATGTAAAAATAAATAAAATAGATCTCTTTGGCACTTTATGTGCAGTATCTGCAAGGTTTAGAGAACTATGGGCTATTCTTATATTCATTCAGAGTTTTGCAAGGGGCCGCTATTAGTCCCCATAAGCAGAACAGGTGTAGGTGACGGAAGAGCAATCAATTCACTTTGGACACTTTAACCACAGTAATTCATTAAACATGCAGTATGAGTATGATTTGTGTACAAGTATAAACATGTGGCCTTTGACTTTAGTCCTTTCTTCTTTTACACAGTTCAAGCAGTTATTATATCATAATATATGTAATGTTACAGGTAAAGTGGTGTCAGGATACAGAGTACGTATAAACGAGAAAGGTGAGGATGAATGGTCACTGTTGGGTAAACGCAATCCCCTAACACCTCAGATGTTCTATCCTGTAGAGAATTATAGCCCGATACTTCCCGGAGATATACTAGCTGCCCGATGCACCATGCACAACACTAAAAATACTTGGACCATGATTGGGTAAACATTACATTTATTAATATATTTTTTTCATTACACATAAAATGTTTAACTTTTATCTAATTTACTTTAGGGATGGAGACATTTCTGGAGGAAACTAGGGACTGTAGTGCCTATGATGGATGGACGTTTTTTTGCAGGTTTACTGGGCAACAAACAATGATAAAATGTGCAACTTTTTATCGGATTTACTTTTTTTACACATTTACAGGGTGATATACTAATATGAAATGTGCAACTTTTATTAGATTTACTTACACTTTTACAGGGCGATAAACAATTATGAAATGTTCAACTTTTATTAGATTTACTCCTCTTACACTTTTACAGGGCGATAAACAATGATGAAATGTGCAACTTTTATTAGATTTACTTACACTTTTACAGGGCGATAAACAATTATGAAATGTGCAACTTTTATTAGATTTACTCCTCTTACACTTTTACAGGGCGATAAACAATGATGAAATGTGCGACTTTTATTAGATTTACTCATCTTACACTTTTACAAGGTGATAAACAATGAAGAAATCTGCAACCTTTATTAGATTTACTCCTCTTACACTTTTACAGGTCGATAAACAATAATGAAATGTGCAACTTTTATCTGATTTACTCCCTTTACAGGGCGACAAACAACGATGAAATGTGCAACTTTTATCTGATGTACTATGTCGAGAACGATGAACCATTGGAGACTAAATATTGCTTCACCGCTGGGCCCCCCTCCTACTACTGGAAGTCCGATGAGCCGAGCCTCAGACACATCCCAGACTATGACGCTAGCAACTTGTGAGGAAACACCGCTGCGGAAGACATTATCAATTGAGATATATTAAATACTATGTTACAACAAAACACAAAACCAAATTTTATTGATATTCTTTATCGCCGTGTGCTCCGTGGGAAGCTGTTAATAAGCATCGTTCGAAAAGTATTATTTCTGATCATAAGTAATAATTATTTTGTATCATGCTATATGGATTGTATGTTTGGCACACTTCTCTTTTTCTTTCTGGTTTTGTGTTGGGTACCTCTATATTGTTGTAACGTGGTATTTGGCTGATTTGACACAACTATCTTTTCTCTTTTACCATTTATTTATTTTTCCTCCACTATCGAGGGCTGTGAGTGAGTGATGACGAACGTTGCGTGAATCCAAAGGAAATGAAAACAGACAGATGAAAATATTTGTGTAACTTCCAATTATTATATCTAATATTCTCTGAAATTTGGCGTCTATAATTAAATTATTCATAATATAATGTGTAGCAAATTAAAATACAATATGAAATAAAATTTAAATAATAATGTTTAGTTTCAAGTTACATATCTAGTTCATACTATCAATTATTATGAAATTGTAACAATTGTTTAATTTGTTGTTTTTCAAGCATTCACTTGACCAATTTTTATATTGATAAATTTACTAGATAAATGAATTTTGAATCGAACTTAAACATTTTTTAAATATTTTAATCATAATTGTTGACATAGTATGAAAAACGGGATAAATTCTGATTATTATTTTCATTGACTACATATTTATGTATATAATATACTTAAATATTACATAATTATTGTCGTCTACACATATCTTCCTAGTATAAAATATTTAAACATGATGAATCTCTCACAGTTGCATATTAATTATTGGTTTTTTATGGTGACTATGTTTTTTCATATTTCTTTTTTACGATTTTATTAAGTTATGTTAGTCAATCAAAAGTACTTATTGCTGTACTTTATATTTTTAAAATATAAATGAAACGTCTACAATGATTCACATCTTGTTTTGTTTACTATAAAATTTGTGCTAAGCACATTGTCTTGATGAACTTGGAGGACATAAAACTTGAAATTGATAAAAATAAAATGAGTGAAATTATTATAGTTTTATATAATTATTTATTAATCTCAATAGACATCAAGCATATATTTATAACGGGTGTAACCGGAAGAAGCTGGCTCTTAGATATATATTATTAATTCTTATTCAATAACTAATTCAATCAGTGGCGGCTCCCCCAAAGGGCTGAGCCCTCCCAAAAATTTTGTTCGATAGATTCCAAAAATATGTGCTAAATTAATTCTGGAAATTCATTATTTTTTTTAAAAATAAATGTGTTTCCACCTTACGGTTGTAATAGTAAAATACTGCAATACTTCGTTTCATACAGCGAGATTCTATGAAAAATTTGTTCCGCGGACACAATGTATTTGCGCCCGAAGAACTGTATGTAAACTCATAGAATTGATTCTAATGCCGCAGTACGATATGATACGAAATGTATGGAGCTCTCGGGCACGTTCCTATGTATGTTCATGAATTTACCGGAATATATCTCTTAAAAACAAAAACTTGTGTACAAACTAGGCTATCCGTTTACCAGTTGTAGATGAATTAGTGTATTTATGAACACGACTAATATTAGCGTCTGCTCACTTCGCAATAAGCGGTCAGCTGGAAGCCGTTGATGACAGCGCGCAATTTTGCATTGTTTGCATGTTGTGTTGTGTTTGCAGAGCGACGAATTACTGTTAATATTTTGAATGATAATTTTTGACAATAGTACACGGTGAATAGTATACATAATTTAATTTCGCATTACTTTAATTACGATGATCGTGTGAATATGAAAAAATAAAGGCCTCCCGGCCAATCATCTCATTATATCATATTAGTACTTGTAAATCACGTAAATATATTCGAAGTTTTAAGATGAATATGTATCAAATCAAATACGTCATGGCTTTGCAGGTGTAGTGAAAAGAATGTGTATTGAGGGTGTAGTGAAGTGTTGTTTGCCGTGTTTACTTTTTGACAATAATTCTGATGTATTTAATTCTGACTCTGACAAAAACAACTAAATCCAACATGTATGATATATGATCCACCCGACCCCCTTTTTTTCAGGTATTGTAATTGCAACTTAACAGGAGAATGATGATAAACACTGATCATGCATATGCATGAAAGAAAATAATATTTTTCACCTCTGTTGATATTTCACAAGTGCACTGAATATTTTATCCTTTTAAATACACATTTCTTTTCAAGTAAAAAAATTGAGCCCCTCTAATATTTTAGGTCGTCAGCCGCCACTGAATTCAATGCTTACTAACAGAAAAAAGACAATAAATATCGTATGTCTCCAGAATGTGGCAACTTGTCATTGGGTGCGTGTTAAATTAGTATTTGACACAGTATCTGTTTGTACCAACACAAAATTAATTCCACAAAACACAAAAATTAATTCCATTTAACATCCTTACAAATGAAAAATCACATTTGTTTTAAAGTACATACCAACTTAATATGTTTAAATATATTTGATTTTTTAGGCATAAAAAATGGAAAATTTCTGAAAAAAATACATTAATTGGATTTGATTGGAATTATATATATTTTTAAAATTATATATTTAAGCATAAAATTATTAATAAGGATACATTTAGGTATAAATTAATTACTATACACAAATATATTAAAAATATTATATAAATATTATATACATGGGGTTACATTTGTGTGATTGAAATTTATTAAACTATATATTTTATTGTGTATAAGAATTGTAGGTCTGTATAACTTTTACTTACTGTTGTGTAGTATCTCTGTAAAAATACATATAAGCATTAAAAAATATAAGTGTACTTTTATCAAAATAATTCATATAATAAATATTATTGAATGTGACGCTATTCCATTGAAATTTATCACTAATTAATCATTTAAATTTATTGATTTTCAAATCAAAAATATGCATTTCAAATATAAAAATGTAAACTTTGTTTAATTCCCTAAAATAATGTATGTTTGAGTTTTATTCAAATTTATTCTTCCATTCAAAAATTATCACATGATAAAAAGTTAAAGTTATAGTGAAACCCTTCCAAAAGTAGGTGTCTATGATTAAAGAGTCAGATACAATTATTATAAACTATTTTCCATTTATTTTTGATAAGCTTAGTATTGTAATTAAATAAATAGGTTATAAATAAATATAAGTGACATTAGAAATGTCGAAAAATGAGTCACTATTACCTATTTATTCCTTACTGTGAAAGACAAGCATTTGGTATTATTATGAAAGAATGTATGAAAAGTTTATAGAGAGTATTGTTTGTAATCTAAAAAAATATTTACATATGATATAATATATTCTATTAGAAAGGATTTTAAAGAAAAAAAGTAGTAATACTTTATATTATTGTTTTATTGAATTTCATATAATTTTGGAATTACTTTTTTTCCCTTTATCACATTGTATCCTATTGGATGATTTGTACAAGATTTGTAACAACATAAAACTCAAATGAATATGACAAAAATACTAACATGCATGAATTACAATAATGGCCTTTAGTGATTTGAGTAGGATCTATTTAAATAGATTCCTAAGACGAGTTCAATATTTTAATAATTATTATCGTTTTACTACAGTCAAAATGTCATTTCATGCATTTTTCGTCATTTTATAATGTGTTTTCAGCCTAGATCTAATACTATTAAAACATTAGTTTCCAAAATGTGGCAACTTGTTAGTGGGTGCGTGTTAAATTAATATTTGACATAGTACCTGTTAGTTGCCATAGAAGCATAAAAATACAGAATAAAAATTAAACTTCATTAAAATTTATATGAAATGAAATAGGGACTAAGAAAATATGTAAAGATTTTAATGTATGAAGTTTTCCTATAAAAATGAAATATAATTATTTGATTAGTGTATAAATATTTTTTAATTTATTGTTTTAAGTTTAAATAAATGTTTATTGTTCTTAGATTTAAAAAAATGCTGTCAATTGTATGTTTTTACATTCCATTTTGTTCCATCCCATATTCACTATGTATTTTTTATTATTAAGATCTTGTCATCTGCATGTACTTAGGGTTGTATTACGGGAGTTATTTAAGAATAATGTAAGAAAAAGTTGAGGTCCCGTAAGCAGTATTCTCACAGTACGGGACCTTACCTTTTTCTTACATTTTTCTCAAATAACTCTTGTAATACAACCCTTCGTATATTTTTTTAGTGTTTTATTTTTACTGACAATTTTTTTGTTATTTCTATTCCATGAATTAATTTTAATGTGTATTTGGTTTAATTTTAAAAATCTAGTCAATTTTTAATAGCTTTTTTTTATTTTTAAGCTTTTAAGTTAATAGGAAAATTGTTTTTGAATCTTGGTAGGGAAGTCCGAAACTATGAATAGTTTATGTTTTGATATATTATATCATAAAGTAATGCTGCATATATGTATGTGAGATATGTATTTTTTCTTTTGTTCAAAAATAAGAAACAAAAAACCTTTCATGAACAGTTTTGTATTAATATTTTGCTTTCCTGGTATAGTATTGCTTATTCCTTGAAATTTGCGTGTACAATATAGAAGCATATTTGATCATCTAATGGTCAGAATTACATGTATTATTTGTCACCCAGTAAAAATCTTTCTTTTATTCTAATAGACAAAATAACTACATATAATATTTGTTACTGGCCATAAGTAGGTATGTTTTTAAAATGGAGTAAGGGTCTGTATTTTAGGGATTTATTGTGGCATTTTCAAATCTAGATGATGTAATACATTATAATTGATATGCAATTACATGTAATGTAGACTACTTAAATGGATATACTTAATATTTTAAATGTAAATCATAGGAAAAATCAGTATTATTTGTACTTTATGCAGCACAATGACTTAAATAAACAATTATATATGTGGTTTAAGTTGCACAAAGATTGTTTCATTATATGATCCACTTATCCTTCTATATCTTATCCACATATTTGTTATAATATGAGACTGGGACATGGCGGAAGACGCATAAAATTATCCTTCTATTATATCTTATCCACTTATTTGTTATAGTATGAGACTGGGACATGACCGAAGATGCATAAAATTATCCTTCTATTATATCTTATCCACTTATTTGTTATAGTATGAGACTGGGACATGGCCGAAGATGCATAAAATTATCCTTCTATATCTTATCCACATATTTGTTATAATATGAGACTGGAACATGGCCGAAGATGCATAAAATTATCCTTCTATTATATCTTATCCACTTATTTGTTATAGTATGAGACTGGGACATGACCGAAGATGCATAAAATTATCCTTCTATATCTTATCCACATATTTGTTATAATATGAGACTGGAACATGGCCGAAGATGCATAAAATTATCCTTCTATTATATCTTATCCACTTATTTGTTATAGTATGAGACTGGGACATGACCGAAGATGCATAAAATTATCCTTCCATATCTTATCCACATATTTGTTATAATATGAGACTGGAACATGGCCGAAGATGCATAAAATTATCCTTCTATTATATCTTATCCACTTATTTGTAATAGTATGAGACTGGGACATGACCGAAGATGCATAAAATTATCCTTCTATATCTTATCCACATATTTGTTATAATATGAGACTGGAACATGGCCGAAGATGCATAAAATTATCCTTCTATTATATCTTATCCACTTATTTGTTATAGTATGAGACTGGGACATGACCGAAGATGCATAAAATTATCCTTCTATATCTTATCCACATATTTGTTATAATATGAGACTGGAACATGGCCGAAGATGCATAAAATTATCCTTCTATTATATCTTATCCACTTATTTGTTATAGTATGAGACTGGGACATGACCGAAGATGCATAAAATTATCCTTCTATATCTTATCCACATATTTGTTATAATATGAGACTGGAACATGGCCGAAGATGCATAAAATTATCCTTCTATTATATCTTATCCACTTATTTGTTATAGTATGAGACTGGGACATGACCGAAGATGCATAAAATTATCCTTCCATATCTTATCCACATATTTGTTATAATATGAGACTGGAACATGGCCGAAGATGCATAAAATTATCCTTCTATTATATCTTATCCACATATTTGTTATAATATGAGACTGGAACATGGCCGAAGATGCATAAAATTATCCTTCTATTATATCTTATCCACTTATTTGTTATAGTATGAGACTGGGACATGGCCGAAGATGCATAAAATTATCCTTCTATATCTTATCCACATATTTGTTATAATATGAGACTGGAACATGGCCGAAGATGCATAAAATTATCCTTCTATTATATCTTATCCACTTATTTGTTATAGTATGAGACTGGGACATGGCCGAAGATGCATAAAATTATCCTTCTATATCTTATCCACATATTTGTTATAATATGAGACTGGAACATGGCCGAAGATGCATAAAATTATCCTTCTATATAATATGAGACTGGGACATGGCCGAAGATGCATAAAATTATCCTTCTATTATATCTTATCCACTTATTTGTTATAGTATGAGACTGGGACATGGCTGAAGATGCATAAAATTATCCTTCTATTATATCTTATCCACTTATTTGTTATAGTATGAGACTGGGACATGGCCGAAGATGCATAAAATTAGAATACATTTGATGGAAATGTAGTTTTTATACCGATAACACAAATCTTTTCTGACGTAGGATACTGATAAGTTGTTTGACTTCTGTCTTGATATATTATTAGGACAGTTTCAAATCACAGTACTGACTACAAAGGCATGAAGAAAGTTAATTTTATTTTAAATCATGCATGCAGAATGTAGATGATTTAACACTTTTTCATCATTTTTATATAAAAACAGTGATACGATTCTTGGATTTATTTTTTGATAAATAAGTATAATCATAAGGAAATGGTGACATATTTCTGAAATAGAATGGCAGGCGACGCAGTGTGGTTAACATGGGAAAGATTAAAATATAGATAGCCTACAAATAAATACTTTGTACTGTCCGTTCCATTTAATAACTCCTTTTGTATTGGTAAGCTTTCATAGCTGAGAATCTGGGCCCTGAGTCAAATTGAAAATGCTGTTCGTTATCGCCAGGTTCTAATTTATTTTGAATGGTATTTGTGTTGTCCGTTGTTGTAGAAAAAAATCTACAGTAAACGTCAAATCCCATGCATCAAAAAATAGCATTTGGAGATAACGAACACCATCAATTTGACTAAGGGGCCTGATGAATTTAGTTCTATGGAGTTGCTAACCCATTAAATATTTCGGTAATCCATGAATTTATGGAGATTTTCATTTTATAAGTAAATTTAAAACTCATTTTATTGTTTTTGGGGTATGTCAAAAAACAACTTTTCTTATTTTTACTTTGTGACAAATACTATAGAATTAATTTATCTAACATGTGTTGTCACATTTGGCAAAGATTACTTTTTTACATCTAACAACACTATCTTACCAATGCAAAGATAAAAAAGGAATTATAAGTTGAAACCATAGATATTAATTATAATATACTAGATGTAGTACTCCGTGTAAAAAGTGAGTCATGGAATATCGTGCATTTTGACATTTTGGTTGGCAACATATTTCAGTTTTCCTTACATTTCAACACATCCTAGATAACTGTTCTCTAAATCTTAATAAACAAAGTATTTTTTTCGACAAATAAATCCGAAAACAATTCACATTAGTCGTTATTCTCTATAGAAAAACGATGTGGTCTGCCAACCAAAACGTCAAAAATCCCCCAGAAAAATGCCTCACTTCGATTGATAAAAAATTTGGTAACTACGACATCTAGTATATTATAAAATCTATGGTTGATTACTAGTAATATGTAAAGTTGTCGCCAAATAACTTGAACTTTTAGCCGAGAAGGGGGGCGATTTTTACGTAAACCAACGAAGCAAAAGACACAACCACAACCGGAAGCTCGTTCAAGATGTTTGATGAATATTATAGTAAGGTATGCATATTTTGTATAGTTAAGGGTGGTCCCTTGCTTTGATAACTAATTCGAAGGGAGTAGGGAATACCTTTTGAATTAAGTGTGAAAACTGTGGACTCTGATTACAATGTAATGAAAAATTAACAATGTGGAGGACTAATTTGTCAATAACAACGCAACAGAAGATTTGTGATAAATTGATCATAATGATTTCAAAATTGAATTTAAGCAATAAGTGTAACATTGAAAGTGCACAGATAAATATGGAACAGAGACAAACTAGTTATTGTGTTGGAATTGTAATTGAGCATTGAATGATGAGACATAATTCAAGAAAAAATGGATAAGGATAGGAGCATAGGAAAAAATGTTTTTTCAGTAATTTGTTTTGGAAGTGATAAATAAATCAGAATTCACCAATAATTGAGAAGAAAATTAAATAAACAGTTACATTATGATGAGAATTTTTCGGCTGCATTAAAATACATAAATAATGTTTTTATTACACCTTTTTCTTTAAATTCACTTGTCTGTCTGCACTGGAATTTTGGAATCCATTTTTACTAGCTTCCCGACCAGTTAGAGCTCTGAATATTTCAAAATTTGTGTATTCCCAATGACAATGAATGTTAAAACTATTTCCAACTTGATTTGTTTGTTATTTTGATAAAATTGAATAATTTAGTATTTCTGAATTTGAGTTGTGACTGCTATACATGTTGCATAATTTTCAGCCGTTATTATTGAAACTTTGAAAAGGGTCTCCCCAATTTAATTTTTTTATTTTAGTACATATTTATACTTCATGGTTATTTTCTTAGGCAGGATGTGAATATCTTTATTAAAGTTTTTTAATATCTTACTTTAAATTTGAACTATCACTCGATGTGTTTTTGTTAAAAAAAACGAGCTCATAAATACTACGTGTTTATTAGAATCATTTGGAAGATGGTCAGGAGTTTTTTTCACTAAAAATATCTATAATATTATATCAATTTAAACAATTGATGCCACCAGAGTCACTGAAAGCAGTGTTATGCAGTATAAATTGACTGCATAATATTGTGATATGTAATGTCATGGCATTGTACTGAAGCCAATACACATTCAACCTTGGTTTTAAATTTCCCACTCCAAGTAAAGTGAAGAGAGGCGGTTCCCGTCCGAGTTATTTGAAACTGGTTACATGCGCGTACTATAGATGGAAGCACATAACACTTTTGCACAAACGTTATTGCTCTGATAAAGAAACATCTTTGGTCTCGCTGAATAAATTGATTAATAACATACTCCTTTGATAATGTCATGTGTTTTCTAAATCGATTGATAAATTGGTGAACAACATTTGTGTCAGCATTTCCGTTATCCTCGTATTTAGTGCCGTGGTGAAATGACTCTTTCGAATAATTAAAATAACGTGCTGTTTGTGTTTACTGCTCCAACAAGTGTCAACATGGATCGATTGGACCAATAAATATTGTTTTTTTTTGTTGCTAATTTTGTGTATGTCGTGTTCCGCAATTATTTGGCTGAAGTCGTTTGAAATGGAGCCGTTTTCAAAAGGTAAATATGAAATAAATGTAATTTTAAATTTAAGAATGTCGATAATTTGCGTCGGTAACATGCGGGGCAAGGATATTTGCATACTTGTTGCTGTTCGCCTCAAGGTCACAGGAATCGGTCGCGAATATACAGAAGGACCAGTTAATTAGTGATGTCATGGTGACATCACTACCGTACACTTTCTTGAATGTTTCTGTATACAATTCGTCTATTGAATACTCGTTCTTATCTTATGTCAGTCGAGCCGTAACATTACTGCGGTAGCTCATGTGATATTGATAATGGATTCAGCAATAATTGAATGTTGTGCGCGCTGTGCGCCGACCCAACATCTGTTTCTCAATGCGCAACGCTTGTTGTTGTTATGACGTCATGGCGCCATGCTTCAATGGCATCACAATTATTATAATTTATTTTGTAGTTTGTTAGAATTTTTTCCGTACCTTCAGTTTTTACGTTCGTTCGGTTTGTAATAGCTGGTCACTGTCAACTAATTGCGTGATTAGGGGCAATTAAATTACACTTAATCATGGCCATATCTCTACGTTGGTAATTGTATGTTTTGAATACAAAAAATTATGAAGTTATCAAATTTTTTAAACATGACATGCTGTCTATGATGCTGTCGTTCGTTAAAATATAAATTATTGCGTTCCGTTGCCATGTAATAAAATGTATAAATTAATATGGCTAATCATTAGGTATGTATTGCAAAAATATGTCACGTAAAATGGCAGAAGTATAGGTACGTATTTAAGATTATTTTGATATAGATATTATATTTGCATAGTTGATGATTTCTTACATTTTTTTTCATTTATTTTCGCTAGGTACTAAAAACCTAAAAGAATCTAATTGGAATCTCACCAGAGAGCAGGTAGAACATAATACAAAGGTCATGGTTAATGAGTTTGTAATTTCGACGAACTTTATGTCGTAATGCGGTAAGTTAATTTGAAACAAACATGGATGGAAAGAAAGTAAATTTTGAATTATATGAGTAAATATGTAGAGTGCGGCAGGGGGGAAAGAAGTTGGAGGTAGAAGAAGTTGAGGGAGGTAAAAGGGAGGGAGGACTGTAGCGCCATCGAAGAAGAAATATTTGTGTACTGCCTACCTATTATTATAATATTCCTGCAAACTCTAGTTTATGGTAAGTATCTTGAAGTATGTATCCTGATTCTCACATTATATTGTGGTAGTGACAGGGTTAAATTGACATGTTGCAACTAGAGAATTTTCGTCCGATCATCTATAATAATTAATCTTTTTATCATAGGTAGGTATTTAAAGATTTTTTTATGTGTGTGGAATGCATAGGTATTAATTGTTGTTATTTTAATTAAGTAACTTCGTATCTTTATATTATTATTTCTGTTTTCTTTTTACCAGTATAATAAATTTGTTAGATGTTACCCTTGAAGTAGGTAGGTACATAAAAAACATTGAATACATATTTGTATTCATTTTTCTTACCGCTTTACGAGGTGCCTTGGCTGGTCTAGACAGAAACAGTCTCCGGACAGATTAGGTGTGTCGGTAGTGTTTTGAAAAGTTTTACTTGGAAGAAAATAAAATGTTAAATAATAATTGTTATTGCACCATGAAAGGACAGGTTTTGCGCATAAGTAGAGGTGTGTAGGTACTGACTGTATATGTGGACGCTGATCTCTGATCTAACAGCGACAGGTAATAGTCAGAAGTCAGGTCTTGTATTATACCTTGTACCTGCGCCTTTATATACCTATTATCTACTTAAATCTATGTGTCGTGTGTTGTTCAGCACTGAACTTAGCAACTTTCGTTTTCCTTGTTTTGTTTGTCATTCTTCCACTCGTGCTATGCTTTGAATGGCAGCCATGGACAACACGAGAACCAACGGAATAGACCAGTTGATCTTATATCTTAATATACCTACCATCGGTATTTGGATCGTAATAATACTTTGTATTCTTGATTTCTGATATTCGACTTCCTGTTATTTGACTAAGTTGTAAGATTTTTTTGTGGCCGCGTGTTAACTCGTGTTGTGAACATTGTGCACAGATATTAGTATAATATTGCGAATGTCAGTATGTAAAAAAAACATGATTCGTTTACAACAGCAAAAAGTCTATTATGTCGGCAACAGTCAATATTTCAGTTGTTTTTTGTAAGATTTAATTGATAAATACTACGTATCGTTTACATCGTATATATTTATCTTTTTTTTGTGAGAAAACTCTTATAATTTTCTATTAAACAAAAATGGCGTGAAAATTAAATATGTCCTTTCGTTATTTTTTTTGTTTACTGGTGACTCGAGTATCTGAAACTATGTACGTCCACATTTTTTTGTTCATCTAAAAATGTTGTAATTCTTGAATTATTTTCTAGACTAGATTATTAAAAGTGGGTGATTCCTATTTAACCTGTGATGTAGGATAAAGGTAGAAAACTGGTTGTTTATTTAATATCCTGAATATGTACTTATAAGGCAACACTAAATCGTAAATAAAAAAAGATAACATTACATAATTCCAAAATATAATATTATGAAATTGGCTTTTTGTATGGGAGAAACGTAAAGTCGATTTTTTTAATATAACATATTTATTTAATCAAAGTGTGTACCATTGCTATCTATGCACTTTTGCCATCTCATAGGTAGTTCATCGATCCCTTTACTAAAAAAACCATTCGGACGGGAATCAATAAAATCTTTGAAGGCGGTTTGGACTGCCCAATCGGAGTTGAATTTTTTCCCTTGTAAGAAGTTATCCAAATTTCGAAAAAAATGGTAATCTGTTGGGGCAAGGTCCGGAGAGTACGCTGGATGTCTTAGACATTCCAATTGAAGCTCCTCTAATTTGGTAGCCGTCTGTTGTGCAGTGTGTGGTCTAGCGTTATCATGAAGCAGCAGTGGCCTAAAGCGATTAACCAGCCTCGGTTGTTTTGCAGCTAGCTTTTCCATCATGGTTTGCAGGTGCTGACAAAAGACATCTGCCGTAATCTTCTGGGCAGATTTAAGAAAGCTGTAGTTAACGACACCAGCACTAGTCCACCAAACGCTCACAAGTAACTTTCTTGGAGTCAATTTTCGCTTGGGGCATGGTTTGGCTGGTTTGGCAGGGTTCAGCCATTGCGATGAGCGCTTCCGATTATCATACAGGATCCACTTTTCGCAGCAGTCAACGCGCGTTTGTTGATTTGCTTCACTCAATTCGTGAGGTACCCACCTTTCAAGCTTTTCACCTTCCCAATTTGCTTCAAGTGGATTCAAATATTTTATCACTAACACCGCAGCCTGCAGCTAACTCGGACGTGGTTTGCGATGGATCCGCTTCCACAATAGCCTTCAATTCTTCATTATCAACTTTGGTCTCCGGCCGTCCACGGGGCTTGTTCTGCAGGTCGAAATTTCCAGAACGAAAACGTTGGAACCAAAAACGCACTGTGTTTTCTTTTGCGGCACCGTCGCCATACACATCATTAATCCTTCGAGCCGTTTCTGCAGCACTGGTGCCACGATGGAACTCGTACTCGTAAATAACGCGATGCTTTGTAAACTGAGTGACGCAAAGAAAAAAACAATGGAGGAAAAAACAAATGAATTATAATTTTCGAAACACAAATACATGAGTAAATAGCTGTATAAATTTTAATTTGGAATTCCTATAAAGAGAAGATATTTGAGATCAAAGTTGTCAGTACGGTAAAACGTCAATTTCATATGTAAGGACCTAATGTATAATAAGAATGAATAAGGGGATTCAATGGAAGGAATACTCTGTTAACGTCGCAGAAGTACACAAGGTGACGTAAAGATGTAAATCCGTTCCGATTTGTCTAAATAAAAAATACTAAAGCTTTATCTCTTTTATTTATTTCCTATTCAGGTATTATGTAATGTTGGGCATATACCTAAGTAGTATGTCATAAATTTTCCAATGACTTAGTCTCTGTAATGCAATAGTCCATTACCTAATTGTGCATGCAGTTGTACTTTTCATGAATGAATAAATGAATGAAAATGAACGAATAAGTGAATCAATTTAAGAAGCTATTGTCCGTGGCATGCATTGCAGCTAGGTTTAAATATGCGATAAAGTAGCCAAGAATTGAATGTTTCAATGGAGAGAGGTGTTATTCACTATCGGAAAATAATTTATTTTTCATAAACTTTCTGGGAATA
Organism: Molanna angustata; assembly: GCA_963576475.1. NCBI lineage: Eukaryota > Metazoa > Arthropoda > Insecta > Trichoptera > Molannidae > Molanna > Molanna angustata. The sequence continues at coordinate 42,364,372 of OY754967.1, forward strand.
ATCTAATCAAATATAAAAATGTTTAATGTAACTATGTACATTGTACATACTATCACTATACTTTATAATTCGCTATTGTACCGATACCTTACCACTTATAATATTAATAATTTGGAAAGGATCAGCTCCCCTAGACTACGTATCATTTAGCTCAATAAAAGAAACGAAAAAAGATAACTCAATTTATGGAAATGACAGTTGCCTGTCACGTGACAACTGTCACTTCCATATGAGGTATCTTTTCTTGAGTTAATGAGACTGATACTGTCTCATTTGCATAAAAACACTGCTGAGTTCCAACCGGACTATATACTAATACATGGCACTAGAAACAGACATCAGCTAAGACCGCCACAACCAAGAACGACACATGTGCAGCGTCAATATAGTTTTTTGGCACCAAGACTTTATAATAAAATAATGATGGATATTGAACAAAACATATCGCATGATGGGAAAAATTTCAAAGACCTCGTTACTCGTTGGCTAAAGCAGATTGAAAGAGAAGGATCTGCCTCGGTACTCTTAGATTTTTTGAGAGAGAGGTTTTAGAGTTTTTTATCCTGGTTGTCGATGTTCTAAGTGAATGGAATATGTAAAAAAAAAAAAATCATAAGCTCGCAGAGTAGCCATAGCATGTTGAAAATATTCTTTTCATTCATTCATTAATTCTTCATTGTCTACATATCTCTGTTGTCCGCCAACCTCTTCATCTCTGCTAGCCTCTTCATGTATGTTGACTATAATAATAAAACAAATAATAATAGCAATTAGGATGATTTTTATAGCTATATAAAGCTTCATTTTATGATATCTATCAAGACAATCTCAAGGGCGCTGTTGCTGAATTGTTGACTCTGCGAAACATAGCATATCTTCAAAGATTGTTCCTTTTCTAAAATATATTGCTTGCTTAATAGATTTTTGCTCATTTTTAGACTTTTGCTAGCCTTTATTGTGACTTTGTAGTTGACCTATATTTCGCAAGGTACTCAATCAATATAATATATTTATTGGTATATTTAATATCATCCCACCCAATAAATATCAGCTATTAAAATAAATTGAACCGGAAATTTATGAAAGTTATATTGTGAGTAGGTAACATAATTAGCTAATTTAAGCTGGGGCTTTGTTATAACTTACGGTAATTACTAGAATGTTTTGGAAAATGGTTGGCCCGCAGCTTTGGAGGGTTGCTACTAAGGTGGAAGTATTAGGGATGCTACAAATATTAAAAAATGTCAAGTGTAAAAATGATTCGGTGTCTGAAGAACTTATCTCTATCCCCTCTGCGATCAAGGCACGTGGAGAATCAGGTACAACCACGAACTACAGAGCCTATTCAAGGAACCAAAATCGTCCAAACGATAAAAATAGGGAGGCTCCGCTGGTTAGGACACGTGCATCGTATGGAAGATGTCCAGATAACAAAAAGAATCCTCACATCACGTCCGGAGGGAAGAAGAAGTGTGGTAAGGCCAAAACTACGATGGATGGACGGAGTTGAGAAGGACCTTCAGATTTTTTTTTAAATCCATCTAGAGACCTTCCCACGTCGTAATAGTCCATTGTGATAATTTGCCTCCTAGATGTCATTCCATAGTCCTATCTCCTGGAAGAACTGTAAAATCCTTTGTGGATCGGTGTCTCTGATTTGCTTTTGATCAGCAATATGCAAAACTATTTTCTTCTCTTGTTTGCATTAGTGGGAGACATTCTGTAAGTAAGATGCATCGGTGTTTCATGTTCATCCATGCAGAACCTGCATAGGTACATTTCCGATAAATTCATCGTGCATAGATGTTTATTAAGCCTACAGTGAACTGTTAAGATTCTAGTAAGAATCCTAAGGTTGTTCCTGCTCATTATTAGGATCCGCTTAGAGTGTGTTGAAGAGAATCCTGAAATAAGTGCTTTTGAATGTCTATTGTCTATGTCCTGCAGTAGATAACCAGAGTTCAGTGGCATTATCAAGCATTCTTTGGTAAAGTGTTGATTTAACAATACTATTAGCTAGGAGACAGTGAGGCTCCGGCCCATAGGTAGTTGTGTCCGCTCCCCTATTTGCCAGAGCATCAGCTTCCTCGTTACCTTTATAATTGGAGTGTCCAGGTACCCATATTAATTTGATTTTGTTAACATAGTTTACTGATAAAGTCTTCAGCGCTTCAATGCAGTCTAATACTGTTGATGAAGTTACTGTGAAGGAATCAAGAGCTTTAAGAGCGGCTTGACTATCAGAGTAAATATATATTCTGTGGTTCTTATAATTCCTTCTTAGGACCTTCAGATAGCCGGTGTGCGGATTGGAGAGAAAAGGCCATGGATAGGGGGCAATGGAGACGATTCCTTGAGGAGGCCAAGGCCCATCCTGGGCTGTGGAGCCACTGATGATGATAATGAACTGAACAACTTCGTAGCCTAAACCTCCACACTCGAATTCAATCCCAATTTTGAATTTTCGCCAAGAACCTACTTTTATAATGGAAGATAGCGCGGCAGGTAGGTTAGTTCTAAGCGTAATAGTTATTAGAATATACATACGTTTATTATGGAGATTATGGTTTAGATGGGTGGTCGTAGAGCGATTAGCGCGCTGGATTAGTAATCCAGTGGTCGCGAATTCGAATCCTGCCACGACCTATTTCGTTCACCTATAGCACCATGCTTAATTTAGGGAATGTATGAGGATGTATATGTACTTGTTTCAAAGACATATTCATTCTTTAAAAAAAAAAGAAAAAATAATAAGGAGACAGGTATAAATAAGGTTCCAAGCGTAGGTTGAGATTAAAATGGAGTGTCGAGAGTAAAGTTGCTGGACACGATATACAATTAAAAAATCGATCGATTAATCCATAGTAAGTAATTCATCTTATTAGGTAGAGTTGTTTCAACAAAAGTAACGGTAATATTATAGTTAAAATACTTTGATTTCATGAAATTGTTCAAAAATGCGTCGTTTGACAGCATTAGATTTCAATGAAACACCTAAATTTTTGAATAATTTTATGAAAACAAAGTATTTTAACTATAATTTAACTTTAATCATTTTTCGAGAAACACAGCCTTAAAGTCTTAAAGTGGAGGCCATGGGAATACAAAAGGCCACAGAAGAGATGGGCCGACGATATAGTTACGGTCGCCGGAAAGAAATGGATTGAAGCGGCACAGAATAGAAGAAAATGGAGACAAATGGAAGAGGCCTACATCCAGCAGTGGAGGGAAGGCTAGGAAAAAGAAGAAGAAGTAATTCATAGTTTTGTTTCAGTTAAATATTTAGGATTTTTATTAAGAAGAATCCCACGAGGGTTCAATCTATATTGATACATGTAGCGAAAACTTCGCACCCCTCACTAAGCGAACTGCATTTACGGATGAGTTTGACATTTGGCATAGTTAAAGTCGATATGGAGGAAAGCCTAAAGACAAAATTTTTACATATTTTGTGTTACAAATACATAAATTAAATAAAAAAGATTTCACGTCAAACCATAGATTGTTTACGTTTTATACTGCTAATGTTAAACGCAGTTGTTTTAAATTGAAATACAGAACATATTAAAGAAAAATGCATATATAAATACCATGGAACAATATACTTTAATGGTACATTAACAATTATACAGCAACGTGTGAAAAGAAAACTTTGACCCTTTGAGGAACACATTTTTTTTTACCATAGATCAGGTGATCAGGTCAATCAATCTTCTAAAGCAGCTCATTCACGATCGTGCCATTCGGCGTCGTTCCATATGGAGCGGCTCCATTTGGAGCATTGTAAAATTTTCATCACACTTACGGGCGCGCCATCGAGCCATCAAAATTAGTATACGCAAGCAGTCGGCGCTTTCGCATTAATAAGTTCTATTTTTTTTAAATTTTTAAGTAAAAATGAGTTATAATTCTGATGATGAGTTATATACAACTGCTATTTAGCAGTTTGTTTATATATAAATAGAAAAAAACAAAGAGAAAATGTTGTATTTTCGCATTCACGAGAGTGTCAAACAGCTCGGCACAATGAAATGGCGCAATGTACCGCTGGTTTTCACACTCCCGAGCATGCCGTGCCGACAGGATGCGCCGCGCCGTTTTCGCGGTACTACAGAGTTTCGATCGTTTGGAATTCCATTTTGGTGTGTCAGCTCAATTGACAATTGGGCTGCGCGGGTTTTGACATTCACGAGCGCATTTTGGAGTGATGCCAAGCCATTTGGAAGGATGGCACAATCGTGAATGGGGGCCTTAAGGGTGGGTTGCCTAGTATTAAAAAAAAATATGACGTCTCCGCGATCACTAGTCAAAATATGCAATTATTATAAATTAGTCGCAAACGTGGTGGGAATACTATACAGATTGTAGATAATACTCCTGAATATGTATGTACAAAAATACATACATCGAATCGGTTACTATATGCGCGTGCATCCAGTCTTTATTCTCGACTATAATACCCCCTATTCAGTTATTCATCTTTTTGCTTATTACAATAATTACGCAATTTCTTCCAACCCACCAGATTACAAAGCGAAACACAACAACACCAATCTATTATTTATTTATTTTTAATCACACCATATTTACAATACCCCGTATTCAGTAACTATTGTAACTAAAATAGGAACGTTCTAAAATTGTAGATTTTAGATTTACGGTCTTATTTCAGCGTCATAAAATATCAACTTGGACTAAATGGCATAGGAACGTACCCATATTGGCCGGAATGTTCTTAAAAATTTTCCGAATTAGACGTATTACGAATAATAATAAATAATAATAATAAATAATAAACCGTTTATTTGTTGTCATTATTGTTACATCAAACAAAAAAAAAATATATACAAAATTTTGAACTAAAATTGACAACAAAAAGGCTATTGCTCAGCTGCGCACTACCAGGTATCCCTGGAGTGCTGCTGGTTTTCAGCAAAGCCTTGGGACAACACAAAACATTGAGGACAGACCACATGTCATGACCTATAAAGATTTAATAGTAATTAAAAATAAAATAAAAATAAAATGTATTTCTTCCTTCTCTTTTTTCACTGCTGGAACCCTTGTTGGTTCAATAACCATATCTTGCAGTGTTTCTTAAAACTCTGCAAAGAGTTCATCGCACGTATGTTCTGCGGCAACTCATTCCAGTACTTTGAGGAAGCATACCTAAAACTACCCTCGAATGCGGAGGTTCGATGTCTGGGGAGAACGAGTAAATGGCCTCTCTGTCGCGTTGAGTGGACGTGCAAATCACGTGACCACTGTAGTCTATCAAACAGATAGGAAGGAGAACGTTTCTTTATCACACTATGTAGTTGACAAAGAAAGTGCAGCTTCCTTCTGTTAGACATGTTCAGAATCCCGTGCCGATTAAGATAAGGTGATATGTGTGCTCGTCTAGGTATATTGAAGCAAAATCGGGCACATGCATTCTGTACGCGTTGCACTTGTTTTTGTGTTTTTTTTAACAGAGACGTACCATATATCGAATCCCCGTAGTCCAATATTGAGAGAACCAAACTATCAGTAAGCAACCTGCGAACACCCGTTGCAATGTATGGACGGATCTCACACAAAAGACGCAACCTCGAAAAACACCATTGCGTTTTTTTATTAATGTGCTCCTCATATCTTAATCTTTCATCCATTATGATGCCAAGATTCCGCGCCGATTTTACAAAAGGGATGATGTTACCATTTAGCTGAACTTTGTTGGTGCTGTTTTTTACAGCATTGATTTTATGCTGTGAGCCGATTATTATTGCAATAGTTTTTTTGGGGTTAAGAGCTAGTGCATGGTCTTGTGCCCATGTCAGAATTCTTTCCAGATCACTGTTCAACATACCCACAGCAGACCCCGCATTGCGCTCCTCAAAAGATAAATACAATTGTGTATCATCTGCGTACATATGTGATTTGCAGAATCTGAGAGCATGCATCATGTCCGATGTGTATATGGCAAACAGCAATGGCCCAAGTATAGAACCCTGAGGAACTCCACGAGTCAGTTCAACAGCAGATGACAAAATTTCGCCGCATGCTGTGCGCTGCGTTCTGAAACCGAAAATAGCTTTGAAACCATTCGACAGTGTCATATGCGAAACCAAAGTATCGCAACTTTTCAATTAGAAGTGGAATACTTAACATGTCGAATGCTTTAGAGTAATCCAAGAGTACTATTATTGAGGTTTTTCCATCATCACCAGATGCATGCAAGTCGTCTGTAATACATTGCAACGCAGATGTGGTGCTATGGCCCTTACGAAACCCGGACTGATGAGGAGGCACTATTTCACATCTTTCGGTGTATTTCACTACTTGATCATAAACGACCTTTTCAAGTACCTTCGAAAGTGTAGGAAGTATGCTAATAGGTCTAAGATCGTTTAATCCCACAATAGGATTCTTTTTGGGAAGTGGTTTGACTATAGCATTTTTCCACACCTCAGGTACAGTGCCAGATATAAGTGACTTATTTACTATGTTTGTAATAGTACCTAGAGCATGAGGTAAAATGAGTTTTATCATATTAACGTTTATATTGTCGCAACCGGTTGCATTTGTTTTGATACTACTTATATGTTTTGCTATGGTGTTTTCATCCACAATATGAAACTTAAACGAGAGTGAGGTGGAAAATTTGTTTGTCTTATAATAATTAAGAAGGTCCGTACTATGTGAATGATTATGATCCAAGTTTAAAAAGTGTTTATTGATTATCTCAGGGTTATTTAACTCTAAAGGTATTTCATGTGTTTTTACTTTGTGTTGTAAGGTATTTTCTAGCGATTTCCAGAGTTTTTTTGAATCTCTAATGTTGGTATTCACATTGTGTGTGAAGAAAGCGGATTTTTCTCTTTTTATGGAGGACGTTACAAGATTTCTTAGTTGTTTGTAATAGATGTGATGTGTGTCAGTTTTAGTTTTAAGGTATCTATTGTAGGCTCTATCTCTAATTTTCATCATGTATTTGATTACATCTGTGATCCAAGGCTTGTGTTTATCTTTAATAGTTCTTATCTCTAACGGTGCATGGGAATCAAATATATCTATAATATAAGTATTAAAATTTTCGACCATAATGTTAACATCATTCAATGAGTTAATGTACTCCCAGGGACCATTCTCAAGTTCTGAGTTAAACTTATTAACGTCCATGTCCTTAAAGTTTCTGTATCGTATTCTTTCAGGTTTTTTTTTTGTTTCGGAAATTTTAATTTACACACTATCAAACCATGATCACTTATGGACTTATAATGATACACATCTGTGTTTGTAACTGCCTCGGGTATATTGGTGAATATTACGTCTATAAGCGTTGAAGATGTATCAGTTATTCGTGTGGGGTCACGCACCACTTGTGTCATATCAAAGACTTTTAAACTATCCAATAATTTCTTTGCGTCTATATGTTCTTCGTCTACTATATCAATATTTAAATCACTCAGTAGAAAAATATTCTCACACCGAAAGATATGATCAGATATATTATCACTTAAACACTCAAGGGTCTGTCCCAGACTCTTAACATTGGGTCTATAGGCTGTACCTAGAGTTATGTTGATATTTGTAGCTTTGATTTTAATCCACATCTGTTCTAAGAATTTATTTTCATAGGGTAGAATTTTACATGATAATTCTTGGCGCACATAGAAGCCAACACCACCACCACGACCAGAGCGTGGAGAGAGATGTAATACAAAGCCTGGGATAGTCCTATCTGTTTTAGCCCTAACCTCATCAATCCATGTCTCATTCAAAGCCAGTACATCGATGTCATGCTCCCCAATATATACACACAGATCATCGAATCCTGTACCTAATGATTGAGCATTCAATAGACCAATTGTCAGGGTCCTTTTCTTTATGTTTCGTACAGACATTATTGATCAAATTTTTCGTTTTTGTGGATGAATAGTAGTGGGATGAGAAACCAGGACCACGGCACGTGACATGGTAACAATGTATAGTATTTGCATCGGCATTGGCATTAAACACATCAAAGGTGGTGAAAGTAACGATATAAGTATATAATATGTATAAATATCTTGAATAAAAAGTAAGTAAAAGTTAATATTCGAGAGAAGGAAGAAACGCATCATCAAGCAATTTTTTTTAAGTTCGTTTTTGATAACAATATATAGTATTTGCATCGACATTGGTATATAAACATGTTGGTGACACATTAATAATAGCAGAAAATTCAAATCAATATTTCGACAGCATTCAAATAATAGTGAGAATAAAATACAAACATTTAGATGCCACATTAACAATAGTAAAAAATTCAAAACAGTATTTCGATAACACACAAGTAATATCAATAGTATAATATAAATATTTTGGTGACACGTTAATAATAATAAAAAAATCAGGTCAATAATTCGACAACATACATATAACAGCAATAATATAATATAAACATTATGGTGATATATTGTTAATAGAAAAATATTCAAATCAATACTTCGAAAACACATTTTAAGAAAAAACAGTAATTTAAAGTGAACACTTTGAGAGCATGCTAAAAATCGCGATGGACACTTTGAGAACTTGCTAAAAGTATTTTGATGGCATATTAATAATAGTAAAAATATTAATTCCGTATCTTGATAATCTATTATGAAAAACAAGCATTTACCGCCTTGTAGAGGCCGTAACGTACGTGAATATACGGCTTTATATTTCTCTGCTACTGGATACCGTGGTATTATTGTGGTATTGTAACAAAATAATATATAAATGTCAAATAGTGTCAGTTGCGATTTCGAGTGCATTATTTTATTTACTCGTGGAATAAAAACGTGTATTTTTTGTTTAAAATAAATTAATAATAAGATAATGTTATTGTAAGAGATCATAGTAATAATATTTGCAATATGTGATTTTGTGCGGTTAATTGTCGCTACATAATAAAATACTAAAGGCAAATAATTCATCGTGAGGTTATATAATAATAGTAACGGACAGCAAAAATATTTAATAAGTGATATGTTGTCAATTTTAAATAAATGACATCTTACTGTACCGTTGTGAATTGAGGATAAACATTGTTTCATATATATCAAAATATAAAGTGTTATGCAATTTAAAACTTCAAAGATGTTGTAATATAGTAGCGAGTAATTAAATATATAGAGGCAAAAATACAACAAAGTAAAGATATAAAAATGATTGAAAGGTGATTGTGTAAGAGTGTAAAATTGGATATTTAAATATTTATTTGGTGAGTACATATCGCGATAAAATATGGTAGAAGTGAATACAATAGTTACAATTAAAATATTAAACGAATACAATGAAATATAATGTATTAGTAGCAGCATTACGAATTGTCATTTCTTTATGTTTTCAATGTCTGATGTGTTGTTAATCCGGATAATTTTGGACGAATCATTTTGTCTGACGAACACTTGTCCTCCTTTGGTCCATACGTATTTGTAATTCAAAGTTTTGGCAACGTCTTTCGTTCTAGAGAGTAATAACTTGGTCCTTTGGGTGAGTTGTTCGGAGACGAATATTCTTGACGAGATTTGCGATAAGCCCAAATCAATAGTGTTTAATCTATTTTCTGAGGAAGCTGTCTGTTTTATATAAAGCTTCAGGTTATCAAGAAATTCGTCGCGCATGACTCTGTCGTCAAAGATACCGATGATAGGTCTAGGGTGTCTACTTATATTTCTTTGCCCGGTTCTGTTAAATGCTGGTGTGGTGGATGTAGCAATTTTGAAGTTAATAATTTTAGAAATTTTTTTGAATAGCTCGCCATTGTTTTCCTGTTGAGTTTCTGGAACCCCTCTTATTTCAATATTCCTATCCATAGTCAGGTATTCCAGGTGATCGATCTTTATTTCTTGAGTGGTTATAATTTTTTGAAAATTTGAATTAGCAATTTTCAGAGCAGCTGTCTCCTTTAATGATTCTTCTGTCTGCTCTTCGAGTGCGTGTAATTTAATTTTAAATTCATCTTGTTGTTCGCTAATGAATTGTATCGTTTTTAAAATTTCCCTGTTTTGTTGTAATATTTCGTCATACTTATTTTTTGTTTCATTAAAATTGTCCTGTATTAATTTTAAAATACTGCTTTTGAAATCCGAAAATTCTTTATGGAAAATTTGTGTCGTAAGTGGCAACATTTCGCTGTCTTTGCCCGGTGTAGATGAAGAAGAAGAAGTTTGTTGTTTAGATAATGGTGATCTAGTATTGTTGTTCTTATTTGTTTCCTTGCACATTTGACAGCGATATATACCGATTGCTTTCACGGATAGCCTTCGAAAACTAGACAGGGATATTCCATCACAGTTGTAATGGAAATAATACAAACATTTGGTACATCTTATTTGTTCGTCAGCCTTAATAATATAAGTACACGACTTGCAGTGTTTTTCGTCGGCCATTTCGATAAGATGATGATCTGTTATTGTTTTTTTTATTGTAAAGTAAAGTAATGCAGTGAGTTTGTGCAGCAAATCAGTTCAGTGACAAGTGTATGTTAAAGTGCAAATATCAAATCGGCTGCCACTTGACAAAGTATATTAAGATTTGAGGTAAGTGTTGATAAATTGTATTAATATTGTATGTACCTTTTCTGTGGTTCAGTTCAGTGATGTGTAGGTAGGCTGATGTATTTATGAAATATTCAAAACAATCACTCACACTGACAGTTTATTTATATTTTCAATGCACGTGAATGAACTTTGTGTGTGTTTTGCGTAAATATTAGGTAAATGTGAGTATTTTTTATATAATAATAGTGAGACTTATAAACAATGCGCGTTGAGTCTGAATAATGATGAAAATTATGAAATTTTCATCATTTTCATAATTATTCAAAATAGTCTAATTTAGTAACTGTTTAAGAACGTTCCGGCCAATAAAGGTACCTACGTTCCTATTCCATTTAGTCCATGTTGATATTTTACAACGCTGAAGTAAGACCGTAAATCTAAAATCTACAATTTTAGTATGTTCCTATTTTAGTTACAATAGTTACTGAATAGGGGGTAATGCGTTCACTATAAGAACTCCTTTGGTGTTTTTGTGTTGGTAACATTTTTAGTGTTGTCAGGTGTAAGAAAGAAAACTTTGCCAGATGTGACAACATATAAATAACGCTATATTGGGTAAATTAATTCTGTGGTATTGGTATTCGCCACAAAAAATTATAAAATTTATTTTTTGTCGAGTTTTAAATTTATTTAGGTTTTAATATTTTAAATTTGATGAATATGGCTGTCGCGCGGGTTATTGGACAAGGGGTAGTTGAAATCGAGGTACAGGCACCCGCGGGTGTACATATTGCGATGTATCGAGTCTTCAGGTAAGGGGTAGCTGAGGGTTGAAGACACCCCGGGCACGTTACAGATGTTTGCAAATATTTCGTCGTTTGTGTGCATTATAATATGTAATATGGCAATACTTTGCAGAATATATTACGATACATTACATCCACCTCTGAAGGATTTTCTTGTGAGTGTTGTGAAGACAGCTGTCAGTCACCGGCTTAGAACAGTACTTCCACTCTTTTCTTTAATTGTTTTTGGGTGACTTTGAAAGAACATTGCTCGGTCGACATCTTAACTTTTATACTTACATCACCTTGTTTCTTTCAAGATTAACTTCATGCCACTATTTTTAGTTTTATAAAGACATATTATTTTATATTATAAAGTCACATATTTACAGTTTAACTTACAAAAAAATGCATGATATAATTTAGAGTCAGATATTAAAGTATTTTTGTTTTTATTTACATAACTTTGTTACTTACCATTGGTTGTCAATCACTGTTCTAATTTATATAAATACTCCATATTATACAAAAATTTCTTCACTACTCTGAAGAATTGTGCCGACCGCCGTGGCACAGTCGGTAAGTCGTTTGGTTTCTGTGCGGGCGTCCTGGGTTCGATCCTCAGCAGAGGAGAAATTATTTTAATTGATTTCTCACGCTAATATTGCTTCTCTGGGCTGGAAACATTGGTTAGTTGGAAGAAATTGCCATTTGGCAATAAACTCGCCACGTGCGAAGGATGTAAGGAAGTGTTTATATTATTATTATTTAAGATGATCGTCTAGAGCGAAACTAGTAAGTCAAATTAAACCAAGTGAAAGAATATTATAAATGTGTTTTATTTTTAATATATGAAAATACAACAAGCAGCAATAACATCTCAGCAATGAGTTTCGCTGCCCATTCTGAATGTTGCATTTTTACATGCATACGTCGTGCTTCGTTTTGTAAGATAATGCACATTCGCAAACCTGTCGCTGGTTTCCCCGCATTGTGGTATATGCCGTGATGGTAAGAATGAATGAATGAATGTAAAAGTGGATCCTGATTTCGAAAAAAAATACTTTCTCTTAATTTTTGGCATAATTTAATTAGGTACATCCCTAATAGAAAGTAGTACCTACTATTTTGCTGAAGGCCATAACAAGCCATAATATTTTAATAGGAGATGAGTTGACTAAGGTAATTAATTACTTTTGGAAGATATAACTTTGTTTTGTGACTGGGAACAGATGGTTAAGTGACATCGGCAGGATAAAACCGAGGATAACTAACTCACTTATTCGGCATATTTGATAGACAAAACACAATTTACATAGTTAAAATAATGAAATTTAAATATGTGATGACCGGTCATATTGATTATAATATGGTCAGTGTTTTATAATCCAGGGGACCAGCCCCCTAGACAACGTGTCATTTAGCTCAAGAAAAGAAACAAGAAATAATAATTCAATGTATGGAAGTGACAGTTGCCAGTCACGTGACAACTGTCACTTCCATGCATTGAGTTTTCTTTTCTTGTTTTATTTCTTGAGTTAAATGACACGTTGCCTAGGGGGGCAGGATCTCATATTCAATTAATAAAGTCTTATCAAGAAATTAATGTAAGTGCCATAATATTATTATGGCACTTATTTTTTATTTTAGTTAATTTTTTATATTGTTGTATACTATATTTATATTGTATTTTTTTAAATGAATATGTCCTTGTTAAACAAGTACATATACATTTTCCTACGTTCCCTAAAATAAGCAAATAAATGCTTGTGCTTAGGTGAACGAAATCGGTCGAGGCAGGATTCGAACTCGCGACCACTGGATTACTAGCCCAGCGCGCTAACCGCTCTACCACCGACCCATCTAAATGTATTAGGTTAATATTAAAATAATGTTTTGAATGTATTTAATGTTTTATATTTATGTATGGGAATGAAATAGCCCACAAAACACAGGCTTTCCTAGTTTGGTAGTGATTTACTCACAATACCGACACTGCTTTCTACATCATCATACATATAATATGTATTCAAAATGTATTAAATAATTAGTATGTAGGTACATCTAGAGATTATCAATCTTTCATGAGGAAAGAAGGCGTACCTACACCGACATAATGTGGAAAGTTCAGTGTTGCCATAACCCACTCGTTTTGTATGTAAATTAAATAAATAAAATAAAAAGGGTTAAATAAAACAAAATGTCAGGAAAGTGGCTACTTGAAGTAGGTGGACTTCAAAATGAAATAAATGTTTCAGCTATAATAATTTAATTAATATCTTTTTACTCCATATATTTTTGTGGTTATTGTAATAGTGAATTATTATTGTTACGTTTGTTATTTTTTTGTTGTCATTGTATTTTTTTCTGTATAATATGTATGTGTTATATGCTGTATGTATCGAAACACTGTCGAAAGCTGTTATTTTTAATATACCTTCTTTATGACTAAATGTTTTATACGAGTATAACATTTAGTCATTTATAGTTGCTCTCTAATCATTTATTATTGTATACTGTTTCTTCTTACTTGGTTATGTAATAATGTTCTTGTATTTGTAACCACAGTTAATGATCATATTTCCATATATACCTATAGTTTATATAATTTTTAAACATTTATGGTTCTCTCTAATAATTTATTATTTTATGCTCTGTTTCTTCTTACTTGGTTATGTCATAATGTTTTTATTTTTATTCACAATTTTTCTCATATTTTCATGTAAAAAGGTTTGTTAGCAATGAATTTGTATTTATAAATAAAAGGTCCACTGATACATAAGTACCATTCTGTAGATGCTCTTTGAGCGAAACGCGTCAGTGGTCAAACTATTTTATCAAGTGGAAAAAAGTTAAATAATTGTTTTTACTTATTTTAAGTAATAATATTTTGTTAATTATACTATTTAAATTTTACTCTTGCCCTATACACAAGTGTCCGCACTTCTAAGGGGGCAATATTTTTGAATTATTGTTGTATTTAATTTTCAAATGTACTTTTATATTCTGTGATAAAAAATAAAATCAGCTAGATTATGGAATGGCCTAAGTGATGAAGTTGCGTCATCTCAATCGATACAAATATTTAAAAGTAAACTAAAAACTTTATCTGTCAAATAGTTCCTGAATATTCCTGCTGTATCCTTCAGTATTCTACTTCCTTTTCCCATTGCCACGATCAGTGTTATTATTATTACTTTTTTCTTTCTTTGTATTTTTGTGGTTATGGACCCGCCTTTGTGGACATGTACATAAAGTATATAAATAAATAAATATAATCCTCGTATAATGTTCGAGGACACGTTGTCAATTTGCCTTCAATTACGTGACTAATTATTGTTACATGATAATCCCGTGATGGCATTATTAAATTTCTCTGTTTGGTATTTGGTACCAACCAACCTACATTAATTCCATATTGTACCTAATACGTAATGTTCTATTGACAATATTATTAAGAGATTTGGATGTATTTAGTTTACGCGTGTGTGGCGTGCTGATTGGTTATTACTGTTGTATTATTCAATCAACAACGGTTAAGGTAGGTATGATTTATTTAATTTTGTTTTTAAACACTTCACATAACAAAAACTAAATTTCTCAACCATTCTTCACGACTTGGCACGTGGTGAATAAAATGTTTTTGTTTATTTATCTAAGGGACAAACACAGTGTTGTAAAATTTTCAAAAAACGAGTGGGTTGTGGCCAGTGGCGGCTCTTCCTAAAGGGCTCTCGGGCTCAGCCCTCCCAAACACTTCGTTCAAAGATTCCAAAAAGTGTATGAAATTGAAACTTTGGAACACATTATTTTTCTAATTAATGTTTGTCGTCTCACGCCTGTAGTATATATAGCGAAAGTATTTAAACCTACCCGCTTTATAAAGCAAGCAAGATTCTATGAAATATTTCATTCCTAGGGCACATTCGACTTGTGCCCGGAGAACCCATACAATTCACGCGACCGCCCGCTGCCGCCGCAGCTCGCCGTACACGCTGAATGTATGCCGATTTCGAGCTAAACGGGGCAGTGCCCGCGAAGTATATTTTCATTCATTTGATTCATTCATATTTTGTTGTTCATTGCGATGGTCGAACGCTAGGTTAGCTGTTGCAATTCCTTGAGGCTCACTTAATTGATATCATAATACCTAATATATTACATAGTGTAAACTATAAATCATCCGAAATATATTAGTATTATTATTTAATTAATTTATATCATAATATTGCAAAAAAAAACCAAACAAAATTGATATAAGACAAAAAAATTGTATAATCAGGAAGCAGTCTTGCGGCTGTTGCCAGACGTTATTTTTCTATTTTGTATGATCAAAATTTATTAGATGTCACAATTTTTTTTATAATTTATCGATGCATTGTATTAAGTATAAACTTTATTATAAACCCAGCATAATACAGCATAAATGATCTGGTTCACGTTTATGGAAAACACTGATAATTTTAATCTACGAAAATTAAAATTGTGCCACATATTAGCTTTATAATTCCTATGGAAAGTTAATTTCTCTTTTAGGTAAAATTATAATTTTGAGCCCCTCTAAGATTTAAGGTCACCAGCCGCCACTGGTTGTGGCCAACACTAAACTCTCCACACCATAGTAAGTGTTCATTCTTCTTGAAAGGTTGACAATCTCTAAATGCATTTTAATGAAGTACATTTCTATTATATTCTTAAACAAATTCCCAGAGGACAAAAGTTTTAACAATACACCATACACACAAAAACATTGTCACGAAACTCATTGTATACATTTGTTACATGATACCTGAAAATTTTAAATAAAATTGCATCACTAGCAAGATGAGCATGTATGAGACAGTGTATCAACGTTCATGAGGCGATGTATATGTGTCAAGACACAAGAATGCGGTGTTCGGTTCTCAGTGCCTACCGCTTGAGGAAGATAGAAGTGGAGAGTAAAAAATACACTTGTCTATAGAGACACATACAATATCAATATGAAGTTGATCACTCAATTTTCCCATACAGCAGCTATTTTACTTCTGTTATATACATTTTTCATACAAATATGAAATTTATTTCACATTGATATGTCAGAACATAGATTTTTTCTTTAAATTTTAACTATCTTTGAATGTATTTTTGATGAATATTTTTAGTGTATCAAAATTTCGAACAGTATAAAAATACCTCGATTTTCCAGACCGTGAGAGCATTTTGAAAATTTGGCAGATGAAATCATAGAAAAGAAATTATCTTTGGAAAACTAACCAGCTCAAGTTTATGGTCTTTACATATATGATTTCAATATGAATTCAATCGGACTTATAGTTTGGGTTGCAGAGAGGATACAAAAAAGCGACGTAAATGATGAATTCATAGAGAATAAATTAAAAGTTGTCCATGGAGAACTAATCAGTTCTTGGTCTATGCACTTCACACATATGATGTTAAAATGAAGTCGATCTGACTTAAAGTTTGGGCTGTAGAGAGGACACAAAAAGGATCATCCGTTTGGCGTACGGCATACATACAAACACATCACGACGAAACTCACAGTGTGCACTCTCTACATGATACCCGCCGAGAAATTGATATAAAAATACGCTTAATAATTTTGAAATCATGAGTCTCCACTATTCTATAGTGTGAAGAGTAAAAATATACACTATGAAATAAACAAAAAAAAAAGAAAATTACGTTTGTCCACAGATGATGATCATTAAACAATCGCATTTCAACAAAAAATTAATAAAAATATATATTTAAAAGTTATTGTATCTTTGTCTGTGATGGGAAGGAAAGGAAAGGAAAGAAAAAAGGATGGAAGAAAGATTAAATTTGTTACTACTATGATACAAGATAGAAAGTATTGGACACCTGTCCTGAAGGAAGAAGAAGCAGAGGGAGACATAGGATGAGATGGCTGGACGACATCGAGGGCGATATAAGAGCGATCGGACAGACAAGTTGGAGGAGACTTGCTGTCGACAGGGCGGGATGGAGGTAGTTTCTTGAGGAGGCCAAGGCTCGCACCGGGCTGTAGCGCTATTGCTGATGATGACACAAGATAAAAACAAAAAATAAAATAGATCCACAAATTTTAAATATTAACAATATACAAGTTTACGCCGCTATGCATCTACATATATAGAGAGTTTTTATAGTAGCTGTTACAAGCAGTGAATTCGTCAGAATGTAAGATACTGCCTCATAGAAATGACATGCCCTTTTGATAAATTCGTTTTGATTTTGAATTGGTGTTGTTGCTTAGAGGAACGTAGAACAAGTTGTTTGATCTGCCATTTCGCACGCGGCGCATGGTAATTAATTTTATTTAATAAATCTGACAACTTTCAACTTTTGAATTAATTAAGAATTAATTAATTTGCTTACGAAATGAAAAGATTACCATCATCAAATCTCAGTGTGATCGCTAAAGAAGTATTTTTCATCTTATTCGTTATTTGCGTTCATTTTATATTATTATTAAACCACGAGGACACCCACCAAAAAGATGATGGCGAGATAGTTGGCAGTCCACATCACAGGAGGCTGAAAATGCAGCATAAAACAGGCCCTGGGCTTAATGAAAGAACAAGAAGAAGAAGATTATTATAATCAGTAAAACGCCTCACACTCTCCACACCACAAGGATAAAGAAGACCAGTAAGGCCTCAACTGCGATGGATGGTCAGCGCTGATATATCCATTTTGCAAATCAGGAACTGGAAAACAAAGGCTTCAGAAAGGCAGGAATGGAAAAGACTGATTAAGTCAAGGTCCACCCAGAGCTGTCGAGCTTATGATTATATAGGTAATATTATAACGATATAAGTAATATGATGATATAAGTAATATTATAATGAGTTTATGATGATATAACTAATATTATAATGAGCTTATGATAATTGAAGTAATATTATAATGAGCTTATGATGATATAAGTAATATTATAAGAGCTTATGATGATATAAGTAATATTATAATCAATTGTAGGGTACGGATTTTATCATAATTTTGCGGTATTTCCGTAAAGCGGGACGAAAAAGTATAGTGGACTTGAATTGAGAAGAAAATGACGAAGAGACGAAGTTGGAATATTTACTGTAGGAGAACTGGGAAATCAAGGCACCTACAGGGCTTACGACCTGTCAGCGGCTGGTTTACGACAGGGAAAAAATCCAATGTTTGCGCATATGCAATAATCATTCATTCATTTCCGTGTCCAAGGTCATCCGCCTACACTGTGTCCCTCCAGTAATTTGCAGCCATAATTCCATTTTCATTGGCCTGCCACAAATCCTCTTCAGAGCACCCTCCCTCCATAAGCGGGCAGCTCAGCAGGTGCGACATACTCTGCATCTCTCCACACTCACATGCCGTGTCCTGGTCCGCCTCCAGCATTCCCCATCTATCCAGGTTCACCTTGCACCTTCCTACACCCGTCCTCAGCCTGTTTAGGGATTTCCAGGCTGTATAAGGCAGTAGGTGACCCGCCGGGAGTACCTCTGCTGGTTCACGAAAGCTCTCACCTTCTATCCGTTCCTTCCACAGCTCAACTCTTCTCTTTTCGTATGCAATAATAAAAATATTCGACTTTTATTTTTAGTTTGAGGATTTGAAAACGAAAGAGTAGTTACTTATGTGATGAACATTAACGTATTGGTTCAACTATAGCGTGTAATTTTAGTTTGAGGATTTGAAAACGAAAGAGTAGTTACTTATGTGATGAACATTAACGTATTGGTTCAACTATAGCGTGTAATTTTAGTTTGAGGATTTGAAAACGAAAGAGTAGTTACTTATGTGATGAACATTAACGTATTGGTTCAACTATAGCGTGTAATTTTAGTTTGAGGATTTGAAAACGAAAGAGTAGTTACTTATGTGATGAACATTAACGTATTGGTTCAACTATAGCGTGTAATTTTAGTTTGAGGATTTGAAAACGAAAGAGTAGTTACTTATGTGATGAACATTAACGTATTGGTTCAACTATAGCGTGTAATTTTAGTTTGAGGATTTGAAAACGAAAGAGTAGTTACTTATGTGATGAACATTAACGTATTGGTTCAACTATAGCGTGTAATTTTAGTTTGAGGATTTGAAAACGAAAGAGTAGTTACTTATGTGATGAACATTAACGTATTGGTTCAACTATAGCGTGTAATTTTAGTTTGAGGATTTGAAAACGAAAGAGTAGTTACTTATGTGATGAACATTAACGTATTGGTTCAACTATAGCGTGTAATTTTAGTTTGAGGATTTGAAAACGAAAGAGTAGTTACTTATGTGATGAACATTAACGTATTGGTTCAACTATAGCGTGTAATTTTAGTTTGAGGATTTGAAAACGAAAGAGTAGTTACTTATGTGATGAACATTAACGTATTGGTTCAACTATAGCGTGTAATTTTAGTTTGAGGATTTGAAAACGAAAGAGTAGTTACTTATGTGATGAACATTAACGTATTGGTTCAACTATAGCGTGTAATTTTAGTTTGAGGATTTGAAAACGAAAGAGTAGTTACTTATGTGATGAACATTAACGTATTGGTTCAACTATAGCGTGTAATTTTAGTTTGAGGATTTGAAAACGAAAGAGTAGTTACTTATGTGATGAACATTAACGTATTGGTTCAACTATAGCGTGTAATTTTTTTGTGACAACATTAACCTCAAAAATCCTTTTTATAATCTTTTTGAAATTATTCCGTCCGATTGTTATTAGTAAGCGACAAGTTTTTTTTGTAACTTGTTTGTATTTGAACAAAGATGGCTGAAGTCAATAGTTCATGGTTACCTTCTCTACAACAAAAGAATTAACTCGATACTATAATGTTATGTGCATGTATTACTAAAACATTAATCTGACAGACGGTATGACAAACTAGCTGTCACTGATGTCAAGGACGAACGGTTGTTATATTCTGTCTTGTGTTTGAAAAATGTAAGAAAATAGACCAAGAGGAAGCGACTGCCAAATTTACGTCATAGTATAAAGGCTGATTTTTTTCTGTAAAAGGATACCACAGCAGGTAACAACGACTGGACAATATGAACCCTGAGTAGTGGTGGCTTCCGGAGATAACAGCCTTCAAAATGTTGAAAATTGCTTTTTTAACACGTCGGTTATATATTTGATTTATTTATTTAATCAATAAAAACGAATGGGTTATAGCTTTATGACTTAACTTTCCACATTATGTTAGTTCTGAATATTGTACACAATCTTCAAAAGAATGACAATCTCAAATCTGCTTATTATATAATACATTTTGATTTTATAATAAGCAGATATTATATTACTAGCTGCATGTAACACATGAGATCCTACTGTCAATGGCGATATAATGCATAATTGAAGAATAGGTATGTATCAAACTATAAATACAAAAACAAATTAATATATGAATGGACATAAAATTTAGATATCATCAAATATCGTGTTTTAATCTTTGTGGTACCTACATTTTAACAAAAATTAACTAAATGACCACCAATTTAATATTCAATAAGATACAAAAGTAAATTTAAATTACATCCCGCTTTTAAATATGTTTCCCCTTTCCATCAATCTTACCAATCAAAGCCATTCTACACAAGACCCGCCCCCAATGACCTCCCACCAATATCCAAATACATAGCCTTCTTTTAAGCACACATTCACATTCTGCGTTTAGATGAAATTCTGCCTGAGGAGGGAACGGTTAGTTCCGAAACCGGTCGCAAAATCAGTCGATACGTGGTGTAAACAAAGTTATAAATGTAGTTAATTTTTGAGTTTATACATGCCCTAGAAAATCAACTCAAATTTTTTGTATTGTTTTGCTTCATGGGCAATAAATTAACAGGTACCTACTTTGACAAATATTATTTAATATGCACCCGATAACAAGTTGCCATATTCTTGGTCTTATTATAGTAAGAGGGTGATTGCTGCCAACGTACCTATTTTTACAATTTGAATTTGCATCAATACTACAAATCGAATCATTTCGAAAAAAAATAACCTATTTAGTTTGGATATTAATAAAGAAAAATATACCTTAACTTTTTAATTATGTTCTGTATATATTCTTGTAGGAAAATAAGAAGCATCCCCGATTTTTGATATTTATCTTACATTTCTAAAAAACTATAAGGTATAGAGCATTATATTTTTTTTGATAAATTAAAGAAGATCAAAATATCAGGAAAAATACGATGTAACGTTGCATCAATGCATCGGGTTAAGTTAATAAACCAAAAAAACTTTTATTTCGCAATGGCACTGAATGGAAAATAAATGTTTTTTAAGTTTATTTACTAAACCTGAAGCATTAATGCAACGTCACATCATATTTTTCTAGATATTTTTGTTTTCTTTAATTTAAAAAAAAATATGTTGAACTACGGCTTATATTTTATTAAAAATATAAGATAAACGTTGAAAATCGGGGTATGCCATTATTTTTCTACAAGAATTTATACAGAACATTATCAAAAAGTAAAGATATAATTTTCTTTATTAATACCCAAACTATCTAAATTTATTTTTTAAAATGAATTGATAAGAAATAATGATGGTATATCAAATAGAAAAATAGGTACGTTGTCAGCAGTCCCCCCTTAATCGTCTCGCAGATCCAGACTGAAAATAAATCTATGTAAAATAGCTACTTGTAGGTACACAATCTATCCCATTCACAGAGTGTAAGATCGTCGTTCGAAGTATATTGAATAAGACTATGGAATGGCCTAAGTCCGAATATTGCGTCTTCTAACTCACTTTCTACGTCGAAGAATAGAATGAATATTTATCTTTATACACGTAATCCCGATTTCCTCGTAACTTTCTTTATTTATCCTTTTATTGATGTGATTTTATTACAATAGTGTAATGTTTGTTTCCGATTTCATTTGATTTGATTTGGGATGCATGTGATTCATATAAACTACACCAACCTAGTCAACTAGTCTCTTTTCTATGTTTCTGAAATGATAAATGGCGTTAGAGATATTGGATTGGACAGGTATTATGGCGAACATTAGGACGGGGGTTATTCCGGTTCTTTTATCGCGGCAATATACACAAGTTTATACGCTACATGCGTTTCTTATAGCAGATCGTTATCTTGTTTACCGCGGACAGTAGCCCGCGTAAACTTCCGCGCATTAATGACGAGAAATCTTCCGTTTGCCGTTCGTAACGCGGTATTCTGATTGGAGCGAAATACATATGACGTTCGACAGGTGAATTTATTCGCATAGTTTAATGCGACATTTATTTTTTTATTTATTTAATAAATATACGTTAATAATAATAAGAATTACAAACAGTATCTTAAAATTAAATTATGTAAGACCTATTCATCCCTCAGTTTAGATCAAATCTCGTGTTCGAGGGAGGAGCACAGTCATTTGTGCGGTTCATTTATTTCAATAACACTATAATATTACTAAGAATAACACGCATAGATTAACATTAATATTACGTGAACTGGTGAACAGTTTACGGATGAATCCAATTCTCACCAAGGGAGCATACTCTAGTACACACAAGCGCATACTGAGAACAGCGAACTACGGCTGTCGTTCACAGAGTCCCACTAGTATTCATTGTTCACCGTCCACCGTCACGATACAAAAGCCACTAACCGCAAAAACTGGAATAAAATTCAAATACATTAATTACATCAAGAACAAATTCAAATAATTTACACATCAAACACAAAATCAATATTTCTTATATAAAAACAGACAACATTTAAAAATTATATGTACACATAGCATATCATCAAAAAATTATACCTACACACAACTTAACATCAAAATCAACAAAAAAAAATTTACACTCACAATTTGGCGTAATTTAGAAATAAAAACATAATTCCATCACTGGATGTAATTATAGCTGTTAATATCTTTTATAATGGAGTTTTTAAATGGTATATATTCCCTAATTCCTCAATTCATCTGGAAGGTCATTAAATTATCGAGGTGGTGTTAAGTTTTGTGTAAAGACAAAAAGCACATACATTCGCTCGTTTCACTGATTATTGTTATGAATTACAGCTCGTGATACGTGACTTTCACTTTACATTCTGTGATACGTATAGATTAGCGAAACTTATCGCAAAATATTACACATGAATGGGAATAAGGGCACTGGTTGATCTATATTATGTGTGAGCTTTATCTCCTATGATGTTTGTAGAGGTGTTGGTTGTGAGTGAAGAATACTGAGATTGTGTGCCGATTTAATGTGGAACGGGAACTATTGCCTGTTTCATATCTTTTTATATTATCACTAAAAATTGAAAACTGCTTGCCCTAGAACATGATTTCCTAGTTGGGCAGCAGTAATCTACTTGTTGTTGTCAATACCCCCTATTCAGTAACTATTGGAACTAAATTAGGAACGTTCTTAAATTGTAGATTTTAGATTAACAGTATTATTTCAGCGTTGTAAAATATCAACTTGGACTAAATGGAATAGGAACGTACCTATTTTGGCCGGAACGTTCTTAAAAAGTTACTGAATCATACGTATTATGAATAATGATGAAAATTATGAAATTTTCATCATTTTCATAATTATTCAAAATACGTCTAATTCAGTAACTTTTTTAAGAACGTTCCGTCCAATATAGGTACGTTCCTGTTCCATTTAGTCCAAATTGATATTTTATAACCCTGAAATAAGACCGTAAATCTAAAATCTACAATTTTAGTATGTTCCTATTTTAGTTACAATAGTTACTGAATACGGGGTATTGTAAACATGGTGTGATTAAAAATAAATAAATAATAGATTGGTGTTGTTGTGTTTCACTTTGTAATCTGGTGGGTTGGAAGAAATTGCGTAATTATTGTAATAAGCAAAAAGATGAATACCTGAATAAAAAATTACATATCAGGGATGTTTACAAATCATATTGGGTGACTAATTTTGACATAACGGCAAATTACTAATTCATAAATTTGTTTCTAGCGGTAAAATACTAATAGCCCAAGAGCTAGTGATTGCCAGACATACGTCATAGTATAAAGGCTGATTTTTTCTTGTGTTAAGATACCGAGTACTTCAAAGTATTAAGGAAAGTATATAGGAAAATTGCTTTTTTAACACGTGGCCAATTCAGGTTCTTGATAAAGGAAACGCGAAAATTGAGAGTACTATTTTGGATATTATTGCTTTTAAATCTAACACCGATATTGTTTCAGTGCTTCGTATCTAAAAAGCTATTAAGCGTTCAACTAAATTCAACCTTTGGGAAGATATGTGTACTATTATTATAAAATTTATGTGTACATATATCCAACATTTAGGTAGTTAGGTTACTATAATATATGTGTGTACATTGTACATAGTTAGGTCATGAGAAACACAAATGTGGTATTTGTGACATCACAAGGGATTTAATGTCAGGACCTCTAAATACATAATGTGACAGAATCATGATAAATTATACTCCAGATAACTGGGGTTTAGGTATATTGATTCAAACCAGTGATGCTTCAACATTGTGTTCATAGTATTATGATCTTTATATCTTTGTTATTGTTGTTTTGTTATATTATTTTGTTAATCTTTTTTCTAATCACGATGTTTTTTATTATGTTTAAGAGAAATAAAGAATTCATTTATTTAACCAAACTTTGCATATTTTAATATACAAGTTGCATGTAACACATGAGATCCAACTGTCGATAGCAATAGAAGGTATAGTTGAAGACTAAGTACCAAACTATAAACCCATAAATCCAAATTATTGTATATTTCAAGATATTTTGTTTTGTATACAACACATGTAGGTATTTATGTCAAAATAGGACAGTATGGAGGCCAGTCCTTTTTTCCTACTCAGAATATAAAAACTGCACGATGTTATGTATATATGTTTGGAGATGAAGTATCAAACTATTAAGTCTTCTTACATATTGTGTATAGGCGAATGCCATACAAATTGTATGAAGCAATGTCGTCACTAAATTCAATTAATATAAAAATTGTTAAAAAAAATTGAGATGTACTACTACAATGTTAATATTTTTTATAGAAAAAAAAATGTTTGAGAAACTCTGGATTTTTTTTGAAAAAACTAATTTGAGATTTTGTATTTGTCTATATTTATACCAATTTTCAGCCTTCTAGATTTGATGGTTTTTGAAATGTATGGAAAAAAAAACAAATATTCAAAGGATGATAACCCCTGACTGAAATAAAAATTAAAAATACTGAGTATAAAAGTTTTGTAGGTCTATAACTATCTAGATATTCTGAAATTTTGGGCTCTGTGCATTGAGCGGATCTAAAGTTATAAGGGGGGATGGAAACATGGGAGCTCTGTGTTTTGACATATACAACGATAGTTACGTAGGTACCATCGAGAGAAACAATAAAAAAAATATCCACATAAAAAACAGAATTCAGTTCGAAAAATCAAGAATAATGATTTTTAAACGGATTTTTGGTATTCTTATATCAGAAAAAGTGATCAATATTTTATTTTCAATTGAGAATCTGTCGTTTGTATATTGATATATTCTTGTTGCCAAGTAAATCATTCTTGGGTTGAAGTTGAAAGCTCTGTTAGAATATTCAACAATAATATCTTATATTTCTTTATTTTGCAAATACCTTTACACTTTATATAACGATCTTAAAATAATACCATGGGGATTGGTTAAACATTTGATGAATATGGTTTGAGCCAATTTATTGTAGTAAATAAAAAAAAAATGTCAGGTTCCCCCAACGTCAGCCATTACTTCATTCAACATCTCCCTGTCCCTAGTCAGTTCAAAGAGTAGCTTCTTCTTATTTTTAATTGTTTTTTTCAATTTTCATTGTTCTTTTCCTGCATTGTAATTTTATGAAGTCAATTATTCTGCGTGGAGTTTACTGTTTTATTTTGATTTGTTTCATTTCGAGTTTGTGTCATCATAATTTTTATTTTTATGTTTCATTATTGTATTGTTTTTTTGAAAAGTAGAAACCAAAGAAGCTTAATACCCGGCGGCTGCATACTGTAGATAATCTTTCTTTTATTTTGAGCTCTTTAAGGACCGAGTCATTCGTTCTTCTTGCAGTTCACGGAATCCTCAGCATGCGACGCCAACACCACATTTCAAACGCGTCAATCCTGTCACGATCACGGAACTTCACTGACCAGGTTTCGGCTGCATATAGGAATATTGGGAAGATGAGAGTTCTGATGATTTTAATTTTGGTGGAGTTGGAAATATCTCGATTTTCCAGATCTTGTTCAGACGTATAAAAGCATTTTTAGCCATGGCTATTCGTCTTTTTATTTCCTTCTCGCACCCACCCTCAGCACTGATTTGAGAACCTAGGTATACAAAGTCCTTAACAGTTTCTAGACCTTGCAGTCTTCCCGAAAGCTGCAGGAGATTTGCCTACATTATTATATTATGTCATTAAATCCAAAAAATAATATATTCGTATGAGCTTTGACACAAAACAAAACAAAAAATAAATATTAGATCCAAGAAACGATTTATAATTTTCATTATTTGTAAACGACAATAATAAATGAACTGAATGATGATATTATATCAAATGTATTTAAAAAAAATCTATGTTTGTTTTTAATAATATATTTGTTTAATAATCATCGTTAACTTCTCTATGAATGAAATAATATTAAACTTAGTAAATAATAACTGTTATAAATTAAAATCATATTATAGGCATCGCATGACTATGTGGAGTAGAAAAAAATGACACATTCAAAAATTTTCTTTGACGTTTCAGCGAATAATTTAATACGTCCATCTGTGTGTTGATAGAAATTATATATGACTATTGAGTTGTCAGTTTGGGTTAGAGAGTGTCACAGACAATTGCATACATAATGTACTGCGACCGATTTTAGCTTTTATTAAAAACACGACAAAGCTTTCAGGTTATGCGACGATGCAGCGCATTAAATAATTAGCAGAAACTAGCCTGACTGGATGGCTGGCTGATGGAGATTTGCGAATTACCATCACATTGGGATGGGTTGGCGTCGTTCGCTAATGGATCCGATGATGAAATGTACGCTAACAGCAGCAGCGGTTCGATAATATTGTTCCGGAGCACAACACGGTTCTGCAAAACATTTACGATAGACTTCGCGATCGGCAAGTACTTGTAGAATCCTTTGAAACTTGGTGATTAATTTCAAGTCGTTGCTTTCTCTATTTTATTTTATATATTTCAGTAAACATACAGTTATATAAAACAATATTTTTATTCTTGTCGGCCTTCGTGGCTCAGTTGGTTAGTATCTGACTGCTGATCCAAAGGTCCCGGGTTCGATACCCGGTGGAGACACATTTTAAATTGTGTTTTCAGTCTGGATCTGTGAGACGATTAATATCGTAAGTCTCCGGAATGTGGCAACTTGTTATTGGGTGCGTGTTAAATTAATATTTGACATAGTACCTGTTATTTGCCCAAGAAGAAAAATGAAATTAAGAGAGCTTTCAGTTGTCTTCCACCTGCTCTACTTGTTAAATTATACAAGACGTATCTGAGACCAATTATTGAGTATGGGTTTCAGATTTGGAATCCATATTTCGAGAAGGATATTCAGTTGGTGGAGAGAGTGCAGATAAAATTTACGAAATCGGCTGCAGGTTTGAGTAATCTGTCCTATGAGGAAAGACTGGATGCCCTGAATTTGACAACCTTGGCTGACAGAAGGAGGAGAGGAGACCTGATAGAGACATAGAAAATTCTGAATGATTACTATGACTGCCCGGTTCTTCATACTATGTTTCATCTGAACAGGAATACACATCTGAGAGGACATACTCCAAAATTAGACAAATGCAATTTCAGGATGAATCCAAAAAAGAATTTCCTGAGTAATAGAGTTGTGAATGATTGGAATGGACTTCCACAGTGTCTGGTTGTTGCCGATAGTGTAAATGGTTTTAAAAATGGACTTGACAAAGTGTTGTGAAATTGTCATTGTCTGGGTACATCAGCTACAGCTGCCTACCCAGGAACAAATAATAATAATAATAAATAAATTAAATAAATACACACATAACCAAAAAAATAGCCAACAAAGTTAACACAATATTACCTAGTTCATGTACATTGAAAAAGACAAATCATAGAAACTGAAACTAAGAAAAAACAGAATGAGCTTTGCTTGATTAATGGGAAAAGGAAAAGGAACGGATACAGTGGAATCCTGCCTCGACCGATTTCGTTCTCCTATAGCACAAGCATTTATGCTTATTCTAGGGAACCTAGTAAGATGTATATGTATCTACTTGTTTAACAAGGACATTCATTGCATTCACTGCATACCTCGCCAGATATGCTACAGAACTCTCTTATTTATGTTTTAAAAACTTATTTACATATATTTTTAATATCATTTTCTATAGTAATGTTTCATTTACTTTCCCCCCTTAGCGCTTTTTTCCCGTTTCTATCGGGGTACGCTACATTACTATTTTGTGATAAAGCTACTTCGTTAGACAAAGGACAGAAATTTCATGTTTATGCTCTGGGAGCTGATGTACATCAGCTTCTATTTTTATTTTTACTTTCATTTTCTATAATACCTACTATTGATAATAATAATTTTATTATTTTGTGACAGAGCTACCTTGATAGACTTAAGGCAAAAATGTTATGTTACTGTCTTGAGAGTTGATGTACATCTGTTTTTAATTTCATTATTTATGGTACTGTTGTTTATTTTATTATTTTCTGACATAAGACAGAAAAATCATATTTATGTTTTGGGAACTGATGTGCATCGGTTTTTACCTTCATTTTATACATAATATGTTACTGGTGTTTGCTTCATTAATTTTGGGTAGAGTTACTTTGCAAGATATTAACATTGCAATTCACGGTATATTTTCTGATTATATTTTTTTCTTTTCTGTTTATGTTTAACTATCTCTGTTAATTATTTTGCATCCAAAAACATGTAACTACAGGGCAAATTGAAAGAGTACTGCCTCGGAACAGACTTGTCTAGTGAGGCAGTAAATTTCCAAATAGGAACAATTGTACACACTATGTTTATGATAAGTGTTTTTAAAATATGGTTATTTTTGTTATTGTTATTTCCACTCGTTTTTAATAAATCGTTGACTACAAACTAAATTTATGAATAATTAAATATTACAAAATGTTTTTATTGTGATTTCAACACTTAAAACAATGTTTAACTATTATTTGTTTTATGATTTCACGGGTTTGATGACGTCAGAATTAAGAATAATGAGAAGTGGAATGAGGAAGCACTTGTTACTGCCATCATAGATGATCACGCGACGTCATCACGTGCGCGGGTGAAAAGATGAAAAATGAAATGTTTCAAGGGTTTTATTGGGAATAATAAATATATTTTTTAAAAACATATAAAATATGTAAATTGACTGCGACATACATATCCTTGTACTTGCCAAGTATTGTTGCTGTCGACTGCGGGTATTATATTTGGTAGGATTGCTGTTTTGTATATACCTTCCTATTGATCTATGTATGTGTATGTTTGTTTTATATCTAAGTTGTATTCTTTATAATTTTTGTAATTGTTTTTTTGTCATAGCAATTTGTTTTATTTTTATTTATTTAAGATTTGGTACACGGTTAACATACAATATACATAAACATAATATCAATCACAATATTATATCAACCGTGTACACAGAAATCCTTCAAGGCACAGCCTGTCTGTGGGTATATCAATTTAAAAATAGTCAAATTTATTTTGTCAATAACATTAGATATTTATAAAAATGAAAATAAAGCAAAGTGCTAAGACAAGAAACAGGTACAAAAAATATAAAGAAGACAACTTATATATAAAACATACATACACATATTATATACAAAACATCAATAAGTAGGTATGTATGAAACAGCAGACTGTCAGTGTTCCTACCAAATATTATAAAATACTTGGCAAGTATGTACAAGGATATTATGAATGTTGCAGTCAATCCACATTTCCTTTTTCATAAATATCTACTGTTAACAAAATAATTTTGTACTTATATATTTTAATTGGTATACCCACAGACAGGCTGTGCCTTGTGGGATTTTTGTGTTCACGGTTGCTTTGTTATGATTGATATTATGTTTATGTGTGTGTATTAACCGTGTCTATATATATTATAATTGGTATACCCACAGACAGGCTGTGCCTTGTGGGATTTTTGTGTTCACGGTTGCTTTGTTATGATTGATATTATGTTTATGTGTGTGTATTAACCGTGTCTATATATATTATAATTGGTATACCCACAGACAGGCTGTGCCTTGTGGGATTTTTGTGTTCACGGTTGCTTTGTTATGATTGATATTATGTTTATGTGTGTGTATTAACCGTGTCTATATATATTATAATTGGTATACCCACAGACAGGCTGATGCCGGTCCACTCAAGAATGTTGCGGAGCCATTACATCTGATGTCTTACTATTCTGAGACGTCCCTCTATTGCAGCCCTTCATAATCACTTGCAACAGCTTGTAACATTTTCCTCGCAGAACGCGACCCAAATACAATATTTTTCGTCGCTTAATTGTGTCAACCAGCTCGCGCTCGACACTTGCTCTCTTGATTGTTTAATTTTGCAATTTCGCAATCGATCTTTAACTAATTTTTTTTCTTTTATAATTTTTGTATTCCAGATGACAATGCACGTTAAAACTGTTTCCAGCTTAATATTTCGATAAAATTTAACAATGTTGTATTTCATACAAAACGAGTGGGTTGTGTATTAAAAATTTGTATGGATATAATTTTGTATAGTACCTATGGTTTCATAAAATGAGTTTGTTAAATTATATTTGATTTAAATATTTTATTATCAAAACTTGATAATTATTCAATGCCATTTTATGAAAGTGATGTTTTTTTCCCAATTTTAAAATAAAAATAACAAGTTTTTGAGCTTGGATCACTTTGAAATATTTGACTGTTGAGGACTGTTGAGGTCTCAAATTTGCGAAATTTGAAAATAAGCGAATGAGTACTTTAGTCTATAATCGATAAAGCAGAATAAACACGCCATACATAGCACACATCACATAGCACACACACACAGAGATATATTGTGATGAAACTTTAAGAATACAATTTCAACATGATACTTGTCGATAATCTGCAATAAAAAAAAATAACCTTAAAATTGCGAATTCATAACTCGCCACCATATCGCCTTAGATTAGTGAGGAGTAAAAATTGTGTAGAGACTAAGTATGTAATGGGGAGTTTTGTTTTGGCCACAACCCACTCAGCATATTTTTATTTTATTTTATTTTTATTTTTGATTAGGAAACAAAACAGGAGTACAGATAGAAAAGTGCATGATAAATATAAAAGAAGTATACAACAATCTGTACACCCAATAACATTGTTTCACATAATAATAGAATGGTAAGTAGTACAAACTATCCACATGAATACAAAATAAAGAAAACAAAAGAATATGCATATTTAAAAATAACAAACAATTTCAATAAAAAAAAAACAACGTTAGAATAAGCATATTTTGTTATAAAAAAAACATATTTTGTTATAAAAAGTGGGAACAGGAAATATGGAAAGGGAGAGGACGGACAGGGAGAGCAAATCTCATATACCTACATATGTAGAAATAATGTTGAAAAATACGAAACCACTATTCACTGCCGCAAATTACACGCATTACCTCGTGGCGAAACTGATTAATAGATGAATCAAAGATATCAGCATGCATCGAAAATAATGCATTAAATCTACGACAGATGCGTGGGATCGTAGCATTCATCCGCAAATTGGTTCTACAGTGTGGAACATGTAAGATGTTTGACTGGCGAACTGACCTTCCCGGGACCCGAATATTCACAAAACTGACAAGCTCAGGCGAGTCCATAGCATCGTTCAAAATTTTATGAAGCATTAATTGGTCGAATAAGGTTCTTCTGGATTCTAGGGTATCATATTTGTGGTATTTAATTGAATCACGATAGCTATCAAAGTTAAGTCGTAATTTGTAATTTAAAAAGTTAAAAAATTTGCGTTGAATTCTCTCGATTCTAGCTATGTGGACGCCATAGAAGGGGGACCATATCTGTGTGCAGAATTCGAGTTGAGGACGTATATATGCTGAGTAGAGTGTATAAAAAGTTTTACTGTTTCTGAAAGGTTTTGATATTCTAATTATAAATCCAAGCATTTTGTTGGCTTTTGATATTACATGATTAATATGTTGGATGAAATTTAATTTAGAATCTAATATAACTCCCAAATCACGGATATGATCTACTTCCTTTATTCCCGAACTATTAAAAGTGTAAGTATAGTTGATTTTATTAATATTTCGAGTAAAAGTTATTTTGTTACACTTGGCTATGTTGAGTACAAGTTTGTTTGATTGACAGTATGCAAATAATCTGTTAAGGTCTTGTTGTAGGTTATTACAGTCAGTTGTAGATTTAATAGTCAAGTAAATTTTCATATCATCGGCAAATGCAAGATAATGAGAAAAAATAAAACATTTATAAATATCATAGGTATAGATATTAAAGAGTAAGGGGCCTAGGTGAGATCCTTGAGGGACCCCTGAGGGTGGATTGAAGAAGTCAGATTTGAACCCTTCGACCAACACCGACTGCAGTCTGTTCCGAACATATGAATCGAACCACCTGAGCAAGTCACCGTGAAAACCTATATGTTGCAATTTCGAAATGAGAATATTATGATCGACCTTGTCGAATGCCTTTGCATAGTCAGTATAGATAACTTCCACTTGAGATCGTTCATCCATATTACTTGTGATGTATTCGGTGAAAATTGTTAAGTTCTAAAGAACTGAGCGATGACGTAGAAATCCGTGTTGTTGGTTTTGAATATTGAGTTTAACGGTTGAATAAATTTGATCATAAATAATACGTTCAAAAATTTTGCTAAAAACTGGAAGAATCGATATATTATCTTATATTTAGCGTTATGTGTATTTACGTATGCATCTATATAATATTATGTTGTTATTTCGTGTTAATTTTGTTTATCGTATAGTTGAAGGTACATACATGATGGTATTTGATATTCATTACATTTCCCTCGGTAGCGTCGTGTTTTCAAGGTCGCCCTCTGAGGTACCACCCTAGTGACGTATCCGTTACGTCACCCCCCTTACCTCCATGCGTCATGCCTCAACACCCTCCTCCCAGCCAAACCTACTCTCCAGTAACGGCCGTTAAGGGATACCGTCACTTGCTAAGGACTCTCCGAACGTTGAGCGACGTAAATCGACATACTTAAATGATTTATTTTTGTGAATATTTCTGTATCACGAAACTAATTCGGAGATATCTTTGAGGCACATTTTATTTGATATATTTTTTATTGAGGATGAAGCAATCATTCTTTTCTATTTACGTATAGCTAGTACTATTATTCAAATATTTTTAGTTAGTTTATTGCCAAAACAGCATTATCCTATGTACTAAATTGGCTCTATGTTTGTTTTCAATAAATAAATCTAAAATATAAATTTCAACATAGCTTTTTCAAATCATTTATTTCAAATTTGATTTGAATACTAAACAGTGTGTTTCTATAAAGAATGTCATAGATATTTTCAACATTTCTCTAGTAGGCACAATTTTAAAATTCAGTATAAATACCCCTAAAATTAATAATCAAAATATCCTTTTTTACTGCAACACGTTTAAATTACTCCATAACTAATATGTCGTAGATAAATAAATCTTTTATGTGCTTAAAGAGTGCATCAAATCAAAGTGAATGACCGATAATTATTTTACTTTGCAAGTCAGCCCCCCTAGACAACGTGTCATTTTGCTCAAGAAAAGAAACGGGAAAAGACAACTCAATGTATGGAAGTGACAGTTGTCACGTGACTGGCAATTGTGACTTCCATACATTAAGTTATCTTTTCTTGAGCTAAATGACACGTTGTCTAGGGGGGATTTGTTAAAAAAAATGGGTTTGTTCTTAAAATATCAGCTATATACTCTTTTAAAATCACGAGATTAAAAGGTTTTTTATACTGGTGAGCTTTGAAAAAAAAATATTCGGTCGGTTGCAAAAAGGAAGAAAAAAAATTTACCAATTATAAAAAAATACTTAAAAATAAGTTAAATTAAAAATAACTTTTTAAAAGAATTGATTGAACACTGACGCGTTTCGCTCAAAGATCATCTACAGAATGGTACTTGTGAATTACTGGACCTTTTATTTACATACATAAATTTATTGCTAATGAACCTTTTTTAGTAAGTTGAAAAATTGTTTTTACTTATTTTTAAGTAATTTTACATTATTGATAATGGAATTACACCAAGAATTAGCAGTCAAAAAATAAGAATTGATAAATTACTGTTTTTACATATAACCTTCAGCTTAA
Source organism: Molanna angustata (assembly GCA_963576475.1). Lineage (NCBI taxonomy): Eukaryota > Metazoa > Arthropoda > Insecta > Trichoptera > Molannidae > Molanna > Molanna angustata. The sequence continues at coordinate 42,399,046 of OY754967.1, forward strand.
TTAAAATTATAGCGAATAAAAGCTCTTAATTTAGTAATTTAATGTATGCTAGTGAAAAATCGATACAAATTTAATATATGAAGAAAACTTTGAAATGAATATCATTTTTATTATATACTTGTAATTATAACGTACGGTGAACAAAAGTAATGTTCGGTGAACAAAAGTAATGTACGGGGAACAAAAGTGATGTACGGTGGAAAATAGTAATGTACGGGGAACAAAAGTAATGTACGGTGGAAAATAGTACGCTGAACAAAAGTAAAAAAAACTATATTTATTTTATATTCACTTCACATAATATTTTTTTAGAGTAAAACATACACATTTTTTAATCATGACTATTTATTTCAACGTAGTGATGAGTGTTAATGTATGGGACTCTTAAACATTTCAACCGTGATTTTTATAATGTAATAAATTTATCAAAACTTTTTTGCTGAAATTCTAATTTAAATCACGTTCTTCTCTTTCGTGGTAACACCTTGTGTTGTAGTATAAATTATATCGAGAAATTTGTATTTTAAATTTTAACCAAATAAAAATATTATAATAAGTACTTGTAAAAACACGTTTTGTATTCTACTTTTAAATGTGTAAACAGATGTTAGCTATTTCTATCTGTGAATATTTCATTTTTTAATAATTCGCGAACAATTGACGTGTAGATATTTTACAAGAATATGTAATTTTGTAACATGTATTGCTTTTTACTAGTTTCATGTAACACATGAAAACCAAATGTCGAAGGCGATAGTATGTAAAGTTGAGGAATGCATACCAAACTATAAACCCTTAAATACAAATTATTCAATATTTTAAGATATTTCGTTTATTATACAAAACATGTTTGTCAACATAGGATTGTGTGGAGGTCAGTCCCTTTTTCTTACCCCGAATATGTAAAAAGCTCGATGGTATGTATGCATGTATGGAGTTTTAGTATCAAACTATCGAGAGTCCCCGTCGATATTGTGTATACTGCCAAATATTATATATGAATACTCTTGTTATATTGGTTCCTAACGTGGGTTACTACCACGATATGGGTTATCATGGGACAGGACTTCCCCTGCTGAGCTCCTAGTATGTCAGGGGGTATTTAAATTCACTTAAAATACCAGTTTAAAGTGAAACTGCGATCATAGTGACTATATCTAATTATTTAAAAGATCTGGTACTCTTTTCCGGATTATTTTAATGTAAGATGTCTTTATGTACCATTTATTTTAATGTAAGATGTCCTTCTGTACATTCTTTTGTTTTTAATTATTAAATGGATACTGAAGTCAAAAATAGAGAACGAATTTATTAAGGTCATTATTATCTTTGTCTTAAATCAATTTACTTTTTAGTATTACTATTTAGACTTTGAAAATATAACGCGTATTTAAAAAATCATAGTGATGGCGGATATCAATGTTGAGAAGAACTGGAATCGTGAGTTAAGATAAAATAACACAAGCTATGTAAATATTTGAGAAGAATTTATCTCATTCCTCCCGTTCATTATTTCTACCTTTGCCTTCTTGTTTATATTAAATTACCTACGCCATTTTACGTCTAAATTGTTTTGCTAATTTAACTAAAGAACAAAGATCGTTTTTCACGTATGATACCCTACATATATTGGATGCTGACTACATGATACAATTTGAAGGGTAGATGGATATTCAATGTATGATGTCATCAGCTTATATATATATTTTACGTTTATATCTATAATAAATAAAATATATCCCAATGCACTGAGATATATGGATTCGGAAATATCAAATCACAGACGTAGAACAATGGTTGTTTTTAAAATTGGGTTTAAATGTATACTAAAGGTTTAGCAATTTTACCTTTCATTGAGTTGTCTTATTTGGCAACGTATTTGTTGGAAGCTAAAATGCGAATTTTTGATAGAATTAGGTGTCCCGCAAGGCAGTATTTTGGATCCAGTACTGTTCCTAATACTCATCAACAAACTTTGAAAACTTTCTGTAAGACCAGGAACATCGATTTTTATCTTTGCCGACGATATTACAATAGTGTTAAACTCAGACCCATAGATAAATAAATACACCTATAGCACAAGCATTTATGCTGAATTCAGGGAATGTGTGAGAATGTATATGTATTTGTTGAATATTCATTACATACATACATGTTCAGTCTTTAAAAAACATACTTATTACTATGCTGCACTCTGTTTACAACGTTTCTCAATTTGGTTCGATTCAAACCAGCTCACATTGAATATCATAAAACCCAACACATGACACCGCTGTTGACCAGCTCTCTTATGACTTCAACTAAAATAAATTCATGTCCTTGATTGCATTCCTGCAGTTTTGGGAATTTAGATGGAACTGATAAAGTTTTACTTCTAGTTGTAGTAATATTTGATTATGTGCGATGGGTAGATCACATATCATGTAATTAATATTACAAAATACAGCTTGTAATGGGTACAACAAAAATTGTCTTCAGTAATCCGGAATTGGATAAGTTCGCTTCGGGTTTATATCCTTTTAAAAAAATGTACATTTTTGTCCTTTTGATTGTGTCCCTTTAATTTATCTAAGTCAATCAGATTCAAATTAATTTATGTTTTTACTAAATAAAAATAAAAAACTTGTTTATAATCAATTCCACTATTTATTATGACTACAACCTACAACCGGTTTCGTGCTAAGCACATTTTCAAGTAGATGGACTACTTGAAAATGTGCTTAGCACGAAACCGGTTGTAGGTTGCAGTCCTTAAATAAATAGTGGAATTGATTCTAAACAAGTTTTTTTATTTTTATTTATTAAAAATATAAATTTATTTAAATGGAATTCCATCAAGAACTGACGATCAAAAAGTTAAATCTAATTCAATCAGATTCAATTCAGTTTTCATACATTGAGCCTCGTGGGGTATAAAATTGAAATATGAGTTTCCAGTGCTTGATGCTTCCCCTCCATTCCCCCTCCTACCTTTTCCCCTTCCCATCCTGTTTTCAAATGTATTTAAATTTATTAAAAAAAATGCCCTATAATACTTAATACTTCTTACAATACTATAATTGGCACTGTAAAAAATACTAATATATTTTTGTATAAATTGTTTTGCTGTTGTATTCTATAATTAATAAAAAAACGAGTGGTGTGTGGCCAACGCTATACTCCTCACTAATAAGTCACTCCACATTCAAATTTTGTATGGAAAATTTTCAGCATTTTCATGAAATGACTGTTAAATTATTTTTATTTATATATTTTATTATAAAAACTTGATAATTCTTCAACGCCATTTTATGAAAGTGATATGCCATATTAGCAATATAAAAATAAAAATATCATTTTTTAATTTTCGTGAGCTTTTGAAATATTGAAAAAAATAAGAAGCGCTAAACAGATATCCTTTTAATGAGGTCTAAGCGAGTATTAGATATACAAACACGCCGTACATAGCACAGTACACAGCACACACACACACAGATACATTATGATGAAACTTTCAGAATACAATCTCAGTATGATAATTGTTGACTATCTGCAATAAAAAAAATAACCTTAAAAATTGCGAATTTATAACTCCCCACTATATCCCCTTGGGGTAGTGAGGAGTAAAAATGAATTCAAAAACATAATATTTTGTCGAATATTTTTTTAATTGCATATACGTGTGACATAAAGGGGTGACACCTGTGCGAGAACACCGTTGCCTCATTTATAAAGACTGTTGCTTTCATTGTTTACAAATAAATCTATCTCTCAATAGATCGCGTTACAAAAGGGTTTCTTCGTTACTTCATAGATGGCAATAGTAATAATATGTTATTTTCAGATGATTAGTTATTATTCAAATATATAGAACTTTCAAAATTTGCATTGATAAGGGAACTCAATAGGAAGGCCTAATTGGTGAACGTTGCGCAAGCGCATAAAGTGATCACGTAAACCAGCCGATGACAGGTCGAAAGCCCTTTAGGTGCCTTTAGTTCCTGGTTCTTCTATAATATTTCAACTTCGTCTCTATTGAGATGTTAAAAAGTTTGTCAAAATAAAAAATGTATTATTCAAATTCCTAATCGTACCTGGAATAATTCTCAAAACAATATAATGTCTTATATCATTGTGTTTCTATGATAACATTGTTTGGAAAGGGATGTGCGATTACAATACTAGATCCGTACATCAAAGCCTAAAATATGATAATTCGGGTCATAAGGCAACTAAAAGATATCTAACCAGTCATTTCAAGATTTTAAAAACAATACATAAATATAATATATTTAGTTTTAAAACACAAACAAGAAAGAAATCAGGAATAAAAAATTTGATTTATTTTCGAATTGAACTACTCTTTTCAATAAATTATATCATATGGACTCAATGATACTTTAAAAAAACTTTTCCTCTCCTGCTCCTTATTTCGTATACACGTATATTCCCGTATCCTTGCAATTCAAACAAAACATCAATGAATATTTAATGATTGCATACATTTAATTTTTTCCCCTGCTGGTGAACGTTGCGCAAACGCTTAAAGTGATCACGTATACCAGCCATAGGTGCTTTGATTTCGCGGTTCTCCTATGATATTCCAACTTCACATCTATTGAGATATCAATTTGTCAAAAAAAAAACAATGAATTCGAATTTTTTTATTCACATTAAGGTGAGGAAATTAAATATTATTCCGTTTCGTTCGTACATTTAATTCAAAAATGTTACGAGATTTTTTTTTACCGTAAAAAAACATGACATTCGAATTTGAAAATGGAACACGTTCCAAACGGTACGAAACATTTTCGTGTCCGAATGGATAAAAGAAAAAACATGTCCATGCACTGCGGCAACATGTGTTCGTTATTTTAAATAATTTCTTTTTATACACGTGCTTTTCCCGCCATCCATCATAAATGATACCTAATGAAAGTCTCTCCTACGTCACGTGGGTGTTTGATGACGTCACCGTACCCCTGGATACGCCCACGTCAATTCCATTTTCTCCACCTAACTCTTCCCCTTCCTATCTCCTCACAGTTCCTCCTATCCGTTACCCATCCCTTTTCCTGTCTTTCCCACGCTTGAGCACCTCCCGTTCTCCCAGAGGTACGTTATTTCTTCATTAGGGATATCAAATATTCGGAAAATCAATTATTTGAATATCGAATATGACATTTAAAACACATTCGAATAAAAGAATATTTGAAAGATGTGTCTTGCACGAAACGCGTCGATATTCAAGTTACATTTATAGAACTTAAACTAAGAATTTTATTTGTATTATCATTATTATGTACCTATTATGAAGATTTTTTTTATTTTATTTAATATTTCTTCTCGGGCAACTAACAGGTACTTTGTCAAATATTTATTTAACGCGCACCCAATAACAAGTTGCCACATTCTGGAGACTTGCGATATTAATCTTCTCAAAGATCCAGACTGAAAATACAATTTAAAACTGTGTTTCCACCGGGAAGCGTATTTACCTTTCCGTTTTTATTAGGAGGCAAGTACTGCCTCGAATTGGACCCGTACCTTTCGCTCTGGAGTTAGATACCTAACCAACTGAGTCACGAAGGCCGATTTGGAAATCATTATATGTATTGTAAAAAATAAATCGTTAGAAGAGGTCTACATCCAACAGTGGAGGGAAGCTAACAAAGAAGAAGAAAAAGAAATATGTATTGCATTTTTTCTTCTTTTTCGATCTCGCATTTCGACCTCTTCTAATACCACTACGCCAAACTCGTCTCCCCTATTCTAATTCTAGATCAAGATTCAGATTTTGTCGCAGTTATTACTGAATGTTCGACAGATGCTGACGGTCTGCCTGGCCTTCTAGTTGGAGTCTCGATAACCACAATCGAGAGTCGGTCATCTCAATATGTGGTGAATGCAAAGTTCCAGTGGAATTCGGGACCTTTCCATCCTGTTCATTTAGTGCTCCCAAAACCTGGCTCTGCTCCATCTTATAATGTCTTTGGATCCACATGCTCGCTTGATAACCTCATTCGGCATACTGCGAAAATAATTCGATTATCGAATATATTATTGGGAACCCTGTTCTTCGTACAAGACAGGCTTTTGATATCTACAGGGAAAATTTTAACTGAAATGATATATAATATTATAATATATTGTTGGAGGAATTCTTACCTTTATTACATTGGCACTGCTTTTGAAGGGTTTCTGAGGAAACGTCAAAGTCATGTTTTTGATTATTGTTTATTACAATTCGTGCTTAAATTTATCTAATTATATCGAGGAATTTTGATAACCACACTTAAAAAAAATTCGGTATACAATGGAATTTTATAGAAATTCTAGAACATCTTTTGTACGATGAAAAATACTCAAATAGTTAAATCGAAATTAAATATAATATAATAGATTACTCAATCGTGATTCAGTGTGGCTTGTAATACTAAAAATTGTCCAAAATGTACCACTAGTTTGACTTTAAAAATATTAATTAAATTTTTGTATTAATTATAATTACATTTATTCATTCATTCATATCATCACGGGATATCCCACAATGTCCCACAATAGATGGATGATGGCAAAGCGGTTAGCGCGCTGGGTTAGTAATCCAGTGGCAGCGAGTTCGAATCCTGCCACGACCGATTTCGTTCACCTATAGTACAAGCATTTGCTTAATTTAGGGAATGTATGAGGATGTATATGCACTTGTTTCAAGGACATACTATTTTTTAAATAAAAAAAATGTGAGGTAACCAGCGGCTTTGGAAGCACATAAGTCTTAATCAGTAATTTGATTTCATAAAAACTTAATATTGTCGGATCATTTAGTTAGACTTTTACTGAAATGTAATTTTGCAATAGATGGCTGTCTGCACAAATAGTTTTTAGTAAATTTTGAAAATGTTTTATTTAAAGAATACATTTTTTTATTGTATCTTTACATTTCTTGTATTAACTTTATTATTTGTTGAAAATGTGCAATATGTTTCAGAACCAACCGTTCAAGCTAATTTTCGATCGAGAGAAAAGTCGAGAGAAACTTTGAAAACTTTTATTCATAGAAAAATCTATCAAACAGCGCGCTCTTTTTGTTTCATGGAAGTGTCTGCATAGATAAATCACCCAAGTAGAAAAGTTTTTTTGTATGGATAAATTTAGAAAGTTTTTTCCTGGTCGGGGTTGCTTATTTAAGTTTTTTTACTAGGTACAACTTGTGTAAAAGTTATGCAATACACAAATATATTATCTAAACACTTGTTCCAATTTTAAGTCTGCGTTATTAAATTTGTGTTCGGTAAAAATAGGTTAAAAAGAAAAATACATTATATTTACTAAACACGAGAAAAATCATTAAAAATGAGTTTATTTAATATACACGCAGAAGTATTGATAAAATTAAAATATATGTCAAAATCAGAATACTACAACATTTAAAAAAGGCATATAAAATATGTACATTGAAACAGTATTTTGTATTATATACTGTTGATGCGAGAATGCGGCGCTGGTTCGGTTTTAAAATGATTCTATTTGTAGAGGGTAGAGAATGTGAGGTGGTATGAATGATGAGCACTGCATTTAACAATCTGAACACCTCCAGTGACACCAAAACAAAATAATGCACCAGGGGGCTGGAAGGGCGTTCTCTGCAGTGTGGGCAGCTGAAGATGTCACAGTTGAGATGCAAATTGTAGCGGCGAGATGATTGCGAAACTTAAAATGCGTGAGCGTATTAATAAGTGAAAAAATCTTCTTTTCTCAGTGCGAGCGGGCGAACACACGTTGCGGATTGTCATCAATTGACAACTGACTGCGATCGCGATAAACATCCGGCCATCCTATTGGCCGAGTCGGTGCATTACTTATTCGAATGACACACAGAGGCCCTCAAATAAGTCAAATGCAGTGATATACAAAATTTAAATTTTGTGGCGCGAACATATACATTCATAGTAGGTAGGTAAAATTTGGTTGATTTTTTTATATGTCACCTACCCACTCAGTGTAATGACAACCCTCACAAAATGTCAATATTATATCTTTGATTTCCTCTCTTGTATCCAAACTTTTATATTAACATTACGCATCTCTCTTTATTCAGCTATATTTTTTTCTTCCAATAGCTAGCTATATATTTAAAAACTATTAAACAGTTAAGACTAAAATCACTCTAACTCAAAAACTCAAGCTACCATTACTTGACTACGCTGACGTTGCCTACCTGGATGCAACTGAAGAACAAATTAACAAACTCGAGCGGTTACAAAATGTCTGCATTCGATAAGTGTTTGGACTCAGGAAGTTCGACCACGTATCCGAGAGCAGGCAACGACTGAATTGGTTAAAGATCCGTCACCGAAGAGATTCGCATGTTCTTTCCCTACTCTACCAAATCCTTAATAACCCTCTTACACCCACGTACCTCAAAGAGAAATTCTACTTACTTATTTTCTCCGCTGCTGCCCTCCAGTTCGAAACATTTTATTTATTTATTTATTTTATTGCAATGAAAAACCAACAGTACCTACATACAAAAAGTAAGATACAATTGAAAACAATAATTAAAACATAAACCAGTTATAGGATTTCATGCGTTAACAAAACATTAATAATAAGCTAATGGTCAAAAGTCGAAAACAAAACATAAAAAAGGATAAAAATAATAGTATATATAAAAAAAATAGCATGTAGGAGAAAGAAACATCTGCGAATTGAAGAAAGGGGCGGGTGGGAGGTGACCTTTGGGAGAAGGACAGTTGGGAAACAGGAGCTGCTCGAACCTAACTACATCCATAGAGTTCCATCCTGACCTACATCACTCAACACCACTATTTTACACATGCAGGAGCTGTGCCGCATCTCTCCTTATATCGTCCTCCAATCTCAATTTAGGTCCCTTAATCTTTCCCTTAATGATTTTTTCGGGTCGTTGCGTGTTTGGCAACCTTTGAACTTGGCCGCTCTATCTCAACCTTAGTAGTCCTATATGGGTTGAAATGATAGAACTATTCATACCTACCTAGGGTCAATTATACTCGTAAATTAAAAATTATATTATATAATATAAAAATATGTCACTACGATTCCGAAGCGAGTTTAAAATTCATAAATGTAATACTAGACATATGCCAAACAATTACATTTATATGGGAATAAAGAATTTCAATTGCCTCCCAGATGCAAAAAAACAGATAAATTATTTTAAAAGGTTCATAACAAAGACTGAAAAAAACATTTCACAATCTAAACTGGCGTTAGTAATGAATCATTACTAATGATCTATGTATTGATATGACCAAAATTGTTTCGAATTGCCCATTTTCTATTGTTTTTTAAGTATATTTGTTTTTTGTTTGTGCATAGCTTTTTTTTTCACCATTGTATAACTAAGTATTTATTGTAATTTCTAATATCAAATGATTCCTTCATCAAGTACAAGGTGTTAATCTTTTTGATGAGGTAATGCAACAATCTTACCATAGTAAATATCATTTTTTGTTTTATAAATTTATTTGTAATATTGTTTAACTGAAAAAGGATGTTAAATAAATAAATAAAAAAAATATGTATATGTGAATATGTAAATATTATAATAAATCATTATAGCGTCATCGACTTATCAATGTGGTGGCATATTAATCTTCCATTTTAATCCTTTCGATTCAGCCCCCCTAGACAACGTGTCATTTACATAGCTCAAGAAAAGAAACAAGAAAGGATAACTCAATGTATGGAAGTGACAGTTGTCACGTGACTGGCAATTGTCACTTCCATACATTGATTTATCTTTTATTGTTTCTTTTCTTGAGCTAAATGACATGTTGTATATGGGGGCAGGTTCACCGTCGTTCATGTATGTTTATTAGTTTTGTAAAATTTGCGTCACATTTTCTGTTCTTTGTGTGGGTAATTATGTAACTATCTTATTTAATGTATTTTGTAATTGTGACTGTTTGTAACCGTAAATAAATAAATAAATGATATGAATAAGTGTCTTCAACTACATATTACTCGTCTTAACTATTTGTTCTGATTGCCCCTCTGCACCACCAACTATGGTAGGAAAATGTTTATCAGCGCAGCTGTTTGCTGTATAATACGTTATTCCGTGGTCTGGATATGTTCTTTTGAATAAAGTACAATTTAGGAGGGGTTTTTGTGGTTCTTTGGATTCATCTGTGTGGCTCACGATTCTTATCCCGAGTTATCATTAAGCTTTATGTAATATATCTATTTAGAATTACTTGTGAGTTTAATGCCATATCTTTGACCAGACATTTTTTCTGAATTTTGTTACTTCAAAAAATGTGTATCATTTCCTTGATTTGCGGAGCTTGTGCAATGTATTTCTCTTGATACTCAATACGTATATAGTTACAGCGTATATACCTACTGCGTGCTGATGTTTTCGTTTCCTACCCACGGTGTATCTTGTGATCAAGTGAATATTTTTAAATGAATGCTATACAAGCTGTTATAACTTCATTGATTTTTATGTACTTATATATAGATTTTTTTTGTACCTACGTATATATTTTGTAGTTATGCAATTGTTTAATTGATAATCGTGTAAAATATTTATAGGTTTTAACCTGTTATTTTACCAATAAATAAATAAATAAATTATTATGTTTTTTTTATTTCTTGTATTAAACTATTATTTTGTATATATTTATTGTATTGTTTTGTTTTATTCTTAGTTAATGGGAAAGTATGTATAATTATACTAAGTTCTTTATTCCAAGACCAATAAGGCTCGGAATAAAGAAGTAAGTTAAATTGTACAGTGTAGATAAAGCGAAATAATTGTTTATTTTTTTTATTTATTAGTGTAGAAAACATCAGGTGATGGGTCTTAAAGATTTTAGGTAGTGGACTGTATTTTAAACGATCTCACCGATGCTTCTTTATTCCTGGTTCACTGATTATTTTTTCTGTGCACACATCCACACGCAGTGGTCTTCAAACTTGTACTGATCCTTTTTAAACTTGACACTTATTGTCACCCAAAATTATTTTGACAAGTGACAATTCTCATACATCGGTGAGGGGACAATGGCATGGAAAGGATTCAAAGGAAATATGCTTCTACAATTAGTTTTTCAACAGCTATAAACAAATTTACTTATAAACATTTTACATTTTAAGTGTGCCAATTATAGACGAACATTATTATTGATTGAAAATTGAAACCTTCCCGTAATTGCAGATTCCACGCAGTACGCGTACCCACCTACGTGTATATAAATGTGTATTATCCATAGAATATTTACGCGGATATTTATATTTCACTATGGATGTACGCCTTTACATGATATGATTTGCAAAATTAAACATCATTTTTTATGTAATACAAAGTTAGTGCCTGTCTACCTCCTACACAGTCCTTTTCTAAGTATTATTAGTATTATTATTAGGTATGTACCTAGTAATAAATATTCATACCTATAAGAAAAAATATTTTATATTATATTTGTTTAAACATATTCTAAGAAGAATCTGCAATAGAACGATGTATGACACTAGGTAAGAAATGAGAACATAAGGAAAGAATCTAAGATGAAGAAAGATATCATTAATAGAATGAAAGTGAACACACTGAGATGGTTTGGCCACATGGGTAGAATGAATGAGGAACGCCTGACGAAGAAAATATACAATGCGGATAGGATTGGATTGAGAGGCCGGGGCCGCCCAAGAAAGGGATGGTACGACCATGTGAACGATATTCTGAAAGACGGAAATGTTAGAAGCATGTACAATAGACGAACATGTATGAGACGATGCATGAATGTTGATGAGACGATGAATGTGTGCCAGGATAGAAAGATATGGCGTTCGGTTCTCTCTGCCTACCCCGTAAGGGACATGGCGTGATGGTATGTATGTATGTATGTAAATAAAATAAGTGTATTTAAATGAGTTTTTTTACTAATTCAATATAAACTAAAGATCTATCAGTCGAGCATATATAATACGACCTTCTACGTAACAAAAGTGTTGTAAGATGATTTGAAGGACATTAAAAAATCCAATGATGGACGTCTGACTATGCAAAATGCAAATAAAGGTGATATTAGAATTTGACATAATACATAGAAAACTCGACCATCACATTTTAAACGATCATAAATACAGAAATATTTTTTTATTTTATATTTTTGGATATTTATTTATTTATTTATACATCTTCTTGTACATAATATAAACAAATATAATTGTACACTGGCGGGCTTATTGCCATTAGGCAATTTCTTCCAACCAACCAGATTACAAAGTATTACAACATTGTGTATGTACAACAGCAAATAAATAAGAGTAAAAGAAATCATAGAAAATACGTATAACACTTAAATACTATTAAAACAAAAAAAAATAATAATTCATAGCATGAAAAAAGGATATGGTAAGGATATAAGAGGAAATCGGGATCAGCTGTTCAAGGATAAATATTCCTTCTTTAGTTTTTTCTTGAAAATACTAAGTGAGTTAGACGACGCAATATCCGGACTAAGGCTATTCCATAATCTTGCTGATTGTACTTTGAACGAAGAGCTGAGAAATTCTGTATTATTGATAGGGATGGATTGTGTTGTACGTTCAGCCAATCGGAGTGGAAGTCCATGATTGGATAAATAAGTGAATGTGCTTTTGAGGTACTGTGGCAGGTTTGGGTTCGAGAGAATATTGTACAATAGTGACAAAATGTGTATATTGCGCCGCTGGCGTATCCTGGGCCAACAAAGAAGATTACGGTAAGATGATATGCGATCAAATTTTTTCAACCCAACGATGAATCTGATACATATATTCTGAAGACGTTCAAGTTTATTGAGATGTACTTCATTTGCATCCAAATAGCATACATCGGCATAATCAAGCAATGGAAGAAGAAGTGATTGAGCTAGAGTTATTTTACTCTATTTACTGACAAAATTAAATCCAGTCTTCTCGTTGCTCAACTTAATCGTTCAAACGATTATGGTGTTATATTAGTTTTCATTTTCTTCCCTAAGTTGGGGAAAACTGTGTTTTTTTGGCTCTGGCAACCCACCAAAATTATTTATGGTATGTTTACATCGCGTCACATAGAATTGTCCAATGTGACTTTAAAAAATACAAGTTTATAATTATCTAAAAATACTTTGGCTATAATGACCAGCTTTAGATACTTATGGCGTTAACTCTTTATTTATTTTCGTGGGTATAATGACTACATCGAGCTCTCCAACTGCTCAATTACATAGGCATTAATATTATATATTTTTATTACATACCCACAGGGTTTACTGTTACATTTGTGTGTATTTTACGAGCAGGCAGGTTGTGGAATGATTGTTCGTTTCTTTATTAATGATTCAGGTCGTTGATCGAAACAACGAAATTATCTACCAATAAGATAATTATTTATGAACAATGGGTTAGGTAGGCACTTACTCGATGATTTTTGCTATTTTAAATTACACCATCATTACTTGGCAACACATACTAATATAATTTTTTTGTATGGCTACACACAATTCCCTCGACCAGAGTGGTTAATTAGTATAAAAGAAAAATAAGGATTAATAGGTAAGGAAAAATATGCAATTTAGGTACAAATAATAACGAAGAATACAAATGTAATAGTTGAAAAATATTACGAGTATTGTTCAATTTACAATAAAATAAATTACAGATTTTTTGCGTTATAGTTTTAGTCTCGATAATGATTGAGAATTAAATCATCCTCTCCAAAAACAATAGTTGGTACTAATTTTACAATTAATATTCTGTGGTCTTTTAATATTTTCTGTCGTGTATATGTCAACACATGCCTGTGTTGCTCATACATAATCTGTGGTCATACTCAAACTAACTATTTTCTTTGCTCCTGTATTTATGCAATCTGCATTACCAGATATGCTGAGAGGGATTACTTCATTAATAAATTGTTTTATTGATTGAGGTAAAATAATCGAATTGTCGATTTGTTCAAGATAATTTATTTCTCTTCACATATCGACAGGGTCTATATTTTTCACGGTTTTTCCAACTTTGAAGTAAAAAAAACACCAACTTTACATGTAACTAGTAAATTAATAAGTTCAACGTAGAATTTATGTTATGAAGAATTTAAATAACTATCAACAAATATGTTGTAAGTTTCTTGCGAGTAATTTTGTGTGAGCAAATTTTATGTTAGCGATTTTCACCGAACATTATTATGTGTGTGTCATATTATTTATTTCTATTCGAGGGGTGGAAAATGGCTGTATGGGTTTTCGCAAAATTGTTTCATATTACGTTGTATGTTAGTTAATCATTTTCAACAACCCCAACGCCATTAAACCTGACCTACAGCTACAAATATTCCCTTGTTCGCTCATTTAATACAGCGCCATTTCATATAACTTGGTTGTACTAACCTTTAGATGGGTCTGTGGTAGAGTGGAAATATTTTAGATAAATTACTGGCATAGTGGTAATGTTTTAGGTGGATTGCTGGCATAGTGGTAATGTTTTAGATGGATTCCTGGCAGAGTGGTTAATGTTTTAGATGAATTGTTGGCATAGTGGTAAATGGATTGCAGACAGAGTGGTTATATTTTAGATAGATTGCTGGCAGAGTTGTATTATTTAAGATGGATTGCTGGCAGAGTGGTAATGTTTTAGATGGAATCCTGGCAGAGTTGTATTGTTTTAGATGGATTGCTGGCAGAGTGGTAATGTTTTAGATGGATTCCTGGCAGAGTGGTTAATGTTTTAGATGAATTGTTGGCATAGTGGTAAATGGATTGCAGACAGAGTGGTTATATTTTAGATAGATTGCTGGCAGAGTTGTATTGTTTTAGATGGATTGCTGGCAGAGTGGTAATGTTTTAGATGGATTCCTGGCAGAGTGGTTAATGTTTTAGATGAATTGTTGGCATAGTGGTAAATGGATTGCAGACAGAGTGGTTATATTTTAGATAGATTGCTGGCAGAGTTGTATTGTTTTAGATGGATTGCTGGCAGAGTGGTAATGTTTTAGATGGATCGGTTGTATAGTGGTAATTTTTACTGAATTATATATTAAAGCTATAACCATTATAGGTAATATTTATAGTGTTTTTAAATTGTCAATACTGACGGTATTTAAGGTGTAGAACTCCATTATACTAGATATTTTGTAATAAATCAAATTTGATTGTTTCTACATATATTTGTCCCTGCACTAGGACTACCGTTTCGGAAGGTCGTCCTGATACAAGGATAACAATGTGTAGAAACAATTAAATTTGTTCAATTTAAAAATATCTAGTAATATTTATAGTCTTCCCTTGAACTCTATCAAGCCGTGAATTTGGCAGGCGTTAACTTACAACCAGCAAACTTAGCTTTAATAATATGATCTTTACAGGTAGGTACGCACATGAGATCCTATTTCTTCGAAAGTTTCGGTGTATTCTAGGATAAGTCTGAATGAATGTTGGTGATCTCACCGATAGTCAAGATTAACACCGCCCTGCTGTACACTTAAGGTAGATTTAGCCAGATGGGATGACTGAATTTACCGATAATCGAAGGTCTAATGCTCTCTTGAATGTTACGTGAAATATTAATTTATGTTCTTTATTGTATCACACTGTAATAAAGGCACATTAAAAAGATTTATTAATTCTTTCTCGGGTGTATTCCTTTTTCCTACTTTATTTCAATTCTATTTCAAGAAATAAAGCGTATTTTATGGATTTCTATTAATATACATTTTTTCTAAACTAAGAATTACTGTTTTTACGTAAGAATGAATGTATTAAAATTCACCACGAATGTTATTTTTTGATACGATTGGTTTCGAAACGACAGTTTCTTCTTCATGACTGTTACGACACTAATGCATTAACTCTAAAAATGGGAAAAACTTATTATATACCTTTTACCATAAACAAGAAAACACCTCCCATGATAGTAAATATTATTAAAATCCACCCAAATAACTGTTCTACAAAAAGCAACGAGGAAAGGAAGGGGGGGACCGAAGAATCAAAAGGAATATTTAGGAACTGTTGTTGAGAGGTGGCAGAGCTGTCAGCGCGCTGAGTTATTAATCGCGAGTTCGAATTCTGCCACGACCGATCTCGTTCACCTGTAGTATAATCATTACTGCTTATTTTATGGAATGTATAAGGATGTACTTGTACTAGTTACAAGGACATATTCATTAAAAAAAAGTTTTTCTTTAAATTTTTGTTTGGATTGACATTTTTATTTTATATTTTTATATATTTATGTGGAAAACAAACATGATACAATGTTTTTTTATTTATTTATCTTCTTGTACACATAATTTGTAGATTGGCGGGTTTATTGCTGAACTGCAATATCTTCCAACCAACCAGAAATGATGATAATATACAATACAGTGTGTACTATGGCAATAAGACTATGACATGAAAAAAATAAAAAAAATATATAATTAAGATAACAGAAGAAAAACAAAAAAAAAATATTGAATATAATAACAATTCATAACAATGATAGGAAAACAAAAGGATAAAAAGAGGAAGAGGAAATCAGGTTTTATCAGATAGATATTTTGCTTTAGCGTTTTTTGAATATATTTATGAATATAACATAATAATATAAACAAAATGGTAAGTTCATTGTATCCCGATAATTTTGTTTTCACACGTTACTTCATCATATCCACCATAAAATTGGTGGGCCTTGGTTGAATCTCCATTCTTATTTTTCTGTTGCTTTTGTTTTGCGTGTTTCTGATTTGAATAATGGATGTATCATGGGTATCACAGTTCATCCATCGCAGTTTGGGCCTTCTTGATCTTTTCCGTCCTTATAGTACTTGTATAATACGCGCGCTAGCGGCTCTTTTACCTGTTCGGCACTATACTAGATAAAAACTCTAGTGATTTTTTTTCTGAGATGGTTAGTATTAGTTTAGGTTGGGGGGGGAGTATTTTAGGTGGGAGGGTTTGTTGGTTAAGGGTTGGTAGTTGAAAACAAGGATGGGCGGGGTCAGGTTGCCACGCAACACCATCATATCTTGTTAGATGTCTTTTACTTACACACATATTCATACACAACTGTTGCGTCATCCGACCCGGCGGAGTCAGAACCATTGTACCGGGTCTTTTCCACACAACTATTTGAAAAGGACTTTTTTACATAAGCCACCGGGATCAGCAGTCAAATTGAATTTTAGGTGAGACTAGGTTGGTGTGCGGGTATGTGTCGTGGTTCTTTAAAAAAAAAAACCTGCCCACCTGTCGCTGGTTACCCCACATTGTGCAAGATGCCGTGATAGTATGTATGTATGGAACATTTTTGTTTCAAAATTCAATTAATGTAAATTATATCACGTTAATATTTGATCTTGTATCACTGAACGACGCTTTAAAAATAATTATATAAATATTAATCTTGTATCACTAAACGACGCTTTAAAAATAATTATATAAATATTGATCTTGTATCACTAAACGACGCTTTAAAAATAATTTTATAAATATTGATCTTGTATCACTAAACGACGCTTTAAAAATAATTATATAAATATTGATCTTGTATCACTAAACGACGCTTTAAAAATAATTATATAAATATTGATCTTGTATCACTAAACGACGCTTTAAAAATAATTATATAAATATTGATCTTGTATCACTAAACGCCGCTTTAAAAATAATTATATAAATAGTGATCTTGTATCATTAAACAGCGTTTTAAATATAATGATTAAATAGCGACCTTGTATCATTAAACAGCGTTTTAAATTTAATGATTAAATAACGATCTTGTATCATTAAACAGTGTTTTAAATATAATGATTAAATAGCGATCTTGTATCATTAAATAACGTTTTAAATATAATGATTAAATAGCGATCTTGTATTATTAAACAGCGTTTTAAATATAATGATTAAATAACGATATTGTATCATTAAACAGCGTTTTAAATATAATGATTAAATAGCGATCTTGTATCATTAAACAGCGTTTTAAATTTAATGATTAAATAGCGTTCTTGTATCATTAAACAGCGTTTTAAATATAATGATTAAATAACGATCTTGTATCATTTAACGGCGTTTTAAATGTAATGATTAAATAACGATCTTGTATCATTAAACGGCGTTTTAAATGTAACGATTAAATAGCGATCTTGTATCATTAAACAGCGTTTTAAATATAATGATTAAATAACGATCTTGTATCATTAAACGGCGTTTTAAATGTAACGATTAAATAGCGATCTTGTATCATTAAGCAGCGTTTTAAATATAATGATTAAATAACGATCATGTATCATTAAACGGCGTTTTAAAAATATTTATTAAATAGTGATCTTATATCAATAAACAGCGTTTTAAATATAATGATTAAATTACGATATTGTATCATTAAACAGCGTTTTAAATATAATGATTAAATAGCGATCTTGTATCATTAAACAGCGTTTTAAATATAATGATTAAACAGCGATCTTGTATCATTAAACAGCTTTTTAAATATAATGATTAAATAGCGATCTTGTATCATTAAACAGCTTTTTAAATATAATGATTAAATAGCGATCTTGTATCATTAAACAGCGTTTTAAATATAATGATTATATAACGATCTTGTATCATTAAACAGCTTTTTAAATATAATGATTAAATAGCGATCTTGTATCATTAAACGGCGTTTTAAAAATAATTATTAAATAGCGATCTTATATCAATAAACGGCGTTTTAAAAATAATTATTAAATAGTGATCTTATATCAATAAACGTCGCTGTATCATCAACTTTATATACAAAGAGCTTTTAGCTACATTGCATTAGAAATATAATAAGATAGATTTACGTTCTTTTACGCAAAGCCTCCATTATTAACAAGCACCTACTTAAATATCCCAAAAGTTCTTATTTTTTGAAACAGGTAATAAATAATATTACCAAACAGAGAAATGATATTGTTATAAAATAATCCACTTTTTGTTGGGAGATAAAAGTTGTAGAGTAAGATGGATGGTATGATATGTTATCAATCACAATTTTATTATTTTGCTACGTCTTATGAATATTTGTGGACATCTTCATATGATTAATGCTTATTTTCAAATTAGGTACTCTATTTTCTTTCATATTTCATTACACACACGTGCTTATTTTTTATTCTTTGAAAAGCTAACAAAGTTACCATTTCAAAAAATACCTTTGGATTGTATGGAACCCAAATTATGAAACACATATTAACGCAATAGAAAATCTTAATAAATATATATCAAGCAATTTGCAGAGCGGTTAGCGCGCTGGGTTAGTAATCCAGTGGTCGCGAGTTCGAATCCTGCCTCGACCGATCTCGTTCACCTATAGGACAAGCATTTATGCTTAGTTTAGGGAACGTAGGAAGATGTATATGTACTTGTTTAACAAGGACATATTCATTTAAAAAAAAAAAAAATATCAAGCAATTAAATTTTCGTAATAGATTACATTTCTCTATCTTCAAGCTCTAAAACACCACAACACAAAACTACTGTAGACACGCAGATCAATCTAAGATATTTGTTTTCTATACAAAATTATTAACTGTCTGATCGACAGCGCACCCCTTCTAAGCTCACTCGGTTTTCACTGTCCATTTCGAAGAAATAGAAACCAGTCTCTCTTTTACATAGAATCTTCTAGAAATAACTATATGCTAAACTTATAAAAAAGAATAGAACTCACAAAAAAGAATATAAATTGTTTGAGTGATCCGGAATTGGATATGTTTGCTTCGAGTTAATATATATTTAAAAAAAATGTGAATTTGTCAGATATTTAATGTGTGCTCTGTTTTGTTGTGGGCATCTTTAACTTTTTAATTGTGCCCCTTTATAATTTAATTTTAGTTTATTCAATATAATTTAACTACGTAAAATTCATATATTGAGACACGTGAGGTATAAATCATAATATGAGATTCTAGTGGTCTTTTCTTCCCCCCACTCCCCTCCCTACCTCTCTCCTTTCCCATCCTGTTTTTAAAATTATTGATAATTGTGTATGTAATATATTTTAGAATACTATAATTGTAGTTAACAGAGTAATAATAACAAGTTGAATTCATCATATATAAGAAAAAAAGTGAACATGAATTCTTTGGCTTTTTAATTGTATAATTGTTACTCACACTCAATGATAAAATAAATTTCGAAAATTGTGAACTTTTTTTTGGTTCATATGTAATATTTTATTCTAAAAATTTGACTTTATTTTTGATATTTAAAAAAATGTCGAAAAATTAAAATAAACTATACAGTCGTTTGCTTAATGTGACAGGAATCATTGATTTTTCTTTATTGATATTAATTAGCCTTACAATTTCTCCTGTTCCAAATCATCAGTCTATGAGACGTTTTCAACAGGTATTTATTTTTCCAAAGAACTCTTGTTTTACCTACTTGTAGGTAAAAGCATTTCAGAATGAAATTATTCCTTGAAATTTCCTTTCTACATTTGAATGTGAAGACTGATGTGTTGACCTTGAGAAGACTGGGTGAGTGGAGGTTTGTGGTGTCAGTGGGTTGCCGTGGGGAGGGAGGGTTCAAAGTAAGGGGAGATATTAAGTTATGAGGTAAAATTTTAGAGGCACTTTTACATACCCCTATAAAAGTCTCTAGACGGGAGAAAATAAAATTCTGTTTTCATGCCGTAGTACACATAATACCTACATTTGTTAACCTACCTTGCAAGTCAATCGTCTTGTTCCTTGTCGGGAGTTTAAAACTACCCCTTATTCTTTTTCCATAGCCCAAATCGATTTGGACTTTGGCGTCCTTTAAATTCTACCTCCAACTACTTATTTTCTTCGCTGCCTTTATGCAGTTAAAAATATGCAGGAGCTGTGTCGCGTCTCTCCTTATGTCGTTCGGCCCCTGTTTCGTCACATTATCTATTTCTTCTTCTTCTTCGTTTAGTAGACCTATTGGTCTGTTATTAACTATTCCTCCTGAGATGAAGAAGACCAACTATCCTTTAATCTCTTGTGTGGTCTTCCGGGTGGACGGCGACCAGAAGGGATTTCATTTGCTGCTATATACGCAACTCTATCACTGTCCATTCTGGCTACGTTTGGCCAATGTCTTCTTCTGGAACTCCGCCGTTGCCGGTCCCAAGCCCGGATGAGAAACGAGGAAGATCGCTGGGTTAGGCTAGCTGGGGTAAAACATACATGCGCTCAAAGAAAAGAAACAAAAGCCACGAACACGTACAGATCTGGAAAACGACCCCAGTAAGAATAAGGAATAAATGATTTCGGAAAATAAATACTACGAGGATTGCATGTTGGAACAATATGTCCTGGAACAAACGAGACCAAAAGATCATATTGAAATTGAATAATGGTAATATTGACTTATTTATTTCTGACAGAACACATATTATGTGTTCTGTCAGAAATCAAAAAAGGGGGGGAGCGGAACATCAAAATACTCCAATTACATCCTCGTTGGAGTTGGTCAGGAGTTGGCCTTTTACTACATGAAAGGTGCGAAGACCACATAGAAAATTCTCGAAGTGACGATTGTTCTCGATTATCAATTTCACCTTCATATATTTTATGGTTCGGTCCATTGATAATACTTTTAATATTCCGATTTTATTATCCTCGTTTATCTTGTTTCATATTGCTTTGTCATTACAAACTGTAATATCTTTATCTAATATAATATGTACGATATATTATGTAAGTAGAGATCTTCAATAATTATTGTTCGTGGGTGGATGTATTTCTGGACAAGAAGTATATTTATGTCAGGTAACAGCCAGGTAGGTAAGTTCTCGCTAGGAACTTCCCCTATCTTTGCATAATTTATAAGGATATCGCGTATTGTAACCATGTTATGTAATGAACTGACTACATACCCTTAGATACAATAATAGGTCTTTATCATTTATTTATATTTGGTAGGTCATTAATAATAATTTTACAGCTGTTCGCAGATTATTAATATTTCCTACTCTTCTTATACTTACTTATTGGAGGCTAATATGACCTGTTGGTGCAGACTTTTGCTGCTTCTTGTGATGTGGACTCCCATCTCTTGTGGAGTCTTTCAGGTATCCCCTTTCCTTCTGTTTTTTCCACATGGTCTCTCCAATGTCTTCTTATTTGTCTCCCCCATCTGGCAATATCTTGATTTATAAAGTTCTGTGATTTGGAATCCTCAGTGATCTGTGGTTTGGAATCCTCACTATACAACGTAGGTATATCGACAGAATCGAAAGAACTTGTTTGGAGATAAAGTATCTAACTTTGTAGAAATTGTGTATACTGCCTTACAAATTGTATGAAACGATGTCGTCACTATATTCAATTTTTATCATCATCATTTCTTGCCCCTCTATCCTAGTTCATCCGGGGTCGGACCTCCTAGTCATCAGTCGCCATGATCTGCGACTCTGGGTCGGCTCCTGTGGGACACCTTGTGCCGCCAACTCCCTCTCGATACTCGTCCACTAAAACTACTAAAATGTTCAATCTTTATTATAGAAAATTAAATTATCTAGTTGGAGTCTTTCGCCTTTTATCGATAATTTAAAAACTTTTGAAATACAGGCAGTTAAACACATAAATATATCATAAAAAAAGTGTTTGGGAAACTATTGGAAAAAAAAATGGAAAATATAGTAAAAATTCAAAAGTTGCGTTCTAAATGGAAAAATATAGTAAAAATTCAAAAGTTGATAACCCATGATTGAAACAAAAATTCAAAATTATGAATATGAAAGTTTTAGTATTAAAGTATGTTTGTATGTAAAGTTTTATAGGCCTATAACTTTCTATATTTTCTGCTCTAAATTTTAGGCTCTGTGCATTCAGCGGATCAGAAGTTATAAGTCGGGGGGATACACACACAGACACACAAAAAACACCCAAAATATTCTACTTCAAATTCTGTATTCATCCATAAATTCTGTATCCATATATATATATATATATATATATATATATATATATATATATATATATATATATATATATATATATATATATATATATATATATATATATATATATATATATATATATATATATATATATATATATATATATATATATATATATATATGTTATATTTGATGTTTTCACGGGTGAAATATGTTATAATATTTTTATCTCGGTTTTCCCGTGTCAGTATATATATATATATATATATATATATATATATATATATATATATATATATATATATATATATATATATATATATATATATATATATATATATATATATATATATATATATATATATATATATATATATATATATATATATATATATATATATATATATATATATATATATATATATATATATATATATATATATATATATATATATATATATATATATATATATATATATATATATATATATATATATATATATATATATATATATATATATATATATATATATATATATATTATATATATATATATATATATATATATATATATATATATATATATATATATATATATATATATATATATATATATATATATATATATATATATATATATATATATATATATATGTTATATGAAAGGTTTTCACGGGTGTTAGAAATGTTAGTAAAGATTTCTTTGGGGATAACCCGCGTCAGATTCTGATCCTCAAGAGGATCAGTCGTCAACCGACGTTTCGCCTGAATCTCATCAGGCATCTTCAGGGCCTTGTTGGTAGATTTCCGTCTCGTGTGATAGTGCGAGCACGTCCGTACGAGCCGGGAACCTAGCACCAAGTGAAGCGTGACGAGCCAAAGTCTAATCGTGTGGCGGTAGGAGATGCGTATTACCGCCGCCCGCGCCGCTAGTGCTGCATGTACCGTTATCGGCCATTGTTGAACAATAAAAAGATAACATCGTCGCTCGTCCAACATACACTAGAAGAGGGCCACAGTATAAACTTCAATAATGCGCGAGTTATAGCAAATATCCAAAACGAAACAGCAAGGACTTTTAGAGAGGCAATAGAAATTTACAAAAGGATTAACATACTTAACAATAGAGATGATAGTATTAGCCTTCCACCTGCATGGAAAAACATTTTATTTAACAGTAGGTTTCATAACAAAAATAAAAATAATAATATAACAGTTAATAATACATCATGCAAAACAAATATTCAGCCCACTTATTCAAATACAATAGACACGATGCGCGTCACGCGTAGCAAAGCTTTATTATCGAGACAAACAATGGCCGATAACGGTACATGCAGCACTAGCGGCGCGGGCGGCGGTAATACGCATCTCCTACCGCCACACGATTAGACTTTGGCTCGTCACGCTTCACTTGGTGCTAGGTTCCCGGCTCGTACGGACGTGCTCGCACTATCACACGAGACGGAAATCTACCAACAAGGCCCTGAAGATGCCTGATGAGATTCAGGCGAAACGTCGGTTGACGACTGATCCTCTTGAGGATCAGAATCTGACGCGGGTTATCCCCAAAGAAATCTTTACTAACATATATATATATATATATATATATATATATATATATATATATATATATATATATATATATATATATATATATATATATATATATATATATATATATATATATATATATATATATATATATATATATATATATATATATATATATATATATATATATATATATATATATATATATATATATATATATATATATATATATATATATATATATATATATATATATATATATATATATATATATATATATATATATATATATATATATATAGAACATATTCGTTTATGCTACGAAGCCTCTAAGCTGGTGTTTTTGGCATGCAAAAAGTCAATTACACCATGCAAAATGTTCCTTCATACACGCGTCTTGGCTAAATGCTGTCGATTAATTAAAGGAATTAAATTCTCTTGAACGAATCTACAGTTGGAAGCTCTCTCAGTGCGTTTAGGACAGCTGTTTCCTCCTATCTTTCCTAGTACTCTGATTTAATCAGCTGTCTTATTTTAGTGTTTTTTTTTGTAAGTACTAGTAAATTAACTATACATTATTTGTATTTTTTGTTACCAATAATTAAAATAATTTTTTTTCTTGTTGTTCATTCTATATTTAATATATTGAATCCTCTACTTATGTTGTTAAACAACGTGTTGCACCCAAGACTACATAAATATGATATGTTCCTGCAAACTTTCTCGTGAGGATATATCCGGCGACATTCATTCATTACATCAAGGCATATCTCACAATGTGGGGCAACCAGCAAGATACATACATGTATACCCACACACCAGGCTCGTCTCATCTAAAAAGGCACTTTCAAAATTGGCTGTGAACCTCATTGCTGAATTATGCGAGATGTTATTGTTGCCTGTTGAATTTTCGATTACCCGGCTCTTGCGGGACACCCGAATACGACGTATGCAGCAAAGAGTGTAAGCACTATTGCCCGAGTCGAGTCCACTATATGCACCGATACAGCCTAGAGATGGTCTGCCCTCGAGGTCACATGGATGAGCCGCCCCGGGCCTGTGGTGAGTGGTGGCGGGAGGGACTGCGCGGGAGGGAGGTTGTGGGAGTCTCCATGACTCCCGCCCGGAAATCGATACTGTTCCACCCCAGCCCTGCTCAGTCAGTCCCTTGCACCACCTACAACCTGACTGACGCCTCCACGCAAGGACAACATTTATCAGCATCATCATTTACATACGTGTTCAACTGTAATAACTGGAATTAACTTACCAACTTATCCTGCAAACATTGTTTAGGGAAACTATCTTATTTCTTCCTCCTAGTCCGTCCCAGTTTCTTCTTTCTTTGCCATATCCAATTTCCTACTCCATTAATCCCTTGTATATGCATACTTATACTCGCTTACTCCCGATAACCGTACAACTCCGGGAGGGCTTTATACTCCTTAACAATGGATTTCCAAGCCTTGCTGACAGCAGCAACGGAACTCCAGTCGTAACAAACATTAATAATAATAAAATACTTTTATTGTTTTATACAACGTGGCGGACTTATTGCCCGCAGGCAATCTCTACCAGTCAACCACCATGGTAAATACAGCCAGTAACAGGGATAGAAGAATTAATACAAATGGAGAAATTCTATTGGTAAATTCTCATCAAGTATTTTTTCACAGAAATCTTGGTCAAAACTCTGATGCTTTGGATTTAAAAAGATATGGTCTCTTAGAGTGTAAATCTTCTTCTTCTTTTTCATTGATCCGAAGATCTGTTTCTATCTGTTTTTTTGTGTGAATCTGATTGTTCTTAATACACTATGGTGCCGAGATTGCCTCTCTTGAGTGTTCCATGAGGTACTTTTCGTGCTACTCGCTTTTTTTCTTGTCGCTCACTTAGCGTTCTGTGAAGGGGCCGTTTACAGTCCCCGTATGCAGAGCGGGTGGTGGTGGAAAGTATAAAAAAAAAACAAATATTCAGGACATTCAGATTTCGGGTGACATTGTCCATCAATCTCTGCCTCGGTCTTCCCAGCGTTCTCATGTCCGCAGGGATTTTGCAGGATGCGTTATATTTATTTATTTATTTACCATATATTACAATACAAAACCTAATCTATAGTAACATATAGACAATTCTATCAATTTTTCGTAATATAAGGAACACATTTTTTCTTAAAACTAGTTGCATGTAACACATGAGATCCAACTGTCGATAGCGATAGTATGTATAGTTGAAGGATATGTACCAAACTATAAACCCATAAATACAAATTATTTATTATTTTATGATATTTAGTTTTCTATACAACACATGTACCTAGGTAGTCAAGATAGGATAGTATGGAGGTCGGTCTTTTTTTCCTACCCGGAATATGAAAACAGCATGATGGTATATGTATATTGTATGTTTAGAGATGAAGTATCAAACTATTAAGTCTTCTTTGATATTGTGTATAGGTGACTACCATACAAATTGTATGAAGCGATGTCGTCACTAAATTCAATTTTTATAAAAATTGTTAAAAAAAATTTGAGATGTACTGCTACAATGTTCATATTTTTTATATAAAATTAAATTATCTAGTTGGGATGTTTCGGCTTTTTTCGATATTTTAAAAAAAATGGAAATATAGGCAGTTTAACTCATAAATTTATCATAAAAAAAATACTTTTCTTAATAAAAAATGCTTGAGAAACCCTGGAATTTTTTTGAAAAAACTTATTTGAGATTTTGTATTTGTCTATGTTTGTACCAATTTTCAGCGTTCTACCGTTTATGGTTTCTGAGATATATGGAAAAATAAAATAAAAATTCAAAAATTGATAACCCCTGACTGAAACAAAAATTCAAAATTCCGAGTATAAAAGTTTTGTAGGCCTGTAACTGTTTATATATTCTGAAATTTTAGGCTCTGTAAATTGAGCGGATCAAAAGTTATAAGGGGGGGACGGACACACAGACACACAGACACACACACACACACACAGACACACGAAATGTTCTACTCCGAATTCTGAGTAAATCCGTGTATGGAACATATATGCTGCGAAGCCTCTAAGTTGGTGTTTTTTGACTTCAAAGTTGGAAAAGCCGTGAAAAAAGTAGACCTCTCCATACAATTCTCGCGTATTCTGGCTTGATACATTGTCGATATGTTAAGAGAACAAAGTTCTCCTGAACAAATCGACAGTTGGAAGACTAAAACATTTTTCCTCCTTTATGTACCTCGGCATGTTTTTATATAATTTAAGCCCATTATACATTAGAGAATTCTGCGTTGATAATCTTTATGGCTCATCTCCGAAAATATATAGGTTCCATATAATATATAGGTTCATATAATATATAGGTTCATAAAATTAAAATAATATATACATTTATTTATAAACTAGTTGCATGTAACACATGAGATCCAACTGTCGATAGCGATAGTATGTATAGTTGAAGAATATGTACCAAACTATAAACCCATAGATACAAATTATTGAATATTTTCAGATATTTTGTTTTCTATACAACATATGTAGGTATGTATGTCAAGATAGGATAGTATGGAGGAAGATCCTTTTTCCTACCCAGAATATGCAAATTGCATGATGGTATGTATGTATGTTTGGAGATGAAGTAACAAACTATTAAGTCTTCTTACATATTGTGTATAGGCGACTGCCATACAAAATGTATGAAGCGATGTCGTCACTAAATTCAATTTTTAAAAAAATTGTTAAAAAAAAATTGAGATCTTCTACTACAATGTTAATATTTTTTATAGAAAATTAAATTATCTAGTTGGGGTGTTTCGGCTTTTTTCGATAATTGTAAAAGTTTTGGAAATATAGGCAGTTAAACTCATAAATTTATCATAAAAAAAATATTTTTCTTAATAAAAAATGTTTGAGAAACCCTGGAATTTTTTTGAAAAAAATAATTTGAGATTTTGTATTTGTCTATGTTTGTACCAATTTTCAGCGTTCTAGCGTTTATGGTTTCTGAGATATATGGAAAAATAAAATAAAAATTCAAAAGTTGATAACCCCTGACTGAAACAAAAATTCAAAATTCCGAGTATAAAAGTTTTGTAGGCCTGTAACTGTTTATATATTCTGAAATTTTAGGCTCTGTAAATTGAGCGGATCAAAAGTTATAAGGGGGGGACGGACACACAGACACACACACACACAGACACACACACAGACACACAGACACACGAAATGTTCTACTCCGAATTCTGAGTAAATCCGTGTATGGAACATATATGCTGCGAAGCCTCTAAGTTGGTGTTTTTTGACTTCAAAGTTGGAAAAGCCATGAAAAAAGTAGACCTCTCCATACAATTCTCGCGTATTCTGGCTTGATACATTGTCGATATGTTAAGAGAACAAAGTTCTCCTGAACAAATCGACAGTTGGAAAAACCTCAATAGGTATGTAAATAAATATATATTTAGCTATTTTTTTATATTATTAATAAATTTGTAAAAATCAAATAATTTATTGCAATTTATGCAACCTGAAAAACTAAACCAAACCAAACGTTCTCTCTTCAGGCATAATTACCACTAACACAGAATGTGACCGGAGTGTTTAAAATAATTCTATAGGATAAGAGGTTGAGGGGAGGAAATTATGGGCGGGTCTTGTGTGGAGTGGGTTTGATTAGTATAAGGATTTGAGAAAAACGGAATTTACATGTTTAATAGCTGACTGAAAGCTAAGTTTAATTGTTTATTTTATTATCAATTCAAAAAGTTACATTTTTTGCATAAATATATAATATGGGATAGTATTTATAAATAATGTTATAAATATAGAGATGGTATAAAATAAAATAAATAAAATAAATTAGACAAATAAAATAAATTAGATAAATAAAATAAATTTAATAAATTTAATAAATTAAATAAATAAATGAAATAAATAAAATAAATAGAATAAATATAATAAATGGAATAAATAAAATAAATCGAATAAATAGAATGAATAGAATAAATAGAATAAATAGAATAAATGGAATAAATAGAATAAATATATGCTAGTATTATTATAGTTTTGTCACGATATTTGACCATTATGGACTGTACATGTATCTACTCAATTTAGGAAGACATCCTTGATTTCTTGTTGTCTAATGGTTAAACCTTCAACTCTTTATTTCGTCTACCAGTGGTGGAGATAAAAGTTTTTATGCTTTAATATTCTTTCTCATTCATCCTTTTTCGTATGAGGCAATAATATACTTTTATATATGAGATTCTATTCATACCTTAACATCCACAGAGACATGTGTACGGGTATGCGTTAGGTGCAAGCACTACACATGCGTGAATCCCCTACAAACCAATATTGTCTCACCTAAAAAGGTTCAATCAGAATGGGTGATGAACAAAGGCACGATCAAGTTAGGGTGGTCATGGTCTTAGTCTTGCATCCCTGAATTGGTCTTGCACCCCTGGTCTTTGTCTCGCACCCTTGATTTGGTTTTGGTCTTGCACCCCTGGTTTGGTCTCGGTATTGAACCCCTGGTCTAGGTATTGGTCTTGCACCCCTGGTCTTTGTCGTACACCCATGGTTTGGTTTTGGTCTTGAACCCTTGGTTTTGTCTTGCACCCCTGGTATTTGTCTCGCACCCTTGGTTTGGGTTTGGTCTTGCACCCCTGGTTTGGTCTTGCACCCCTGGTCTTTGTCTCGCACCCTTGGTTTGGTTTTGGTCTTGCACCCCTGGTTTGGTTTCGGTATTGAACCCCTGGTATAGGTCTTGGTATTGCACCCCTGGTCTTTGTCGGGCACCTATGGTTTGGTTTTGGTCTTGCACCCGCATGGTTTGGTGTCGGTCTTGAACCTCTGGTCTAGGTCTTGGTCTTGCACCCCTGGTCTTTGTCGGGCACCCATGGTTTGGTTTTGGTCTTGCACCCGCATGGTTTGGTCTCGGTCTTGAACCTCTGGTCTAGGTCTTGGCCTTGCACGAAGAAATAGGAGAGGGATCAAGTATTTTTGGAGAGATATCCCTGCTTTAGTCTTTTCTTGAAAATGGAAAGCGAGTTTGACGAAGTTATATCAGGACTTAAATTATTCCAGTTTTGCTGAACGTATGAAATCCAGAACGTATTCCAGTTTTGCTGAAATGAGCTGAAAAATTCAGTGTTGTGTAGTACGTTCAGCAGATCGAAGCGATAGGCCGTGATTAGATAAATAGGTGAATTTGGTTTTAAGGTACTTACTTTGGTGAATTAGGATTAAAGAGCGTAATGTATTGAAGTGACAAAATATGTATTATCTTAATAAGACAACCATTTATTTCACAATTTGTAAAATAATTTCTGTCTGACCCAATCAAATATTCAAATGGCAATAATTAGTTCCTACAAAGTGACACGAGCGAGCCGAAAATATCAAATTATATATTTCTAGACGGAAAATTTGAGTTGACTTAAAATGTACAATATAAATTAAATTTTATATAATATATATATTTGACGTGCCGCCCTTGAGTCTTTTCCCTTCGCCCACACTCAGTGTCCCCTCCCCCCCGGTCCTAACGCCCCTCATTCCCACTCCCTAAGTCCCATCATCACGTGGGCGAGATTCCCCGCTCTAGGTGAGTACCTACTTCGCAGATGCTCAAAATCAATTTGATCAAGTACCCCTAACTACCCCACGGGTCCCCGGCCCCTAGCCGCTTCCGAGCCCCCCGCTCTCGTGTTCTGTGGTCAAGCACAGGGTTGGGACGTATTATGACTAAACAATCAAAAACTCGACCCAGATCAACATTATTATTATATTCCTCCTTTGCTGAAATTGTATTCATAATAATAATATGTTCTAGGAATAAATATCAATAACTTTACGTTTATTTTCTTAAGAAATGATTTTTTATCATTGGATGTATTAACATTTGATGGTCAAAAGGGTATAATATGTATGTACTTACCTAAAAAATAATAATGTGTTACCTAACTAATTTAATATATTCGACTTAAATAAAACGCCAAATGTCGAAATCCCATACCGTTGATTTTTATTGTTAAAAAAAGTAATTGAACATTCGAAACGGTTGTAGCATATAAAACGAATTCATTTGAACTTGTATGTACAGTGTATGAAAAAACAGTGCCACTTATATATAGTAGTGGATGTAGAGCCACACTTATGTAGGTATGTATATAAACCTCAAACATCTATTCTCATAATAATAGTGGGTACATACTTTAGATGAGTCAAACAAGACTGTTCTTTAAACACACAATACCGTCTCATGAGCCAAATAAGACCGTCTTATGAGCCAAGCAAGACCGTCTCATGAGCCAAACAGAATCGTCTCTTTCAATAAATAACACAGTCTTTTAAGCCAAACAAGACCATCTCATGAGCCAAGCGAGATTGTCTTATGACCCTAATAAGACCGTTTCATGAGCCAAACAAGATTGTCTTTTTAAGCAAACAATATCACCTGATCTCTGAAAATACTCCCATAGTTATTAACCAAAACTGAAAACTAATAAGACATCTATACACTCTCTCAGAACAGGTTTTACCTAGTGAGGCAGTTTATGACAATAGTAACTATTATGTAACCTAATGTAAGTTAAATATATTTATTTTATTTATTTATTTTAATTCTTTACACTTGTTTTTTATTTATTATGTGCGACCGACACCCGCTTCACTGGGAACATACCCGTGTCGGAGCGAGTATCAAAATGACATTCATTAATTAGATTGTCACATCACAAATGTACTTTAAAAATAACACATAAAATAACTCATAAAATTCATAATAAATTTCAAGTTGCAGGTTATCATCAGCAATAATACAAAAATTGTCACTAGTCAATGGCATGACCATAGATAAAGGAGTCAACAGTGTATAGTTAGTGTATTCTATGGGCGACAAGTGGCGGGAACATGATTAAACAACAACAAAAATAATAATAAGTATACAGGTTGGCATCACTTATGATTGGGTAACGTTCGCTTTACAGTTTGCGGGACCATCTTGAAAGATCCATTTTTTTATATTAAATTTGAAAACTTTGTACTTTTGATATTACTTATTTCAGTTGGCAGCATGTTGAAAAGTCGAAGTGCCATTATTATGCATTTAAAAATTTTGTTACTAGATATAAGGAAAAAAGTGTATTTTATATAAATAAAATAAATAAGCTAAACAAGACCGTGTCATTAGCAAAGCAAGATTGTTTCATAAGCCTAACAAGACCGTCTCATGATTCTTCAAGATTGTCCTATCAATCGAATACAAATCGGTCAGGTTTCGGTATCTGTTACATCAAAACTAATCGTTTTTGTAACGGTTCGATGCGTTAGAATAAGTTGATTGGGCCGCAATATATTTTTACTCGTATTCGTATAAAATACTCGTTCAAAAGTACGTTTGTGTTTCATTATATATATACTATTATAGAGAGTATTGCGTGCTGATTTTTTTTGTACGTCTGGTTTACTTTTGTGAGTATTATTTGGGACATTTTATACAATCAAGGAATTTTTTTCACGGACAAGGCCAATAACACAGGGTCATAAGGTCAAGAGCTTGCGCCTTGAAACTTTTATTGACTTTTTGGGTTTCGATTAGTTCAACAGAAACATTTACAGTAATGATCTTCATTGTTATTGAGTTTGTACACGAGATGACTGCCAAAAAATACATTCGCACCCATATTTTATTATTATTTTTTTAAATTTTAAATGTTTATTTATTTATTTTATTTCAGAAGACTAGCGCTTTTTAAATTGTGTGGTTTCAAATGGTGCTATTAAAATTAGTACAAGCCAATTATTTTTTCTTCTAATTAAAAAGAATGTAGTTAACATATTGAAACAAGTATGCTGAGCAGTAGGTAAATGAAAAACAATAATAAGAAAATATATAATTATTATTGTTTTATTATGTATTTTTTCTAAGTATGTGTATGATTGTTTTTATGTTTCTATGATTTTGTATTTCAATGTATGTTTATCGTAAAAGGCAATTAATGCCGTAAATAAATAAAATAAAATAGATTACTTAAATATTTTGTGTTATGAGAAATTGAATAGAAATTAATTAATTATTCAATTTAAAGAAGATTGCAATTGCATTAAGGCCAAGCAAAGAATATTTCAATCATTGTATTAAACCCAAACAAAGAATATTTCAATTATGGATTTCTTTGATATTAATAAATAAGATAAAAATATTTTTAATAAGCAAAGTTATGTCAATGCGTACCCCGATAGAAACGGGACGAAAACGCTAAGGGGGAAAGAAAAGAAAGAAAAGTTATGGATATAAATTTAATATGTTTTGACGTCGGATTGTTAAATGTACGTATATGGGTAATTATTCTATTTAATGTGTAAAATAAACAAAAATACCTGTCATTGAACATTTAATACTGAAATTTTTAATTGAATTTTTCCTTAAAACACGTGCTTCAACAAAGCGAAATGTGTGATGTACATCAATACTTTCTTATTTCTATGGGTTGTTATATGGAGCAATTTTATCGTTTTCAATATGTTTTTTTCTTTTCTTTTCAGGTATGTGTCGTCCTGTTCATATTTTAAGAGTTTCTACGAACGAAAGGCGAAGATTCAGGCAGAGCTTTGATGTCTGTATTTCGATCATCTGGCGTTTTCATAACACGTAATCTCATCAAAGGTATGTTTTCGAAAAAAAAAAACACCCTGTCTTCAGACATGATAAGCTTTTCATCTGTCCTCTTTCGATCTTTTTAATTTTATTTATACATTAGGTATATATTGTGCTATGATATGAAAGATTATATTTCTATCATAAATGGTCGCCATACTAAAAAAAACATTTGAATTTAAAAACATTTAATAGTGAAATATGCACAAAACAAGATTAAACTAGAATAAGAGCATTTAGCAATAATACATAGTTTTTATTATTATTATATTTATTAAGAGGGTGACTGCTGCCAACGTACCTATTTTTTCAATTTGATATACCATCATTATTACTAATCGAATCATTTTGAAAAAAATAACCTAGTTAGTTTGGATATTAATAAAGAGATATATTCCTTAACTTTTTGATTATGTTGTGTATATATTCTTGTAGGAAAATAATAAGCATACCCCGATTTTAGACATTTATCTTAAATTTCTAAAAAAATATAAGGTATAGAGCTATATTTTTTTTATAAATTAAAGAAGAACAAAATACCTGGAAAAATATATGACGTTGCATTAACGCATCAGGTTAAGTAAATAAACCAAAAAAACTTTTATTACGCAATGGCGCTGAATGGAAAATAAATGTTTTTTAGGTTTATTTACTAAACCTGAAACAGCAATGCAACGTCACATCATATTTTTCTAGATATTTTTGTCTTCTTTAATTTAAAAAAAATGTATTACTCTACGCCTTATAGTTTATTAAAAATATATGATAAACGTTGAAAATCGGGGTATGCCATTATTTTTCCACAAGAATTTATACAGAACATTATCAAAAAGTTAAGGTATATTTTTGTTTAATAATA
The DNA here is from genome assembly GCA_963576475.1 of Molanna angustata. Taxonomy (NCBI): domain Eukaryota; kingdom Metazoa; phylum Arthropoda; class Insecta; order Trichoptera; family Molannidae; genus Molanna; species Molanna angustata. The sequence goes on from OY754967.1 coordinate 42,433,988, forward strand.
TCCAAACTATCTAAATTATTTTTTCAAAACGATTTGATAAGAAATAATGATGGTATATCAAATTGAAAAATAGGTACGTTGGCAGCAGTCCCCCCCCTTAAAAAACATTATTTAAAATCAACGCAACAGACATTCACTGGTATTGTCCAAGTGTAATCTCACACACCAGTATTGTCTCACCTACAAAAGGCACTATATTCAGAATGGGTGGTGATCTTCATTGCTGAACTATGTGAGATGTCATTTTTTGCCTCTTGTATTTTCAATTATTCGACTCTTACGAGACACGATAATAAACGATAATAAAATAGAAATGAGTGAAACCCGGTGTTTCACAGCAAATATTAAATATATTTTATGTATTCAATAATAATTGTTGGAAAATAATGCGATATATTTTTTTAAATAATGTTATAATTTATGAAGATATTCGAAGTGTACCTGTCTCGCTCTATCGCATTCGTAATCACTGTCCGTACTCTAATTTTTAAAAATCGTAGTTTTAACGATCGATAGTATGATGTAACTATTTTTTTTTTACAAAAAATAGCATCCAATTGTATGAAAACATGCATCGTTCGGATGTGTAATAATATTTGTTTATACGTCCGTCCTTGCACCCCCGCGTCCCTCTTCGCCGCCCTGCACCCGTCTAAACTTAGATTCTTATTCTGGTCTTCTGTTTATGTCTAAACTTAACATTAAAAATCTTTTGGGCACCGTTACTTCGTCTAGATTTAGACGTTCAAAAATACTTAAAAAGTATCGGGCGTCCGATGTTTCTGGCTCAGTACGACCGCCGCACCGCACCGTGCGCCTTGGATTGGTGTCTGCTGTACTGAAAATACTCGTAATTACACCTCGTATTTCTGTATGGACTTCGGCACCTGGTGTTACACTTAACACTTTGCCCGACTGCGAGGAAAGAAACTCGAAAAAACAACGGAAGAATCCAGGAGAACGTCCCCGTCCTGCGCAGAGCTTGATGTAAAGAAAACAGGAAAGCATCAGGGGAAGAGGAGCCCAGAAAATAGCATAAAAGGCGTGACCATTTTTCAAAACATTTACAACTGTTGGTATCATGAAAACAGGAAAGCATGAACTGATCCAAGAGGAAGATCAATTATAGCTGATGAAGATCGATCATTCTGAAAGCTATCCATAAACAGACTCGATATACTTTTGTGTATCAGGAGCGCAGAAATGCAAAAAGCGCCACCATTTTTCAAAATATTCCAACTGTTGGCATCAATTATACAAGAAACTAAGGGGAATATTTATTCTTGTTTATGAAAAGATGATCACTTGGAAAAGCCACCTAAAAACGTATGATTGGAACTTTGAGTACCGGGAGTGCAGAAAGCGCAAGAGATATCGTGTCAATTCAATGATGCAGTCCTTCTTTTATTACTGTTCCAAAGATCTAACTCTTCCGTTTCGAGACGCAAGTTCTTCGAAAAATTCTGCTGACACGTGTTCCGTGTTCGATGCAACATCTTCGTCTAATGAAATGCACGGAACTGCCATTTCGAGTCTTTCTCAAGGCCGCCGAAGCTTTTTCCGCGACGTTTTTGATTCCGGTTGAGACGCGCGCTAATGGCTCCCAAGTTTTTTTGCAATTCATCGCTCTGAAGTAAGGCAATTGGATAGGAGTTGTCAGTTTGGGAGATTAATGTGACTGTGTGTGAGTGTGTATTTGTGATATGTCAATTTGGTGGTCCAATGTTGGCTTTAGTAAATCGTGGGCGGATGATTGACATAACTAAAATAAACAAGATTTAGTTCGCAGTTTCGTCACGTGGATTCTACGAGACTTCTGTCACTAGTAAGTCGATGTTTTTATTTATTTTATCTTTCATTCATTAACGATTTTTGGAAAGCCACGCCTTTTAAATACATTTAATTGCGAATGTTTTGTATGCAATTATTTGAATTGTGGGTTTTCTAATGTAAATAATACTGTTTGTTTACTGTTTTGTAGTAGTACAGTTATCTCCGCGTCTATCTAAGCTGTCAAAACTACGTGCGATAGGTCTAGTAGGTATCTGTAAGATATGTGCAATTCTTTAGAACAGGTTTTCTATGAATCATGATACCCGTTTAGAATAAAAAAAAATGAAAGTGCCTACTTAATATTTTAAAATAATTGAAAGAAATAAAAAATAAAATTTAAATTTTAAAATAAAATTTATATTTATTTTTTTGGATTTTAAATTTGATTTTTTTATATGTATTTTTATTTTATTCATACCCTCATAATATAAGCGATATAATTGGAGAATTATATTGCTTTTATAAATTGCATAAATATTTTCAGATATATCAGTTTTCAATTATATTTCATCGATTTTGTTATTATTTTTGGCTTTTGATAAATAAATATTTATCGAATTATAGAAATGTTTTGTATGTTCACATTATCGACAAGAATATTATTATATTATTATTTTTAACCGGAATATTTTTTATCATTATTAAGCCAGTTGCAGATCAAAAGCTAAGCTAAGTTAGTTTAGCTTGGCTCGCATAGCTGAGGTCATTTTTCGTGCTACCGGGTGTCTCAAAATAAAGTTTATATTTAGTGGATCGATTGAAAAAAAGTAAACCGTGTATCGAAAAAATGTTAATTAATTATTAAAGTACTCAATTTGAGAATTTATTTCTTAAAATAATATCGTCCAAATGTATACCTTCGCGTTCGCAGCACTCATTTAATCGAACAGTAAAATTACTTATGACGGCTCGGCAGGTGGACTCAGTGATGGCTACCATTTCGTGATGGATATTTTCTTTCAAATGCGCCAGGGAAGTCGGTTTGCTGGCCTAAAATTTAGATTTAGATAACCCCATAGGAAAAAGTCTATAGGGGTTAAATCAGGACTGCGTGGAGGCCAATTTATGTCACCTCTCCTGGAGATCAATTTGCCTGGGAAAGATGTATTGCTCGTGGCAGATATGTATTGGACGTGTGTGACGTTGCTCCGTCCTGCTGGAACCATGTTCTTTGGTTTTAGCCAGGAAAGTTTTGGAGCTCAGGCACCAAGAAGTCGTCTAACATCTCCACATAACGCTCTGAATACAAATATAGACTTTCTTTAGAGACACCTTGTAGCTCACATAGTTTGCGGTCTGCACACTTGTATGAAAAACTAACTTATCTTGGATTTTAGTTTCAAGTGGAGTAATTAGTTTAATTTATTACAGTGAACTTTGTTTATCGGCTTAGAATAGTGCTTTCACTTTTTTTCTATTATGTATCATCGTTTTTGGGTGTTACGCAAGAGCTAGGTAATCGAAAATACAACAGGCAAAATAACATCTCACAAAGTTCAGCAATGAGGTTTACTACCAATTTTTACTGTAGTGCCTTTTTAGGTGAGACGATACTAATGTGTGGGCATACACGCATGTGTTGTACTTCATTTTATAATGTTATGCATACCCCCACACCTGTCGCTGGTTTCCTCACATTGTGGGATGTGCCGTGATGGTATGAATGAACGAACTGTGTTACTTTATTAGAACGGTTTCAAAACATTTGGCTGTTTCTTCCTCAGGACAGTCGACAACTCTAAATATAAATTATAAGTATGTCTATTAGGGTGGGTCGAAAAAAAGTTTTTTTTTTAATTTCAAAACGCTTTAGTGCGGAAAAGTTGCCTATTGTATTGTGAAGAAAAACGCCATATTTTTTTTAAAAATCGGTTAACATCTTCCGTTCGCGCATCGTACTTAAAGTTTTGAAAAATTTCAAAAATCGCGCCTTTTTTGTAATTTTTTTAAGCAAATTAAAACTTTTAAAATTAACACCATTTATATTTTTATGCTTGTTTAATGGTTCAAATAATCTAAATAAATTTAATTTTTATTGATAATTTATTTTCTCGGTTTGCAAAACGTCTTTGAAAAAACATAAATTTATCATCTTTTTACGTTCATTATTCAATTCTTGGCTTGTGTTGCTAGAATAAAATCCTCATCTGCCTTCGAGGCTTTTCTGTCGATGTACTCGATTTGTATTCATCTTCATCATACTCTGAGTTTTCAATACTTCTTCTACGATGGCGCTACAGCCCAAATCGAGCCTTGTTCTCCGTTAACTTTCGCCTCCATCCCATCCTGTCCTCTGCTGCCACTTTTCAGCTCCTCTCCTGGAGAAGCTGAGCCGCATCCTTTCTGACCTCATCTTCCCACCGCAGCCTTAGTCTTCCTACCCTTTCAAGCAAGTTCTGCTTTATTTTATTCTAGCAACACAAGCCAAGAATTGAATAATGAACAAGTAAAAATCGTAAAAAGATGATAAATTTATGTTTTTTCAAAGACGTTTTGCAAACCGAGAAAATAAATTATCAATAAAAATTAAATTTATTTAGATTATTTGAACCATTAAACAAGCATAAAAATATAAATGGTGTTTATTTTAAAAGTTTTAACTTGCTTAAAAAAATTACAAAAAAGGCGCGATTTTTGAAATTTTTCAAAACTTTAGGTACGATGCGCTAACGGAAGATGTTAACCGATTTAAAAAAAAAATATGGCGTTTTTCTTCACATTACAATAGGCAACTTTTCCGCACTAAAGCGTTTTGAAATTAAAAAAAAACTTTTTTTCGACCCACCCTAATGTCTGATGATCTCAATGTCTTCTCGCTATTCTGAATGTTCATTATTTTATTTGACGTTTCCTTAGGCTCCGAATTTAGTATGCGCGGAGCAATTTGGTTAATTGCAGAAGATGTACGAAAATAGTTTTAAGATCTGATACTTATAGCATTTGCGGTATCATAGTTGTATTAATATTCCCGTGTATTAGAATCATAACAACAACATAAAGTGCTATTGTACAAAATTTATGTGTGTAAGAATTCTAACAACAACATTATATACTGATATTGTACAAAATTCATGTGTGTAAGAATTGTAACAACAACATATACTGATATTGTACAAAATTCATGTGTGTAAGAATTGTAACAACAACATATACTGATATTGTACAAAATTCATGTGTGTAAAAATTGTAACAACAACATATACTGATATTGTACAAAATTCATGTGTGTAAGAATTGTAACAACAACATATACTGATATTGTACAAAATTCATGTGTGTAAGAATTATAAAAACAACAAAGTGATATTGTACAAAATTCATGTGTGTAAGAATTATAACAACATAAAGTGATATTGTACATAATTCATGTGTAAAATAATTATAACAACTACATATACTGATATTGTAAAAAATTCATGTGTGTAAGAATTATAAAAACAACAAAGTGATATTGTACAAAATTCATGTGTGTAAGAATTATAACAACATAAAGTGATATTGTACATAATTCATGTGTAAAATAATTATAACAACTACATATACTGATATTGTACAAAATTCATGTGTGTAAGAATTGTAACAACAACATATACTGATATTGTACAAAATTCATGTGTGTAAGAATTATAAAAACAACAAAGTGATATTGTACAAAATTCATGTGTGTAAGAATTATAACAACATAAAGTGATATTGTACATAATTCATGTGTAAAATAATTATAACAACTACATATACTGATATTGTACAAAATTCATGTGTGTAAGAATTGTAACAACAACATATACTGATATTGTACAAAATTCATGTGTGTAAGAATTGTAACAACAACATATACTGATATTGTACAAAATTCATGTGTGTAAGAATTGTAACAACAACATATACTGATATTGTACAAAATTCATGTGTGTAAGAATTGTAACAACAACATATACTGATATTGTACAAAATTCATGTGTGTAAGAATTGTAACAACAACATATACTGATATTGTACAAAATTCATGTGTGTAAGAATTATAAAAACAACAAAGTGATATTGTACAAAATTCATGTGTGTAAGAATTATAACAACATAAAGTGATATTGTACATAATTCATGTGTAAAATAATTATAACAACTACATATACTGATATTGTACAAAATTCATGTGTGTAAGAATTATAAAAACAACAAAGTGATATTGTACAAAATTCATGTGTGTAAGAATTATAACAACATAAAGTGATATTGTACATAATTCATGTGTAAAATAATTATAACAACTACATATACTGATATTGTACAAAATTCATGTGTGTAAGAATTATAAAAACAACAAAGTGATATTGTACAAAATTCATGTGTGTAAGAATTATAACAACATAAAGTGATATTGTACATAATTCATGTGTAAAATAATTATAACAACTACATATACTGATATTGTACAAAATTCATGTGTGTAAGAATTGTAACAACAACATATACTGATATTGTACAAAATTCATGTGTGTAAGAATTGTAACAACAACATATACTGATATTGTACAAAATTCATGTGTGTAAGAATTGTAACAACAACATATACTGATATTGTACAAAATTCATGTGTGTAAGAATTGTAACAACAACATATACTGATATTGTACAAAATTCATGTGTGTAAGAATTATAAAAACAACAAAGTGATATTGTACAAAATTCATGTGTGTAAGAATTATAACAACATAAAGTGATATTGTACATAATTCATGTGTAAAATAATTATAACAACTACATATACTGATATTGTACAAAATTCATGTGTGTAAGAATTATAAAAACATCATATACCTACAGGTTTTTTTATTAAACACAAACCACTTTTTTAGTTATTTTTAAAAGTCTACCGGTTTCGAAGCAACTGCTTATAACTAACTTTCTAACCTCAGGACTGATTATAACTAACTTTCTACTTTCTACGATTGTGTGTTACTTTTGTTGCAAAGTGGGAGTAGAGGGGGTGAGGGGGTGGTAATGGGGGCGGGGTCAATTTATCCAATGGAAACATATTTATGAGTGGACTATTTGTTAAAATTTGGTTATTTATAATATGTTCACCTTTGTTTATTGCTTTCCTAATTTCTAAAGCTTCTAAATTATCTAATCTATGACCCTGTTTGTGAACGTGTAAAATTTGAAACGCAGTATTATTATCGAAACTATGATTATTTTCTATGATATGATCTGCGAATTCCGAAAAGTTATTATTTTTTAGGCATCGTATATTTCTTTAATTCGCGTTTCAAAGTTTCTCCCTGTTTTACCTATGTAGAAAGCGGTGCATTCGTTACACGTTAACTTATATACGCCCGATTTACTATTTTTATCACATTCATCTTTTGAATTGACTAAATATTTGCCTATTGAGTTACGTGTATAAAAAGCCGGTATAATATTAGAAGGTAAATGTTTTGAAATACTGTTAGACCAATTATCAATAAATAAAATTCTACGGTATGTTTTTTCGTTAATATTTGGTTGACTGTATAAGAATTTGTTTGTTGTTACCTGTTTTTGTTTTTTTATTTAAAATTCGGTCTACCAATTGACAAGAATAACCGTTTTTTATCGCTATTTGTTTTATGTTGTTCAGTTCAGATTGAAAATTTTTAATTGACAATGGGACGGATATTAATCGATGGATCATTGAGTGGAACGCCGCGTGTTTGTGCGAAATAGGATGGTTTGAAGTACTGTGAATTATGATATCGGAATATGTTGGTTTTCTATAAATATTTAAGTCTATTTTATTATCTTTTAATGTTAGTGTGAGATCTAGAAAATTTAATGATGAATCAACAGTAAACTGAATATTTGGGTGGAATGAGTTTATATGATTCAAAAAAGACTGTAGTTGTCTAAGTGTACCTAACCAGACACAAAAAACATCGTCCACATATCTTTTCCATAGTAAAACATATTTTAAAAGTGGTGAATTACTTTGAAATATTATTTTTTCTAAATTATCCACAAACATATCAGCAAAAACTGGACTCGTTGGAGCACCCATTGGTAAACCTCCTTTTTGTTGATAAATAACATTATTAAACTGAAAGTAATTTTGATTTAAACAAATGTTTATTAACCGCATCAGGTCATTCTTTAAATCATCGGTCAAATCTGATTTATTCAATATATCACTAATTATTTGTTTGCTTTCTTCAACGGGAATGTTCGTGAACAAGTTAACAATATCAAAGGAAACCAATTTCGCATTACTCTACTAATTGTTGGGAATTTTTAATGGTGTATTGAGATTGAAAAATATTTGTTTGATTTATGACCTGAATAATTTTTGAACCTAATTTAAATGAAGGGGAACTACACGATGAAACTACTGGTCTAATGGGTTTTTCCTGTTTTATGTATTTTTATAAGACCATATAATTTTGTTTTGGATTCATTAAGACAACCTGTTTTTTATTATATTGATTATTGAATATTACACTTTTACAGTCTTCAACTGCACTTTTTATTTTCTGTTGAAAGTTTGCTGTGGGATCCTTTGGTAGAATTGTAAAATTTTCATTATTAAGAAAGTTTTGAACTTATTATCATATTCACTTTTGTTCATAATAATCACTGTGTTGCCTTTATCCGCTCTTGTTAAAGTTAACTGTTCTTGTCTGATGTCACTGCGAATCTGTTTTATAATCTTCAGTTCACGATTCTTTTGTATCGAATCCATATTGTATTTATCTTTTAACTAGTGATCGCCCAGTGGTCGAAATTCGACCGTAATTCATTAAAAAGAATATTAAAAAAAAAAAAATGAATAGGTCCTTGTTAAACAAGTACATATACATCTCCCTACATTCCCTAAACTAAGCTTAAATGCTTGTGCTATAAGTGAACGAGATCGGTCGAGGCAAGATTCGAACTCGCGACCACTGGATTACTAAACCCAGCGCGCTAACCGCTCTGCCATCGACCCATCTAAACTCCCTTCCCTCCCGTCCCTTCAGTACCTCCCGTCCCTTCCCTTCATTACCTCCCGTCCCTTCAGTAAGTTAAAAAATTATAACGAAGAAGAAGATAAAAGATTAAATCCAGAAACCTGCGAAGAGATGGAAGGAAAATTGAAACTTCTCCCAGGATAGTCCACATTCACAGGTAAAATGACCTGGTACCCGATGAAGAAGAAGAAGAAGAAAAATGTTTTAATCCAGAAACCATCCCGGGCATACGCACGACAATTCACCAAAGTTTCACTGCAATCGGATGAACGGTTTCCAGGATAGTCCACCTTCATAGATAAAATGACTTAATATTCGATGATGAAGAAGAAGAAGAAATTCTTTTTAATCTAGGAACCATCCCGGGCATACGCTCAATACTTCATCAAAGTTTCATTGCAATCGGATGAACGGTTCCCAGGATAGTCCACCTTCATAGGTAAAATGACCTAATACCCGATGAAGAAGAAGAAGAAGAAATTTTTTTATGATCCAGAAACCATCCCTGGTATACTCTCGACAATTCACCAAAGTTTCATAGCAATCGGATGAATGGTTTAGGAGCGCATTCAACACATGCATATATGAGTACATAGGTACATACAAACATTCAAATTTATAATATAGATATCATGTTTTCATCAAGGAACACAGTTTTCTCTTCATGTATTGCAAGTCAATTTTATAAATGAAATTATTGTGTAACTACCATTTATATTGTTTCACAGTAGGTAGGTATACAAATATGTATTTTCCTTTAAAATGTTCTTATATTTGAATTTAAACAACTGCGCATGCGCCGTAAATACCACAATGACATTTTAAATGGAACATAGATCATGAAATAAAATAATCCTACCTCGGTTATTTGAATATTTTGGACACACTTTTCATTCTACGCGGGTACATTAAAGTTAAGTTTCCCCTCTCTTTACCGATCTATAGAACACAATCAATGGTTTGGTGTGAAATATTTTTTATTTGAATTAATTTATTAACAACGCATATTATATATTAATATTATTTTTCTGCAGTCCTCTTACGTATAAACTTTAGGTATGCCAAATCTCAAAGTCCTCCGTGCGCCCATTTATCCGGAAATTCTACTTAACGTTTTCGCTTCACGTATTAATATATAGATATTTCTGCACATTTGTATTGAAAGGATAACGGTTGTTTGTACAGGGATGTTTCAATGTCGACTGCCAAATTTTCTATTGTTGCGTTTATTGTATTATTGTCGTAATTGATGTTGTATTTTAGTCCTTTTTCAAGAAGCTATAGTTGATCATGGTTGAAGCTATGGTTTGATAAAATCACCCTGAAAATGATTTCCTTCTCAAATTCCACAACACCAATTGCTCTAATGAATGTAACGAGTGTGATTTAGTATCTAGAGCTGACAACATAAAATATTTAGGAATTCACATTGACACTCAATTAAAATGGGGTAAACAAATAGATAATTTGACGAAAAGACTTAGAAACCAAATGTCTCACCTATGGAATGATTGCCTGGGGAGGAGCCTATGACAGTCATATACTTTCATTGGGGAGGCTCCAGAAGAAAATTATTAAATTAATATATAAAAAACCTCTAAGGTTCCCTAGTGATGAATTGTTCCAACTGAGTGGATTGAGTGACTTGCGTAGGCTTTATATATTGCAATGTACTAAATTTATCAAACAGAAACCACAAGCTTTTGTGCAGGCGTCATATAAAGATTGCAGAGTTAGCGCGAGGCTGGGAAACCAATTTAGACCTCCCATCTGCAAAACTAGATTTTTTCAACGATTTCCGCCTTTCGTTGCTCCAAAAGTATATAACATCCTGCCATCTTTATTGAAGCAACATAAAAGTTACCTGACCTTCCTGAAACATTTTAAACTGTGGCTTAAAACAGCTAACCCAAATGATTATCTATTGTAATTTTTTATTCTTTGTTTTATGCAGTACTTGTGGTGTTGCAACCTTTTTGTATCTTTTAGTATTTTTTTATTTTTGTCTTACATTTTTTATTATGTTGCATTTTTTTTGTAATGTGTAAATATCTACATAGTGAGTAGGTATATAAAAATGTATAAGGGCATCAAAGAAACGAACCACAGTTATAGAATTGGTGTCGGCTAACATTTAGTTAAACCGCGCGACTTGTGTGTTTTATGTGGATATTATGTACCTACTTAAACATACAACATTTTAAAGGGTATATTTTTTATTTTTATTTTTAATATTTATGTTTAATTAAAAATTAATTAAATATGCACTGTAGATTATAGATATATTTCATTTTTTTTTATCATTTTGTAATACCCACAAACAGGCGTTGCCTGGTGGGATTTCTCTTGTTTATATTATATTGTCTAATTATCATGTCATATTATGTAAGTTTTTATAAGTTATATATTTCTGTAAACTCCTTTATGTTATTTGTTTTTGTCTTCTTATGCATATAATGTTTTGTTATAAGAGAAATAAAGAAATTATTATTAACACGTGGATAGAACTTGGGGGTATTCTCAATGTTTGCCTTATTAGATATCAAATTTTTGCATTGTTGTTCACGGAGAGATTTCAATTTTTACTTTATTGTATTTCGTTTATTGAACGCTTCTCTGCTTGCCAAGTCTACTCGGTGTAGTACCTATATGTACTAATTCTACATGTATATGTAAAACTTTGATCAATATTTTTAATTTGTTTCTTTCCATGAATGCACTTTTTAGATCTTCTTTTAGCCACGCCATTTTTGCTTTATTTTCGGATTTTTTATAGTTGTAATTATTTGAAGATTTTTTAAATTTTGAATTAATGTATTTAGGAAACACTTTATAATGTTAACATATCTGGTAAAAGTTTATATTTAAACACACAATCCTGTATTTCGTTGAGAGTTTTTTGTACATTTTTTCTTTAGTAGCCGTACTCGCTATCACAATATTATTAATACATAATTTCTGTATTAACTTTGTGGTACATTTTTAAAAAAACTTAACACAAATCACTTTGTTTACACCACTTTTTGAGTTATTTTTAAATGTCTACCGGTTTCGAAGTAACTCAAAAACCGGTAGACTTTTAAAAATAACTCAAAAAGTGTGTTTTTTAAAAATGTACCACAAAGTTAATACAGTAATTATTAATAATATACTGATATTGTTTATACAACATATTTTATCTGTTTCTATATTTTTATCTGATTCTTTTTATACAAATGTTGTTATCTACTGTGTATTATTTTTAAGAAAAAAGAATCAGCCATTATACGAGTAATATGACATAATATGTATGTGTGGCTGTGGCTGACCATTAAATAAAAAAAAATACAAATTCTTTCGAGACCTGTGCGAGACACCGTCACCATCATGTATAAGGAATGTTGCTTTCATTGTTTTCAAATAAACCAACTTCTCAATAGGTGGCGTTACAAATAAACCAACTTCTCAATAGGTGGCGTTACAAATAAACCAACTTCTCAATAGGTGGCGTTACAAATAAACCAACTTCTCAATAGGTGGCGTTACAAAAAAGGTTTCTTCGTTACTTCTCCCTTATCAATGAAAAATTACATTGATAAGGGAACTCAATAGGCATAATTGGTGAACGTTGCGCAAGCGCATAAAGTGATCACGTGGACCAGCGGATGACAGGTCGTAAGCCTTGTAGGTGCCTTGAGTTCCTCTTTCTTCTATGATATCCCAACTTCGTCTCTATTGAGATGTTAAAAGTTTGTCAGTAAAAATGTAATAAAAAATATTATTTATGTGTCAACGGTATTCACAATCGTTTTATAAATGAATAGAAAAAAAAACACTAAGGAAGTATTTACATTTCAGTTAACAAAATATATCTGATATTTTGAAGTTTGTATTTGTTTGTACATAGTAAAGACATTGTTGTGTTTATTTTACATTTAAAAATCACGTGATATTCTTTCTTTGATATCCTTTTTCTTTTATTTCTATGGTTTGATGTCAAGGGACATGGCAATTACACATTTTTTAACCAAAAAAATACATTTAGAATCATGTTTGTTTTCGATCAAAGCCTTTTTTACGCTTTGTACTCTCAAGTCCGACATTCTGACAAGGGTCAGTGCGAATAAATATTATCGTTATGCGTGAAATAATAATATTAGGACTTTTGGAATTCATTTAATGGCCTTTTTTCTACAATTTGGTATTTTCTTTGATATGGTTCCATTTTCATAAACTGTTTCGGGAAATTTTTCAGAATGGTGTATTTTAGTAGATACATGTTTAACCATAGAACTACATAGATAATCTAAGTGTGATAAAAAAATGAAAAATCAACAATATCACATATTTGTAATAAGTATGGAATAAATATGGAACATTTTAGTAAGTATCAGGTAGGTACCTACATATAGGTACCAAAGTTCAATAAATTTGAATTTGATTCATAACAAATTCCCAGTAGCATTCTGTATAACCATGGAAACGAAATATAATAATAGGAAGGTCGAATCTTTTAGTACTTTTTGTTCCCGGTAGATTCTGCTAGTTCGATCTATTTGTTCATATACTAGTTGCATGTAACACATGAGATCCAACTGTCGATAGCGATAGTATGTATAGTTGAAGAATATGTACAAAACTATAAACCCATAGATACAAATTATTGAATATTTTCAGATATTTTGTTTTCTATACAACATATGTAGGTATGTATGTCAAGATAGGATAGTATGGAGGAAGATCCTTTTTCCTACCCAGAATATGCAAATAGCATGATGGTATGTATGTTTGGAGATGAAGTATCAAACTATTTAGTCTTCTTACATATTGTGTATAGGCGACTGCCATACAAAATGTATGAAGCGATGTCGTCACTAAATTCAATTTTTAAAAAAATTGTTAAAAAAAAATTGAGATCTTCTACTACAATGCTGATATTTTTTATAGAAAATTAAATTATCTAGTTGGGGTGTTTCGGCTTTTTTCGATAATTGTAAAAGTTTTGGAAATATAGGCAGTTAAACTCATAAATTTATCATAAAAAAAATATTTTTCTTAATAAAAAATGTTTGAGAAACCCTGGAATTTTTTTGAAAAAACTAATTTGAGATTTTGTATTTGTCTATGTTTGTACCAATTTTCAGCGTTCTAGCGTTTATGGTTTCTGAGATATATGGAAAAATAAAATAAAAATTCAAAAGTTGATAACCCCTGACTGAAACAAAAATTTAAAATTCCGAGTATAAAAGTTTTGTAGGCCTGTAACTGTTTATATATTCTGAAATTTTAGGCTCTGTAAATTGAGCGGATCAAAAGTTATAAGGGGGGGACGGACACACACACACACACACAGACACACAGACACCTAGACACACACACACACACACAGACACACGAAATGTTCTACTCCGAATTCTGAGTAAATCCGTGTATGGAACATATATGCTGCGAAGCCTCTAAGTTGGTGTTTTTTGACTTCAAATTTGGAAAAGCCGTGAAAAAAGTAGACCTCTCCATACAATTCTCGCGTATTCTGGCTTGATACATTGTCGATATGTTAAGAGAACAAAGTTCTCCTGAACAAATCGACAGTTGGATTAAACTAGTTGCATGTAACACATGAGATCCAACTGTCGACAGCGATAGTATGTATAGTTGAAAAATAAGTACCAAACCCATAAATACAAATTATTTATTATTTTATTGTACCTAGGTAGTCAAGATAGGATAGTATGGAGGTCAGTCTTTTTTTCCTACCCGGAATATGAAAACAGCATGATGGTATATGTATATTGTATGTTTAGAGATGAAGTATCAAACTATTAAGTCTTCTTTGATATTGTGTTTAGGTGACTACCATACAAATTGTATGAAGCGATGTCGTCACTAAATTCAATTTTATAAAAATTGTTAAAAAAAATTTGAGATGTACTGCTACAATGTTAATATTTTTTATATAAAATTAAATTATCTAGTTGGGGTGTTTCGGCTTTTTTCGATATTTAAAAAAAAATGGAAATATAGGCAGTTAAACTCATAAATTTATCTTAAAAAAAATACTTTTCTTAATAAAAAATGTTTGAGAAACCCTGGAATTTTTTTGAAAAAACTAATTTGAGATTTTGTATTTGTCTATGTTTATACCAATTTTCAGCGTTCTAGCTTTTATGGTTTCTGAGATATAGGGAAAAATAAAATAAAAATTCAAAAGTTGATAACCCCTGACTGAAACAAAAATTCAAAATTCCGAGTATAAAAGTTTTGTAGGCCTGTAACTGTTTATATATTCTGAAATTTTAGGCTCTGTAAATTGAGCGGATCAAAAGTTATAAGGGGGGGACGGACACACACACACAGACATACACACACACAGACAGACACAGACACACACACAGACACACGAAATGTTCTACTCCGAATTCTGAGTAAATCCGTGTATGGAACATATATGCTGCGAAGCCTCTAAGTTGGTGTTTTTTGACTTCAAAGTTGGAAAAGCCGTGAAAAAAGTAGACCTCTCCATACAATTCTCGCGTATTCTGGCTTGATACATTGTCGATATGTTAAGAGAACAAAGTTCTCCTGAACAAATCGACAGTTGGAATATTCATCTCTTCAGTCTTAATTCGGAAAATAAACAATTAATACATGTACGGTGTTTAAATCAAACTAGTTGCATGTAACACATGAGATCCAACTGTCGATAGCGATAGTATGTATAGTTGAAGAATATGTACCAAACTATAAACCCATAGATACAAATTATTGAATATTTTCAGATATTTTGTTTTCTATACAACATATGTAGGTATGTATGTCAAGATAGGATAGTATGGAAGACGATCCTTTTTCCTACCCAGAATATGCAAATTGCATGATGGTATGTATGTATGTTTGGAGATGAAGTAACAAACTATTAAGTCTTCTTACATATTGTGTATAGGCGACTGCCATACAAAATGTATGAAGCGATGTCGTCACTAAATTCAATTTTTAAAAAAAATGTTAAAAAAAAATTGAGATCTTCTACTACAATGTTAATATTTTTTATAGAAAATTAAATTATCTAGTTGGGGTGTTTCGGCTTTTTTCGATAATTGTAAAAGTTTTGGAAATATAGGCAGTTAAACTCATAAATTTATCATAAAAAAAATATTTTTCTTAATAAAAAATGTTTGAGAAACCCTGGAATTTTTTTGAAAAAATTAATTTGAGATTTTGTATTTGTCTATGTTTGTACCAATTTTCAGCGTTCTACCGTTTATGGTTTCTGAGATATATGGAAAAATAAAATAAAAATTCAAAAGTTGATAACCCCTGACTGAAACAAAAATTCAAAATTCCGAGTATAAAAGTTTTGTAGGCCTGTAACTGTTTATATATTCTGAAATTTTGGGCTCTGTAAATTGAGCGGATCAAAAGTTATAAGGGGGGGACGGACACACAGACACACAGACACACACACACAGACACACACACACACAGACACACACACACACAGACACACGAAATGTTCTACTCCGAATTCTGAGTAAATCCGTGTATGGAACATATATGCTGCGAAGCCTCTAAGTTGGTGTTTTTTGACTTCAAAGTTGGAAAAGCCGTGAAAAAAGTAGACCTCTCCATACAATTCTCGCGTATTCTGGCTTGATACATTGTCGATATGTTAAGAGAACAAAGTTCTCCTGAACAAATCGACAGTTGGATTATTATTAGGTATTTTAAACACTTCCTTGCACCCTGCGTAGTTAGGTACTATATTTATCCATATGGAAATTTATTCCAACTAACCAGTGTTTCCAGCGCAGAGAATTACAATGCTAACTTTATGAGGCAAATTTGAGGCGGTTTTTTAAAAACTAGTTGCATGTAACACATGAGATCCAACTGTCGATAGCGATAGTATGTATAGTTGACGAATATGTACCAAACTATAAACCCATAAATAAAAATTATTGAATATTTTCAGATATTTTGTTTTCTATACAACATATATTATGTAGGTATGTATGTCAAGATAGGATAGTTTGGAGGAAGTTCCTTTTTTCCTACCCAGAATATGCAAATAGCATGATGGTATGTATGTATGTTTGGAGATGAAGTATCAAACTATTAAGTCTTCTTACATATTGTGTATAGGCGACTGCCATACAAAATGTATGAAGCGATGTCGTCACTAAATTCAATTTTTAAAAAAATTGTTAAAAAAAAATTGAGATCTTCTACAACAATGTTAATATTTTTTATAGAAAATTAAATTATCTAGTTGGGGTGTTTCGGCTTTTTTTGATAATTGTAAAAGTTTTGGAAATATAGGCAGTTAAACTCATAAATTTATCATAAAAAAAATATTTTTCTTAATAAAAAATGTTTGAGAAACCCTGGAATTTTTTTGAAAAAACTCATTTGAGATTTTGTATTTGTCTATGTTTGTACCAATTTTCAGCGTTCTAGCGTTTATGGTTTCTGAGATATATGGAAAAATAAAATAAAAATTCAAAAGTTGATAACCCCTGACTGAAACAAAAATTCAAAATTCCGAGTATAAAAGCTTTGTAGGCCTGTAACTGTTTATATATTCTGAAATTTTAGGCTCTGTAAATTGAGCGGATCAAAAGTTATAAGGGGGGGACGGACACACAGACACACACACAGACACACACACACACACAGACACACACACAGACACACACACACACAGACACACGAAATGTTCTACTCCGAATTCTGAGTAAATCCGTGTATGGAACATATATGCTGCGAAGCCTCTAAGTTGGTGTTTTTTGACTTCAAAGTTGGAAAAGCCGTGAAAAAAGTAGACCTCTCCATACAATTCTCGCGTATTCTGGCTTGATACATTGTCGATATGTTAAGAGAACAAAGTTCTCCTGAACAAATCGACAGTTGGATTAAGTAGAATATTTACTAGTTGCATGTAACACATGAGATCCAACTGTCGATAGCGATAGTATGTATAGTTGAAGAATATGTACCAAACTATAAACCCATAAATAAAAATTATTGAATATTTTCAGATATTTTGTTTTCTATACAACATATATTATGTAGGTATGTATGTCAAGATAGGATAGTTTGGAGGAAGTTCCTTTTTTCCTACCCAGAATATGCAAATAGCATGATGGTATGTATGTATGTTTGGAGATGAAGTATCAAACTATTAAGTCTTCTTACATATTGTGTATAGGCGACTGCCATACAAAATGTATGAAGCGATGTCGTCACTAAATCCAATTTTTAAAAAAATTGTTAAAAAAAAATTGAGATCTTCTACAACAATGTTAATATTTTTTATAGAAAATTAAATTATCTAGTTGGGGTGTTTCGGCTTTTTTTGATAATTGTAAAAGTTTTGGAAATATAGGCAGTTAAACTCATAAATTTATCATAAAAAAAATATTTTTCTTAATAAAAAATGTTTGAGAAACCCTGGAATTTTTTTGAAAAAATTAATTTGAGATTTTGTATTTGTCTATGTTTGTACCAATTTTCAGCGTTCTACCGTTTATGGTTTCTGAGATATATGGAAAAATAAAATAAAAATTCAAAAGTTGATAACCCCTGACTGAAACAAAAATTCAAAATTCCGAGTATAAAAGTTTTGTAGGCCTGTAACTGTTTATATATTCTGAAATTTTGGGCTCTGTAAATTGAGCGGATCAAAAGTTATAAGGGGGGGACGGACACACAGACACACAGACACACACACACAGACACACACACACAGACACACACACACACACAGACACACGAAATGTTCTACTCCGAATTCTGAGTAAATCCGTGTATGGAACATATATGCTGCGAAGCCTCTAAGTTGGTGTTTTTTGACTTCAAAGTTGGAAAAGCCGTGAAAAAAGTAGACCTCTCCATACAATTCTCGCGTATTCTGGCTTGATACATTGTCGATATGTTAAGAGAACAAAGTTCTCCTGAACAAATCGACAGTTGGAATATTCATCTCTTCAGTCTTAATTCGGAAAATAAACAATTAATACATGTACGGTGTTTAAATCAAACTAGTTGCATGTAACACATGAGATCCAACTGTCGATAGCGATAGTATGTATAGTTGAAGAATATGTACCAAACTATAAACCCATAGATACAAATTATTGAATATTTTCAGATATTTTGTTTTCTATACAACATATGTAGGTATGTATGTCAAGATAGGATAGTATGGAAGACGATCCTTTTTCCTACCCAGAATATGCAAATTGCATGATGGTATGTATGTATGTTTGGAGATGAAGTAACAAACTATTAAGTCTTCTTACATATTGTGTATAGGCGACTGCCATACAAAATGTATGAAGCGATGTCGTCACTAAATTCAATTTTTAAAAAAAATGTTAAAAAAAAATTGAGATCTTCTACTACAATGTTAATATTTTTTATAGAAAATTAAATTATCTAGTTGGGGTGTTTCGGCTTTTTTCGATAATTGTAAAAGTTTTGGAAATATAGGCAGTTAAACTCATAAATTTATCATAAAAAAAATATTTTTCTTAATAAAAAATGTTTGAGAAACCCTGGAATTTTTTTGAAAAAATTAATTTGAGATTTTGTATTTGTCTATGTTTGTACCAATTTTCAGCGTTCTACCGTTTATGGTTTCTGAGATATATGGAAAAATAAAATAAAAATTCAAAAGTTGATAACCCCTGACTGAAACAAAAATTCAAAATTCCGAGTATAAAAGTTTTGTAGGCCTGTAACTGTTTATATATTCTGAAATTTTGGGCTCTGTAAATTGAGCGGATCAAAAGTTATAAGGGGGGGACGGACACACAGACACACAGACACACACACACAGACACACACACACACAGACACACACACACACAGACACACGAAATGTTCTACTCCGAATTCTGAGTAAATCCGTGTATGGAACATATATGCTGCGAAGCCTCTAAGTTGGTGTTTTTTGACTTCAAAGTTGGAAAAGCCGTGAAAAAAGTAGACCTCTCCATACAATTCTCGCGTATTCTGGCTTGATACATTGTCGATATGTTAAGAGAACAAAGTTCTCCTGAACAAATCGACAGTTGGATTATTATTAGGTATTTTAAACACTTCCTTGCACCCTGCGTAGTTAGGTACTATATTTATCCATATGGAAATTTATTCCAACTAACCAGTGTTTCCAGCGCAGAGAATTACAATGCTAACTTTATGAGGCAAATTTGAGGCGGTTTTTTAAAAACTAGTTGCATGTAACACATGAGATCCAACTGTCGATAGCGATAGTATGTATAGTTGACGAATATGTACCAAACTATAAACCCATAAATAAAAATTATTGAATATTTTCAGATATTTTGTTTTCTATACAACATATATTATGTAGGTATGTATGTCAAGATAGGATAGTTTGGAGGAAGTTCCTTTTTTCCTACCCAGAATATGCAAATAGCATGATGGTATGTATGTATGTTTGGAGATGAAGTATCAAACTATTAAGTCTTCTTACATATTGTGTATAGGCGACTGCCATACAAAATGTATGAAGCGATGTCGTCACTAAATTCAATTTTTAAAAAAATTGTTAAAAAAAAATTGAGATCTTCTACAACAATGTTAATATTTTTTATAGAAAATTAAATTATCTAGTTGGGGTGTTTCGGCTTTTTTTGATAATTGTAAAAGTTTTGGAAATATAGGCAGTTAAACTCATAAATTTATCATAAAAAAAATATTTTTCTTAATAAAAAATGTTTGAGAAACCCTGGAATTTTTTTGAAAAAACTCATTTGAGATTTTGTATTTGTCTATGTTTGTACCAATTTTCAGCGTTCTAGCGTTTATGGTTTCTGAGATATATGGAAAAATAAAATAAAAATTCAAAAGTTGATAACCCCTGACTGAAACAAAAATTCAAAATTCCGAGTATAAAAGCTTTGTAGGCCTGTAACTGTTTATATATTCTGAAATTTTAGGCTCTGTAAATTGAGCGGATCAAAAGTTATAAGGGGGGGACGGACACACAGACACACACACAGACACACACACACACACAGACACACACACAGACACACACACACACAGACACACGAAATGTTCTACTCCGAATTCTGAGTAAATCCGTGTATGGAACATATATGCTGCGAAGCCTCTAAGTTGGTGTTTTTTGACTTCAAAGTTGGAAAAGCCGTGAAAAAAGTAGACCTCTCCATACAATTCTCGCGTATTCTGGCTTGATACATTGTCGATATGTTAAGAGAACAAAGTTCTCCTGAACAAATCGACAGTTGGATTAAGTAGAATATTTACTAGTTGCATGTAACACATGAGATCCAACTGTCGATAGCGATAGTATGTATAGTTGAAGAATATGTACCAAACTATAAACCCATAAATAAAAATTATTGAATATTTTCAGATATTTTGTTTTCTATACAACATATATTATGTAGGTATGTATGTCAAGATAGGATAGTTTGGAGGAAGTTCCTTTTTTCCTACCCAGAATATGCAAATAGCATGATGGTATGTATGTATGTTTGGAGATGAAGTATCAAACTATTAAGTCTTCTTACATATTGTGTATAGGCGACTGCCATACAAAATGTATGAAGCGATGTCGTCACTAAATCCAATTTTTAAAAAAATTGTTAAAAAAAAATTGAGATCTTCTACAACAATGTTAATATTTTTTATAGAAAATTAAATTATCTAGTTGGGGTGTTTCGGCTTTTTTTGATAATTGTAAAAGTTTTGGAAATATAGGCAGTTAAACTCATAAATTTATCATAAAAAAAATATTTTTCTTAATAAAAAATGTTTGAGAAACCCTGGAATTTTTTTGAAAAAATTAATTTGAGATTTTGTATTTGTCTATGTTTGTACCAATTTTCAGCGTTCTACCGTTTATGGTTTCTGAGATATATGGAAAAATAAAATAAAAATTCAAAAGTTGATAACCCCTGACTGAAACAAAAATTCAAAATTCCGAGTATAAAAGTTTTGTAGGCCTGTAACTGTTTATATATTCTGAAATTTTGGGCTCTGTAAATTGAGCGGATCAAAAGTTATAAGGGGGGGACGGACACACAGACACACAGACACACACACACAGACACACACACACACAGACACACACACACACAGACACACGAAATGTTCTACTCCGAATTCTGAGTAAATCCGTGTATGGAACATATATGCTGCGAAGCCTCTAAGTTGGTGTTTTTTGACTTCAAAGTTGGAAAAGCCGTGAAAAAAGTAGACCTCTCCATACAATTCTCGCGTATTCTGGCTTGATACATTGTCGATATGTTAAGAGAACAAAGTTCTCCTGAACAAATCGACAGTTGGATTATTATTAGGTATTTTAAACACTTCCTTGCACCCTGCGTAGTTAGGTACTATATTTATCCATATGGAAATTTATTCCAACTAACCAGTGTTTCCAGCGCAGAGAATTACAATGCTAACTTTATGAGGCAAATTTGAGGCGGTTTTTTAAAAACTAGTTGCATGTAACACATGAGATCCAACTGTCGATAGCGATAGTATGTATAGTTGACGAATATGTACCAAACTATAAACCCATAAATAAAAATTATTGAATATTTTCAGATATTTTGTTTTCTATACAACATATATTATGTAGGTATGTATGTCAAGATAGGATAGTTTGGAGGAAGTTCCTTTTTTCCTACCCAGAATATGCAAATAGCATGATGGTATGTATGTATGTTTGGAGATGAAGTATCAAACTATTAAGTCTTCTTACATATTGTGTATAGGCGACTGCCATACAAAATGTATGAAGCGATGTCGTCACTAAATTCAATTTTTAAAAAAATTGTTAAAAAAAAATTGAGATCTTCTACAACAATGTTAATATTTTTTATAGAAAATTAAATTATCTAGTTGGGGTGTTTCGGCTTTTTTTGATAATTGTAAAAGTTTTGGAAATATAGGCAGTTAAACTCATAAATTTATCATAAAAAAAATATTTTTCTTAATAAAAAATGTTTGAGAAACCCTGGAATTTTTTTGAAAAAACTCATTTGAGATTTTGTATTTGTCTATGTTTGTACCAATTTTCAGCGTTCTAGCGTTTATGGTTTCTGAGATATATGGAAAAATAAAATAAAAATTCAAAAGTTGATAACCCCTGACTGAAACAAAAATTCAAAATTCCGAGTATAAAAGCTTTGTAGGCCTGTAACTGTTTATATATTCTGACATTTTAGGCTCTGTAAATTGAGCGGATCAAAAGTTATAAGGGGGGGACGGACACACAGACACACACACAGACACACACACACACACAGACACACACACAGACACACACACACACAGACACACGAAATGTTCTACTCCGAATTCTGAGTAAATCCGTGTATGGAACATATATGCTGCGAAGCCTCTAAGTTGGTGTTTTTTGACTTCAAAGTTGGAAAAGCCGTGAAAAAAGTAGACCTCTCCATACAATTCTCGCGTATTCTGGCTTGATACATTGTCGATATGTTAAGAGAACAAAGTTCTCCTGAACAAATCGACAGTTGGATTAAGTAGAATATTTACTAGTTGCATGTAACACATGAGATCCAACTGTCGATAGCGATAGTATGTATAGTTGAAGAATATGTACCAAACTATAAACCCATAAATAAAAATTATTGAATATTTTCAGATATTTTGTTTTCTATACAACATATATTATGTAGGTATGTATGTCAAGATAGGATAGTTTGGAGGAAGTTCCTTTTTTCCTACCCAGAATATGCAAATAGCATGATGGTATGTATGTATGTTTGGAGATGAAGTATCAAACTATTAAGTCTTCTTACATATTGTGTATAGGCGACTGCCATACAAAATGTATGAAGCGATGTCGTCACTAAATCCAATTTTTAAAAAAATTGTTAAAAAAAAATTGAGATCTTCTACAACAATGTTAATATTTTTTATAGAAAATTAAATTATCTAGTTGGGGTGTTTCGGCTTTTTTTGATAATTGTAAAAGTTTTGGAAATATAGGCAGTTAAACTCATAAATTTATCATAAAAAAAATATTTTTCTTAATAAAAAATGTTTGAGAAACCCTGGAATTTTTTTGAAAAAATTAATTTGAGATTTTGTATTTGTCTATGTTTGTACCAATTTTCAGCGTTCTACCGTTTATGGTTTCTGAGATATATGGAAAAATAAAATAAAAATTCAAAAGTTGATAACCCCTGACTGAAACAAAAATTCAAAATTCCGAGTATAAAAGTTTTGTAGGCCTGTAACTGTTTATATATTCTGAAATTTTGGGCTCTGTAAATTGAGCGGATCAAAAGTTATAAGGGGGGGACGGACACACAGACACACAGACACACACACACAGACACACACACAGACACACACACACACAGACACACGAAATGTTCTACTCCGAATTCTGAGTAAATCCGTGTATGGAACATATATGCTGCGAAGCCTCTAAGTTGGTGTTTTTTGACTTCAAAGTTGGAAAAGCCGTGAAAAAAGTAGACCTCTCCATACAATTCTCGCGTATTCTGGCTTGATACATTGTCGATATGTTAAGAGAACAAAGTTCTCCTGAACAAATCGACAGTTGGATTAAATTACCTATGTAACTATTAATATATTAAGTAATAACTTACCCAATTCAGTTCTTTTATTACTAGTTGCATGTAACACATGAGATCCAACTGTCGATAGCGATAGTATGTATAGTTGAAGAATATGTACCAAACTATAAACCCATAGATACAAATTATTGAATATTTTCAGATATTTTGTTTTCTATACAACATATGTAGGTATGTATGTCAAGATAGGATAGTATGGAGGAAGATCCTTTTTCCTACCGAGAATATGCAAATAGCATGATGGTATGTATGTATGTTTGGAGTCGAAGTATCAAACTATTAAGTCTTCTTACATATTGTGTATAGGCGACTGCCATACAAAATGTATGAAGCGATGTCGTCACTAAATTCAATTTTTAAAAAAAATGTTAAAAAAAAAATTGAGATCTTCTACTACATTGCTGATATTTTTTATAGAAAATTAAATTATCTAGTTGGGGTGTTTCGGCTTTTTTCGATAATTGTAAAAGTTTTGGAAATATAGGCAGTTAAACTCATAAATTTATCATAAAAAAAATATTTTTCTTAATAAAAAATGTTTGAGAAACCCTGGAATTTTTTTGAAAAAACTAATTTGAGATTTTGTATTTGTCTATGTTTGTACCAATTTTCAGCGTTCTACCGTTTATGGTTTCTGAGATATATGGAAAAATAAAATAAAAATTCAAAAGTTGATAATCCCTGACTGAAACAAAAATTCAAAATTCCGAGTATAAAAGTTTTGTAGGCCTGTAACTGTTTATATATTCTGAAATTTTAGGCTCTGTTTATTGAGCGGATCAAAAGTTATAAGGGGGGGACGGACACACAGACACACACACAGACACACACACACACAGACACACACACACACAGACACACACACAGACACACACACACACAGACACACGAAATGTTCTACTCCGAATTCTGAGTAAATCCGTGTATGGAACATATATGCTGCGAAGCCTCTAAGTTGGTGTTTTTTGACTTCAAAGTTGGAAAAGCCGTGAAAAAAGTAGACCTCTCCATACAATTCTCGCGTATTCTGGCTTGATACATTGTCGATATGTTAAGAGAACAAAGTTCTCCTGAACAAATCGACAGTTGGAAAAAAATATTTTTCTTAATAAACTAGTTGCATGTAACACATGAGATCCAACTGTCGATAGCGATAGTATGTATAGTTGAAGAATATGTACCAAACTATAAACCCATAGATACAAATTATTGAATATTTTCAGATATTTTGTTTTCTATACAACATATGTAGGTATGTATGTCAAGATAGGATAGTATGGAAGAAGATCCTTTTTCCTACCCAGAATATGCAAATTGCATGATGGTATGTATGTATGTTTGGAGATGAAGTAACAAACTATTAAGTCTTCTTACATATTGTGTATAGGCGACTGCCATACAAAATGTATGAAGCGATGTCGTCACTAAATTCAATTTTTAAAAAAATTGTTAAAAAAAAATTGAGATCTTCTACTACAATGTTAATATTTTTTATAGAAAATTAAATTATCTAGTTGGGGTGTTTCGGCTTTTTTCGATAATTGTAAAAGTTTTGGAAATATAGGCAGTTAAACTCATAAATTTATCATAAAAAAAATATTTTTCTTAATAAAAAATGTTTGAGAAACCCTGGAATTTTTTTGAAAAAACTCATTTGAGATTTTGTATTTGTCTATGTTTGTACCAATTTTCAGCGTTCTAGCGTTTATGGTTTCTGAGATATATGGAAAAATAAAATAAAAATTCAAAAGTTGATAACCCCTGACTGAAACAAAAATTCAAAATTCCGAGTATAAAAGTTTTGTAGGCCTGTAACTGTTTATATATTCTGAAATTTTAGGCTCTGTAAATTGAGCGGATCAAAAGTTATAAGGGGGGGACGGACACACAGACACACACACACACAGACACACAGACACACACACAGACACACAGACACACACACACACAGACACACGAAATGTTCTACTCCGAATTCTGAGTAAATCCGTGTATGGAACATATATGCTGCGAAGCCTCTAAGTTGGTGTTTTTTGACTTCAAAGTTGGAAAATCCATGAAAAAAGTAGACCTCTCCATACAATTCTCGCGTATTCTGGCTTGATACATTGTCGATATGTTAAGAGAACAAAGTTCTCCTGAACAAATCGACAGTTGGAAAATGTTTGAGAAACCCTGGAATTTTTTTGAAAAAACTAATTTGAGATTTTGTATTTTTCTATGTTTGTACCAATTTTCAGCGTTCTAGCGTTTATGGTTTCTGAGATATATGGAAAAATAAAATAAAAATTCAAAAGTTGATAACCCCTGACTGAAACAAAAATTCAAAATTCCGAGTATAAAAGTTTTGTAGGCCTGTAACTGTTTATATATTCTGAAATTTTAGGCTCTGTAAATTGAGCGGATCAAAAGTTATAAGGGGGGGACGGACACACAGACACACAGACACACACACACACAGACACACACACACAGACACACACACACACAGACACACGAAATGTTCTACTCCGAATTCTGAGTAAATCCGTGTATGGAACATATATGCTGCGAAGCCTCTAAGTTGGTGTTTTTTGACTTCAAAGTTGGAAAAGCCGTGAAAAAAGTAGACCTCTCCATACAATTCTCGCGTATTCTGGCTTGATACATTGTCGATATGTTAAGAGAACAAAGTTCTCCTGAACAAATCGACAGTTGGATTAGGTATTTTAAACACTTCCTTGCACCCTGCGTAGTTAGGTACTATATTTATCCATATGGAAATTTATTCCAACTAACCAGTGTTTCCAGCGCAGAGAATTACAATGCTAACTTTATGAGGCAAATTTGAGGCGGTTTTTTAAAAACTAGTTGCATGTAACACATGAGATCCAACTGTCGATAGCGATAGTATGTATAGTTGACGAATATGTACCAAACTATAAACCCAAAAATAAAAATTATTGAATATTTTCAGATATTTTGTTTTCTATACAACATATATTATGTAGGTATGTATGTCAAGATAGGATAGTTTGGAGGAAGTTCCTTTTTTCCTACCCAGAATATGCAAATAGCATGATGGTATGTATGTATGTTTGGAGATGAAGTATCAAACTATTAAGTCTTCTTACATATTGTGTATAGGCGACTGCCATACAAAATGTATGAAGCGATGTCGTCACTAAATTCAATTTTTAAAAAAATTGTTAAAAAAAAATTGAGATCTTCTACAACAATGTTAATATTTTTTATAGAAAATTAAATTATCTAGTTGGGGTGTTTCGGCTTTTTTTGATAATTGTAAAAGTTTTGGAAATATAGGCAGTTAAACTCATAAATTTATCATAAAAAAAATATTTTTCTTAATAAAAAATGTTTGAGAAACCCTGGAATTTTTTTGAAAAAACTCATTTGAGATTTTGTATTTGTCTATGTTTGTACCAATTTTCAGCGTTCTAGCGTTTATGGTTTCTGAGATATATGGAAAAATAAAATAAAAATTCAAAAGTTGATAACCCCTGACTGAAACAAAAATTCAAAATTCCGAGTATAAAAGCTTTGTAGGCCTGTAACTGTTTATATATTCTGAAATTTTAGGCTCTGTAAATTGAGCGGATCAAAAGTTATAAGGGGGGGACGGACACACAGACACACACACAGACACACACACAGACACACACACACACACACAGACACACACACAGACACACACACACACACAGACACACGAAATGTTCTACTCCGAATTCTGAGTAAATCCGTGTATGGAACATATATGCTGCGAAGCCTCTAAGTTGGTGTTTTTTGACTTCAAAGTTGGAAAAGCCGTGAAAAAAGTAGACCTCTCCATACAATTCTCGCGTAT
The DNA here is from genome assembly GCA_963576475.1 of Molanna angustata. Lineage (NCBI taxonomy): Eukaryota > Metazoa > Arthropoda > Insecta > Trichoptera > Molannidae > Molanna > Molanna angustata. The sequence continues at coordinate 42,462,268 of OY754967.1, forward strand.
TCTGGCTTGATACATTGTCGATATGTTAAGAGAACAAAGTTCTCCTGAACAAATCGACAGTTGGACTAGTTGCATGTAACACATGAGATCCAACTGTCGATAGCGATAGTATGTATAGTTGAAGAATATGTACCAAACTATAAACCCATAAATAAAAATTATTGAATATTTTCAGATATTTTGTTTTCTATACAACATATATTATGTAGGTATGTATGTCAAGATAGGATAGTTTGGAGGAAGTTCCTTTTTTCCTACCCAGAATATGCAAATAGCATGATGGTATGTATGTATGTTTGGAGATGAAGTATCAAACTATTAAGTCTTCTTACATATTGTGTATAGGCGACTGCCATACAAAATGTATGAAGCGATGTCGTCACTAAATTCAATTTTTAAAAAAATTGTTAAAAAAAAATTGAGATCTTCTACAACAATGTTAATATTTTTTATAGAAAATTAAATTATCTAGTTGGGGTGTTTCGGCTTTTTTTGATAATTGTAAAAGTTTTGGAAATATAGGCAGTTAAACTCATAAATTTATCATAAAAAAAATATTTTTCTTAATAAAAAATGTTTGAGAAACCCTGGAATTTTTTTGAAAAAACTCATTTGAGATTTTGTATTTGTCTATGTTTGTACCAATTTTCAGCGTTCTAGCGTTTATGGTTTCTGAGATATATGGAAAAATAAAATAAAAATTCAAAAGTTGATAACCCCTGACTGAAACAAAAATTCAAAATTCCGAGTATAAAAGTTTTGTAGGCCTGTAACTGTTTATATATTCTGAAATTTTAGGCTCTGTAAATTGAGCGGATCAATAGTTATAAGGGGGGGACGGACACACAGACACACACACAGACACACACACACACAGACACACACACAGACACACACACACAGACACACGAAATGTTCTACTCCGAATTCTGAGTAAATCCGTGTATGGAACATATATGCTGCGAAGCCTCTAAGTTGGTGTTTTTTGACTTCAAAGTTGGAAAAGCCGTGAAAAAAGTAGACCTCTCCATACAATTCTCGCGTATTCTGGCTTGATACATTGTCGATATGTTAAGAGAACAAAGTTCTCCTGAACAAATCGACAGTTGGAATAATCTCAATGTTTTTCACTCAAACGCTAAGTTATAAATACTTGCAAATATATGTTATTCGTGTAAAAACGCACATCTGAAATTGAAATAAACACTTATTTGCGTACGAAAAAGTACATATTTTGACGTTTCATTCGTGACAAATTTTGTAGGAAACTTTACGAAAAAATGAAAATAATATGATGCGCTTTTAAAGTTTTTTTTATTGCAGATTATCAACTAGAATCATGCTGAGATTTTGTTCTGATACTTTCATAACAATGCATATGTGTTTGTGCTTTGTAGGGCATGTTTATTCTACTTCATCAATTTATTATAGACTAATGTACTCATTCGATTATGTTCAAATTTTGAAAATTTGTATCTTTAATACCCCATTAGATTTTGAAGGATATCTGATCAGTACTTCTCAATTTTTTTAAATGTCAGATATTTCAAAGTGACATTAAGCTCAGGAAACTAAAAAAATATATTTTTATTTTCAAATTATTAAAAGGTCACTTTCATAAAATTGCATTAAAGAATTATAGTTTTCATAATTAAATTTTTAAATCAAAAATAACTTGACAAACTCATTCCATGAATTACTGAAAATTTTTGTGGAGACTTTGCTAGTGAAAAGTATAGCGGTGGCCACAACCCCCTCTTTATCTTTATTAAGCCTTCCTCGCTCAGTCGTCGGCCTTCGTGGCTCAGTTGGTTAGGTACCTGACTGCTGATCCAAAGGTCCCGGGTTCGATTCCCGGTGGAGACACAGTTTTTAATTGTGCTTTCAGTCTGGATATGTGAGACGATTAATATCGCAAGTCTCCAGAAGGTGGCAACTTGTTATTGGGTGCATGTTAAATTAATATTTGACATAGTATCTGTTAGTTGCCCGAGAAGCATATAAAATTAAAATCAAAATTCAATTAAGCCGGTTGCAGACCAAAAGCTAAGTTAAGTTAGTTTAGCTTAGCTCCCAAAGCTGAGGTCATTTTTCATACTAGCTTATATAGATTGCGGTCTGCACACTTGTATGGTAATGACCTCAGCTATGCGAGCTAAGCTAAACTAACTTAGCATAGCTTTTGGTCTGCAACCGGCTTTATCATGTAATTATACTGTCCTTTTTTAATGAAAAATGTTTTTCATCCATTCATTCATACCATCACGGCATATATATAACCAGCGAAAGGTGTGCGGGTGTGCATTGCCTTATAAAAGGGAGCACAACACATATGTGTATACCCACACACCAGTCTCGTCTCACCTTAAAGGCACTACATTCAGAATGGGTGGTGAACCTCATTGCTGAACTATGTCAGATGTTATTGTTGCCTGTTGTATTTTCGATTACCCGGCTCTTACGGGACACTCGAAAACAGTAATAGAAAAGAGTGGAATGAAAAATGTAATGAAAAAAAGGTAATGAAAAATGTCGAATGTTCTATTTCAATATAAGTACATTACTAACTGATTCACTTATTTTTTGCTTTTCAAACTGAATGAAGAAACGTGAATCGTCATATCCTCGTTTATATCCTACATAATAATTGTTTGTCTCTTTGCGTCAATAAATATATTGCCCTTGACAAACATTATTCAGTGACATTTACTTAATATTCCATTTGATTTTCTTCCAATATCCTTATAAACATCTTCCTTTTACACACATCCGTTAGAATTGAATCAATGATGTACATAATGTCAATGCTCATTCCAACATTACCTACATGGAACATTATTTTTAATGTAATCAGATTTGAATTTAGATTTTTTTAAATATTTGAATTGCGGCGTCAAGACATACAGTCAATTATTGGCCTTTTATTCCATCTTTCCCATGTATACTGGTGAACCCTTTGTTATGAGGTGTTTGAAAAGAGTGAAAGCAGAACAGCGTGCCAAATAAAAGTAGAGAACGAATTACATGAGCAAGTCGACGAATATGTCTATCTGGGAAGCATGTTTCAACGGAATGGACTGATTGATAAGGAGATCGAAAGAAGAGTTATTTGCAAGAAACCGAGTGAATGGAGCACTTAAACCAGTTATGAATGGCCGCAACATATAAAAGGATGCTAAAGTTGCCATTCATTACGCTATCTAAGTGCCAACCTTGACGTATGCAAGTGAAACCTGGACATTACAGAAGTCGCACGAAAGTAGAATAAATGCAGTTGAAATGAGATCGCTAGGAAGAATCTAATAGAAATGAGGACATAAGGAAAATGAGGACATAAGGAAAGAATGTAGGATAAAGAAAGATGTTCTTAATAGAATGAAAGGGAACACATTGAGATGGTTTGGCCATATGGGGAGAATGAATGAGGGACGCCTGACGAAGAAAATATACATTGCGGACAGGAATGTAATGAGAGGTCGGGGCCGCCCAAGGAAGGGATGGCACGTCCATGTGAACGGTATCTTGAAAGACGGAAATGTTAGAAGCGTGAACAACAGACGAACATGTATAAGACGATGAATGAATGTTGACGAGACGATGAATGTATGTGAAGATAGAAGTGAGTGGCGTTCGCATTTATGAACCACTTAGCGCAAAATTGCATTTCACCAAACAATCTTAGCCTCGCTTAGCGACGTCGGCGCATAAAATTTGAAGTGGCCGTCTATAGTGGATTAACCGTTCATAAACGTCACTTAACGCGTTTGACAGATAGATATTTGGGTTACGATTTCGTCACAGAGTTTTTTTGTAATATTTAAGTTATATTTTGTTTATTATCATCATGGAAGATGGCTGGATTCGTGAAATTGTTGAATTGGCAGAATTGGTCGATGAAATAGACATGCTCCATTCGTTTGTTTTGAAGTAATTGCCGTGTTTTTTTAAACTAATTCAATTAATTTTTTAACAGATTTTTAATTATCTCAATAGAGACGAAGTTGGAATATTTACTGTAGGAGAACCGGGAAAACAAGGCACCTACAGGGCTTACGACCTGTAATCGGCTGGTTTACGTGATCACTTTATGCGCTTGCGCAACGTTCACCAATAAATTATGCCTTTTTAATGAGATCCCTATCAATTCAAATAAAATAATTAATCACTATAAAATGCGCTTGCGCAACGTTAACCAATTATGACTTCTTTTTGAGTTCCTTATAAACACAATTTTCTAAGTACTATATATTATGATCATAAAAATCTGTTCCTTCGCAACTAATCTGAAAATACAATAGCTATCTATAAAGAGACGAAGAAACTAAAATGCAGTAATTGGTGAACGCTGAGCAAGCGCTTTTAAAAGTGATCACGTATATCAGCCGATGACAGATCGTAAGCCCTGTAGGTTCTTTGAGTTCTTGGTTCTCCTATAAAATTCCAACTTCGTCTCTATTGAGCTGTCAAAAATTTGTCATAAAATATTGAGGTGATTTGTGCTAAAGCCATTTTGAACTGTTTTATCTAAAAGTTCCTTGTACTTGTTTAGTTTGTAATGGTGGTCTTTTGGAATATTTGTGGCCCATGGAACAGTAAGTTCCACATAAATAACAATTTTCAATGTAAGATAGTATATTGTCAAGTCAGGCCGAAGATATTAGATCTGATCTCCTTTGGAAAGGTATATCTCTCTGTTCTCGTATCCAGTCATCTGACTTCCCAATTAATGTCCCGGTTTTACAAATGTTACAACCGAATATTTCCATCCTTTGATTGCTCTTGCCACCGCAAGGCTGGAAGCCTCTCTCACAATTTCAAGCACCTTATCGTGTCTGTATTAGAACCTTCCCTCCTGTAGTCCTACCTTGCAGCCGGCTAAGACATGCTCTGCCTGTGCTTACAGCTGTAAGTCCTGAATTTGTAATTTTTTTTATAATATAATAAACATAACTATATTGAATTTCTTTAATATAAAAAATATCTTTCAGTGTGAAATCTCTCATTATATGTATGTAATGTAGCACTTCTGTTTTTGAGTATTTCTCTGACATTTGTCTACCTAAATTGATTTTGCTACACGTCGCTTTAAAGCAAATATAAATTTGGAATTTTCTTTCATATTTTGAAATTAAATTTTCTTCCCTGAAAAGCAATAAACGAATTTCAGGGAACCGTCATAGGATATACAATTTTTCATACAATATTCAATATCTTTTTAAAAAATGATAAAGTTGGCGTATTTTATACGTGTAAAACGAGTGGGTTGTAGCCAACACTGTACTCTCAATTATAGGTTACAATTAGTAAACAAGTCGTATTATTGTTATAAGGTCCAACCTAGTAAACAATCAAATCTGTTTTTTTATATACCTGTTCATCATAAATCATCTACCGCAAGCGTCATTTTTTTATGTCCATCATATATAGGGTGCAAGCTAGTCAATTATGCTCGTATATGCAGATCCCATGAAGCACAGCATATCTAAAGACAGCAAAGGACGAGGCGTGTTCCGTCGCCGAATTGTGTAGTAGCAAAGTCTGATATCCAGATCCTTTAATTAAGTAAGCTAGTCCAGATTTGTTTATTTTGTCGCTTGTCCAAGCATAGTAATATTTTTTTGGAATGAACATCTTAAGGTCAAAGTCAGATTATATGTGGTATGTCTGATATTGATCCTAAATTTATGCAGTTGTTATTTTTAATTATGTTGACAAAGAACCAAAGTTAATTCTCAAACCCACGCATTATCTCTGAAATGTCTGCCTAGCTTATTTCATAAACGCACGTGTCCTATCTGAAATTTTTATCATTTGGTTCTAATTGTATCGCATTTGCAGGTAGAATCTCTGCAATGTTCATAATATATTTTAAGTCTGTTCACCAATGCAAGTGTTACCCGAGTTTCTGTATCTGTTTTTGATGTAGATTTCAATATCAATATTGAAAGTGCTTTAGAAGTGGTATAATATATAAAAGGGAGGCATATTTATTTTTTGAATCATATAAACCCTTATTCCCAGTAATCCCAGACAATTGTAAAGACGAACCTACACGAAAATCCTTTCGTCATTCTCCGTTTCCATGGTGAACCAGCTCCGAACGGCATTTCGCGAGCGGAGAAAAGTGTCAATGAAATATGTATATATTTCGTCAATTTAAGGCTTATTCGATATAAAAGATTTTATGTCGTTTTCAATTTTAATTTTCGTCAAATCTTCGGCACGATTTATTTACAAGCACACCTTTATATTTTCATTTCACTAAGAAGATCTTTTATTATGTCCCCAGGCACACTGTGACATTTTTGAGCGTTTTGTTTTATTTATATATATTTTTGGATTCGCAGCGTTAAAATCGTGTTTTATTCGCTACCTCCATTAGCAATAAATCTCTCTGCAGAACGAATTATGTGAAGTACAAGGCGGTCATGAGTTCGCTCAATAAAGCTCATAAATTTAACATGCGTATCATCAACAAAAGAAATAGAACCTTCCTTTCAGACGATTATTAAGGATTTTTACTGTCCTTGATCCAAGACAGCTATTTTTGAAAACTGCATTAATTCATTTCCAGGGGAACATAACATTGCATAGTAGAAGCCAACAAATGCGTTTCACTAGGCAAGCAAACGATCTTAACTTCTCTGTGTCTATAATGAAAACCTCGTTTGGACATAGACGTTTTGGATTCATTGCTCCTAGAACATACAAAAGACATTAAAAAATAACCTTTGAATGTATCTTAATGTCAATTCGTAAAATTCCATCGTATTAAAAACATAAATCATTTTGAGTACAAGATCAATGGATCAACTTTAAGTTTGGTCGACGAAATTAAAGCCTTGAGTGTAATAGTCAACACTAAATTTTGTCTTGTCTCTCATGTCAACCAAACTGTAAACAGGGCTCTTAGAACCTTAGGTTTTGTACTTACATTATCTAGGGATTTAATGTTAACTCATTTATATTATTAATATAACCCAATGGTTTGGAGTCCTTGTTATACTATTCATATATCTAATTTTGAGAGAGTTCAAAACAAGTTTTTAAGGTACATTCATTTAAAGATGGGAATTCAGTCTACTGACATCAATTATGAATTTTTGAGATCATTTTGCTCTCTTGATGCGTTGGAAATAAGGAGAGAAGTAGCTGTTCTTGCTTCTATTCATAGATAACTGAAAGTTGTTGTAGATTGTCCTCCTGTCTTTTGTCACAGATTCACTTACGTGTACCGTCAAGACTCACTCGCAATAGTGAATGTTTCACCTTACAATATGTCTACACAAACTTTTTGTTTTGCTCACCAATGCAGAGACTTCCAAGACTTCCAAATAAGTGTGAGCAGATCGAAGTTTTTGCATTGGGTTATGGTGCATACAAGAGTTTGTTGTTACATATAATGAAATGATTACATTATATTGAATGAGTCTTGACTATCTATGTTTTTTTATGTAAATATTATTGTAAACAAATATATTTTTAAGTGCACTGTTTCTGCTGCTGACTTGTGTCCAACTTTTATGTTTTATATCTTTTTTTGTGTGTAGTTGCTTAACATATTGACTTTTTTGTTATACTTTTTTACTAAGTGTATAATAATTGTTTTCTTTTCTATGATTGTTCTCAGTATGTATATTTTAATGTATGTTTGTAGATGGCAATTTATGCCGTTAATGAGTAAATAAACAAATAAATAATGAATTTCTATCGAATTTAGATCTCTCAAAATATTGACAAAGTATCAAGCCATGATACGTGAGATTTGTATGCCAGGTCTATATTTTTCATGATTTAATAAACTTTGAACACCAACTTAGAGGCTTTCGGAGCACATATTATGTTCCATAGATGGATTTACTCAGAATTCGGAGTAGAACATTTAGTGTGTCTGTGTTTGTGTCCCCTATTAAATTTTGATCTGCTCAATGCGCTGAGCCTCAAATTTCCAAATATATAGATAGTTGTAGGACTACAAAACTTTTATACTCAGAATTTCGAATTTGTGTTTCAGTCAGGGGTTATCAACTTTTATATTTTTACTTAAGTTTTCCATATATCTCAAAAATCACACTTAAAACCAACATCTCAAATTTAAAAATTCCAGAGTTTCTCAAACATTTTTACTAAGAAAAACCTTTTTTTTTAAATTCATGTGTTTTACTCCCTATATTTCCAATTCTTTTGAAAATATCGAAAAACGCCGAAACACCCCAACAAGATTTTTATAAAAATATCTACATTATAGTAGTAAATCTCAATTTTTTAACGTTTTTTTTGTAAAAAAATGAATTTAATGACGACATCGTTTCATAGAATTCGTACGGCAGTATACACAATTTGTACAGGGATTGAAAAGTTTGATATTTAATCTCCAAACATACATACATACCATAAAGCTGTTTTCATATTCTGGGTAGAAAGAAAGGACTGACCTCTCCATACTATCCTATCTTGGCATACATACCTACATGTTTTATCCAACTGTCGATTTGTTCAGGAGAACTTTGTTCTCTTAACATATCGACAATGTATCAAGCTAGAATACGCGAGAATTGTATGGAGAGGTCTACTTTTTTCACGGCTTTTCCAACTTTGAAGTCAAAAAACACCAACTTAGAGGCTTCGCAGCATATATGTTCCGTACACGGATTTACTCAGAATTCGGAGTAGAACATTTCGTGTGTCTGTGTGTGTGCGTGTGTATGTCTGTGTGTGTGTGTGTGTGTGTGTGTGTGTGTGTGTGTGTGTGTGTGTGTGTGTGTGTGTGTGTGTGTGTGTGTGTGTGTGTCCCTTATAACTTTTGATCCGCTCAATTTACAGAGTCTAAAATTTCAGAATATATAAACAGTTACAGGCTTACAAAACTTTTATACTCGGAATTTTGAATTTTTGTTTCAGTCAGGGGTTATCAACTTTTGAATTTTTATTTTATTTTTCCCTATATCTCAGAAACCATAAAAGCTAGAACGCTGAAAATTGGTATAAACATAGACAAATACAAAATCTCAAATTAGTTTTTTCAAAAAAATTCCAGGGTTTCTCAAACATTTTTTATTAAGAAAAGTATTTTTTTTATGATAAATTTATGAGTTTAACTGCCTATATTTCCATTTTTTTTTAAATATCGAAAAAAGCCGAAACACCCCAACTAGATAATTTAATTTTATATAAAAAATATTAACATTGTAGCAGTACTTCTCAATTTTTTTTTAATAATTTTTATAAAAATTGTTTTTAGTGACGACATCGCTTCATACAATTTGTATGGTAGTCACCTATACACAATATCAAAGAAGACTTAATAGTTTGATACTTCATCTCTAAACATACAATATACATATACCATCATGCTGTTTTCATATTCCGCGTAGGAAAAAAAGACTGACCTCCATACTATCCTATCTTGACTACCTAGGTACATGTGTTGTATAGAAAACTAAATATCATAAAATAATAAATAATTTGTATTTATGGGTTTGGTACTTATTCTTCAACTATACATACTATCGCTGTCGACAGTTGGATCTCATGTGTTACATGCAACTAGTATAGAAAAAAATATCTTCAAATATTGTATAATTTATATTTAAGGGTTTATGGTTTGGTATGTATTCTTCAACTATACATGTATACATACTATCGCCATCGACAGGTGGATCTTATGTGTTACATGCAACTAGTTATTCAGGTTTTTATCACTTATGCAATACAGTTTGCAGAGAAACAGGAGTAAATTCACATTCCTTGTTTGTTTATTTCTTCGGAGACTTCTGTAATCTGTCCTCAAAATGAAGCAGCAACGTTTATAAATGCATTTATTGCAGGGTTGGCAAAATATGACAATACAAAGATGCAAATTGCATTATGTAAGAATTTTAAAATGTCAAAAAGTCAAAAGTTTGATTATTTTAAAATCAATTAAATTGAATAAAACACAACTTTCTGTACACCACCAAAAATATAACTTTATTCTATTGAAATAAAACTTGCTATTGTTAAATATATTACTTAAATTAAATTATTTAAAAGAACCTTTAAAAGGTTTTAAAATGTAAATTGAAAAAAAAAACAGGTTTAAAAGGTTTTAACTTGATTCATATAATATAGCTGGTACAGAGTATGACACTTAATTATTACTAGTTGCATGTAACACATGAGATCCAACTGTCGATAGCGATAGTATGTATAGTTGAAGAATAAGTACCAAACTATAATCCCATAAACACAAATTATTTAATATTTTAAGATATTTGATTTTGAAAAAACGTTTGAGATACCCTGGAATTTTTTTGAAAAAATCGATTTGAGATTTTGTATTTGTCTATGTTTGTACCAATTTTCAGCGTTCTAGCGTTTATGGTTTCTGAGATATATGGAAAAATAAAATAAAAATTCAAAAGTTGATAACCCCTGACTGAAACAAAAATTCAAAATTCCGAGTATAAAAGTTTTGTAGGCCTGTAACTGTTTATATATTCTGAAATTTTAGGCTCTGTAAATTGAGCGGATCAAAAGTTATAAGGGGGGGACGGACACACAGACACACACACACACACAGACACACGAAATGTTCTACTCCGAATTCTGAGTAAATCCGTGTATGGAACATATATGCTGCGAAGCCTCTAAGTTGGTGTTTTTTGACTTCAAAGATGGAAAAGCCGTGAAAAAAGTAGACCTCTCCATACAATTCTCGCGTATTCTGGCTTGATACATTGTCGATATGTTAAGAGAACAAAGTTCTCCTGAACAAATCGACAGTTGGAAGAGAACAAAGTTCTCCTGAACAAATCGACAGTTGGAAAACAGGTAAAAGTATGGAGAACATTAATCCATATTTTTACTCCTCACTAACCCAAGGGGATATAGTGGGGAGTTATGATTTTGCAATTTTTAAGGCTATTTTTTTTTGCAGATTATCAACTAGTATCATGCTGAGATTGTATTCTGAAAGTTTCATCACAATGTATCTGTGTGTGTGTGCTATGTACGGCGTGTTCATTTTACTTTATCGATTATAGACTAAAGTACTCATTCGATTCTATTCAAATTTTGCAAATATGTATATCTAATACTCAATTAGATACCATTAGATTTTGAACGATATATTGCTTCTCAATTTTTTTAACTGTCAAATATTTCAACGTGACCCCAAGCTCAGGAAAATTAAAACTTTTTATTTTCAAATTTGTAAAAAGGCACATCACTTTCATAAAATGGCATTGAAGAGTTATCAAATTTTCATAATAAAATATTTAAATAAAAAATAATTTAACAAACTCATTTCATAAAAATGCTTAAAATTTTCTATACAAAATTTGAATACTTTATAGAATGACTTGTTAGTGAGGAGTTAAGCGTTGGCCACAACCCAATCGTTTAATTATGTGCTCAGTACTAAGCCAACGATAGGTGGTATTGTAATATAATGTAGATATGAACTGGGTAATTTCTAGTTTCCAAAGTGTAACCACTTGTTGAATAATAAATAATTAAAATCTGTGTCTTGACCGGGAAAAGAACCGGAGACCTTTCTCAGGAGTCTAATCAACTGAGCTGCGAAGGCCATAATAATTTAGTAAAGCGAATCGCAGAGAGGAATAAGACTTCTATGAATAATTTTCAGGATATTTTAAAAGAAAATTTCACGATTATTTCTAAGACTGAGTGTGGGACTCAATTATTTAAGTGTGTAAGTGCTCTTCAGGCTCCATGTGGGTGTCGAGCAAATGTAGATTTATTTACGCAATAATTTCTTATGTCGAAATTGCTTCTTATACCTGTTTCTTTCTCCTTTTAGCAAAACGGTAACGTCAGAACTTTTTTCCTCCACGAAATACATTTTTTAATAAATCTCGTGTTAGCATATTTATTTCGTTTAAAATTTTATCAATGGAGTTACAGGCGAGGTTATGAAGGCTAAATAAAAATAAGTAACTAAATAACTTATAAATTTACAAGTTATTAAGAATTTACTCATATAAGGTAAAAAGAGTTACATTGGGTATTTATTTTTTGATAATTCACGGCACAAATTGCCATTTACATATTTAAAAAAATTAAACGAGTGGTTTGTAGCCAACATTAAACTCTCCACACCATAGTAAGTGTTCATTTTTTCTTCTTGAAAGGTTGACAATCTCGAAATTAATTTTTATGAAATACATTTCTATTAGATTCTTAAACAAATATAATATTGCCACAGGCAAAAGTTTTCACAATACACCATACACACAAAAACATTGTCACGAAACTCATATTATGCACTTTCTACATGTTACCTTTTGAGAAATTTTTAGTAAAATTGCATTACTAGCAAGATGAGCATGTATGAGACATTGTATCAACGTTCATGAGGCGATGTATACGTGTCAAGATAGAAGAATGCGGTGTTCGGTTCTCACTGCCTACCCCTTGAGGAAGATAGAAGTGGAGAGTAATACAATTGTCTATAGAGACACATACAATATCAATATGAAGTTGATCACTCCATTTTCCCATACAGAAGCTATTTTATTTCTGTTATATATACATTTTTCATACAAATATGAAATTTATTTCACATTGATATGGCAGACCGTATGATTTTTTTTCTTTAAATTTTAACAATCCTTGAATTAATTTTTGAAGAGTGTATTTTTATTGTATCAGAATTTCAAACAGTATAAATATACCTCGATTTTCCAGACCGCGAGAGCATCTTGAAAATTTGGACAGATGATATCATAGAGAAGAAATTAACGGATATCTATGGAAAACTAATCAGCAAGTTTATGGACTTACATGATATCAATATATAGTCAGTCGGACTTATATTATGAACTCAAAACCAAGACATTGAATAAATAAAATATTTTCATTCTCATATTATTGCTATTTTTTATGGAAATTTAACATCGGCAAGCGTATATAGTAATTGCTTATTGTATATCCTTGTGATTTAAGCGAAAATTCTTGGTAAAATTATATAGTAGGTATTTTAGTCTCTGAACAGCATCTGAATATTAGGTATTTTAGTCTCTGAACAGCATCTGAATATTAGGTATTTTAGTCTCTCAATATGCAAGCTGTGTCAAGCGAAAGCTCTTAGCATTCGCTAAATGTTTATACTCGTTGTGGAATTAAACTGTGTTTTTTTATAAAAAAGAATCATTATTCATATTCCTACAATAAATATTATTTCATAATCATCCGCTGTACATAGTTTTTAAAGAACGAATATGTCTTTTTTAACAGATTTTTAATTATCTCAATAGAGACGAAGTTGGAATATTTACTGTAGGAGAACCAGAATCAAGGGCTTACGACTTGTCATCGGCTGGTTTACGTGATCATTTTATGCGTTTGCGCAACGTTCACCAATTATGCCTTTTTAATGAGATCCCTATCAATTCAATTTTGAAAGTTCTATATATTGTAATACTGAAATTCTTTTCGCTTGAAAATAAAGAATTTTTACTACAGCCATCTATGTGTGAAATTATGAACAACATTCTTATTATTTTTTATTTATTTTTGTTGTAACGCCATCTATTGAGAGAATTGTTTTTTTTTGTAAATAATGAGAGCAACAATTCTTATACCTGAGGTGACAAATGCATTTTTCGCATAGAAGTCACCCCTGAATTGCGCCAGACTTATAAGGTCATTTTTGTCAGGTCGTAAGCCCTGTAGGTGCCGTGATTTCCCGGTTCTCCTACAGTAAATATTCCATCTTCGTCTCTATTGAGATAATTAAAAATCTGTTAAAAATACCTTTGACTCCCGACAGGGAAAAAAATCCAATGTTTGCGCATATGCAATTATAAAAATATTCGATAACGAATATGTCCTCGTACACTCTCAAAACCAAGCAAAACGTTTGTAGATACATACTTTGTAATATAGCTGAACGAAATCGATCGAAGTAGTAGTCGAACCCGCGTCTACTGGATTACTAACCCAGCGCGCTAGTCGCTCTGCTACCGACTCATCTAAATTATTAACCGAAAAAACATCAAATTTAGTATCGAATATTATATATTTGTACATACGCAAACATTGGATTTTTTCAGGAATCAATGATATCTTGAGACATATTTTTAAAATAATTGGTGAAAGTTACGCAAGCGCATAAAGTGATCACGTAAACCTATGATATGTCGTGAGCCCTGTACGTGCCTTGAGTTCCTGGTTCTCCTATAATATTCCATCTTCGTTTCTATTGATTTTGTTATGAAAATAAGATTTATTTATTTTATTTTTTAACATCTTAATAGATATGTAGACGGAATAATTTAGGAGAACCAGGAACTCAAGGCACCTGAGTTCCTTGTTCTCCTAAATTATTCCGTCTTCGTCTCTATTGAGTTGTTAAAAATTTGTTCTAAAAATATCATTGTCTCCCGACAGGAACAAAATCTAATGTTTAGGGAAATCAGGTGGATTACGTGATCACTTTATGCGCTTGCGCAACGTTCACCAATTATGTTAAAAAATTGTCTCAAAATATCATTGACTCTTGAAAAAAAAACCAATGTTTGCGTATATGCAAATTTAAAAATATTCGATGCAATTTTTTACCTATTTCCTAATTTTTTCTTTGTTGTTGAAACTTATGTGTGATTAGCTGTTCTGAGAATTTGTTTAATTTTAAAAAAAAAAAAACGAGTGGGTTGTGGCCAACGCTAAATTCCTCACTAACAAGTCATTCTATAAAGTATATAAATTTTGTATGGAAAATGTTCAGCATTTTCATGAAGTTGGTTTGTTTAATTATTTTTTAGTTAAATGACAACTTGATAATTCTTCAAAGCCACTTTATGAAAGTGATGTGCCTTTTAACCAATTTGAAAATAAAAATATCAAATTTTAATTTTCCTGAGCTTGGGGTTTCCTTGAAATGTTTGATAGTTTAAAAAATTTAGAAGCAATATTAAGATATCCTTAAAAATCTAATGGGGTATAAGGGAGTATTAGATTAACAAATTTGCAAAATTTGAGTACTTCAGTCTATAATCGATAAAGTAAAATAAACACGTCTTACATAGCACACAGCACAGAGCACATAGTACACAGCACACACACACACACAGATATATTGTGATGAAACTTTCTAAATACAATCTCAGCATGATGCTAGTTGATAATCTGCAACAAAAATAGCCTTAAAAATATAATTGCGAAATCATAACTCACCACATCCCCTTGGATTAGTGAGGAGTAAAAACAACTGAAAGATTTGAATCTAAGTAATTTTATAAAAACAAGGATATATCTAATTAAGTAGTAGGTACTTTTATTTGTGCTGTTCCAATTGCCGCTATCTCCCTATGTACCTATTGAGTGGTATGGTACCAGGTGGGATTTAAAAGTGGCGGCATCTTTTGTCTTATCTTTTTACTGAACTCATCTTTGGCTTGTAGGTATGCAATAGACCGTTTTTATTTATTTAACTATTAGTAGCCCCACTCTTAAAACTCGAATCCGATCCCAATTTCAATTTTTTATTTAGAACTTACTCGTAATATGTCGCCTGCGTACATTCAAATTAACGACGATTACTATTAAAACATACCTTCTTTTACCAACGCATTATTCTCCGTTACAAAAGTAAGTTCTTAGCGAATCGGATTGCATTGGATCGGATCGTTCATTTTTACTCCTTATTACCCAAGGGGACATAGTGGGGAGTAATGAATTGGCAATTTTTAAGGTTTTTTTTATTGCAGATTATCAAATAGAAGGTATAATTTTGAGATTGTATTCTGAAATTTTCATCACAATGTATTGTTTATTTTTCTCTTCTTGGTCATAATCCTAGGATTGGTCTGCAACAAACACTCGATCTTTCCATTTATCTCTATCGTCCGCCAGTCTCTTCATCTCTTTGTAACTGCTACAGCGCACGTCACTGATTATCTGGTCTATATATGTAGTTGTTTCTGGGGCGACCTCTACAGTTACCCCCATCAATCATTCCTTCGACGATGGTAAAAAGCAGGCCTGGGTGCCGGATGTTGTGGCCTATCCAAGTTGTTCTCTGTTGGGCAATTCTTTTCATAAGTTGCCTTGTCTCCTTCAACCCTGCTTAGTACCTCGTCGTTGCTGATGTGTTCTGACCAGTGAACATCTCAAACGCAGACAGACGACCCGTTTCGCGTTGGCTGATGGTCCATGTTTCACAGCCATATAGCAGTACACTGCAGACAAGAGTCTTGATCAAATTTTTCCTAATTTTGATGGAAATATTGGGGGATTCAAAAATTGTTGATATTTTGTTGAAGGCGACTCTTGCTTGGTGGATTCTGCTTTTGATGTCTGCTGTTGTACGTCCGTCTTGAGATATTCTTTTTCCCAGATATACAAACTCTTTCACCTGCTTAATTTCGATGCCCCCAGAACAATATTTGCGGTGCATTCCTCCCTTCCAGCAACCATGCATTTTATTTTATCCTTATTTATCCTCATGTTGTAATCACTTGTTAGGATGCCTTCCATCTTCCTGAGACCCTCATTTGATTCTTCCTCTGTTTCTCCTAGCATTGCAATATCGTCTGCATACTTTATCATGTTTATTTATCCCTGAATTTTAACACCATACCAATCTCTCATTTCTTCTCTCAGCTCATCGATAGTCTGTTTTATGTAGCAATAAAATAAATCTGGAGACAAAGAACATCCATGTCTCACTCCCTGGCCTACACTTGCCTGGCCAACACTTGTCTTGCCTTGCCTCTAGCCTCTGTTGGCTTTGTATTCTTTTTCGTTTATGTTACATAAAGCTCAAAATTTATGAAAAATCCATTGAACTTTAAATTATATTTATTCGTTAATTTTTCTTTTTGACATTATTGTACCGAGATTGCTAATCTCCACGAACTTACTCTTTGTGGTATGCATTTTTTACTCGCTATTATTTGTGGCGATATTTTATAATTACCAATAATGAAACGTTTTGAAACTCAAACATGTATGAAGTTACAGGGGTAGGGGTTCCTATGTATTCAATATGAAAGGGCGCGTGCAGATATTCCCTAATTACCTTGCTTCAGAGATGGCAATTGACTCTAAACGCAAAGAAAAAAAAATCTCCTCCAACCATCCATTCCACGTGTCATCTGTTCATCTACCCCACGTTGATGTTACAAGATAGAAAAGTGTAATGAGGGGTGGGAGATTGAGCAGCTGGAAGACTGTAACTTATCGGTAGATCTTCAGTTTCAGACGAGGAAAATAATAAACTATTGAGACGATACATACCTATCATAAGTTTTAATAATTGACGAAGTTTTTATTTTGTAGAATTCTTCTATAAATTATGTCTATAATTAAAAGTAAAACACTTTTTTGATTCTACATGAATTTAATTTATGCGATATAAATATTAATGCTATATTAATCGAATATTTTTTTAATTGCATATACGCAAACAATTAATCTTTAAACTTACACTGTGTTGACGAAAATTACTATCGAATATTTAAAAGTTTCTCAAACAATGTATAATTGTTACAATTATGTCTCAATATTTAATCTTTATTTATCTTTAAAACCTTCGTATATGTGGTGGTGCGATTAGCGATATTGTTTGATGAAAAACAAATGATTTTCCGGTATCGTAAGAATACCAACAAGAGGGAGTGTAGTATAATCATTGATGAATGTTTCGCGTGTGCGTTATGTAAGCACGCTAATATTAAGTGCCAAATTTTTCGATTTATCTTATGAATATTTTACTTTTACATCGTCTCTGTTAAAATACAATAAAATCCTCCCTAAATTCAAATAAGGAATTGAGTCACCCGCAAATTACGTGTCAATTAAGGTTCTTGGAAATTTACTTATGTATTGATTAACCAAGTTTTTTGTTGGTGATTCTCCGAATAACCTCGTTATGTAATCAGAACAATAATTAAATTGTTGATTTAGCAACTCGTGCAGAGATTCCACTTCTATAATAGCAACACGGTGATTTCTTTCATTACATTATGTAATTGAACGTTTTATTTCAATAATAACCCTTTCTATTGTTTAATATTTTTTTTTTTATTTTGTTACCTTTCTGTTTATGATTTGACTCTTATATGCTTTGGAAGTTCATTGAAAAAAAATTCCTGCCATGTATTGTAATGGTGCTGCGTCAATTATGTATTTAATATTGGATGGATATATTTATATTTGATATATTGTGCATATAGTTTTTATTATTTTTGCACAATTAGACTGATAGACTTAAAACTGACACAAAAGTTTACATTAAAGAAGAAGAAGAATCTTGGACTATGGGAAATAGTTTTTTATTTGAATTTAAACGTTGTGAAGAGTCCAGCAATGTCCACAACCCCCATTTTTTTATATTTCGTCATCAAAAGTATTAAAAAAAATCTAGTGTTGGTCACATTCCATTCTTTTTTATATATTTTCATCAAGAGTGCATATCAATTTTAATATTCCTGCATAATGGACTATTAGAAACTGACCGAAATGTCTAAATAAAAAAAGAAGAATAAGAAATAGACCATAGGAAATATTTTGTTAAAAAACTGACCCAATGATCTATATTAAAAAATAAGAAGATGGATGAGGGTATAGGAAATAGTTTGTATAATAACTGAACCAAAGGTCTACCCAAATGAAGAAAATGAATTAGACCATAGGAAATAGTTTGTAAAAAACTGACCCAATGGTCTACATAACTAAAGAAGAAGAAGAATTAGACTAAAGGAAATAGTTTGTATATAAACTGACCCAAAGGTCTACATAAAAGAAGAAGATTTAGACTTTGGGAAATAGTTTGTATAAAAATTTACCCAAAGGTATACATAAAAGAAGAAGAATAATAATTAGACTATAAGAAACAGTTCGTATAAAAATTGAGCAAAAGAAGACGATGAATTGGACTAAAGGAAATAAACTCACCCAAGGTAATAATAATAATAATAATAATAATAAAATACTTTTATTGATTTATACAACGTGACGGACTTATTGCCCGCAGGCAATCTCTACCAGTCAACCACCTCAAAGCTCTACATAAAAAAAGAAGAATTAGACTATAGGAAATAGTTTGTATACAAATTTGCCCAAGGTCTACATAAAATAAGAAGATGATTAGAACATAGGAAATAGTTTGTACAAAAACTGAGCAAAAGGTCAACATAAAAGAAGAAGAAGATGACTTAGACTATAAGAAATAGTTTGTATGAAAACTCACCCAAAGGTATAAAATAAAAAAAGAATAATTAAACTACAGGAAATAGTTTGTATGTTGAATGTGTATTGAACTTAACCTAAAATACTTGGATAATTTTCCGATAGGAAATATGTATTTTGTTGGTACATTTTTCAAATATGTAGATACCTACATTGGTTTGTTCGAAGCCATTATAACGAAAATCAACAATTGTCAAATAAATCAAATATAATACGACAAATTATGCAATTTTACTATGCCTACATCATTATTAATAATTAACAGACTTCTACAATATTTATCTTAAAACTTGCTATAATGTCTTGTCTTTCATTTTATTATTCCATAATCACATTTATTTCAAAGATTTATTATTATATTGAACATTTTCATTAGGAAGGAAAATCAGTACTTCTAACTTTTAAGTGAACACATATTTGTGTGCAAAAAGTACACTTTTGACATATTTTATTTTGAAAATTTTGTACAAAAAAAAAATTTTTGAACCATATTTAATAATTCAGAATTTATATCACATTTTTAGCGTGACACTGCGGCAGGTATACTGGTACATGCACGCACATGAATTAGATTTTTAGATGCTCTTATTTTTTCAGAAGGCGTGAGGCAAACACACACACACACTAACACCATCATTGCTTTATTACTTAAGATTTACTGACTTTGTCATCTCAATAAAAAATATTGTATTCTAATTTTTCCTTGGTGATTTGAAAAAAATGAATTGACGCAATCGGGTATTTTATGTTACCATGTTTCTGTATTATTTTCCCTTTTACGTCCGAAAATTTTAATCTTTTATTTTGATAACTTTTTAATAGCAATAATCGTTGAGATTATTATTGTCTTTTGAATATATACAAAATCAATAACAGACCTGAAGGTCGAACATGGATCGGTAAAAATGAAAGTTTATCTTTCTAGTGATGAGAGAGCTTAGACCAAGACCATGTTTAGAGTATCCTTAGTCTTACAAATTCCCGACCTGTTAGAGTTCTGAAACTTTATAATTTTTGTATTCGCGATTACAATGCATCTTAAAAGCTTGATTCATTTGATATTTTGATAAAATTGAACAATTTCTCTAATCTGTGCGGGTGTCCTGAGTTCGATTCCCAGCAGAGGAGAAATTTATTTTAATTAATTTCTCTCGAAAATTTGCTCCTCTGGGATGGAAACACTGGTTGGTTGGAAGAAATTGCCATACGTCTACAAACTCGCCACTTGCGCAGGGTGCATTATTATTATTATTTCAATGGTTTTTATTTGTTGGTTAGGAGTTACTTTAGGGGTAGTTTCATATAAATTATGACAAGATCATATGATAAGATCAATACAAGCAACGGAACTCTTTAATCATTAGAGGATATAAACGATTTTCGTGCTAATCTCTGTGGGTAGACAAGGGGGATATTTCTTGTACCCTTAATCATGTAATCAAGCATTTTATCGTAAACACGATATAGTTGCATGATTGCGTAGATTATCTGAATACAGTTTCTAGCACGTTTTCACTGTAGATGCATTATATGTATTGTACATATATTGGCTGATAAAGTATATAACTCGCACATAATATTAAATATATATGTTCCGACATATTGTTAAATGTTTAAAGTATTAATCCATTGCTATGGTTTGGAGTGTTGTTACCATAGTGAAGGGTGAAGCATACAACACTTTATACATATACATAAAGTGCACACGTGTTCAGCTGAAGCTTTGCACGTGAGGCGAGGTGGACTGTTCTGTACTGGACTTATGCACGATCATCGGCTTTGCGGTTAAACACAGGACTGATAAAACCATTTTTTCATTTTAACATACTAATTTGTACACTGAGGTTTTTTTTTCAAAAACATCAGTTGAATTTATCATTGACAATAGATTACAAGTTCAAAATATCATGACAATTCTAACACATTTTGAATATTGGACCCCAGGAAATAATCTGCTGGTATGAGGGGCCCTAATAATAATACTTATAGAACAAAAAAAACATATTATGTCATTATGACAGCCACTGGCATTATTCCAAAATCGTTTAGCCGTAATTTAGAAATTTTTAATTAATCGAACAATTAATAATTATAATGCAAAAATCGGTATACATATAAATACAAGTAGAATAGTTCAAGATTTTTTAAACGTTTATAATCAGGAATCGTTAGGGTTGATAGGTAGTATAGCGAACTCCTCAGAGCCTCCTTCGATGTATTAATATATTTTATATGTTTGATAGAAACTGGATGGATGAATTACTCCCAATTGAAAGCTTGATTGCTACTTTTTTGTATTTTATTTTGATCATTTAAAGAATTGACAATTTACGCATTAATCTGCTAATTCTTTTGAGGAAGTTTATAATGGTATTAATAATAATTGAGTGTTATTATTTGTAATGCTTAATTGTTATTAATATCGTTAATAAATCGGCCATCGCTGCCTTAAAAATGATCCTAGTCCTATACACATTTTTATCATTTACACATATTTTTGATTTAAGTACAAGAATTACTTCTTCCTCTCTTCTCTTTCCTCTCCTTATCCTTTTGTTTTCCTATCTTACCTATACCTTATGCTATGAACTGTTATAAGTATTTTTTTTGTCTTTTATCTGCTTTTCTTTTATTATTTTTGTTATTTTAATTATATTTCTTTTTTATTTTTGTCATGTCATAAAATATATCAAAATCAACTCTGGTTGGTTGGAAAATTGCCGTTTGGCAATAAAACCACCAGTGTACAAATTATGTGTACAAGAAGATTAATAAATAAATTACGCTAAAAATCTTTATTCTTTATTGACATTTGAAATGTGAATCATCAATTGAAATCCTATTTTATTATTTATTTTATTTATTTATCACACCATTTAAATAATCGTCATTAAAAATAGATATCTGCTGACCAACTAGGTATTTTGTCATAGGCATGACACAATTTTTTAGCTACTTTTAATATTTTTTGTTTTTTTTTTTATTGCAATGACGTATATCTAACCTAACAAACTAAAATTTATGCTAAAAAAATAGCAAATGCAAATATTGCAAATAAATTGAATTCTGACATTAACCGTTGAGATCCACAATCGCTTAGAAGTGGAATGTAAAAATAACTAATTTATTTATGTATTTTTTTGCACCATGTAGTTTCGTGAATTTCAGCCAAATACCAATTTCATCCAATTTACCAGTGTTTTCAGCCCAGAGAAGCAACAATTGCGTCAGAAATAATTATATAAATTTCTCCCTTTTAAGGAATCGAATCTGGGACGCCAGCATTTAAATCAGCAATCAACTTAAATATGCCTTTACGTCACGAAACAATTGTTGTCAATAGCGTTATGATAATAATATTACATAAGTAATTAATTAATACTGGCATAACTATCGTTTTCTCTGTAGATATTTATCAATAAATAAAGTTTTATTATTTAATTATCCAAAAATGCAAGACCCATGTTATGATTTCTTCAAAGAACACGTGTACTATTCATCCTGCCATATTTTGAAACAAACTCATAGCACACTTCATATATTATCGGCTGAAAACTCAGACATTCAACGAAAACTCATTTTCATGTATATGTAATAATAAACAGTGATAGTCTTTAAAATATACCTTTTTACTCGTCGCTTTGATTTGCTTGTCATCATTTTCATTCGAAACTTTTCCCGTAGATTGTAGAACATTTATTCAAATATTATGAATTCCTTTGCATCTGTTAGGGGGCGGGGGTGGGGTGTAGGTGAGGTAGGTCCTCGGTACATTTTATATGGACTAGCTGGACGAGAGGGGAGGGGAGGATCGGCTCATATTTCCCCCATATAAAGATGTACGGTGCACGCGGTGCCTGGTTACGCCGAGTACATGTGATACGAGTGCTGTCAGGTCGGGAGAAATATTACTTTCTAATTTTTAGTTTATTTTATCGATTTAAT
Organism: Molanna angustata; assembly: GCA_963576475.1. NCBI lineage: Eukaryota > Metazoa > Arthropoda > Insecta > Trichoptera > Molannidae > Molanna > Molanna angustata. The sequence continues at coordinate 42,485,410 of OY754967.1, forward strand.
GTTATTTATTTTTCCAAATATCAACCAGATATTCCATTCATATTAAAATAAACATTGTATTATTATTATTTTTTTATTTTTATTGTTTCGACTATTTTCATAAATATATTTTTAAACATGACCGTAAAAAATCCATAAAGTTAAGAATTTGCAGAGCTGACACAAACTACTACTTTTGGCCGGGGATTTGGTCCATAAAAAATGGAACGGGGGGATTCTAAACACATTCATCGTTAAAATCTATTCGACATATTTATATACCAGTAAAAGTATTTGCTTTTCTATATTTAAATAAATTTGTCCACAACTTTTACCCTTTGATATGAGTGTTGAGTACTGTTTCAATTTTAATAATATTAAGATAATATTCAAATACGTTACATTGATAGCCACCAAATTATGGTGACGTTATGTATTTATAAAAAAAATCCTTTTTTCATGTCTATAGATTATTGGTCTGTGAAAAATCAATCATATTTTAAGCAAATAAAAACACAATAGTCATGCACGCGAATCAAATAAAGAACAATTATTAAAGAAAATGAAAAAAAGGTTATTTAGGTTAAGAAAATAAAGGTTAAGAAATTATTTTTAGTTTTCGTTTGCTGTATGAAATTCACCTCACTTACAACTTGACTTTTCTAATAAAAGTCAATTTGTATTGCTGTGCCACATAAATAATCAGAAATCTGATTATTGAAAAATAACATTCTAGATTAAAGTAATGAATGTTTTGACTGTAAAACACTTTTTTTTTTCTTGAAAATTTGATTTTAAGAATATTATTTTCATGATTTATGAACTTGTTTGTACAACGTTTACAACGAGATATTTGGTGTTGATAATTGGTATAGTATTTTAACTTTATTTGCTACTTACTTTACTTACTTTTTTTGGCATTGGCATACACTTCTCTACGCCATCGGCTGCGTCATGGAGGAGGCCGGAAACTGGTTGACTGGATGGGAACCGGGGCTTTGAATAGCCGAAATATGACTTTACTTTCTAATATTTAATGAATTAAGTTGATTATTTTCGGCTTGGATACTATGTGTGTAAATCATTTTATTTAAAGTATCTTTAATTAAATTTTAATTTTTCTTTATATGAATACTAATTGTCGACTGAACATAAATGACAGGGCTAGGTTGCGGCCATAAGGGCCTAGCCAGTAAAGTTGAGGGTGGCTGCAGCCCCACCCTAGGATTCTGGGTTACAGGTCAGTACCCTCTTCAATTCTTACCTATGGAAGAGCAGGGCAGACGCCTTAATGCCTCGCTCGGCGGTGACTCATCAAACGGGGCGATGAGTAAGTCTGCATCATCGGGCGATGGAAATCGAAGCACTGAAAGTACTGTCCGGTGGTGTACCTGAAATTCGCCAACATGAGTACTAAGGGGTGGAGGAGCCCCCCGTGATGATTGGTCGGCACGACCCACTCGGCGGTACCCGAGTTGATGACGAGGCAGGTGCAGCTAACGTTGCGCCTGGTGTGGAAATCGAAGAACTGAAAGTACTACGGGCGTGGCGAAGGCTCCCTGTGGCAGTCTGTTGTTCGTGGAGCTGCTGGGAGGGTAACCCCTGCTATGATTCACGGGCCTTCACGAGTGTGGTTGGACTCTTAGTGGCAGTGGTATGAAATATGCATGGTGGTAGTTCTTGTTTCGTCCGACGAGCAGCCGCTCCGGGGATGAACAGAACACCCTATGGAGTGGGGTAGGTGACTGCGACTTTCCTAAATGAACGTAAATGAAAATAAATTTATGAATATACTTTTTATTTTATACCTTGATATACTTTGACGTTCGGTCTTAATAGATCGAAAGTGTGGATGAATGCTTTTTTTAAATTTTATTTTATAATTTTAATAAAGATCATTTTTGACATATGTAGGTATAATATTCAAAAAAATATAATATATTATAAACTTCATTGTACCCTGCGGAAGTGGCGTGCTTATAGCCATATCGCAAATTCTTTCTAGCACAGAGAAGCAATATTTGTGTAAGAAATGAATTTAATATTAATGAATATATGTTGATATGTTATAAAAATACTTGGTAATAGTTCTATTGTATTTATTAGATTATCGACGCGTTTCGTGCTAGGCACATCGTCAGAATAATGAAATACAATAATAGAACTATTACCAAGTATTTTTATATTTTTATAACATATCAACATACAATGGAGTTCTATCAAGAATTGTCGATCGACAAACTAAACTTAGTTAATGAATATAAAATATGGTGTTTCAAAATAAAATATGATTTATTGTTTGCTTTATCGCAGAAAACGTCTTAACAAAACAATACCGATGAAGTTTATGTATGAATTTATAAAATAAATTTTGCATTATTATTATGATAAAGAATAAATAAATAAATTATATAGGAAATAAAATTTAGGTCTGGCAGCACTGTCGCACACACTTACAGTTGGCCGGCTCTATTGCTCAGTCCATTTATGGCGCGATCTGCTTCCCCTCCCCTCGTCCTTCTCCCGCCCCTCTTCCTCCTCGCACAGCCGCGAGCTTTCCGGCGTCTGGACGCGTCGGGGCGCGTGCGCGCACTTGAAATGCCACCGTAATTCGCCGCTAGGGGCGCACACGTCTAACAAACTCGCCGTTCGAATTTCAAACATTTTCCGTTCGTTTCAATTTTGTTTTGATCACAACACGAACAATACGAACTAGCGACACATATTATTCGCATAATATGGATGTATATTTAGAAAATTTAATAAAGTTTTACTTTATTTTCAAATTAATAATCGCCAAAAATACGGATATTGACAATAAGAGTACTGAAGGTGATTTTGAATGCAACAGAGCGAGACAAGTATAGTTTGATTCTTCATAGAATATATTATTTTAGAATCTTTATTAACTTACGTGAAGAGAAAACTTCACGCAGGTTTTCAAAGAGACAATGTTTTACAAATTCATTAAATTACTTTCATATTACCAATGTCAAACGCAGTTGTGTTTTTATCACAACAAATAGAGATAATCTCAAATACATAAAATATTAAAGAAAAATGAATAATCTGCTGTGAATCAATATAAATGGTTCTTTAACTATCGCACTTTGCAAAATGCAAAATGAAAACTTTGTAACTCTTTTTGAATACGTAATTTTTTTGTCATAGAAAGCATAATGACTTTTCACGCAAATATTGCTTCTCTGGACTGGAAACACTGGTTAGTTGGAAGAAATTGCCATACGGCAATATAATCGCCACATGCGCAGGGTGAAAGGAAGTGTTCATTATGATTATTATTATTACTTTTCAAAATTAAAATTATTTTGAAATACGTTCGAATGTTGGCCCCTGTGTGATCCTTGGTAATTATTCTGGAGATCCTGCGACTAACAAATAAAATATTTCGTACTATACAGAATGAGATTCAGTTGTCAAGTTACAGGAAAACAGATTTTCTTCGTATGATTAAACGAGTGGGTTGTGGCCAACGCTAAACTCCTCACTAACAAGTCATTTTATAAAGTATTAAAATTTTGTATGGAAAATTTTCAGCATTTTCATGAAATGAGTTTGTTAAATTATTTTTTATTTAAATATTTTATTATGAAATTTTGATAACTCTTTAATGCCATTTTATGAAAGTGATTTGCCTTTTTACCAATTTGAAAATAACAATTTCAAATTTTAAGTTTCCTGAGTTTGGGGTCACTTTGAAATATTAGATAGTTATAAAAAAATAAGAAGCACTATTCATATATCGTTCAAAATCTAATGGGGTCTAAGCGAGTATTAGATAAATATATTTGCTAAATTTGAATAGAATCGAATGAGTACTTTAGTCTATAATCGATAAAGTAAAAAAGAACACGCCGTACATAGCACACTGCACACAGCACAGCACACACACACACAGATACATTGTGATGAAACTTTCAGAATACAATCTCAGCATGATACTAGTTGATAATCTGCAATAAGAAAATACCCTTGAAAATTGCGAAATCATAACTCCCCACTATATCACCTTGGGTTAGTGAGGAGTAAAAATATATGTCATATATGTCATAAAAAAGCGAATTAAAATAATATAACTGGTAAAATTAAAAATCCATGTACGTTAATTTTCATTACTCGCGGATAAATTAAAGATCGCGCGAAATCTTAATCACGGAATAATTTACAATTTGTGCATCGTTCATAACATCGCGGCATATCCCATAATCTGGGTTGACCGGCGGCAGACGTTCGGGTGTGCATTACCTTATAAAGAAAGTACGACACGAGCGTGTATCCAAATACACCAGTCTCGACTCGCCTAAAAAGTCGCTACATTCAGTATGTGTGGTGAACCTCATTGCTCTACTACGAGAGATGTTCTTGTTGCCTGTTGTATTTTCGATAACCCGGCTTTTGTAAGTAACGGGACATAAACGATGATAATACAAAAGATAGGTATTTAAGCAATTTTTACAAATCAATTTCACTATATAATAAACTACTGTCTTCCTTTTGTATGTGTGTGTATATATGTATGTGATATGTTAATATTATGATAAATCATTATTGTTTACTATAGTTGTCATCGTTGTGCCATTTAGTAATATTGTTAATCTTTTTTTTTAAATCCTTTCCTATATATCCTTTCGATTCGGATTAACTATCATTCATGTATGTTTCTTAGTTTTGAAAAATTTGTGTTCACAAATCCGCCTCTATTGGTGGCTGTGCCTTATTAAAAAAAAAAAAATTTGTGTTACATTTTCTGTTCTTTGTGTGGGTAATTAAATGTCTTATTCAATTTAACCGTTAATAAATAAATAAAAGTGGAAGCACTTTTCTAAGCCTCACAGCAGTTCGTGCATTGACTTGGTAATTTTGAAAATATAACATTTCCTTGCACTTTTTCCATGTAGTTAGACCATAAGTCCAGTTTTTTGGAACATTCTGATATTTTTCATCTGTCAATGGGTCATTTTACATAAGTCCCCATATTCAGAAGCAATAGTTTCAAAAGAACAGACACATTTAATATAACATAATGAAATTGACTGTTGTGTATTTCCTGTTTCCTGGTGTTGACTTCAGATATTGGGCAATGGTCCAGTTGACATTAAATATATTATGTAGATCTTATATATTATGTTAATCTCCTCGTGTAAACATCTTTACAAAACACAATTTGTATCTACTATTAAACTAAATTGCATTTTCTTAATGTGATAATATAAAATAATTGTATATTTTTTATTTATTCATTTCCATAATACATCAAATTTTTACAATATAACTTAAATATAACAATGTAATTTATAACTTCATTAAGCGAAGCCTGTTCTGAGACAATACTAACAATAATTACGCAATACTTTTTTGCTGCATAAATCTAAAGTAATAAAGCAATCAAAATGTTAGTGTCTGTGTGTGTGTGTGTGTGTGTGTGTGTGTGTGTGTGTGTGTGTGTGTGTGTGTGTGTGTGTGTGTGTGTGTGTGTGTGTGTGTGTGTGTGTGTGTGTGTGTGTGTGTGTGTGTGTGTGTGTGTGTGTGTGTGTGTGTGTGTGTGTGTGTGTGTGTGTGTGTGTGTGTGTGTGTGTGTGTGTGTGTGTGTGTGTGTGTGTGTGTGTGTGTGTGTGTGTGTGTGTGTGTGTGTGTGTGTGTGTGTGTGTGTGTGTGTGTGTGTGTGTGTGTGTGTGTGTGTGTGTGTGTGTGTGTGTGTGTGTGTGTGTGTGTGTGTGTGTGTGTGTGTGTGTGTGTGTGTGTGTGTGTGTGTGTGTGTGTGTGTGTGTGTGTGTGTGTGTGTGTGTGTGTGTGTGTGTGTGTGTGTGTGTGTGTGTGTGTGTGTGTGTGTGTGTGTGTGTGTGTGTGTGTGTGTGTGTGTGTGTGTGTGTGTGTGTGTGTGTGTGTGTGTGTGTGTGTGTGTGTGTGTGTGTGTGTGTGTGTGTGTGTGTGTGTGTGTGTGTGTGTGTGTGTGTGTGTGTGTGTGTGTGTGTGTGTGTGTGTGTGTGTGTGTGTGTGTGTGTGTGTGTGTGTGTGTGTGTGTGTGTGTGTGTGTGTGTGTGTGTGTGTGTGTGTGTGTGTGTGTGTGTGTGTGTGTGTGTGTGTGTGTGTGTGTGTGTGTGTGTGTGTGTGTGTGTGTGTGTGTGTGTGTGTGTGTGTGTGTGTGTGTGTGTGTGTGTGTGTGTGTGTGTGTGTGTGTGTGTGTGTGTGTGTGTGTGTGTGTGTGTGTGTGTGTGTGTGTGTGTGTGTGTGTGTGTGTGTGTGTGTGTGTGTGTGTGTGTGTGTGTGTGTGTGTGTGTGTGTGTGTGTGTGTGTGTGTGTGTGTGTGTGTGTGTGTGTGTGTGTGTGTGTGTGTGTGTGTGTGTGTGTGTGTGTGTGTATGTGTGTGTGTTTGTCTCACGCCTTCTGAAAAACCAAGAGCATCTAAAAATCTAATTTAAGTGCGAACATGTACCAGTATACCTGATGCAGTGTCACGCTAAAAATAATGCGATAAAAATGCTGAATTTTAAAAATATTTAAATAATTATTTTTTTCATACAAAATTTTCCAAGTCATATCTGTCAAAAAAGTGTACATTTTGCACGCAAATATCTGTTAGTTTAAAAGTTAGAAGTTGGTATTTACACAAAAAAAAAATATTTTGAAGTATAACTTAGCGTTGAAGTGAAAAACATGGTGAATATTTGGTATAATTATAATGTTTAACTTATTTTTAAAGTAAGCCTTTTGTACATAAACGCCGCCATTTTAATATCTTTTCATACAATATTTCATTTTCCCACCGAATGAATATGTTCTTGAAAATAATAAACCTTTGAAATAAATGTAATTATGAAATAATAAAATGAAACACAAGACATTACGGCAAGTTTTAAGACATATATTGTAAAAATGTGTTATTTATTAGTAAAGATATAGGCATAATAAAATTGCATAATTTGTAAATAATATTTGATTTTTCTGACAATTTTCATTTTTATGGCATCGAACAAACCAATGTAGGTACCTACATATTCAAAAAATGTATCCGAACCATTCGATATTACTTACGTGTTCGAATCGTTTCCATGGCTACAGAAAGAATGTGATATTCAAATAAAATTTGTTAGGAATCGAATTTATTTAGAAGGTTGTTGTAGGTAGGTACCTACCTAATACTATTTACTTACAAATCAACAATAATATACCTATACTGATTTCCTATAGGAAAATTATTTTATTTATTTATTTATCAACCGTTTGTCCGATTATAATGAAACTTTGGTGAATTGTCGAGCGTATGCCCAGGATGGTTTTTGGATTTAAACTTTTTTCTTATTCTTCTTCTTCTTCGTGTATTTGGTCGTTTTACCTATGAAGGGGGAGTATCCTGGGAAAAGAAGGTCCGACTGTCCCTCCATCTCTTCACAGGTCTTCCAGGACGGGTTCTGCATATAAACTTTTTTCTTCTTTTACTTCAACGTGTACTTGGTCATCTTACCTATGAAGATGAACTATCCTGGGAGATGAAGGTCCAATTTTCCTTCCATCTCTTCGCAGGTTTCTGGATTTAAACTTTTTTCTTCTTCTTCTTCATCGTCTATTTGGTCATTTTACCTTTGAAGGTGGACTAACCTGGGAGAAGAATGTCCAATTTTCCTTCCATCTCTTCGCAGGTATCTGGATTTAAACTTATTTCTTCTTCTTCTTCTTCATCGTGTATTTTTGGTCATTTTACCTATGAAGTTGGAGAATCCTGGGAGAAGAAGGTCCAACTGTCCTTCCATCTCTTCGCAGGTATCTGGGTTTAAACTTTTTTCTTCTTCTTCGTGTATTTAGTCATTTTACCTATTAAGTAGAGCATCCTGGGAAAAGAAGGTTCTTTCATCTCTTCGCGGTTCTTCCAGGATGGTTTCTGGATTTAAACTTTTCTTAACCGACTGATGGGACGGGATGTAATGAAGGGAAGGGAGGCACTAAAGGGCCTGAAGGGACGGGAGGTATAAAACTGCCTGAAGGGACGGAAGGTACTGAAGGGCCTGATGGGAAGGGACGTAATGAGGGATTAAAGGGACGGGAGGTACTGAAGGGCCTGAAGCGGCGGGTCCTGGAGTCTAATTCTTTTTCTTTTTAATTTTATGTAGACCTTTAGGGCAGTTTTTATACAAACTATTTCCTTTTGTCTAATTCATCTTCTTCTTCTTTTATGTATACATTTGGGTCATTTTTTTATAAAAATTATTTCCTTTAGTCTAATTATTATTCTTCTTCATTTAAGTACGTAGACTTTTGGGAGAGTTTTAATACAAACTATTTCCAATAGTCTTATTCATTTTCTTTTATGTAGACCTTTTGGTCAGTATTTATACAAACTATTTCCAATAGTCTAAATATTCTTCTTTTTTGTAGACCTTTGGGTGAGCTTTTATACAATCTATTTCCAATAGTCTAATTCTTCTATTAGGTATATGTATTTTTACTTATTTTATGTAGACCATTGGAATAGTTTTTTATACAAACTATTTCTTAAAGTCTTATACTTATTTTTCTCTTTTTTATTCAGTCTTTTGGGTTAGTTTTAAGTCTAATAGTCTATTGTGCAGAAATATTATTAACGATATGCACACTTGATGAAAATACATATGTAATGAATGGGATATGGGATGTGACGATATAACCTGCACTAGAATCTTTTCAATACTTTTGTTTAATTAAATTTAAACCATTTATATCATCCTATTTTGAATAATTTTCAACACCTAATATTTAAAGAATGGGGGTTGTGGCCATTACTGAACTATTCACAACATTTATATTCAAATTAAAAACTATTTACTATAGTTCAAGTCTTCTTCTTCTTCGTTAATGAAGACTTTCAGTCAAATTGAGCAAAAATATAATGCACACTTGATGAAAAAATATAAAAACGAATGGGATGTGACCAATACTAGATCTTTTCAGTACCTACGTTTGTTTAATCAAATTTTAACCACATCCCAACATCCAAAATTACTAAATTTTCAATAGGTACACATTACAATTTGTTTTCGATGATAATATTTAAAAATGGGGGTTGTGGCCAAACCAATCTCTTTACAACGTTGATAAACAGTCATATTTAAAACCATTACGCATAGTCCATGCGAGCAGAAATTGTATAAATATTATACTTCATTCACACTTTATAGCAATATATAAAAAAGAATGGGTTGTGGCCATCACTTGAACATTTTACAATACTTAAACTCAATCAAATTTCAAACCACTTTTCATAGTCTGATATTGCAAAATAATTGGGTGACAATATTATAAAAACGATTGCTTTTTCTTTCACAATTTTACATTCTTGGCCAACGGCGGGACATAAAAGCTAGTTCTCAATAAAATTACTTACCCTGCGCAAGTGGCGAGTTAATGCCATGTGACAATTTCTTCCAACGAATTTAAATAAATTTCTCTGCTAGGAATCGAATCTAGGACGCACGCACAGAAGCCAAACGGCTTGCCAACTGTCTCACGGCGCACGACACTTCAAGGTATAAAAGTATAAAATGTAATTATTCTTTGATTATGGATTGAAATCGGATAACAAGGTAAAAAGTTTTCTCTGGACATAATGTCCATAAAATAAATCAATCAAGTCGAATTGATAACGTCTCACCGACCAATAACAATCTATAGTAGCAATCAATATAACGTATTTGAATATTTTCGGAATGAAAATTGACATTTTGTTTGTATGCAGTTATTATGCAACTTATTGCAACTCTTAGTTATTAATGCAACTCGCTCACGCGAGTCACAATAACAACTGAAATCAATCCTGTTCTAACCATAATTTTGGTAAGAATAGGAAAAAATGAGAATAATATAGTCAATTAGTAATGAGAAAGCAAATGTTAGTTTTATTAAAATTTACTATCAACAATATCCTTTGGCATAGTTTTTTAGCAAGTAGATTGTTTTTCAATCTTACTAAATTTAATATCAACTACATACATACATATATAGAGGCATTACACAAATCAGGGGGGCATGTCTGGTTCATTCGGCGAAATCAAAACCCTCGCGATTACCCATATCATGGATATAATTATTACATGGAGTTCTACAATATCTTTAGATATCATAGAACTCCATACGATAATTGTATCCATGATATGGGTAAACACTAGGGTTTTGATTTCGCCGGTCGAACCAGACTTGCCCCCCACGACGAAACATTTCATTCCTAAGCTTTTTTTTTTAATATAATAAGTTGCGATCGAGTGGACTCGCTACTAAGTGGGACCGCACCCAAGTGTCCTTCATCCAGGTTCCACACCCGAATGTCCCGCATCCGAGTGTCCCGCATCCAAGTGTCCCGAACTGTGTCACTTATATCCGATTGATATTTAAGCATTGAATATGTTTGGGATACCTAACCCTGTGCCATCTCACATTGTGTTCCAATACCCTGACTCAAAGTCGTAGATTTGGTCAGCACTGTATATTTTGTACTCTGTGTGACCTCTTTTTTTAAAATCGGTTAATGAAATATAAAATCATTTGTTTTATTACAAGATTTATGTATGTTGGGCAGATCGACTGAGAACGGCGATCGTTTCACGTTCTAAACTATGTCTGGAATTCCCCTTCGTTTTCCAAGGCACGTTCTAACCATTTAAAAACAATGGTTTATTTTTAAAATGTTTAAAAATTTTCGATCAGATCGAAGAATTATTTAATTATGGATTCTTTCGTTGGAGACAAATGTTATTTTTGTACAAGATTAAACTTAATGGCATCGGGATACGTTTTGAAATATTTCTGAAAGTGATTAAAATCTACTGAATTGGAATTTTATTCTCAAGTCATGTACAACCGATTTTTTTCATATATCAAATTTAATTAAACATAACTAATGACTACCTCATAATTAGTTTATACCTATATAATTATTATAATAGGTTCTATGACATGATCTCTTTAAAAATTGGGGCATTCATTATAAACTATTTACATTGATTTTTTTTTGTCAATAGTAACAAAACTTCATGTTAAAAGTAACTGATCTGGAGTGACTACAAAACATTTGCTTTTGTGCAACCAAATGTTTTGTGCATACAGCCAAACAGTTCAGTCATAAATAGATAAACTATTATTACTGAAAGCAAAGGTTTGGCTAAAACGCAGGTAGCCAGTTCGGTTGTCATAATATATTTTTATTTATTTATTCATTTTTCTGAACATAATATAAACAAATATATTGTACACTGGCAGGCTTATTGTCATTAGGCAATTTCTTCCAACTAACCAGAATTTTTCGCAGTGTACCTACTTTGAGCGTCATAGAAGTGCGTGCGCCACCCCCCCCTCTTATATCATTTTTTTTCTCTTATTATCCCCATATTCTTTAATCTCACCAACCATGTAATTAGAATATTATATTGGAAATCTGTATGTTTTTTTTTAATACGTATAATTTAAAAATAATGTTATGTCATCATCATCAGTGGCTCAACAGCCCAGGATGGACCTTGGCCTCCTCAAGGAATCGTCTCTATTGCACCCTATCCATGGCCTTTTCTCTCCAATTCCGCACACCGGCTATCTGAAGGTCCTTCTCGACTCCATCCATCCATCGCAGTTTTGGCCTTCCCACACCTCTTCTTCCCTCCGGACGTGATGTGAGGATTCTTTTTGGTGTCTCGTCCTCTTCCATACGATGAATGTATCCCAACCAGTGGAGCCCCCCTATTTTTATCATTTGGTTCCTTGAATAGGCTCTGTAGTTCGTGGTTGTACCTGATTCTACACGTGCCTTGATCGTAGAGGGGACCGAAATTTTACCGAACTTAAATACAAAGAGATAAATAAATTTCGGTAGGTGATGGCAGGGCGGTTCGCACGCCTGAATCCAATCCTGCCACTACCGATTCTGTTAACCTATAGCACAAGCATTTATGCTTTGTTAAGAGAATTAAAAGGGATGAATATATACTTGTTAAAGGACATATTCATCCTTAATTTTTTGAGTACTACTTAAAAAAACCTTTAGAATGGTCCATGGCCCCAAGGCCCTCTGGATATTCTATCTTAGTTTTCGTTTAAAGAAAAACTGTATCCAGAAGGCAAGGTTAATTAGATAACTCAATAAAAAAATAAAAAAAAAAACAATTGATTTATGACTAGCTTAATTATTCTATTTTTTCTAGACACCTTAAAAATCACAAACGAAAATGTCAAGCACAAAATCGGTTAATAAAATACCTATATTGCAAATATACCTACTTAAAGTTTAGGCATTTAAGATAAATTATTCTGATGATGATATGTATTTGATTTAAATATAAAAAAATACTCTTTGAATGTTGGCTTTTTATGTGTGACGAGGCTGGTGTGGGAATACACGAATAATATGTCCCGCAAATCTGCCGCCAATTACCCCAAATTGTGGGATTATGCTATACCTAATAGTATAAATAGATAGGTAGTTTTTTGCCATTTCCATATCATACCCGTTTTGTAAAAAAGTACTCTCATTAATTTATCTCACTATCAATTTCTTGATCTGATTTCTAATTTTTATTCCTAAAATTACCCAAATTTTTTTTCAAATGTTTGAATGTTAACTTTGTGGTTCATATTTAACAAATTAAATTTAAAGATACAACTTTGTATTAACCACGTTTTTTGGTTGAAACGATGCGACCGGTTTCGGAACTAACCGTTCCCTCATCAGGCTAACTTTCAACTGAAACAGAATGTGACGACGTGCTTACAAGAAATCTATGGGGGCGGAGGTAGAGGTAGGGTGGGGGTACTTAGGGTTGGGTCTTGTGCAGGGTGGGTCCGATTGGCTGAAGGATTAGAAGTTAAAGGAAACATATTTAATAATGGACTGAAAGATAAATTTAACTGATTGTTTATTATGTTCTGTTTTGAATTAATACACTTTTTAATTTCTAGCGACTCTAAATTATCAAGACGGAGACCTACTTTGTTGACGTGTAAAATTTTTGTTCCCGATTGCATATTAAATTGATGATCATTAAGTACTATGTGTTCTGCGAATTCTGAAAAATTATCATTGTTTATACATCTAATATGTTCTTTTACTCTAGTCTCAAATTTCCGTCCTGTTTTTCCTATGTAGACTGCAGAGCAGTCTCCACATGTCAGTTGGTATACGCCGGAGTTTTCCATTTTATTATCTTTATCTTTGGAATTCATTAAACTTTTTCCAATATTATTGTCAGTGTAAAATGCCGGTCTTATGTCTTTTGGTAAGAAATTTGAGACTAATTGGGATAAATTATTAACAAACAATATGCGTCTCCATCTATATTCATCTTTTTTGATATTTGTATTATAACTATGTAGGTATCTATTGACGTTAATATTTTTTATTTTTTTATTTAAAATAGAGTCTATCAATTTACTGTTATAACCATTATTGTATGCAATCTGTTTTATTGTATTTAGTTCTTTATTAAAATTATTTGATGATAGTGGTATATTTAGTAATCTATGGACCATGGAATGATAAGCGGAATGTTTATGGGATGCTGGATGGTTGGATGTATTGTGGATAGTTGTATCTGTATAGGTCGGTTTACGATATATATCAAATTCAATTTTATTATTTACTATTGTCAATTTTAAATCTAAAAAATTAAGTGTTTTTTCCTTTTCTATTTCCAATGTGAACTGAATCTTAGGGTGAAACGAGTTTATAAAATTTAAGAGCAGCTTTAATTGTCGATCAGTACCGGTAAAAATGCAAAATATATTCCTCTACCTCCGCCCCCATAGATTTCTTGTAAGCACGTCGTCACATTCTGTTTCAGTTTAAAGTTAGCCTGATGAGGGAACGGTTAGTTCCGAAACCGGTCGCATCGATTCAACCAAAAAACGTGGTTAATACAAAGTTATATCTTTAAATTTAATTTGTTACCCAAATTTGTTTATTCCTGTAACTACCCAAATATATTCCTCTTATATCCCAAATATGTTGATTTCTCTAATAATCCAAATATATTCCTCTAATAACCCAAATATGTTTATTCCTTTAAATACCCAAATATGTTTATTCCTCTAATTGCCCAAATATGTTCTTTTAATAACCCAAATATGTTATGTTTATTTCTCTAATTGCCCAAATATGTTTATTCCTCTAATTGCCCAAATGTGTTCCTCTAATAACCCAAATATGTTTATTCCTTTTATTGACCAAATGACCTATGTATGTATAAATAAGATGACCGTTTTAAGTATTTCTTCATAAGTATTATTTTGTAAGTATATAAAATAAAATATATTGTGGTTATATATTCTGTTTTGTCTTGTACAAATAAATCTTCTTATCCTGTTTTAACATCCCCGAGGTTTGAATAGAAAGGATATTCCCTTTTGTTATATAACCACCTGTTGGCTTTCTATTGAAGGCTTTATTACCAACCGGCTCTTTATGGTGAAATCTTTTCATTAATACCTTTAACAATTTTCTTATTTAGTGAATACACTTACTATATAAAGTATGTTTGTACATATGTAATTCATCTATAGTGTAGTTGAAGTATACGTACATACATACATACATACATACATACCATCACGCCATGTCCCTTGCGGGGTAGGCAGAGAGAACCGAACGCCACATTTTTCTATCCTGGCATGCATCCCTCGCTTCGTCCACATTCATGCATCGTCTCATACATGCTCGTCTATTGCTCACACTTCTAACATTTCCGTCTTTCAAAATTTCGTTCACATGGTCGTGCCATCCCTTTCTTGGGCGTCCCCGACCTCTCATTCCATTCCTTTCCGCTCTGTATATTTTCTTCGTCAGGCGCTCCTCATTCATTCTCCTCATGTGACCAAACAATCTCAATGTGTTCACTTTCATTCTAGTAATGACATCTTTCTTCATCTTACATTCTTTCCTTATGTCCTCATTTCTTACCCGGTCATACATCGTTCTATAACAAATCCTTCTTAACGATCTCATTTCAACTGCATTTATTCTACTTTCATGCGTCTTCTGCCATGTCCAGGTTTCACTTGCATACGTCAAGGTTGGCACTACGACGGCGTTATGAATGGCAACTTTGGCATCCTTTGATATGTTGCGATCACTCATAATTGGTCTTAGTGCTCCATTCACTCTGTTTCCTGCCATAACTCTTCTTTCGATCTCTTTATCGAGTCGTCCATTCCGTTGATATATGCTTCCCAAGTACACATATTCGTCGACTTGCTCGAGCCATTCGTTCTCTACTCTTATTTTACACGCTGTTATGCTTTCACTCTTTTCAAAGACCATTGTCTTTGATTTGCTGGCATTCATCCTAAGTCCATTCTCTATACATCCTTCATATACCTGACTTACAAGATACTGTAACTCTTCCATACTTTCTGCTAATAGAACTTTATCGTCTGCATACATCAAATCTCGCACCATTACAGTACCTACTCAATTTCAGACCCTTGCTTTCATCCTTAAGGGCTCTTATGCAGAAATCAATGTACAAGTTAAAGAGCCATGGAGATAGCACGCACCCTTGTCTAACGCCATTATTTATAGAGAACCACGTTGTCACTGTGTCGTTGACACGAACACATGCTTCGCTGTTATCATATAATGACGCGATTGCGCGTATCAGTTTGCTCTTCACTCCATACACTGCTAGTATATCCCATAATTTTTCTCTAACAACTTTATCATACGCCTTTTCTAGGTCTATGAAGGCACAGAAAATTTTCTGATTTTTATCCAGAACCTTTTCTGTGACCGTGCGCAGAGAAACAATTTGGTCTATACATCCTCTGCCGCCCACAAACGCACCTTGGACATCCCATATCTTGCTTTCTGTAACGTACCAAACGTAACAAACGTACCAAGTATACGTACCAAACTATAAACCCTTAAATCCAAATTATTGCATATTTTAAGATATTTTATTTTCTATACAAAACACGTATGTTAGGATAAAATATGTAAACAGCTTGATGGTGTCAAACTATTGAAGATTTCCGTAGATATTGTGTATATTGTTAAGGTTTGAGATGTATAATGTATGTATTTTTTATAAAAAAATAATGATCTAGTTGACGTCTTTCGGCGTTTGTTGACATTTACAGAAAAACTGGATATATAGGCAGTTAAACACAAATTTGCCATAAAAATAAGTATAATTTTTATCAATTATCAATTAATATGTATAAAAGAATATTAAAAATATTCTATATTTGTCTATAGTGAGGTAGGTATACAATTTTTCAGCACTTAGCTTTTATGGTTTTTGAGATACATGTATGAAAAAATACACTTTCCTATCCCACTATCCTTAGCCATCTTTTCATCATTATTTATTTGCATTTTTTCTCTTCTGTTGTGTTGAATATAAATAACAGTGGATATACATAATTTGATGGCAGGCGTAACTATAGATTGTACAACTTAGCATATATATTTTAATGAATGTAACCTGTTCATCTGTGTATACCCCAAATAAAATAAAATAAACAAAATAAAAATAAAATATCAAAAGTTTATAGCCCCTGACTGGAACATAAAAATTTGGAGTATAATAGTTTTATAAGTTTTATAATTTCCTGAACTTTCGGGGTTTTGTACATCAAGCGAATTAAAAGTTATTTAGGGAAAACACACGCACAAAATTTTCTACTCCGAATTTTGGGTAAATCCATACATATTAAATTGGTGTTTTTTGACTTCAAAGTTGAAAAACATGAAAAATATCGCGGATTTTGGCTGGAAACATTGTCGAATTGAATATACAACAGACAAAATAACATTTCACGTACTATGCTCAGCAAGAAGGTTCATTACCCATTCCGAATCTTTTCATTTCAAGTGAGACGAGGCTGGTGTGTGGGGATATACGTAGACGCAGTGCTTCCTTTTATAGGGTAGTGGACACCCGTACACCTGTCGCTGTTTACCCTACACTAGAAATTAATGAATGAATAAATTTACCTATGGTAAATATGTATATTATTGTAAGCTGTAAAAAAAAAAATGTTGACCATAACAAATCACTTATCGGATCTAAACGTTATATACCTACCAACAATATACGATTTAAATGATGCGTATATATCGGAAAAGTGTGACAGTGTAGATATGACTTATTGCCTGCTACCCCAAGAGTAGTGGACGTGCGTGCGTGTCTGGTGTTGTGGACAGCGCGCCTCCAACCAGCCTGACGCACGACGCGCGCTCGCGTGCTGGCGTCCGGCCAAAACCGCCGCTTTGGACGCGCGCCAGATCGCAGCTGCGCGCGCATGACTAACACAATCTATTTTTGGACCAGCGCACCGTCTCCGCTTAAATTTTCCCCGACACTTTCCACGACCGACCCTCCGAAAGGTCCTACCTCTCTTATCATCCAGATTTTTATGACATGTCGATGTTTTCGACCTTCCGACGTCGGATCTCCATTTGCCCAGGGATCTTTGGGAGTGGATGGGTTTTCTGTGTGTGACGAAGCCACCAGGCTGATGCGACGAGGTCTGGAATCCTCTCCAGACGACTGAAAGGTGATACAATCTTCCTCGCTTTATGGGAGGTAACTTGGACGATGTTTTTTGTTTCGATTTATATGTCGATTGACAAGTGAGGTCATAATTCTTCACAAGTTAAGCAATTTAAATACAAAACTTCATATTATGTTTTATTAATTAAGAGAGCATAATTTTTACTCAAATATCATTTTTTTAAATCAAACCATTTCCTTACTTATTTCTCTTGACATAAATTTCTCGACTTATTTCTCTTGACATAAATTTCTCGCTGCATTCAGGTCCATGCATCGTCTCATACACGACCTTCTGTTATTCATATTTTTACAGTCTCCATCTTTCAAAAATCTTTTCTTTTAACAGCTTTATATACCTTTTTGTGTCAGTGTTTTGACTGTGTCCCTAAATAAAATAAAAATACCCTAAGTATTTTCAACATTTCTTTACTGAAGAAAGCGTTACGCTATTTTAAAATTAAGCACAAATTTCCTAAAACAATATCCTTCCACAGCATTTTTACTCCTCACTAACACAAGGTGATATAGTGGGGAGTTATGATTTCGCAATTTTGAATCATGCTGAGATTGTATTCTGAAAGTTTCATCACAATGTATCTGTGTGTGTGTGTGCTATGTGCTGTGTGCAGTGTGCTATGTACGGCGTGTTCATTTTACTTTATCGATTATAGACTAAAGTACTCATTCGATTCTTTTCAAATTTTGCGAATTTGTATATCTAATGCTCACTTAGACCCCATTAGATTTTGAAGGATATATGAATAGTGCTTCTCATTTTTTTTTAATTGTCAAATATTTCAAAGTGACCCCAAGCTCAGGAAAATTAAAATTTGAAATATTTATTTTCAAATAGGTAAAAAGGCTCATCACTTTCATAAAATTGCATTAAAGAAATATCAACTTTTCATAATAAAATATTTAAATAAAAAAATAATTAAACAAACTCATTTCATAAAATTGCTGAAAATTTTCCATACAAAATTTGAATACTTGTTAAAATGACTTGTTAGTGAGGAGTTTAGCGTTGGCCACAACCCACTCGTTTTAAATGACTCCAAAACAAATCTTTTGTATTCTTAAATAGTGCATAAAATGTTTGTGATAATTTTTTCGCATCAACTCAAGTTTGAGGGGTTACTAATCGTTAATTTAAAAAAATAACATGTTTTGGGTTTCCGATCATATGAAACTCTTTTCATGAGCACGCGATTGTTATCCTTACTTACACGTACGTCATTAAGTCGATTTAGTTTTAGCGTTATTTGCCCTCTTAAAGACAACATAATTTCTATTCAACTTAGATATTGAGAAAATATTAGACGACAATTATGTCCTATTCTGATTCGTCTAAATTTATCCGTCTGAATTTTAGTAAGTACATGAGAAATGTCAAAAAGTTGACTTCATTTATACGAGACTCATTACGTCACATCGCGCGGATGAAATCCTTTTACACTAGTCGCCCGTTGGTTATAGACGTTTTCGTACTCTGAATTTTTCTTCTTATTTCAAAAATGTGGTAATTTATTTAAAGAATATGTTTTTACTCTCCACACTATGGAATAGTGCAGAGTCATGATATCACAATTTTAAGCGTATTCTTTTAAATCAATTTCTCAACGGGTATCATGTAGAGAGTGCACACTGTGAGTTTTGTCGTGATGTGTTTGTATGTATGGCGTACGGCGTACGGATTATCCTTTTTTTGTCCTCTCTACAGCCCAAACTATAAGTTTGATCGACTTGATATTAACATCATATGTGTAAAGTGCATAGGCCTTAGAGCTGATTAGAGCTGATCCATAGATATCCGTTAATTTCTTCTCTATGATTTCATCTGTCCAAATTTTCAAAATGCTCTCACGGTCTGGAAAATTGAGGTGTTTTTATATTGTTTGAAATTTTGATACAACAAAAATACACATCAAAAATGCATTCAAGGAGTGTCAAAATTTAAAAAAAAATAATCTATCGTCTGCCATATCAATGTGAAATAAATTTCATATTTGTATGAAAAATGTATATTACAGAAGTAAAATAGCTTATGTAAGGGAAAATTGAGTGATCAACTTCAAATTGATATTGTTTGTGTCTCTATAGACAAGTGTATTTTTTACTCTCCACTTCTATCTTCCTCAAGGGGTAGGCAGTGAGAACCGAAAACCGCATTTTTCTATCTTGACACACACATCGCCTCATCAACATTGACATACTGTCTCATACATGCTCATCTTACTAGTAATGCAATTTTACTTAAAATTTCTCAACAGATAGTGTATTGTGAAAACTTTTGTTCTCTGGGAATCTTATTTTTTTAAGAATCTAATTGAAATGTACTTCGTAAAAATGATTTTTGAGATTGTCAACCATTCAAGAAGAAAAAATGAACGCTTACTATGATGTGGAGAGTTTAGTGTTGGCCACAACCCACTCGTTTTTAAATGTGATATTTTGACAATTACTCAAAGTTTGTATGAAATACAATATTTTTAATCAAAATATTAAATTAATCAAGCTGCATTGGAAGTTATACATGCATTGTCATCGGTAATCCACAAATCCTGAAAATTTCAGTGCTTTAACAGGTCGGGTAAATTAATTAAAGACCGATTGCAAAGTTCCAACACGATCAGACAGGGGAAATAAATCAAAGTGTTTAAAATAAATACTTTATAACTAGAATTATTTTTGAAAAAATAATTAAAAAAGGTTTTTTTTTCTTATTCATACATCAACATTTAACCTAATGATTATTTTGAAATAAACTCGTGAATGTATTATTTAAATATTCAATGCAATAATAAATTACCACTATAATATTTCATTAAATACTACCCCTTTTACTTACTTATTTACTTTTAACTCTTTTTCGTTTTTAATTAAACCATAGAAAAATTCGAAAAATTACCGATATTTTATTCTCAAGGTCAAATTCAAACAGTTTGAATATCGAATTGTTTGGCGTTGAATCAATTCTCTTTTTTATATATATTTGCAATAACAACAAATAATGTGAATTATCCCTGAAAAGGATTCACAATTTTTTAAGAGATATTTTTTGCAAACAAGTGTGCAGAAGCGGGTTATTGTCACGTGGAAATCTCTTCCAATAAACGCAATCAACATAAAATTTTTATAAGAATTAAGAGTAGATGGGCCTTTTAAAACTGAATTAAAAAATAAAATATCGTTACTATTGTATCTTGGACATAGGTTTATACGTTGTTTTCTTATCTTAATTTATAAAAGCGGATCTTGGTATAAATGTATGTTTGTATGTGGCAAGTGCATTCTTATACCTACCATCCATCCGATTATAGTGAAACTTTAAGTATTTTTTCAACACACACCCAAGAAGGTTTATTATTTTTTTTTTTTATTTATCTACATCAAGAATTTACAAAAATGATCTAATCCGATGGAGTGTTAAACGCGTTTACACAGGAAAATCTATATAAGATTGAAGGGTCGTATTTCGGACGGCACGGGACGGAAGAGTTTGAAGATTCTGTTTGAGCTGAATTAGTTATATTTCACTTTTATGCATTATTCTACAAAGAATTATAGATTCCAGATTACGTGATGATTGTTTTTTTTATATCTAGTGGTAAATATCTTTTTTATGTTTGCTTACATCTATTTTTTTATTTTTGTCTTACTGTTTAGGTTTAAGTTTTCTTTTTGCCAAGTGTATACCTAATTGCTTTTTTATTCTATCTATTATTATCATCAACATGTGTTTTTATCTATGTATGTAAAAGGCATTTTATGCCGTTTATAAATAAATAAATAAATAAATAAAAAAAAAAAATAATAATAAATAAATAAATAAATAAATAAATAAATAATTATTATACACAGGCAGGACAACGTCTGTCGGGTTTTGCTAGTATATTATTTTACTAGCCAATCTGCAACTTCATGACCTCTCTGATAGAAGGATTATATTGATCTCATGCTCCTCAATAAGATAGGTAATCAATAACTATTTTAACTCCTCTTACCTTGTCAGTCAGATACATTACCATATACCAACAAGGAATACCCGCCAAAGTATATCATTCATAGGTAATATGTCCAACACTAATTATTTGCGTAACTCACCAATGAATAGAATTCATCGGTTGGGCAATGATTATGGTTATTTGACTGATGTATTCTTCCATTCTATTAAGCACTATATTGAAACATTTACAAAAACATACCCTCCAATAAAATATGTAATTTTCTGGTTTGCATATTTATATGTATAGGTACAATTTAAAGGAATGGGAAGAATCGAATATTTTTTTAAATTCATATACGCAAAAATTGCGAAATCAAATCTCCCCACTATATATACCCTTGGGATAGTGAGGAGTATAAGAGATTAATGAAATTTTTTGTTGTCAAATATCATTTTTGCTGTGAGGTACCGGCGTAGAATAGTGCTTTCACTCTTTACTATTCGTATCGCTTTCGGGTAATCACCAGTAAGAGCTGGGTAATCAAAAATACAACAGTCAACAATAACCTATTCGGCAATGAGGTCCACCACCCATTCTGAATGTAGTGAATTTTAGTGAAATGAGACTGGTGTGTGGAGTATACACGAATGTGTTGTGCATCATTTTATAAGGTTATGCACATGGGCACACCTGTCGCTGGTTAACCCACATTGTGGGGTATGCCTTGATAGTATATACGAAGATCACTCTCGTCCAAGTGTTTCATACACACTCACATATACAGTTTCGCAACGCTTTTACTATAATATATTGTTGTTTTTTTTCTCAATAGGTAAATTTTATAGTTTTGTTTGTTTGGTATTGAATAATATCTTTCATTTGCAAATAATATTTGGCAAATAATGCTTTGTGAGAATGCTCGCAAATAAAAAAATACTGTATAAAACCAACCATCTAATAAACCCTTGTATTATTAACCTTCTAAACCAACCATCGATATATATACATATATAATATATACATATTTCATAGTTGTATATGTTTTGTTTTTTTTTTTCTTAACCCCATTTCCCAATAAAAGTAGTTGTTGGTTTTTGGTAATTCGAGATTTTCAGTAAACAGCGATTGATTTGTTATGATAGAAATTATCTATGTAAATATATTTTTATTCGATTTTTACTATCTGCTTTATTCTTGAATGATTCAATGTATGGTTGCTATAAATTATTTCTTATAAAATCTTTCTCTAAATCATTCCATGCGAAAATCAATAACACAATTTTAAACATTGTACGATTTCATTTATTTTTCTTTACTCCAATCATAATAAAATATACGAACATACAAATATATTATACATTACATAATTTACAATATGACATCCCTCTTAAAGCTTATTCGCTTGTGTAGAGGGAGGATGTGTGTTACTTAATGACTTAACAAACATGTAAAACTACATAAATGACTAAACAAAAATGTAAATCTACATAAATGACTAAAAATATATGTAAAACTACATAAATGATTAAATAAAAATGCAAAACTACATAAATGACTTAAAGAAATGTAAAACTACATAAATGACTAAACAAAAATGTAAAACTACATAAATCACTAAAAAAATGTAAAACTACATAAATGACTAAACAAAAATGTAAATCTACATAAATGACTAAAAATATATGTAAAACTACATAAATGATTAAATAAAAATGCAAAACTACATAAATGACTTAAAGAAATGTAAAACTACATAAATGACTAAACAAAAATGTAAAACTACATAAATCACTAAAAAAATGTAAAACTACATAAATGACTAAACAAAAATGTAAAACTACATAAATGACTAAACAAATATGCAAAAATACATAAATGACTAAATAAAAATGTAAAACTACATAAATGACTACACAAAAATGCAAAACTTCATAAATGAATCTGTCAAAGTGCGCGCTGTTAATCTTTTCACGCATTATTTTTATTAAAATTACCATCATTATTATATCTAAACAAGCTAAATACGAATGTTAATCTATTGTAATAATTAAATAGTTGTATATTTTGATTTTCTTTTTGTGATGAGAGACATTCCAATCTGGATGTAACGAAAACAAAATACAAGAGTTATAGTTCATTTATATAAACGAAAACTTAAAAGTTATATATCGTTTGATGTGCAATTGAAGTGAGAAAATTCTTAGTGTCCAATATCTGTACGATTGTTCTTCAAAATGAGCGATGACAAGGTGAGAAAGAATTGCCCGTGTGGGTCTTGTGGAAACGTTGTTAGCCCTACCAAGAAACTTAAATGTGGTAGGTGCTATAATAGTTATCACTTCCGCTGTGTCAAGATGACCAAGACTAACTATACTAAGATGTCATGCTTAACACGCTCTACATGGAGATGCGACCAGTGCGCATTGCATGACCCGCGCGGAAGCCCGTTGCAATCCGTGATGGGTCCCCTGGACGTTCCTGTAATCCCGCCAGCTAGGTCGGACTCAGAGGGCGCTCCCCTTCAGGATTGGGTGGTGGAGATGGAGGCTAGGATCATGGCTCGGGTGGAATCTGAAATGGGCGAATTAAGGAAAACTATAGAGACTCTTGTTAGGTCTAACGAGGAGAAGGACGAGATCATCAAGGGGCTAAGGTCTGGTGTAGATATGGCTGCCAATTTGGAGAAAATGGAGAAACAACTGGTGACCTTGGAGAACAAGTGCGAAAGACAGGAAAAAGCGGCACTAGGGTCATCCCTAGTTTTAAGAGGTGTTCCTGTGGTACCAGGTGAAGGCATCACGGAACTGAAGGGACTGGTGCACAACCTATGCACCGTCATAGGTTCGGATACAGGACTGAAAGATGTCAAAGATATCAAGAGACACACTAGTAAAGGAGAATCACCGGGTGTGGTGCAAGTCACTTTCTTTGGTGGAATGGCCAGGGAGGAGTTATTAACAAGTATTAAAAAATATAATCGTTCTCAGGCTCCTGAAAAGAAAATTAACTCATCATTACTGGGAATGTCTGGACCTGTCCGACCCATCTTTGTTTCGGAGTGCCTGACTCCTAAATCTAGATACCTATTTAACCTCGCAAGAGCAAAGAAGAGAGAATTAAGCTACAAATATCTATGGACAAAAAATGGAACAATATTTATTAAGAAGACAGATGAAGATAAGCCTATATTGCTGAACAGTATTTCTGTGATAGAGGGGCTAAAGTGATTTATCTCAATGTGAATTTAGTGTGGGTGTTATAAGGAATATATTATGTATATGAGATCACCCTATTAAGAAAATTAGAGGTAAATTATGTTTCATTTATACTTTTTTGTTTTTATTTGTAAGACTTTTCACTCGCAAACTGTGTTTATTATTATAATTATTATTTATATATTATACACATGTATTTAACTTTCCTAATCTCATATTTTAAAGGTTTTTCATTGGCAATTTATTTTAATAATATTTCATATATACCATTCATACATATATAAGACTCTTTTTCCACTTATACTTTTTATCCCTAGGATTTTTCTCTCACAAACTAGTGATTAATTATGGATTATATGTTTTTTTGTTCAATTTGCCTTATCTCATTTTATAAGAGTTTTAATTGTATGTATTATATGCTTTAATACCTATTATTATTGGAAAGTTTTCATTAATAATTTATCTTTTATTAATACATGTAACATTCAACATGTAATTTACTCTTATTTAACTAAATATATTTTTTATCTTTTATTAATGTATTATGTAACATTTAACATGTAATTTACTCTTATTTCACTTATATTTTTTATCTTTATAAGAATTTTCTTTCACACACTCATAATTATAATAAATGTATTTTTTTAATTATGTATCGTTATCACATCTTATAAAAGTTTTCATGTATGCCTCATATATCGCTCGTTTGGGGGAACAATGACATATTTCAGAAAAAGTGATTTTGAGATAAACGCGTTTGAAGATTTAAAATATGATTAATACAAACTTAGTGAATTTGTCGGTGTTGACTTATAAATAAGTTGTATTGATATTATATTATTTTATTAAGCGTGTATTCATTTTATTTGAAATGGTATTATTTAAAATGCCGGCGGAAACAATCAAAGTACCTAGTACATGTGATGTTTTTGTTGAGGAATAAGACTTCTAGTGACTGTTTTGAGATATGTCATTGTTTATGAATCTGGTTTTGGATAATGTAATTAACTATATATCTTGTTTGTTTTATTTATACATCTTCTTGTACATAATATAAACAAATGTAATTGTACACTGGCGGGCTTATTGCCATTAGGTAATAAGCCCGCAATTATCCACATCTCATCTAAAAGTTTTCATTGATATCTCATATAATGTAACATTTAACTTAGTAATTGACATTTTTTTATATTTTACTCATACTCTTTTCTCTCTTCTTGTTTATTAATAATTATTTTTGTTTTTTTTAATGTTTTTAAGACTTCTCTCTCACAAACTGAAAATCATGTTCAATTAAAAAATTATGTTTTTTAATTTACTCAACTTCTTCTTTTTCTTTTTTTTTTACTATTTTCTGTTTTTCTTTTATGAATATCTGGTGATCGTTCAAGGCATTGCTGAAAACCAGCTGCACTGTGGGTCTCCACGGGTGTACAGCTGAGCAATAGCCTATTTGTTGCAAAATAATGCAAAACATGTATAATTGTTTGTTTTTTCTTTTCTCATTTATATGCAACAAATAAATTATTATTTATTTATTTATTTAAAATGATTAAACAAAAATGTAAAACTACATAAATGACTAAACAAATATGCAAAAATACATAAATGACTAAACAAAAATGTAAAACTACATAAATGACTAAACAAAAATGCAAAACTTCATAAATGACTAAACAAAAATGTAAAACTACTTAAATGACTAAACAAGAATGCAAAAAAGAAAGAAACAAATAATAAAAAACAGTTTGTTCCAGCATATAGAAGATAATTAACTTGTATTTAACACATTATTACGTACGTAAAACCACATAAGTCGCAAACAAACCCATATGTACATATATATCTACTAAACCCGTGCAACTACCCCCTTGAAGATTTTTTTCACAGTCATCATCTTCCTATGGTTTTCAATTCTACGTATTTCAAGCGATATTTCATTGAAAAAAAATTAATCAAAAGAAGAACAATGATGCTGTGCAATTGTCGCGTTTTGATAACAATTTCCAAATGCTATTTATTGTTTTTACACTCTTAATTAACTTCACTTATGTGTCTGTCTGTAGGTACTGGAATTCTGCAGTCGATTTTTAAACAAATTCACGACCAGTAAAAATTTTGAATTTTGAATGATGACAATGTGTGCTTAATCTGATTCCAGCTTGATTACTTGATATTTTGATAGAATATTATAACAATTTTGTTTTCGTATAAACTAAGTTTAATTGTCTAACGACCACATTCTAGAAATATGAAGAAAAATGTTTTTCCGTAGTAAAATTGAAACAAAACATAAACATTTTTTGTCGTCTATAATTTTCTACAAAGGAAACAATAAAACTGTCCCTCTACCTCTAAATATGTCACATCTTCTTTCCTTAAATCCATTTAAAGTTAACTCATACATATCAAAATTCATTAGTTTTAATTAAAGAAATCTTTAAGAGATATTCTCATCATATGTATTGAACTATCTATAGTCATACACAGATTCGTTGTCAAGGCACAAATCACCCTCTTTAAATGTGTTTTGCCTTATATGAAATAACAATAATAATATATTAATTGCATAATTTTGTTTTTTCATACATTCTTCTAAGGGATCTCATTTCCACAGCGTTAATTTTACTTTCATGCATCTTCTTCCATGTCCAATGTCCATGTCTCACTTGCAAGGAATTTGTATATCAGACGAGAATGCAAGATTAAATGAGGTATTGTGAGTAGAATGAAAATAAATGCTCTGCGATGGTTCGGACATGTAGATAGAATGACCGATGAACGCCTGACAAAGAAAGTATACAAGGCTGAAAAGAGTGTAATGAGAAGTAGGGGCCGGCCGAGAAATAGTTGGCATGAATATATAAATGAGATTTTGAAAGTCAGAATAATAGGAGAGCATGTATGCATGGATGTAAATCAGGCAAAATATGTATATCAAGATAGAAGAGTCCGGCGTACGGTTCTCTATGCCTACCCCAAATAATAAAATGGTGTGTATGTATGTATTGCATAAAAACCTGGAGTATTTTTATGAATTTCTTTTGACAATATCATTTCAACGTGAGAAAAACTTAGAAAAGTATGTCCTTATTTTTTTTTTTACTTTTTATAAGTATATTTTCAACTAAGTACTAGAATTCACAACGAAAATAATAGGTATCTGATTCTACAATATTATATTACTATCATTTAAATAAAATAAATAAAAAATAATATGATATAAATATACCTATTGTAGAGTTAACAATATCCTTACACATGATATATTTTTATAATCTTGCAATTCTGTCTAGTGTCCACATTTCATATTTATTAATGGGCGATACATGTTAGTGTCATTATGTTCTTTGAATATGTAATATGTAACATTATGTAATATTGAAAAAAATAAATTCTTTGCATCCGGTCAAATTACCCTTATTTATGGAGTGGATATACATTATTGTGTACAGCGAGTTTAGTTATCATCGAAATAACTGTTAAAATTGTATACTAAAATTATGAAAATTGAAACCATTCATCCAAATTTATTAAACTATACTCATTTATCGAATAGATTTGCAAGATTTAATTAAGAGTTCATATTCCAAGAGTCTATTTTTAGTCTACGTCAAAGTCCATTGAGTTTCAGACGTCTCTTCCAACCCGTCTGACCAATTTTCCTACCTAGGGAAAGGAAAATTGGCAGGGGTTGAAGGACATTACTTATTTATCTTATTTTCATATTAAAGTTTTTCCAGATGCGTACGTGTCTAGGATCACGTTTGACAATATCCTTTAGTGTAGGATAAACAAAATATAAGGATACCACGAAATGTTACAAGTATTTTGCAAATGAGTTAAGGCGTAGGATGGAAAATAGGATTTATTCTATTTTTCTTGTTTAACCAACCAGTCACCATCATACAGAATCGGCGGATATAAAATATTTAAAGACTAGGAATTGTAAAAAATTCTTTATTAATTTTTGGTTTATGGCCACACAGCATTTTATTCATTGGGCTGGAGATACTGGTTACGAGTACCAATAACATCAGTGAAAAAATGAACAGAAGAATTGTTGCTGCTAAGAGATTATATTTTATTTATACTTTGGCCTGCACAGACACATGAAATCCAGGTTTTTGTCGAGAAAGACCAAGCTAACACTATAAAACTATTGTCAGACCAGTAATCACATATTATGCTTCTGAGACCTGAACTTTAGAACATTTGAAAGGAAGATCCTGCAGCGAATCTACGGAGCTATTTGTGAGGGTGCCGGGTGGTGTGTGGAGAATCAAATACAATCACGAGCTGTACCAGCTTTATCCTTAATCTGGATTAAAAGACTCAGATGGCTTCGAATTACAGGAAGGTGAAAAGAATGAGTGAGCAACTGCTCGGTTAAAAAATCCTTCACCATAGACCAGATGGTGTGGGCCGTAGAGGGAGTCCAGGGGGCCTTGACTCTTTGGGGGTTGGATTCTTCAATTGGAGATCGGCTGGCAGATTGGAACGGCGAAGACTTTTTTTGGAGTCCAGGTCCCACTGAAACACTGGTTACTTGCAATAGATGTAAGTAAGGATATATTTTTAGTAATACTTAAACTTGTAAATCGAAAACATTCAATTTTCCAGAACGTGACAGCGTTTTGAAGTCCGAAATTGTGAATTTTCTCTTTGATTGTCAACACAGCAGACCGACTTTGATATGATCTTCCGTGTTCTGTGTTTCCAGCTTCATACGACCCGGATCTTTTCAAGATCCGAATAAATGTGTTCTTGAGCAAATTGCAAACCCTTCCCAAGACCACGTAGTGCGCTTTTTCGAAAGAAAATGGGCCCAAATCCTGATAGCTGGTGTTCCCTACGTAGCCATGTAAATATAACAAAAGATACTGCAAATTCCACTATTAAAGATGCGACACATCGTGCTGGAGACAGACCTTGAGGAGCTTTGTGCGGGGTGTATCTGTTAGGGATTACGACCCTCAGTCATGAGGAATACGATGCAGGGAGAGAGAGAGAGAGGTAGGGAGGAAGTGAAACAAATGAAGATTTGTTTCTTCTAAGTCTCAACGTTTACAAAAATAAGGAGTCAGAATTCAATATAAGGACTGTTCAGAGGGAACGAGAGGTTTGAGTCGCAGTATAAAATATATTATTTATCAATTGACTATATTTTATATGCTAAGTTACAATATCTTCTTCTTCTCTCCGTGTTATATCAGGCACCCCTGACATTGATGATGACTAACAAGAAGGTATCCCTATTCGGAGAAACTTGTCATCGTCTCTGATACCAGTCTACTCACGAATATTTCGGATATCCTATTCCTCGGCATCCCTCTATTTTGCCCTTCATAATTTGCTGGAATTTATATAGAATATACAACTACCTAATGTATTCGTTTCATGGCTCATCTATTTATTGAATTTTTCACACAAATCATACTTAAAATGTTGTTACTAACCCGACACTGTCAGATTTATATAATATAATGTTTACAACTTGATACCTCATGTTGAATCTTCCTACACATCTGGTTTATATTTTGAAGATTATTATTATTCAATAGGTTGGATTGGTGGAGGGTTCACCCTTGTTCTCTCATCTTCTCTCTCTCTCTCTCTTTGCCCCTTTCCATAATATTTCTCCGAATCGTTATTACCTTTTGATCTGTATGACGTCACTAGATATTTGTTAGGGACATGTTTGGTTTTGTGATCGATGACCATTGTGCGGTTGTTGTAGAAAATCAGCTAAGGAGGAAAGCTTATTGTACCGTAGAATGATTGAAAACATAATGTACAATGGCCATGGGTAATTTCTTTGTTTCTTCCTTGTCGTTCAATTTTCTTTTATACACTAACTTTATGCACTTAACGTGGAACAAAGTTGCTGTGCAACTTTATTTACTTGCTTCGACATTAATAAATGCCAATATAAGAAAAAAACTGTTGATCTAAACTAGAAGTTAAAAATTTTTTTTTTCTTGAATTTTAAAGGGAATTCTGGTTTTTCATGCAAAAGTTTTTCCATATTCCTCTCAGTGAAGACATAAAAGCAGAAGAAGATTCATTTTCATAAAAAACAATATAATTCATATGTGAATTGCATTCAAGTGAAAAAGACGGTGTAGAAAATATCCTATTGATTTATTGATTTTAAATCTATATTGTCTTCTTGAAAAAATAACGGGTTTCCATAAAATAGTTTTCTTCTTCTACTTTTGGTGCCATTTCAGGTCTGCTTGGCCGACGTCGGCTATCACTCTGGCGTAGGCATCTGTCTTGAGCTTATTGGAACAGCTTTCGTACTCTGTGGACTCCGGTCCATTCTCTTGTTTCGTAGCCAACTGTAAACAAATATAACTATGTTTTTTTCATTTTGTGCGTATTAATTGTTCACATTATTTTCACATAAAGTCATTGAATTAAATAAATTTAATCGAATTATGGGAACTTTAAATTTTAGATTGAAGCTATGAATTTTATCATCATATACTAAACTATCAAAATTTAGTCAACCAATATCTAAATCGTATACAAATCGATGATAATATATCAAGGTAAGGTATATTCCTGAGCATCAATAAATTATTGAAATGTAGTCAATTAAAATGTAATGTATTGGATAGAGTATGTATATTGTGAGGTTATGTTAACGCCGCGCGCCGTTGCGTTGGTAATAAATATTGTTGTTTCTTTATGTGTTGGTTGGGACCACATGAGATGTGTGTGTAACGGGGACAGTTAAAGCTTACAGCAGCTTACAACAAAGTGCCTGGGACGTCACATAACAGGGGTACCTCAAGGCATACATATTGGACCATTGTTTTTTATTATGTATATTTTTCATATAAAAAAATATTGCTGAACAAATAAAGCCCCGCAAAGCCAGTTAAATTGACTTGTCAACAATATATAGGTATATTTTTCAAAATTTATTCAAATGCAAACCCTCACGCCACTTTCCTGTTATTGGGGTAGGCAGAGATAGCCAAAATCAACATTATTATATTATGACACACATTTGTTGCCTAATTCACTTCCATCGAGTTATTCTCATTTCCCTCAAATATCTAACCTTAAAACCTGAATGTGACAGGAAAGATTTTATTTTCTTCCTTAGTATCAAACAGGAAGGTGGCTACACTAAATCGGTTGCGAAATGGTCCGCCTTCAAGCTGAACAGTCTTCGGGCTTCAGTGATTGAAGATCCTGTAGCGGACTTAACAAGGTCACTTCATCGGGATGTTGAGTGACTTCTGGATCTTTTACCCCTCATTCAATGTGTATATTGAAGATCCTGTAGCGGACTTAACAAGGTCACTTCATCGGGATGGTGAGTGACTTCTGCATCTTTTACCCCTCATTCAATGTGTATACATTATTTTTTTAGTAATTCGCAACATTCTCCGCCAGCGATTTTTATAAAATAAATGCTTATAATATCTACGTTATTTTCGATGTCCCTGTTTTTATTCCCTGGTTGGGTTTTATGTCGTTGGCGCCGCTCCTGTGTTAGCAGCTTGCTTTCCGTGGCCACCGCACAGTTGAGTTGAGCTCTGTTCCCCCTCCCCCTTCTCTCCATGGCACTCCCTCACTCCTTATCCCTCCCGTAGCCATCAACAACTGTTGTACAAGCGACAGCACGTGCTCACGGGCTATTTTAAGACACCTCTGATGCATGCTACTGCTTCTTCTGCTCCCCTGGTCCCTGGTACCTACACACTCGATCTGGAATCATTTAGGGTTGCCATACCTTCAACGTTTGGGGTTCCTCGTTTCTTTCTCCGTCCATATCTTATCTTCTTCTGAGTACCTACTTATTTAATACTCAAATGTTGTCCATTAATTTAATGGGTTTTACCATCCAAGAGTACTTTGTACTTTCAGTACTTATTGGAGTGAGTTGCAGTACAGTAGGTACTGCTGCAACTCGCAACCATTATATAATTTATTTGTTCAAATTTTGTATAGCAAAGTTCTCAAAAGGAAATCTCTTTCAATCGACCGGGCAACTTGAAATCTCAGGTATATTTGATACAAAAATAAAAATAAATAATACAAAATGCAGGTATAATTTGGAAACCAATATCCTTTTTAATATAAATATGAAACATAAAGCCATTTTTAACTTTTCGTTTCAATAATTTAATCAAAATCCAACATTGGTTTAAATATTAATTTATATCCTTAATGTAATATATTAAAATATCAAATATATAGGTATGTAGGTACCTACCTACTTTAGTTTCAACAAATTATCAAATTACAGTGAAGTCATTAAATATTGTTCCAAGATTCTGCGTAGATCGATTTCATACCGTTTTGTCGATTTCATTCGAGGTCTGCTTATTTCATTTCACAACTTGTAGTATGTAGATATGTAGATAGCACTTCAATGTTGCATGGTGTGACAGATGTGTCAATATTTGACATATTTTTTGCGACATAACGTTTTGTATTCCTACAATTTACGTATTCAATAATCAATAATGCGGGTCATGTTGCCAGACAGGGAATGAAAAAAAATAATAAGAGGAGGCCTACATCCAGCAGTGGAGAGATGGCTGAAGGAAGAAGAAGACGTATTCAAGCACATAATAATTCTTTTGCCAGTTTTTTTCTTACATAAATGAAAATAATTTAATCGTAACAGTAACTCATAATTATTTTTTTACTGACAAACTTCTTAACATCTCAATCAAGACGAAGTTGGGATATTATAGAAGAATGAGGAACTCAAAGGCACTAAAAGCTCGATTTTTTTTTAGAAATAAAATGAATATGTCCTTGTTTAAAAAGTACATATACATCTTCCTACGTTCCCTAAAATAAGCAAATAAATGCTTGTGCTATAGGTGAACGAAATCGGTCGAGGCAGGATTCGAACTCGCGACCACTGGATTACTAACCCAGCGCGCTAACCGCTCTGCCATCGACCCATATGTTGACTTCTCTTTTATTTTATCCGTGGAATGATGTCTTCTATTTGTTTCTGTGGTATCCATTATGTCAGTTGACATCATTTATGATGACAATATATGCATTCACAAAGATGTTTATTTTATAAAAATATCATTCAACAATTTCAAATAAAAGGCCAGATAGATGGGTCGATGGCAGAGCGGTTAGCGCGCTGGGCTAGTAATCCAGTGGTCGCGAGTTCGAATCCTGCCTCGACCGATTTCGTTCACCTATAGCACAAGCATTTATGCTTATTTTAGGGAACGTAGGAATATGTATATGTGCTTGTTTAACAAGGACATATTCATTTTTTTAATAATAAAAAAAAAAATATATCATTATTTACACCACTGCCCAATATAACCTAAAAAGAGACATGTATGATAAATGACATTTGACATTTAAAACGCCCGATGTTGCGTTCAGATTGCAACGTCGCTCGAAAGCGTTCAGTGAGATTGGTGTGAAAAACGCCATAATCTGCAACTTCAGGTACATTCGTCGCCCGACGTCGAGCGTTGAATCTGAACACAGCCCAGCCCCCCTAGACAACATGTCATTAAAGCTAAGCGTTATATCGCTAAGCGATAGAAATGTATGAAATTGGTGGCTGTCACGTGATGTCATAGCCACCAATTCCATACATTTACTATCGCTTAGCGATATAACGCTTACCTTAAATGGCATGTTGTCTAGGGGGACTGGACTGGAAACACTGATCATTTGGAAGGAATTGGCATTTGTCAAAATCTCGCTAAATGTACGACGTGCAAGGAAGTCTGTATGTCAGTAGTGCGTTGTCCATGTATTTGGTTCTTAATATTCTGTGGTTTTACGACACGGAGAGGTTAGATATTGATGAACTGTGTGGGAGTGGTGTATTTAGTTCAGTATCCAGGAAAGTACTATGTTTCTGTGACTGCGAGCTGCTTTTGTATCGCTATATCTTAACTTAAATAATATTTTGGAAAATAAGAGAGTATGAGGCAAACGAATCAATTATAGACAATATACAAGAATCTTAATATATTTTTTTCTGGAAGAGTCCTACTTATTTAATTTTTATTTTCTACATAGGTCAAGTTTTTGCAAGATAGTCTGGTCTTAAGAATAAATATATTATATCGCTTAATTCAGTGACTGAACATTTAGTTATGTATATTAAAACCGCCTAATACTCTATGATGTTACATGTTAGTAAGCCCGACAGCCCTGGGATGGCCTTGGCTGAATACAGCAATCTCTTCCATTCTTCCCTTTCTGAAGCCTTGGTTATTTAATTTCTGATTTTTATAATGAATATATCAGCGCCGACAGAGTCCATCCATCGCAGTTTGGGCCTTCCTGGTCTTCATGTTCTTGCGGTGTTGAGAATGTGAAGCGTTTTATTTTAACGTCCTTGTGAGTGTGGGTTATCCTTGTCTATTCTGATTATACACATTATCTAGATGGTTAGTAGAATTCACTGAATATAAGTCCACCTGTAATTACTGCAAATTACTGGAGGGATACGATACAGATTGATGTTCTTGGATACGGAAAGTAAGTAAGTATTACATTGAATAATGGAAGCGTTAGCACCTATACGCTCATGGCCTATGTAGCGGAATCGAATAGGAGACTTTTTCTCCTGGAACGAGTCTACGTGGTGGTGGATCCTTTAACTCCATAATCAACTTGTGTTAAATAAATTTAGAAGTTATGAAGTAGGTACACATTTTACACAGTTAAAAAAAAATCAAGTAAGGTCAATCTATTATATAGAAAAAATAAAGAAAAAAAAGAGCACATATTTGTCTATTTATTACTAAATATTCATGTATAAGAACATATTATAGCACATATTTGTTTAGTAATTTATTATTACATACTTATTATAGCACAAATTTTCAATTTATGTATAACTACATATTATAGCACATACTTGTCTAATAATTTATTACTACATATTATTGCACATATTTGTCTATAAATTTATTACTTCATATTATATGTAGCACATATTTGTCAATTTATGTATAACTACATATTATTTCACATACTTGTCTATTAATTTATTACTACATATTATAACCAAAGACAATGGTCTTTGAAAAGAGTGAAAGCAGAACAGCGTGTAAAATAAGAGTAGAGAACGAATGGCTCGAGCAAGTCGATGAATATGTATACTTGGGAAGCATATTTCAACGGAACGGACGACTCGATAAAGAGATCGAAAGAAGAGTTATGGCAGGAAATAGAGTGAATGGAGTACTTAGACCAATTATGAATGATCGCAACATATCAACGTATGCCAAAGTTGCCATTC
The DNA here is from genome assembly GCA_963576475.1 of Molanna angustata. Lineage (NCBI taxonomy): Eukaryota > Metazoa > Arthropoda > Insecta > Trichoptera > Molannidae > Molanna > Molanna angustata. The sequence continues at coordinate 42,521,348 of OY754967.1, forward strand.
ATAACGCCATCGTAGTGCCAACCTTGACACGTATGCAAGTGAAACCTGGACATGGCAGAAGACGCATGAAAGTAGAATAAATGCAGTTGAAATGAGATCGTTAAGAAGGATTTGTAATAGAATGATGTATGACCGGGTAAGAAATGAGGACATAAGGAAAGAATGTAAGATGAAGAAAGATGTCATTACTAGAATGAAGGTGAACACATTGAGATGGTTTGGTCACATGGGGAGAATGAATGAGGAGCGCCTGACAAAGAAAATATACAGAGCGGAAAGGAATGGAATGAGAGGTCGGGGACGCCCAAGAAAGGGATGGCACGACCATGTGAACGAAATTTTGAAAGACGGAAATTTTAGAAGTGTAAGCAATAGACGAACATGTATGAGACGATGCATGAATGTGGACGAGGCGAGGGATGCGTGCCAGGATAAAAAAAATGTGGCGTTCGGTTCTCTCTGCCTACCCCGCAAGGGACATGGCGTTTTGGTATGTATGTATGTTTTATAGCACATATTTGTCTAATAATTTATTACTACATTTTATAGCACATATTAATTTGTCTATAAATTTAATACTACATATTATAGCACATATTTTTGTATTAATTTATTACAACATATTATAGCACATATTTGTCTATAATATTATTAGGTACTACATAGTAACTGTAGAAACTGTTGTCCACGTGTAATGATTAGTAAGAACACGTGTAGGTGCCTACCTATAGGAGAAATGCGTGTGTGTTTGTGTGTATGTATATATATATATTTATATATATAGTTATCAAAGTATTCAACTAAAAATAAACTGGGAACATAATAACACCGTGTTGACAATATTTGATTTTGTTGCGTTGAGCCAAATTAATTTTGTTAAATAAAAAAAAAGTATTATTGTGTTTTGAAAACATGTCGAATTATTTGAAATAATTAAATTTAGACAATATACAGAGGTGGATTTTGTATATATTTTTTATCTTTCTATTTTCACAGTGCGCACAGGCGGGTTTATTGTCATTTAAAAAATAAATTAATAAAAAAAATGAGGACACCCTTTTAAAATTTGAAAATCGATCTAATGACGATATAAATAATCATTATCAGCAATGAAATTCAAAAATTTTGACTAATTTCGTGTTTACCAATATCACGCATCAACATACATTTCAACACATAATTATTTTTAGTTTATATTATATACTTATTTCTTTCTTCCAACTTGAGTATTTATTGATTTATTTTCTTATTTCCACTTTTTGCCTATATAACTATAGCTCACACCAGAATAATTTGATGTTGAACCTTATCTCTTAAATTTTCAATTTTAACATTACTTTATGCATTTTAATTTCAACTAGAATAATTTAAAAATATGTTTTTTACTGCTTCCTTGTTCCCTTTACTTTTGCTATGAAAATTGCAAATTTTAGCCAAGGTAATATTTGATGTTCCTTTTCTCATCGTGTTTCGAATGTACCCACCCTATGATGATGAAAGAAAAAGAAATAATTAATAAATAAAACAAATAAAAAAATTTGTTTAGTTATTACTTTTTTATATAAGTGAAAACATGTACTTAGGCATTAAACTGTATGTATCAATTTTGTTTTAATTATTATTATGTATGCTGTATGTTTTCCGAATAAAATAAAAAAAAAGAAAATCATCATAAGCTCGACAGCCCTGGGTGGGCCTTGGCTGAATCCAGGATTCTCCTCCATTCCCGTCTATCTGTTGCCTTCTTTCTCCAGTTTCTAATATTTGTTGTGGAAGCATCGGCATCGACACTGTCCATCCATCGAGTCCATGGTCTTCCTGGTCTCCTTCGACCTTGTGGCACAGAATGTGTGAGGCGTTTTGTGGATTGTCGTCGTCCATTCTGATTATGTGACCAGCCCATCTTAAGCGCCCTATCTTGATAATATCTTTAGATGTCATACAACACCATATGATAATTATATCCTTGATATGGGTTATCACGAGGGTTTTGATTTCGCCGGTTGGACCAGACTTGCCCCCCAGAAATACAAAATTGTTCAACTTTATCAAAATATCACAAGTGAAAGGCAAGTGAAGTTAGAGAAAAGAGTGAAAAAAAAGCACAAATTAAAACTACATAATGTAATTGGTATAAAATAAAGCTTTATAAACTTAGGTAAGGAAAAATGGAGGACACAAACGATCGTAATTTTTGATTCTTAAATTTCACTCTTTTGAACATAAAAGTCACACTTGTTAAAAAAAATAGAGATCGCATACATTCACCCGGTGAATTACTCGACTCGACTGAGTGAACGAATGCGAGTGCGAGCCAAACAGCATGTCGCAACGGCGTGCTGCGTGCTCCACTCATATCTGATTCACATAGATAAAGAAGACATGACATCAACACTAAAATTATTCCATAGTCTAGCTGATTGTGCTTGAAAAGAAGATCTTGAAACAGTGATAGGAAATTGAAAGTGTCGGAAAATGCATCGAAGAGACAGGACTTGATTTTAGAGAATATCGATTTGTTTTCCTCTTTTTATTATGGTTTTTTGACGGGCATTTGGAACTTGTTCTTTTCATTTTGATCAGTGACCTGGTTCATTTTGATCTGATTTGATGCTTATTGAAGTGATGGTTATGTGTCACTAGAGTATTTTGATTGTATGCCTACCTAATGTAGAGCAGGAACTATCATAATATAATTGTGAACTACAAGCCCTTGAACATCGTTTCCTAGTTGGGCAGCAGTAATCTACGCATTGTTGTCGTTACAAAGTATAGTGTGATAGTAAATAAATAGATATTAATCCTGGATAGGCCATGTATTCAGGATAGAGAGCTGTGGAGGTCTCAGGTGGATGCCCATGTCCATGACTGGATGAGAGAGGGCTAACTCGATATCAATATAAAGTCGATTGAACTTAACTTCGAGTAAAAATATGCTTAACAATTCTGACATCTTTACTGTATCGTGTTGACTAAAAATTCTTCACTATTCGCTGAAATACATCTAGTATAAAATGCTGCAAAGAAAGATGTTCATTGGGTTTTATAGGAATAATTGAAGATTCTTGCGTGCTTCCTAGCTAGACCATTATTACATAATAATCCGATTCTGTCTTTAGAAAAAAAGCACGTGCAATATAAATGGCTAATTTACTCCGTTGTTTTTATAATAACAATGGATGGTTTTGTTTTGTGAATCTTTTAAAGATTAAATATAAATTTCTTGGCATTAGGTTTGTGATAATTATGAAATCTTTTTTATTTTAGTATCTGAGCTATTTGACCATTGGCACGTTTGCATTGATAAATATAAATTTATTTAATTATATTAAAAAAAAAAGAAATATCTTGTTTATGCAAAACTGAACTAATTCTTGGCAAAACATGTGCTATGGTTAATTTTTGTATAGTTCTATGGTGTGTTATTGGAATAATGTTCAAGGAGACGATATCGCTACACACACGTGTTTGTGATATATTTAAAATTAAGTTATTAGGAAAAATATATATATAAAAAATATGATCACATAACTTTTTGAACGTAGATTCGAGCAAGTCAGGAATTCCTTAGCGAATTTGATGCAATGGATTTTTTAATGTAGAATTGATCATTCCCGAAATGCCTTAACATGATCTCATCGATAGTGAAATATGGAATAAAACAAGACTTATTGAATAAAATTTCCTGGATATTTAAATATAGAATTTAACATGCAAGAAATGCCTTAACCAACATTATCTTAGAGATTTTCGAATCTTGGTACGCATGTCCTAAATTAGGGGTCTAATCATGCATGCCTTAAATCTTTGTTAAGACCTCCATTCACCGGTATCGCTCAGTGCCGAGCCTCGTCAGAATGGTGAACAATATAGTGTCAAAGACAATATATATAAAGGACTAATCAATAGGGACGGGTCGATGTTGATTGGCTGTGGCGGCCATGTTGTTTTGGCGACGTATGTCAAATCTGTTGTTTATTATTCCTTCATTGATGTGTTATTCAGTTGCTAAATCTGATAAATCACCATGGCAAGTTACACGATTGAGTAGTAAAAATGAGTGTTCCTTAGTGCAATCGTTGCGCCTATAAACGCGATGGCTCTTCAAAGTCGACTCTCAGCGCTACACACAATATCTACGGGCACTCAATTAGTTTGATTCTTACGCTACGTCCTACGTAGGCGATTCAAAGCGAACGCGATTGCGAAGCGATGCGGTGCAGTTACAAGCGAATTCAATGCGATGCGGTGCGACGCGGCGGCTCTGTCCTACGTGTGCGCGATTCGTTCCCTCTGCCGCCAGCTACTGTCATGGATGTACGTATATAAAATACTCAAGAAGTATGTTCGGCAGAGAAGTGAAACTAATATTGTGGACTTATTTATGAGAGATATCACAATTTGTATGAAGAATTACGTGATCTTGAATTAATAAATGAGACTGAATAACATATCAAAATTTGACATTCGTGCAAGCGAGAGAAAACTTTGTGTGTTTTGAACAACATCCTATTGTAAAATAGCAATAATAGATAAATGTGTTTACTTGTAGTCCCATTTATTTTTGCCAAATCCTAAAATTCGCGGTTCGATAATAATAATTATTTTGTCCCATAATATGGGACGTTCATGGACAGAAATTAAAATTTCTATTTCTGACATGTCAAAAAACAATGGCACCGCTTTCAATTCGCGCGAAAATATCAAACCAACTGATCGCGTTCGCTTCGCATCGCGCCGCGTCGAATCGAAAAATACTCGCGGTCGGTAACGTAGGACACTTCCATAGTTACCGACTGTTTGTTATTTTCGCGCCGCGCCGCGCCGCTTCGCATTCGCTTTGAATCGCCTACGTAGGACGTCGCGTTAATCTCCAACGTACATGCACACTATCATGCTGTTTTCATATTCTGGGTAGGAAAAAAAAGACTGAAATCCATATTATCATGGTCTGACATACATACCAACATGTTTTATATAGAAAACAAAATATCTTAAAATGTTTATAAACTGTTAATAGTTTGGTTTATATTCTTCAATTATACATAATATATCTACTATCGCCATCGACAGTTGGATCTCATATTATGTTACACGCAACTAGTGTATAGATTAATTTGTTTGAATCTATACTTCCTTCAAATGTGTTTAAAATTTCAAGTTACTCCCAACTACATAAATTTTAAATTCAAATCTACCATTCCTTTGAAATTCAACACACAAAGAAAAGTTCTTTAAGTTTTACATTTAATAAATTAGTACACTTGTTGTCCTGAAGAAGAGAACATGCTTCTCGAAACATGTAGACATAAGTCAATAAATAGGTTTATTTTTGCGATATTCTATTTATCTTTGATGCCTGGGCTGTATTTTTATTGAAAATTATACCAATATATCGAAATATTTTTTTGAGAAATAGTGAACTTAACCATTTTAAAACATGTTCGTCTATTATGTATACACAGTTACATACACATGCACAACCACCCTCACATACACACATACACACCCACACTCTTTCTAGATATCTCTTTCACACACACATACATATTGTTACTCTTCTCTCATGTGCGCACCCACACTAATTCACACTTTTTTATTGTCTTATTTTGATATTAGGTATAATACCTAAGAGGAACATGTTATATTTGTACTTTTACTTATTTACTTTTAATAATTGTATGCATGAACTGTTTGCTGTCCTTAGTGAAATAAAATAAATAAATGTCTACTAGTATTTTAACAATGATTATTTTTGTAAATATTAAATTTCATATGACTCTTCCGTATAGTTATAAAATGTCGCCTAAAACATATAGTTAGTCTTTCACCCCTCGAATTATAATCAATTACAAATAAGTTATAGTATAATGAATTTCAAATTTCAATAATCATGTCTGAACGATAATGGACAGCAAAAAGGCTATTGCTCAGCTGCTGGTAGTGTGCCAGGTTTTTCTGGAGTGCTGCTGGTTTTCAGAAATGCCTTGGAACATCTCAAAACATGATAATAACCGTTTAAATATATATCTTATATGTTTTGTGTTATTTTATTTTTTTCCGCCTTATTGATTGATATATTCTTGTTTACATACTTATATATAAATCATTGCTTGGTTTAATTTTTTTGCCATATTGTTGGATATATTCTTGCTAACTTCTATATAAATTGTTGTTTTGTTTGATTTATTTTGATTGTTTGATGTATTCTTGTTAACCTTTATGTAAATCATGTTATATAGAATGCATACTGTCGCGAAAACTGAATGAAATACGAAAATATTTTATTATATATTTATGTGATAGTGAAATAATCCACCTCGGTAAAGTCTAGTGAGGTGGATATATATAATAAATAAATGAATGAATGAGTGAGTGAGTTAGAGTGAGTGAGTGAGTGAGTGAGTGAGTGAGTGAGTGAGTGAGTGAGTGAGTGAGTGAGTGAGTGAGTGAGTGAGTGAGTGAGTGAGTGAGTGAGTGAGTGAGTGAGTGAGTGAGTGAGTGAGTGAGTGAGTGAGTGAATGAATTAATGAATGCGTGAACGAATGAATGCGTGAATGAATGAATGCGTGAATGAATGAATTGATGAATGAATGAATTGATGAATGAATGAATAAATAAATAAATAAATTAAAAAAATAAATAAACATACAAACAAATAAATAATAAAATAAATAATAATTTATATTATTCATACAACTTCAATTTGGAAAATATAACATATCAATAAAAATAATATAAATTGAATTACCAATTGTTTTTTCTTTTGAATATCTTTTCACGGGTATGCTAGATTCAATGTGATATATTTCGTTTTTAACGTTTTCACAAAGAAAATATCGTATGTCACGTCGTGGTGCATTAGCGCATCATAAAATATACGATTTATTTCGGAAAAATCTTTTAACGCCACAGCGTGCAGATTTTGTGCAGAGAATTAACAATCGAATTTATTCGCCATTGTACAATATTTTGAATGACTTTTTTTTTCATTTACAAAACATACAACTTTATTGTAATTTTTCGGCTCTGGGGTTTTGTCGTTGCTATGTGCTGTGTTTATTTATGCTAATTTATTTCTATTTAATATTAAACTAATAAATTATGCTACTTAACGAATGAAACTAAAAACGTTTTTTCAATTTATACCACCAAGTAGCCAAGCCAAGTGGTACTCTTTAACTGATCCCGAAACAGTGTTTTATAAATATATATTTTTTATATGTAATGATTTTATTCACTGTTGTTACGTGAAAAAGAATATTGAAGAAAAATTATAATTTTATCCATTTGACAGTTTTTGAAATATGTACTTAATTTTGATTGAATTTTGTGAGTGAGTCTGTCTTTAAAATCTTTAATTTTTCTTGTAGTAAAACCTATGAAGTAACAGATTCGAACAAAATATTTGCTTTGTAATCATAAAATTTAAATTAACTTCGGAAAAATTCGTTAGAAATAAATCATGTAAAAACTTCTTGTTTATATTCTACATGTTCGTTTATTTACGTATAGGATATTTCTCTTCTATTTCTTTCAATAGAACGGTGATTTGTGAGGATCTTCGTCCTGGGTTGAGTATTGAGTAGGTATATCTAACTCGGTTTTTCTTTGGTAGCTGACCGTTTGATTCTCCACGCATCGTAATTTCGGGAAGTCTATTTGGATTCATCCAATGACATTTTACATATAGACAAGTTATATGAGAACAAAACGCTCTGCAAAAAAAGGACATTTTAACGAATTCTTACAATATCACCAAGAAAGAGCATACACGACAGTATACATTAAGTGAGAAAGAGATCATACAATAATCGACACACACTGCAGACATATTTTCTGTTTTACTCCAGTGCAATCACATCATAATTATCTCTCACACCAAATAATGACTAGCTTATATTAAGTTATAGCGGTGTAAAAAAGCTATTACAACAACAGAATCCCTCTGCATAGCTACAAGCGACGAATATGACTTGGCGATTATTTCGTTTACTCAAAATAAAAATGAATATCAAAAAATCCATTTAAATAATTATGTAAGTTGTGGAACAAATATGCACCATCAAATAATTCATCAGGTCGTTCCTTCACAGTTCTAGTGTAACTTTTACAGGTTTTCATCATACAAGATGGTATTTTGACAACGACAATACGTCCGAGCACTCGCGTGCAACAGGGCGGTAAGAATTAAGTGAAGAATGTGCCTTATATTTTGTTTACCGAAGATCCAGCCTACCCATATTCCATCATTGGCTTATTACTAGTTGCATGTAACACATGAGATCCAACTGTCGATAGCGATTGTATGTATGTATAGTTGAAGAATAAGTACCAAACTATAAACTCATAAATCCAAATTATTGAATATTTTAAGATATTTTGTTTTCTATACGACACATGTAGGTATGTATGTCAAGATAGGATAGTATGGAGGTCAGTCTTTTTTTCCTACCTGGAATATGAAAACAGCGTGATGGTATGTATGCATGTTTAGAGATTAAGTATCAAATTATTAAGTCTTCTAGATATTGTGTATAGGCGACTGCCATACAAATTGTATGAAGCGATGTCGTCACTAAGTTCAATTCTTATAAAAATTGTTAAAAAAAATTGAGATGTACTAATATAATGATAATATTTTTTATAGAAAATTGAATTATCTAGTTGGGGTGTTTCGTCTTTTTTTCGATATTTAAAAAAAAATTGAAACATAGGCATTTAAACTCATCAATTTGTCATAAAAAAAAATTTTCTTAATAAAAAATGTTTGAGAAACTCTGGAATTTTTTTGAAAAATTAAAATTGAGAATTTGTTTTTGTCTACATTCATACCAATTTTCAGCGTTCTTGCTTTTATGGTTTCTGAGATATATGGAAAAATAAAGTAAAAATTCAAAAGTTGATAACCCCTGATTGAGACAAAATTCAAAATTGTAGGCCTATTACTGTTTATATATTCTGAAACTTTGGGCTCTGTAAATTGAGCGGATCAAAAGTTAATAGGGGACACACACACTCACACAGACACACGAAATGTTCTATTCCGAATTCTGAGTACCTAAATCCGTATATGGAACATATATGCTGCGAAGCCTCCAAGTTGGTGTTTTTTGACTTCAAAGTTGGAAAAGCCGTGAAAAATATAGACCCTGCATACAATCGTGTTCCTTCATACACGCGTCTTGGATTTAAACTGCCTTTTGCTTTAAAAGAATTTCATTCTCTTGAACGAATCGACAGTAGGATTACCACGCTGAGACCAGACGTCACCCATCGTCGCCCAGAGAAGAAAGTACCTAAGTATTCGGAATCTTCATTCCAATAATTCAAATTATTCGGAACATTTTCAAAAAAAGAACATTCATTTTGTTTTTAGTTAGTTGCAATTTTTCACTAGTGTCAGACACGTTGTTAATTCGCCATTCATATTTTTCAATAAAATTTAACATTTCCCACTAAGTGTTGTGTACCATTTAAGAAGAACTTACGAAGCTCTAGTCTAAAAAAGCGGATGGCAACATCTGGTGCATCACCGAGAACCTGGGTAAGTCGATCTCAGTTCCTGGTGATAATTTTTCTTGTCCTATCCCAACCCGACCAATTCCTTCAAAATATACAGTCCACTTAAGCGAGTCGGACAGTATCGTTCAGAGCCAATAATACCAATTTTCATTTCGCCAGGGTCACAACAAAGAATTTAAAGAATATTTATTATTTTTATATATCATTGATTCATTCTCTTAATATGTCCCCTGCATTAGTCCCTTCATTGCCTGTTTCACCCTACGATGTCCTCCACATTGCAGGATATCAGATCTCCGCATTGGGGATTCTTTTTCTAATTGTTTTGCCCAAGATGATGCCTCAGAGTTCTCATTTCTATGTCATTATGGGTCTGATACTCGTATAATATATTCGCACTAGTAAAAATTGATAATTCTCCAATGCCATAATTCTTTTAAGTAATTTGAAAATAAAAATTTGAAATTTTTAGTGTCCTGACCTTGGGGCCACTTTGAATCGAGAAGCACTGATCAGGTATCTCAAAAATCTAATGGGGTCTTAGCGAGTATAAGATTTACAAGATTTGAAAATGAGTAGTGTGGTAGAGTGGTATGTGAGTGGGATGGATCGAAGTGCGAAAGAGATGAATGTATGCGGTTGCTATGGGGAGAGTTGCCAGGCCATTCTGTTACTGGCTGTCAGAGGGACACATAGGATATTAATAAAGGAGATATTTATATTAAGATATTATTGTATTACTTCCTTCTCAATTAATCTATATTATACTCAGGAAGTGAGTATATAACAAGTAGTCTATAATCAATAAAGTAGAATAATACATTGTGATGAAACTTTCAGAATACAATCTCCATCATCATACTGCAATAAAAATATGATAATCTGCAATAAAAATATAACCTTAAAAATTGTTAATTTATAAATCCCCACTATATTGGTACCACTAAACCCCCATAATTTATAATCCCCACTATATTGGTACACTGGTACCACTAAATTGTCTATGGCTTTCTGCCTGGTACATTGATTTTTTTACAACTGCCAAAATATTTTCACTTATTTTCAATTTACAATGAACAAAATCGATTTAATTCAGTCGAATTTTAACGAAAAATTGACTGCGTTTGAAGCGAAACTAAAAAAAGTCTCGGCTGGTCTGGTAAAAGAGGATGACTTGTCATTGCTCCAAAAGGAATTTTTGACATTTAAGGAAGAAACCAATACAGCCATCAATGAGGTAAGAGCTCAATATGCCTCACTTAATTCAAGAGTTGATTCTCTCGAAACGAATGCACGACATCAGGATCTACTAATTCATGGTATAAAAGAAGATCCTCAAGAGAAAATTGTAGAATTGGTCACACTTACTTTCACGTCAAATCTCCATCTTGAAACTATCCCAGCAATAGCATCATGTTATAGGCTTGGATCCCCAAACAATAAATCTTCACGACCTCGTCCAATTGTAGTCACATTTAACACGGTTTCAGACCGTAATAATGTCATAAACAATAGGAAAAAACTAAAAGGAACCACCATCATGATAACTGAATTCTTGACATCAACAAGACAGAAGATTCTTATGGAGGCACGCAAATTTTTCTCTCCACACAATGTTTGGAGCACTTTCGGAGTGATCAAGATAAAGGACAAGAACAAAATTCACCGTATCGTCACACTATCACAGCTGCAACAATTGTGTTCTAAAATACCTGACCGACAAACTGACAACTCGCGGGAATTACGCCCAAGAAAATAACAATTTCGTTCATGTGTCACTCAATACAATACGGATATTTGTTGACTTTATTATTATATATTATGTTTAGTGAATTTATTGTTTTACACAGTCCTCTATATGTAATATTAATATTATTATATTATTACATAATCACTGTTATTGAAATGCAAGTAGAGCAATCTTTCACAAACTTTTTTTTTATCTATGAAAATCAGGTGTGGCAATTATTATTTATATCCAATCTTTTTTATATGTTTTGTTGAAGTTTACATGCGGCCAGTAAATATTTAATGATACCTACACTAAAAATTACATTTATTCAAAACAGGTGTACCATCTATCTTTTATCACTTTTATTTTGATGTGCTTTATCTCTATACGGCCGGTACATTTTTGTTTTTTTATTTACACAACATTTTTTTGACCAATATCACTTTTTTATGCAATATTTTTCTCCTCAATACTTTAACCTGTTGTCATCACTTTCAACATAACCGTTTAAGATTCTTTGTGTGTAATTTGAAATACTGAAAATGAATTGGAAGTTTTATTGATAATATTTATAAAATTTTTAATAACTACAAATTATGTTTATTTTTTTTTATATTGCTTACTTCTATTTAATGTCATGTTTAAACACATTGATGATTTTTTTTTATTTATTTTATTTTTCTGTCATTTTTGTAAATTAATATACCTACTTAATATTTTTTTTTTTGTGTCAAATGTTTTCTCTTATTACACTGTGTTTTCACTCCTTTTTTGTCTTCTGTTTATGTTCTGGTTGATGTAAACTAAACAACTCTAGCAACTGTCCATCATTGTGTTCTTTGTTTGTCATTTCCATTTTGTTCGACTTGTAGAAATATACTTCGTTGGCCAAAGATACGAGATCGTCGTAACATTCACATTCTGTCATTACTATATAAGACTATTTATGATCCCTATTCACCACAATATTTAAAAAATAACGTCGTTTTCTTGTCAAGTCACGGCCTATCCCTTCGATCTGCTGAACGTACTACACTAGCTATCCCCATTCACAATACAGAAGTTTTCAGCTCCTCTTTTCAAGTACAATCAGCTAGACTATGGAATGGCCTAAGTGATGAAGTAACGTCATCTCAATCCATTCAAATATTTAAAGGTAAATTAAAAAAACTTTATTTGTCAAATAGTTCCTAAATTCCTTCTATATCCTTCCGTAACCTCCTTTTCCTCATTGCTATGTGAGGTGTTATTTTTATTATTCTTTTATTTTTAAACTCTCTTTTCATTTTTTTCTCTTTGTAATTTTTTTTATATTTCTTACTCTTTTATGTTATTTTTTATCAATTTATTTCTCACTTAATTAGTACTGTACCAATTTAACTAAGAGACTTCATGTTGCTCGGGTTGGTTGGAAGAAATTGCCTTATTGCAATAAACCTGCCTTTGTACACATGTACATAAATTATATAAATAAATAAATAAATAAATCACCTTCGGGTAGTGAGGTGTTAAAACATTTTCCTTATATTACCATTTTCTTATACTTTTGTAGGTACCACTATAATAGTAATTATGTTTCTAGAACCTACCACTTTTATTTCATATATTACTGTAATAAATTATCTTGGTAATAGTGTTGAATATTTTAAAAGGACAGTATATGAAGTAATAGATACATAGATAGAGTGTATATTATATTATGTTTGTAGGTAGTACCTATACATATGTAATATATTCGCGCCGCGTATCTAATAATATTGACCGGTCAGTAGTGGCAACCTATCTTTATCCATTTGTACGATATATTATAGGTACGTTCTAGCATCTCTATACTCGCAACGTGGTCACTGGTCATGTCAAAACAGTCTAAAATATATTTACCAACCCTATTAATATACCTGTTCTCTTCATATTGTACTAGAGCTGTTCAACGTCTACCTAATATTTTCATAAAACAATATTATATTTGGCCCTAATCGTTTTTTATGTACATAATAATATTTGTGTTAAATTAATATTGGATTTATTCCGTATTAACTATTTGTAATAATTAGTATTTTATTATATTAGTTCTCGGGCAACAAAGAACTGATATCAAAACGAGTGGGTTGTGGCCAACGCCAAACTCCTCACTAACAATTCATTCTGTAAGGTATTCAAATTTTGTATGGAAAATATTCAGCATTTTCATGAAATGACTTTGTTTAATTATTTTTTATGTCAAGATCTGAAAATACCTAATCATGTCAAGATCAACATTTTAAAAAAATCCTCATGATCAGGTACCTAGATTTCTCACATCTTAAAACCTTTTTTATGACTTTATTTCTGTTTCTTTTTTATTTTTTTTTACTTGTGCTACTCTTCATGCTCTTACACATTAACTCAATCTTGTGCACACACCACACACATACACACACAGACACACACACACTCAGACACACTATCCTCTTCCCTATTTCCTCGTTACTCCAGTTTTTCCCTAATTACTGTTGCAATAAAATAATATGATAATTTTTTAACAGATTTTTAATTATCTCAATAGAGACGAAGTTGGAATATTTACTGTAGGAGAACCGGGAAATCAAGGCACCTACAGGGCTTACGATCTGTCATCGGCTGGTTTACGTGATCACTTTATGCGCTTGCACAACGTTCACCAATTATGCCTTTTTAATGAGATTTTACGGTTCTCCTACAGTAAACATCCCAACTTCGTCTCTATTGAGATAATTAAAAATCTGTTAAAAAATATCTTTGACTCCCGACAGGGAAAAAAATCCAATTTTTGCGCATATGCAATAATAAAAAAAATATTCGATTAATATGATAATATTCACAATATGAAAAGGTGAGTCGAGATGGTTACTCGTTTTGGACATTTTATCATTAAATATATTATTGTTTTTTTTATATTTGTATTCACCTTTTACAATAAAAGAAAAAAATAACTCTAACCGCTTTAAATATTTTATTTGCACTCTGACCGCCTTTACATGTTGAACTAGGAAGGACCCAAACCTGGAACTCGATATTTTTTGTATATTTTATTGGTGTGCGATTCACAAATAAACTAAATTAAAGTTGAGTTAGTTCACTATTGAACATCTCTTATATAGTCCGCATTGAGCGCGTTTTTCCTAATATTAGTCCGTACCAAGATAGACATGTTCCCACCAGATTTGAACCGATCTGTTTTAGACAATTATTTTCGGTTTTACGCGCGCTTATTTATATTTGTACACACACACACACACACACATACACACAGACAAACCTTACCTACACACTTGTTGCAGATATTAGGGTAATTTTGGAAAGTTATATTCTCTTCTCTTACACACACGTCGTGTTATCTGTCTCTCTCCCACTCTGACCTTCACCTCTGTCTACCAGCTGACCACCGATCAGCTGTTCGACTCGTAGCAGTAACACACGTTATTAGGATCATGCTGAAAATTAGCTGCTGTGGGATTGTCCTTACGCAACCTAGCTGAGCATGATCCTTTTGAGATTTGAAGAGGCTTTAGTAGGTTATATAGTGTACTTTGAAAATATTTTCCCCAGTACCCTCAAAAGGTACGTCTTTTAAATATGGAACAGTTTTTATGTAAATCTTTATTCTATTGCACGAGTTTTTTTGAATTTGTTTCATACGTTTCTTGTAAAATTAGTTTTAATTTTTTCATTGTAAGTTACTAAAAACCTACAAGGCCTATGAAGTAGATTTTTACTTCAATCGAAAGATAATTTGAGAATCTAGCGGCTGAGTTTATTATTATTATAATATTTTCTTGCTATTTAAAAAACACTGAGCTTATTATTATTATAATATTTTAATTATTATTCTTGCTATTTAAAAAACACTCAATTTTACTATTTCTTTACGAAAAAATGTTGTACATATATAACATATAAGGTGATATACAATATTTTTTCGTGTTTCATACATTAAAAGGTAATTTAGTGTGCATTTTTGTATACCCAGGGTATACAAGGGCCTTAAGTTGTTTTTTTATTTATTACTTGTATTCTCTTAGATCTTATAGATGGTCGAGATCTTGGTACAGTCGATCAAGTCATTGACCTGGAGATAGGTTTTAGTAGTTGTCTTTCTATCAACATGAATATTGAAGAAATTGTGCGAATTGCGCTGAAGACCCTATGCGTCTGGGAACAGCCCTCGAATTATGCAGTCTTTTAGAACGCTTTATGTATCTCTTGTAAGAACCTAACTTGAGTACAATACGGTGATATGGTCAGCCTATTATGCAATAATTCATTCCATTGCAATTGAAAGAGTTCAGCGCAAGTTCTTCAATCAACTTTATTAAGAGGGTGACTGCTGCCAACGTACCTATTTTTTCAATTTGATATACCATCATTATTAGTAAACGAATCATTTTGAAAAAAAAATAACCTAGTTAGTTTGGATATTAATAAAGAGAAATATAACCTGGAAAAATATGATATGACGTTGCATTAACGCATCAGGTTAAGTAAATAAACCAAAAAAAAATTTATTACGCAATGGCGCTGAATGGAAAATAAATGTTTTTTTTAGGTTTATTTACTAAACCTGAAACATTAATGCAACGTCACATCATATTTTTCTAGATATTTTTGTCTTCTTTAATTTAAAAAAAAAAATCTTACTGTACGCCTTATAGTTTATTAAAAATATTTTAATTTAAAAAAAAAATCTTACTGTACGCCTTATAGTTTATTAAAAATATATGATAAACGTTGAAAATCGGGGTATGCCATTATTTTTCTACAAGAATTTATACAGAACATTATCAAAATATTAAGGTATATTTTTGTTTATTAATATCCAAACTATCTAAATTATTTTTTTCAAAACGATTTGATAAGAAATAATTATGGTATATCAAATTGAAAAATAGGTACGTTAGCAGCGTACCGAATAGACGGACGACACAAGCTGTGATATTTCATGAGGTTGCAGGTTCCAGGAACTAATTATTTAAGTCTCCAATACCGAGATTGCATAGATTTGGAAATTAATTATGTGAGGATGCAGATATTTTCGGGGATAAGTTGCTGATTTTCAAAACAAAAAAATATTTATAAATCTTTCAAACTTTGCAGTCGATACATTAATACATTTGTTTTTTTTTTATAATTATTTACTCCTCACTAACCCAAGGGGATATAGTGAGCAGTTATGATTTCGCAATTTTTAAGGCTATTTTTTATTGTAGATTATCAATTAGTATCGTGCTGAGATTGTATTCTGAAAGATTCATCACAATGTATCTGTGTGTGTGTGTGTGTGCCATGTGCTGTGTGCTATGTACGGGCGTGTTTATTTTACTTTATCGATTATAGACTAAAGTACTCATTCGATTCCTTTCAAATTTTGCAAATTTGTATATCTAATACTCGCTTAGACCCCTTTAGAAGGGTAAAAAGGCACATCACTTATAAAAAATGGCATTGAAGAATCATCAAGTTTTCATAATAAAATATTTAAAAAAAATATTTAACATAGTCATTTCATGAGAATGCTGAATATTTTCAATACAAAATTTGAATACTTTATAGAATGACTTGTTAGCTAGGAGTTTAGCGTCGGCCACAACCCACTCGTTTTTTTTCATGTTAATCTATGGATACATTAGTTTTTTTGTGAAACTATTCTGTAGTTACTCTATACATATTCTCATTTTTTTCTGTTTAACCATATTTTTATCTGTTTTTATATATTGTTTATTTAATATTTTTGTATTATCAAATATCGTATTTTTAACTTTGTGGTACATTTTAACAAAAATTAACTAAATTTTTAACTTTGTTTACACCACGTGAGAATTGAATTAGCGACCGGTTTCGGAACTAACCGTTCCCTCCTCAGGCAGAATTTCAACTAAACGCAGAATGTGACTGTGTGCTTAAAAGAAAACTATGTATTTGGATATTGGTGGGAGGTCATTAGGGGCGGGTCTTGTGTAGAATGGCTTTGATTGGTACGATTGATGGAAATGGGAAACATGTTTAAAAGCGGGCTGTAAGTTAAATTTACTTGATTATTTATTATATTTCTGTTTGAATTAATTGTTTTTTTTATTTCAAGTGACTCTAGAGTCACTTGAAATAAAAAAAAAAATTATTTCAAGTGACTTGAAATAAAAAAAAAGCAATTAATTCAAACAGAAATATAATAAATAATCAAGTAAATTTAACTTACAGCCCGCTTTTAAACATGTTTCCCCTTTCCATCAATCGTACCAATCAAAGCCATTCTACACAAGACCCGCCCCTAATGACCTCCCACCAATATCCAAATACATAGTTTTCTTTTAAGCACACAGTCACATTCTGCGTTTAGTTAAAATTATGCCTGAGGAGGGAACGGTTAGTTCCGAAACCGGTCGCTAATTCAATTCTCACGTGGTGTAAACAAAGTTAAAAATTTAGTTAATTAATATTTTTGTTTTTATATTTGTCTCATGTTGTAACATATTGGCATTATTGGCTAATGGCCTTCTATTATTGTAAAATAACATACCTTTATATTAGAACATGTTTTATTTTAACCTTTTCTCAAAAAAACAATCGATCTTTGTTCTTAGAAAGGTAGTACATATTTTGACGATAAAAAAACTATACATTAAGAAATAACATATGTAGATATACTTAACTATAAAAAAGTAGTTCATTAACACGGTATTTGCACTATATTTAATGATAATATCCAGTAATTATAATGAAATATGACAAAAACAAACACCAATTGATAGCATAATGATCATAATTACTTATTTTTTAAATTTTGCGGGACCGCAAGGTTCTTTCTTGCATTGACTCTTTCGATACTCTTGGTCTTACACCCCAGGTCTTGATCTTGCTACAACAAATGCTGTATTGGTCTTTGCTATACTATAAGACAAAACCTTTTGTAATGTTGTCGCTTGGGACATTTATTGTATTGTTCATTCATTCATTCATACCATCACGGCATATCCCACAATGTGGGGTAACCAGCGAAAGGTGTGCGGGTGTGCATTGCCTTATAAAAGGGAGCACAACATATCTGTGTATACCCACACACCTGTCTCGTCTCACCTAAAAAGGCACTATATTCAGAATGGGTGGTGAACCTCATTGCTGAACTATGTGAGATGGTATTGTTGCCTGTTGTATTTTCGATTACCCGGCTCTTACGGGACACTCGAAAACAATAATAGAAAAGAGTGGAAGCACTATTCTAAGCCGGTGCCTCACAGCTATAATATTGTATTGTTAATATATTATATCATTTTGTCTTGTCTCGTATTGTATTATTAATATATTACATAGTACTTATCATTCTAGAAGAGTCATGACTTCCCGAGTGTTGTGAATTGTTATTGCTCAGATAGATTGGTTCATAGACATCGTATCGGTATCAAAATTGAATCAAGGAGACATGGGTAATATGTACTTCAAAGATGAAATTTTTCTTCTGTTATGTACCACCTACCTACGCCAAGTTGGCACTCCAAATATATTAGATCGTTTTACGGTATCCATTGTAGCTTGTACTAACTGCCTAGCGATGTTCGTACATTTCAAACTTGTAAAGGAAATCCTCCAGTCCGTGTATTTTATGGAATCAACTTACATAATTTACTATGTCTTTATGTTTGTTTGTCCGCGTAACGCTGCTAAAATTTATTGACATATCAATGTTTAATAATAATAAACACTTCCTTGCACCCTGCGCAAGTAGCGAGTTTATTGCCGTATGGCAATTTCTTCCAACTAACCAGTGTTTCCAGCCCAGAGAAGCAATATTTGCGTGAGAAATAAATTTTTCCTCTGCATGTATGTATAGTTATTGTCGAAGATTTTGAAAATTATGTGGGTGCGCAGAAGACAAATTTGTGTTTTTTGCTAGGATAATTTGATCATGTTTACCTAAGCGCAAATCGTCCCCCCCTAAAATAATAAATTAATTTTAATTTAGTTGACACGTAAAATGTCGATAAAAGTATATTATTGTGATTTAAACTATTTTTACATTGAAAACACATTAAAACAGTAAAATATTACTGTTGCATCTAACCGAATAAAATTCGAATCTTATTAACGTTCACCCAGGATCTTTATTTATTTATTTTATCATTTTGCACATATTACGTAATAAGTGTACAATGGCGGCCTTATTGCCTTATTGTTATTATGCATGAAATACAAAATTGTTCAATTTTCTAAATATATAAAACGAATCAAGCTGGAAACGTGCATTGTCATCGGGCATACACAAATTCTAAAAGTTTCAGAGCTCGTAACTGGTCGCGAAGTTAGTTAAAAATCGATCATGGAATTCCAGTACAGTGAAACAAGTAAGTTAAAGAAAAGGGTGTAAAAATGTGTTTCTTTGAATCAAATAATGCGAGATACGCGGTCCAATAAATACGGTTCAAATATTATATAGAAATAAGTTTCATCCACGTTCAGTTTCGAAAGAAAATTCAGTATACCACAGTGCAGAATACCTATTTCTTTCTCCACAACATCTTTCTCAGTTCTAGCATCCCTATTATGGTCTGATAGAACAGAATCGGGATGGTGTTTAGATAGAACACTCGACGTCGATGATGGATGTAAGTACCTGAAGTTGCAGGTTATTGCGTTTTTCACACCAATCTTACTGAACGCTTCGACGACGTTTCAATCTGAACGCAGTATCGGACGTTTTAAATGTCATTTATCATACGTGTGTCTTTTTAGGTTATATTTTCATCGAAAGATAACAATTGGGCAGTGGAGTAAATAATGTTCTTTTTTCTTTTTATTGGAAACTCTTGAATGATATTTTTCTTAAATTAACCTCTTTGTGAATGTATATTGTCATCATAAATAATGTCAACTGACATACTAGACACCACAGAAACAAATCGAATTCATCTTACCACAGATAAAATAAAACAGTCAACAAATACTATAACTGTCAGAGCGTTTTTCACTCAACGATTATACAGAGCGTTTAGAGCGTACACTCGAAATTCAATCTGAACGTGACAGTGTCTTTAGAGCGTCTGTTTCTGGTCATTCTGAATGCTTTGTATCGCCATTAAGAGCACTCAGCGTTCATTATGAACGCACCCCTGGAACGACATCCCATAGCAACTTCATTAGCACTATCCGTTTTCAAAAGGAATCTAAAGCATCATCGTTTACCTTACAAATAAAACTTAATTCAATCTCCTTATCCAATCATTGTCTCCTCCTTTCCTCACCTTTTTCCATTATGTACTATCCATTATTTTAATTTCATGTTGGTATATACAGGCTAATTTATTCAACAATGGAGTATCATTGGCTGGAAGATATTTCTTATTAGACACCCTAACCTGCCATTTTGCTAATAAATAAATAAACATAACATGCAGAAGGTCATAGATAACATCGTTATATTCCGTCATTTTTGACGAGTCATAACTAGTGAAATGATATCTTTGTATCCATAACTTCTGTCAGAGAGATGTGAGGGCGGAGAGCTGGAGTCGCCCCCCCTAACTCCTCCTGGTGGTGGGTGGTGAGGGTGGGCTCAGCTCCAATTGTGTCAATTTTCATTATTTTATCTACAGCCTCCCACGGCTTGTTGGAGAGAGATGCTCGGCATTACATTTTTTATGAGGTACAGGGCCAAGTTTCACTTGTACAGGAGAGTGAAATATTTCGAACATACTTATTTGTTCATATATACCTATATTATTTATTTGTTGTACACTGTTGAAAACTCCATGCATTATTCAATAGGATCAGTAATATTTATTACAAAAAATGATACATAACCAATTTACCATTACATAAAAAAAAAACATTAAAATAAGACAGCTGATTAAATCAGAATACTAGGAAAGATGGGAGGAGACAGTTGTCCCAAAACGTACTGAGAGAGCTCGCAGAGATGTCGAGTGCATTAAAGAAAGCATTGTACAAAGCATTATACCGTGCAAGCACGGTACATAAAAGCATTCTGAGTGTAGTTATTATTACACTTGGGAATACAAAATGTTTTAGGATATCTGGTTGTTCTGTACTAGTTGTTGTTTTTTTTAATTATGATGTATCTAGGTTTATCACATTTATAGGTACTCCAGTTATTTTTTCTACCTGCTGAAATCGTTTTTCGTGGGTGATCTTATTCTTTGGTTTGGTTGGCAGCACTCCGTTCCGTCTTCAGCGACCTCTTCCAACTCTGTGTAGGAGGTTAACACTTCATGTCGTGGCACACCTGTTCTAAATACTCCCAGTGAGAACGTCCTCTGCCAGTTGATCCTTCAACCATCCCCCCCAAGATGACGTGTAGGAGATTTGTTTGTCGCAACACAAAGTCTATTCAATTTGCACGCCTATTCGATGTGGTATATATTTACAACTAAGAAATTAATTATTACATTTATTACATTCTGTAACTCCATAAAAAAATGAGAAAGATAATAAGAAAACTCCATATTAGTACATTATTCTTTTCAGCCCACCTTTGATTTCATGTTACATGTACATACACACTGCTGGTAACAAAATAACGAATTATTCCTGTCTGATGTGGCTCCTGAAAATGGTTCTGTACATGGTCCTTTCCAAATTATTATATGACTGAATAATAATAACAAACTGGGATGACTTATATGGCGCCGTTTTTGTGATGGAAGGACAGCGCTTCCGAAATAATAGTGGTATATAGCAAATAATATAATTAAAAAAATGGGAACCTATCACCCTTAGATAAAAATAAAAGAGCTAAAGATCATAGTGTTTTCAAGAATGATATAGGTACCTATCATTCTTGAAAATATATATCGATCGACCATACGAAGATCGACTGAAGTATATAAGTATGATAATAATTAGAATTTATAAAGCGCGATACAAGATCACCCCAAGGGCGCTATAGCTTATTTGTTGGCTCACAGAAAAAAACAGCTTTAGGTTATCAGTCTACCGAAGGTGTCAATGCTCCAAGCTCCACGTATATCAAGGGGCAGTTTAATACTTACAAGGCCCATTCACACTGAAACCGCGATGATATTAAGCTGCCCTTTTTACTCTGTCCAATTCGTTTAAAGAGTTGGTACTCTGTAACCAAGATGATCTCAATGTAAGCTGTCTTCCTGGTGGTACGTTCTTTTTACACAGTTCTTGAATGTAGTGTCGTAGTAGTGTCGTTCAGAGCCTTAAACACCATCAGGCATAACGAGTATACCATCAGTATACTCGTTCTAGATATTTCAACCAGTGTAGTTCGTTAAGAAGAGGTGTTATGTGACAACTTTTGTCAGCTCAATATATCAACCTCGCAGCTGCATTGAAAATTATTTGTAATCTATCAAGCTGATATTTGGGCAAACCCGCATAAATAACATTACAGTAATCTAGCCTTGATACATCAAATGAATTTATATGAGTTTTAGCTTCGTTTTTGGGTAAGCTCCGGCGGATACTTTTCAATTGTCTCAGATAAAAGAAACAAGAGCAAACAGTTTTTGAACAGTTTAGTAGAATTGATAATAGTACCTAATAGATAGGAGATTGGTCTATGTAATAAAAAAAAATCAGTAACCTAAAAAGTATTCCTGTTTACGTAAAACGGCACCAAAATCCATTGTTTGTTTTTGCGTAAAGATCGAGTCGTGAGATCTCGCTGATGTCCCCATTAAAAGTTCATCGGCTGCGGTCTGAAATGTTACACGGAAAATCTGAACTCAGCATGGGACCGACCGGAGGAGTTTTGTACTTTTTCGTTATTTTGGCCTAGTTGTGTCAAAATCTGTCGAGCAGCCGGCGGCGGCGGCAGAGGCAAGACAAGATGGCGGTATACCAATTTGTCTGGCCGCCATCTTGCGGTCCTTACCTCCGCTAAGTGGGTCACGTGACCCGAGCCGAACCGAACCGAACGCTTGCATTATTCACCGGCCGACATGCACGGACATCAACGGTAGTTCAGTGAAGGGTTAAGCTACTGCGATTAACAATTAACTGCGGCAGTGTCGATTTGAATATTAATGCCCGAAGAATAGCTTTTCCCGCCATTATTAGGTACCTGCACTGCACGGTAGAGAGCGGTAGTTGGTAATTTGACATCGAGCGCCATTAGCATAAATGGCGCGAACTAACCTGTCAAATGGTTTATTGATGCATATAACTCTCATTGAAACTTTTGACAGTACTGTATTAATTCCTAGAACGTTTGACGTTTTCATCTGATTTTAAATCGTGGGATGTGTTAAGGTATCTAGTTACTAGTGTATATTTAATATATACACTACTGTGAAGTTAAAGACGATGTCATTTATATATATTTATTTATTTACATTACTTCTCGGGCAACTAACAGGTACTATGTCAAATATTAATTTAACACGCACCCAATAACAAGTTGCCACATTTTGGAGACTTACGATATTAATCGTCTCATAGAGCCAGACTGAAAACACAATTAAAAACTGTGTCTCCACCGGGAATCGAACCTGGGACCTTTGGATCAGCAGGCAGACATCTAACCAACTGAACCATGAAGGCCGACATGTAATGAAAACCAATAGGTACTTGCCTATTTGATGTTCAATCAACGGTCTTTTACGATTCACGAAAAAATGCATCGACATGTCCTACTTAGAGTGCTATTGGAAAAATCGCCATTTTGAGTGTTAAATCATTATTATTGGACATGTGTTTATGTACATAGCATATTGTGCTTCTTTGTATGATAAGTTGCTTGAGTGTACCAGCAGAAACGGCATCCTTTGTTTAAATGATTCAGCCTTCTACCACCCTGTTTTTATTTATAGAATCAACAGTTATTAATATAATATAGAACCATAATTTTAAAATAGTATTAACAAAGGTATATCAAATAACAAATTATGTTAAAAACTTTTTTAAGACTCTTTCTAGTGGATGCAATTAGTTAGGTTAGTTTATAGTTCCTGTGATTCAGGGAAAAGGATCTCTTGTGGTGGATGTCCCCTCTGTGATTCATCGTAAAATTTATCTTAACGAATTTAACGAATAATAACACCACTTTTTTACAAAAATAAAACCCTTTTTCCAACAAAATAACGCGTTTAATAACACCACTTTTTTACAAAAATTATACCCCTTTTCCAAAAAATACCACGAATAAAAACATTTCTTTTCTACAAAAATAACACTTATTTTCAAAAAATAACGCGGATAATAACACCGTTTTTCTACTAAAATAATACCCCTTTTCCCAAAATTTCTACAAAAATTACAAAAATAATACCAACTCCATTTCCATAAAATAATGCGAATAATACACCACTTTTCTACAAAAATAATACACCGTTTCCAAAAAATAACTCGAATAATAACACTGCTTTTCTACAAAAATAATATCCCTTTTCTATAAAATAACGCGAATAATAGCACCACTCTTCTACAAAAATAATACCCCTTTTCCAAAAAAATAACGCGAATAATAATACCACTTTTCTATAAAAATAATTCCCCTTTTCCAATTTCAAATTTTTCTTTTCAAATATTTTCATTTATCTTTATTGACAAACATTTTTTCAACATCTCAATGGAGACGAAGTTGGGATATTGTAAAAGAACCAGGAACTCGAGGCACCTACAGGGCTTACGGCCTGTCATCGGCTGGCTTACGTGATCACTTTATGCGCTTGCGCAACGTTCACCAATTATGCCTTCTTATTGAGTTCCCTTATCAATGTAATTTTTGAAAGTTCTATATATTTGAATAGTGTGTAAAATTTCACTTGAAAATAAGGAACTATACTATTGCCATCTATGGAGTAACGGCAAAAAAATCCAATGTTTGCGTATTTTTTTTTAAATTTTTATTAAGCCTTTTATTATTCCATTTCTTTTACAATAATTTTTTTAAGCATAATATATAAGTATTTTATTTAATTAGTAGTTAGTTTAATTAATGTACAGTATTTAAACTTATTTCTACTTTCTTATTTGTATGTATATATGTATATTTTTCATGAAATGGATCCCTCTTGGGTAAAGGCCTCCTCCAATAGTTTCCATATAGTTCTATCTTTGTCCTTTTCTTTCCAGTCCGTTCCCCCTATTGTTATTATATCATCGATCCACCTTTTGTACGGCCTGCCAACATTCCTTTTTCCTTTGGGTCCCGTACATATCGTGGTTAGTAAAGTCCATCTATCATCTGTGAAACGCGATAAGTGTCCAGCCCATTGCAACTTGAATTTTAAAGCTTGTTTTAGCGCATCTATTAATTTTGTCTTTTTCCTAATAGTTTCACTATTAATCTTATGTATTTTCCGCAATTTTAACATGCTTCTTTCCATTGCTCTTTGACATGATCTGATTGCTGTTTTTGTCTTGTTTGTAAAGGTCCAAGTTTGGCATGCATATAACAAACTGGGATGAATACAGGAATAATGTTTGCGTATATGCAAGTAAAAAAAAATGTAAAAGTTAACATTAATTTTATTTTCCGGAATCCCGAACCACTGCCTGAGATTTTTAAGTCACAATGTTATTTTACGCCCTATACTCTATGCCCATTATATTTCCCTCTGCTATAATTTGTAGAAGGGAATATTTATCACCACGGAATATGTGGCCAAATTAATATCTGTGTAAAATCTAATATTCTAAATCTTCTTCTTCAGCCTGTTTTTTTCCATTATTGGACATAGGCCACCCCCTTGATCCTCCACAATTCCCTGTCTTGGGCACACTGCATCCATCTCCCTCCGATCTGACCACCTTTCCTGGGGTCTGTCGACACCTCTTCGGCTTGTTCTCGGTCGCCATTCTACGATCTTTTTGGTCCATCGTGAATCCTAGCATCTGGCAATATGCTCAGCCCAGCTCCACTTGAGGCCAGAGACCCTTTCCGCTACATCCGCTACTTTGGTTCTTTCTCTTATCTAATTTAAATCAATTTATATTTTTAATAAATAAAAATAAAAACACTTGTTTAAAATTAATTCCACTATTTATTTGAGGACTACAACCTACGACCGGTTTCGTGCTAAGCACATTTTCAAGTAGTAAATATACATAAGTTTAACAGAGTATTTATACAAAGACAAGTTAGATTTTTTTCATGGATAGCAAACAAGTGAATCTGGAGCTAGTTTATTATTAAAAACAATAAGTTAAATACTATGTGAACTAAAAACAATTATATAAAACAAATACACGTCTAAAAAATGAAAAAGTTATATACCTACTTAAAAACAATTATTATTATTATTTTTTTTTTTTCCAAATAAGTTTAAATGTGAATAAATATGAAATAGAAAATTATATAAAACAAGTAAATAAGTAGAAACTATATAAAACAAGTAAACTAAAACAAGTTGGTTATATAAAACAAGAAAATATATAAAACTAGTAAAAAAGTTTAAATATGAATAAATATGAAATAGAAATTATATAAAAAAAGTAAATTAGTAAAAACTATATAAAAACATGTAAACTAAAACAAGTAAATTATATAAAACTTAAAATAAATTATATAAAACCAATATATAGAAATTATATAAAACAAATAAATAAGTTTAAATATGAATAAATATGAACTAGAAATTATATAAAGCAAGTATATTAACTCTTAAAAAAGAAAAAATTATATAAACCAAATTTATTTATTATTTTTAATTTTTTTTTTTTTTAATTTTAGAAAGGACCGCTGGTTGCTTAATCCTGGTATACCGTGTTGTTAAACAAGATAGGGGTCTGGAACAAAAGAAATTGAAAGGCAGTTTATTGTTCATAAATAGTTGTTTTAATAGTTCCTATTAATCATTGGAAAAACCAGAAATATTAGATTTTAGTAAATTATTTATTTAATTCACAGGATATAGTAATGGAGATTTAGGAAAGTCAGTTTGAATATTTAAGAGGGTTTTATTTTCATTATTTTTAATACGGTTTATTTCTAATATTTCCAAAGCGTCTAATTTTTTCCCTTTTAATATGCCTTTGTGTAATAATTTTATATTTTTATTAATATCAAATTCATGATTATTTTCAACTACATGAGAAGCAAAATTGGATGTATCTTTATTTAACCTAATACAGGATATATGTTCTTTGATTCTGTTTGACTTGTTTTAGTTTTTTATATAGGTTCCACTAATTTACTTTTTTTTTTATATAATTTTCTATTTCATATTTATTCACATTTAAACTTATTTGGAAAATAATAATAATAATAATTGTTTTTAAGTAGGTATATAACTTTTTCATTTTTTAGACGTGTATTTGTTTTATATAATTGTTTTTAGTTCACATAGTATTACTTACTTACTTTACGTGTCCGGGTTAGATTCTGCCACTCCAGTAAGCCGCGACTTTCATCGCTTTGTCATTGGCCATAATCAGGTCCCTAGGTGTACAGCCTCCCCTCATCAGTGGACACATCAGTAGGTGGCTGTCATCCTGGGTTTCGCCACAATCACAACAAACATCATCATCTGCAGGCAGGTACCCCCACCTCTTGAGGTTCTCCTTGCATCGAGTGACACCAGCTCTCAGCCTATTGAGGGTAGTCCAAATAGAGTATGGGAGATGTTCGCCCAATCGTGCACCCTCTTGTAAGTCAGTCTGTGACGTCGCTCCAAAATCCAGCTTCCATAGCTCTTCTCTCCGTTGCTGTGAGGTCTCAACAGGGGAGGTAGTTTTGATAAAACTATTTCTAGACTTGAGACGCGACGTAACTGGCTGATGGTGATGCAGGGGGTGTCTTCGGTCGTGAAATTGTTTGTATCTCTCCGCATCTGCCGCAGTCCTTCGTCGTATGTAAGGTGGGGCGATTCCGATTATTGGGTATAGCTTTTCGGTTGGTGTTGGCTTTAAACACCCAGAAATTATTCGTACCGTTTCGTTTATCGCTATATCCACATGTTTGGAGTGAGCAGACTTCTGCCAAACCGGACACGCATACTCGGCAGCCGAAAGGCAGAGGCCCTGTGCCGAGGTTCTTAACACTGATGGTGCCGCACCCCATGCAGTTCCTGTGAGCTTTCGCAATATATTGTTTCTGGCACAAACCTTCCGCTTCGTGCTCATACAGTGTTGTTTATATGATAGAGTTCTATCTAAAGTAACTCCAAGGTATTTTGGTGTATTGCAATGCTCTATCCTCTGTCCCATCCACTCCACATTTAGTTCTCTGGTGGCTTCTCTATTTCTAAGATGGAAAGCAGTAAGTTGTGTTTTCCCTGGGTTTGGTCTGAGATTGTTTCCTTTATAGTATTTACCAAGTACTCTCAAAGACTCAGATAAGCTCTCCTCAACCATCTCGAAGGTGTCCTCTTGGGCTGCCACCGCTGTGTCATCGGCATATATGAATTGTTTTGTATCTAAGTTGCTGATGGGTTGGTCGTTTGTATATATCTTATACAAAATGGGTGCCAGAACACTCCCCTGAGGGAGTCCATTTCGTTGAGTTCTCCATCTGCTATTTTTGCCCTGTAGAGTTACATAGAACCTTCTATTAGAGAGAAACATACCAACTGTCTGTACGAGTTTGTAGTCCTTGGTCTGGGTGTATATCTTCTTGAGAAGCTTATTGTGGATGACTGTATCATACGCTGCTGTGAGGTCCACAAGAGCAACGCCAGTCACCTTTCCCCTCTCAAACCCGTCTTCTATGTACTGAACGAGGTTCAGTATCTGGCCCACACAGGACCTGCCGGGTCTAAAGCCAGCCTGTTCATCTATTGTGTTTTGGTCTATGTAATCTGATATTCGATTAAGGATAAGGCGTTCGAATACCTTACTTAGCTGACATGTGAGAGATACTTTTTTTTTCTTCTATTTTTTTTTGCTTGCCTTCTTCACGTGTATTGTACATATTATATTTTTTGTTAACGCTTTATTTTGTTTTATTATTTACTTTATATTTTTTTTTCTAAGTACATATGTACCCATATGTTTGTTTTTATAGTTCTTTAATTTTTTACACTATTGTTATTATTTTTTTTTATATTAACTTCTTGTTATTTTATTATATAGTTTTTTTGTATGATTATTACATATATATTTTTTCTCTTTTTCAATGTTTGTACATGATTATTTGTATATTTTACTGACTTTTGTATTTCAATGTGTATACTTAAGTACATATTTTTTTTATGATTGTTATTTCTCTTTTTTTTCTTTCTCTTTTTCAAAGTGTGTATATGATTATTTGTATATTTTAATGACTTTTGTATTTCAATGTGTATAAGTATACCTATATATTTTTCAAAGTGTGTTTATGATTATTTGTATATTTTAATGACTTTTGTATTTAATACCTATATCTTTTATTTCAAATTGTATTTTTTTTATATATTTTCTGTTTTAGTAATAGTAGTTTATGATTGTTTTAAGTTTTCATTTGTATTTCAATGTGTGTACCTAATTGTTGTTTATGTATAAAAGGCAATTTGCCGTAAATAAATAAAATAAAATAAATAAATAAATACTGGGCGGAAGCTTTTCGGGTCCGAGGGGTCTTTACCGGGCTTTAATAATGCCACCACTCGTGCTTTTCTCCATAGTTTGGGGATTTTCAGTTCCTTAACACATGTGTTCATCATTTTGAGCAGCCAGTCAACAACATTATCGCCAAAATATTTGATCTGTTCTGCTCTTATGTCGTCCAGTCCAGCTGCTTTGTTCGACTTCAGAGAGTTCAAAGCTATCTTTATTTCTGCCAGAGTAAACTCGTTCTTTAGGAAGCTGTTTTCATTTGGTTCATCTCTGTCAATCCTCTCTCTTGGAATTCTTTGTCGTGATTTCCCATTCATTAACAGTTGGTGTGCAACTTGGTTGGGGGTGACAGTGTAAGGACCAGATTCAGTTGATGTTGGGTCGTTGCTCAGATTCTTTATGGTCTTCCACGCTCTTCTGCTATTCTGTTTCATATCAAGGCCTTCCAATAATTTGCACCATTTTTCTGTCCTTGAATGTGATATAGCATTCATCAGTTTTTCACCCATTTCGATTGTGGCCTCGGAGAATGGGTCCTCCTCATACAACTTCCTGTATTCCTCGTGAAGTGTCTTAGATTCATCTGTTAGTCCAGGTATGTATTCCGTTCTACATCCTCGTGGAATATGTTTTCTTGAGATCTTATGGACAGTTTTAACAAATTCACCATATGCCTCTGGTCTGGGTGGAACACGATCAATTGCTCTGTCCATTTCTTCCTTGTACAAATCCCAGTCTGCCTTTCTAAAATTAAAACGTCTTTTAAAGGGGACCTTGTTGGGTTGTATCATTGGGACTATATGGCATGTGATAGGTCTATGTTGAGTTCTTGGAATGGGTTCCTCCACTGTCTTTTTGCTCTGAGGGATGAGTTGCTTCCTTATAAAGATATTGTCCGGGTTATAGCCTCGTTTCCATCTAGCGCTGTTAAAAGATGCGGGCAATTTTGGGTGGTGTATAAGCTGTAACTGGTTGAGTTCAGCCCATTCCTCAAGGTTGGTCCCATCCTCGTTAGTCTCTTTATATCCCCATGTCGTGCTGTGGCAGTTGAAATCACCCATTACGATCTTGTTCTTGTTATTGTTAAAGTTGGAAGGGTTTGTGAAATTAAAACTCGTCAATGGTGGTTTATAAGTTGACATGACCACACAGTTACCAAGCTCCACTTACAGGATCTCTATATCATCTACCTCTGTCACTGCTACTGATTTAATCTCTATGTCAGGTTTCACAAACATAGCGCTTCCGTATTTTTCATGAGGTCGTTCGGCTATCAGTCTCATGCCATGTACCTTAGGTCTTGGTGCTCTCGGTCCTCTATGTGTTTCTTGCACCATCAGAATGTCACAATTTGCATTTTTTGTCAAATTTGATAAAATAATTTCCTTATCATCACTTAATCCCTCTATGTTTATAGAGGTCGTTCTAAATGGCCCTGATAAGGGCCTTTTGTTTGGACTTTTGGAGTGACTGCCCGGTTGTGAAAGGATCTGCCGACAATTGATGTCGTTTCCAGGGGGCGCCAGATTGCATTGTTTAACCATTTTGTATTTCATGCTCATATATTTATCGCATTATATCTTCTTCTATGTTAGAGTATTATTTTCTCGTCGATTTGCAATCGTTCGTGGAGGCTCCTTTCATGCCCCCCACATAGTATTTAACTTATTGTTTTTAATAATAACCTAGCTCCAGATTCACTTGTTTGCTATCCATGAAAAAATCTAACTTGTCTTTGTATAAATACTCTGTTAAACTTATGTATATTTACTACTTGAAAATGTGCTTAGCACGAAACCGGTCGTAGGTTGTAGTCCTCAAATAAATAGTGGAATTAATTTTAAACAAGTGTTTTTAGTTTTATTTATTAAAAATATAAATTAATTTAAATGGAATTCCATCAAGAACTGACGATCAAAAAGTTAAATCTAATTAATTTAAATCTATTTTAGAATATTGCATTAGCAAGTAAAATCTACATAAGTTAGTCTACGACGGAATTTAAAAATCGTCTAATGCGTCTTCTAGAATCATTATATTTGTGATTGATTTCCTTACTGTAATGGCTGGGCCAAGAACGCGATGTACAATGGTATCGTCGTACCAACTCTAATGTATGATAGTGAGACATGGAAATGGCAGAAGACGCATGAATGTAAATTTAACACGGTTGAAATGAGGTCACTAAAACGAATGTGTGGTAAAAAAGGATATAAGAAAATAATATCTGATTGAAATAGATTTCGTAAATTTCGGAGACGTTAGATGTAAGATTTACAGAATAGCGTGTATGAGACTATGCATGGACGTGAATGAAGCGAGAAATGCATTACAAGAGAGGAATCTGGCTTTCCAAATAGGGCAAAGGCGTGATGGTATGGTACATATTCCTACTAAAACATTAAATTGGAGCAATCAGAACAGTTACTGAGAATTCAAATGTAATTTTATTTGAATTATACATGCAAATGAAAAATATATGCATTTATACACACATAGAAGAACATGTGAATGGTACGATAAGCACACAATACTTACATCGATTTATTTTGTCTATGTAAATTAAGTACTTCTATATTCTTGAATTTATTTATTTTTATTTTTATTTGTCTCTTTGATATTGTGATGAACAATATTGATGATGTTTGTAGGAGTTTTACTGTAATTTATGTAGTTATGATGTTGTAATGTAAATACCGAATGTATGTGAAGAATCTAGTAGATTAGAATATGATGAATTTACAGAATAATACAATCAGTAAGATTATGGAATAGCCTTAGTTCAGATATTGCCTAGTCTAACTCACTTTGTATTTTCAAGAAAAAAACTAAAGAAGGAATATTTATCCCTGATCACCTGATCCCGATTTCCTCTCCTGTCCTTGCCCTATCCTTGCAAATTAGGATAGGGCAAGTAATCACAAATAATATTTTGAAAATTAATACACAAATGTATCTAGGAAAAAACCTGTATCGAGGTTAAATATAATCACATTTTTGTGAGCGACATACATACAGAGTTTACTGAGTCTAACATTTTACAACAATAATTATTATTTTTGTTTTAATAGTATTTAAGTGATACCTATATATATATTTTTTTCTTTGATATCTTTTACTCTTATTCTTTTGCTGTTGTACACACACAATGTTGTCATACTTTGTAATCTGGTTGGTTGGAAAAAAATGCCCGATGGGAATAAGCCCGCCAGTGTACAATTTATTTTATTTGTTTACATATATTATGTACCTACAGGAAGATGAATAATTAAATAAATAAATAAATAATTCAGATACACTTGTAATGATTTATATACGTATGAGTAATGGGTGTATTAAAAGAAAAAATATATATAATGTTATGTAATATAATGTAATGTAATATGATGGAATGTATTATAATCATCTACAAAATATAACTCTATAATGAGTAAGTGATTAAAATAAAAAACATAAACTTTAATTTTAAGTTCATTAAAGTACCTACTATATATTTTAAGTTATATTGTGCATACATAATATGTTGTTGTATTTGTAAGAAAGGATTTATAATAAATAAATAAATAAATAATGTTATGGAATATGATGTACCTACTATAGTGTGATATAATGCAATATGATAACATGTTGTGCAATATAATATGATGAAATATAATATAAACCCCAATACGGGTAGGCACTCGGGGGACTCTATAATGGTAATGTGTGATCTATCTTAATTGTTAATGAATAAATAATTAATTAAATAAAAATCACCTCCTAATCGATGTTTTTATTGATTGCTATATTTAAATTATTTCGTTGACATTTTCTTTTGACAGTGTTAATAATGGAAGTATCTAAATAAACGATTAAATAATTTAACCAAAGAGAAGTGAAATATGTCAGTCTTGTTTCCTCTGTGTTTTTGTAATAGTGTTTCAGTAATTGATTAGTTTAATGAGATGGAGATGAAAATACAAAATGTCTGTCATTTATTTACAGAAACCGCGTTCCTTGATGTTGTGTAATAAATTGCTTACCTACTCTAATTTAACCCCAGCTGCTTGCGGTATGTTTATAAAAACTATATAATATTATGTTGGTTTCCTTAACTAAAGTACAAACGACAAGGTACATACTCTGATGACAAAAGCGCAATTGTATGACATAAATATATTTAAGTCACATGATGAAAATACATTCGCATACCTACATTAAATTCTTCCATAATATTATGTGCATTGTACATTTATCAAAAACACTTAAAAAGGTGCAAATATTGGCTTGTAAATCACAAGTTATATGATTTGAGTTAAATATTTCAAACACAAAATACATTTGTTTAAACATACAGGTGGCACAGAGCATGTGTACAAAAACAGTGCAAAATACAGGAGTAGTTTTAATATGCAGACGTGGTGGTTACGCTAAACTAAGTATGCCTCAAATATTTTATCGAAAGAAAAATTATGGCAGGAAATAGAGTGAGCGGAGCACTTAGACCAGTTACGAATGATCTCAATATATTATCAAAGGATGCCAAAGTTGCCATTCATAACGTAATCGTAGTGCCAACCTTGACGTATCCAAGTGAAACCTGGACATGGCAGAAGTCGCACGAAAGCAGAATAAATGCAGTTGAAATGAGATCGCTTAGAAGAATTTGTAATAGAACGATGTATGACAGGGTACGAAACGAGAACACAAGGAAAGAATGAAAGATGAAGAAAAATGTAATTAATACAATGAAATTTAACACATTGATATGGTTTGGCCACTTGGGAGGAATGAATGAAGGAATAAGAGGTCGAGGGCGCTTAAGAAAAGAATGGCACAACCATGTGAATGATATTCTGAATGACGGAAATATGAGAAGCGTGAATAACAGACGGACATATATAAGACGATGTGTGAACATTGACGAGGCGATGAATGTGTGTCAAGATTTAAAATTGTGGCGTTCGGTTCTCTTTGCCTACCCCGTAGGGGACATGGCGTGATTTTATGCATGGAAATGACGTTTTATGTATTAGCATGTTTTAAATGACTTTTGGACTGCATAAACATGTTCTAATTAACGTTTGGAATCTATAATCATATTGAATAATGTTCAAACTATATGATTAAGTCCACAAATGAGGTTTCGACTGTATAAATATGTCTTGAATGACAATGACGTTTGAACAAAGAAAATATCAGTATTTTGCATTGTAACGCCACCAAGTTAATAAATAGCACTTATTATATTTTAGTGAGAAGGCTAGTAGGTACATAATATATAAGATTGGAAATGAGTGAATTAATTTCAATTAAACATATGGTTCCTTTAACGCCAGACTCATCTAAAAATTTTACTCGTAATAATGTTTGTACACGTGTTTCTATGAGCCAATTTTTCATACAAGTTTGTGGAGTTTCACGTTCTAGACGGCGGGCGATGGTGACTCAATCACACTCCATCATCAGACCTCGTGGTATACATATATTTCAGTCGCATTTGTACACTTCATGGAAGTATGTCTGAGCTAAATATCTGATGGATCCATTGTGAACATACCCAAAGGAGGCTGATATGTATGTAATGGTCCTGGCATTAATCAATGTTCTGCTCGTACGGCGCGTGCTTCTAAAGCTGTTGGACCATTTACTGCGCCATTATTTACTCATTCTCTTTTTTTAGCTGTATTTATAGTGAACAAGAAAGTGTGATAGCCACATTGGAAAGATCAAAGTAATTTGAGTTTTTATGACTTGTCAATTTATCTTATACTAGCTTTTATGTCCCGCCGTTGGCCAAGAATGTAAAATTGTGAAGGAAAAGGCAATCGTTTTTATAATATTGTCACCCAATTATTTTGCAAAATCGGACTATGAAAAGTGGTTTGAAATATGATTGAATTTGATTGTAAAATGTTCAAGTGATGGCCACAACTCATTATTTTTAATATATTGCTATAAAGTGTGAATGAAGTATAATATACAATTTCTGCACGCATGGACTATGCGAAATGGTTTTAAATATGACTGTTTATCAACGTTGTAAAGAGATTGGTTTGGCCACAACCCCCATTTTTAAATATTATCATCGAAAACAAATTGTAATATGTACCTATTGAACATTTAGTAATTTTGGATGTTGGGATGTGGTTAAAATTTAATTAAACAAATGTACTGAAAAGATCTAGTGTTGGTCACATCCCATTCGTTTATATATTTTTTCATCAAGTGTGCATTATATTTTTGCACAATTAGACTTATAGACTTAAAATTGACACAAAAGCCTACATTAACGAAGAAGAAGAAGACTTAAACTATAGTAAATAGTTTTTAATTTGAATATAAACGTTGTGAAGAGTTCAGTTATGGCCACAACCCCCATTATTTAAATATCGTCAACGAAATCAAATATGAAGGTGTTGAAAATTATTCAAAATAAGATGATATAAATGGTTTAAATTTGATTAAACAAAAGTATTGAAAAGATTCTAGTGCAGATTACATCGTCACATCTCACATCCCATTCGTTTTTACATATGTATTTTCATCAAGTGTGCACAATAGACTATTAGACTTAAAACTAACCCAAAAGTCTAAATAAAAAAGAGAAGAATAAGTATAAGACTATAAAAAATAGTTTGTATAAAAAACTATTCCAATGGTCTACATAAAATATGATAAAATACATAAAATAGAAGAATTAGACTATTGGAAATAGATTGTATAAAAACTGACTAAAAGGTCTTCATAAAAGAAGAAGAAGATTAATCTATAGGAAAGAGTTTGTATAAAATTCACCCATGTTCTACATAAAATAAGAAAACGAAGAAAAAGATTAAAGGAAATAGTTTGTGTAAAAACTGTAAGGTCTACATAAAATTAAGAAGAAAATGAATTAGACTCCATGAACCGTCGCTTCAGACCCTTCAGAACCTCCCGTCCCTTCAATCCATCATTACGTCCCTTCCAATCAGGCCCTTCAATACCTCCCGTCCCTTCAGGCCCTTTAGTGCATCCCTACCCTTCATTACATCCCGTCCCTTCAGTCGGTTAAGAAAAGTTGAAATCCAGAAACCATACTGGAAGAACCGCGAAGAGATAAAAGGACCTTCTTTTCCCAGGATACTCCACCTTTAAAGGTAAAATGACTAAATACACGAAGAAGAAGAAGAAAAAAGTTTAAATCCAGATACCTGCGAAGATATGGAAGGAAAATTGGACCTTCTTCTCCCAGGATAGTCCACCTTCATAGGTAAAATGACCAAATGCACGATGAAGAAGAAAAAGAAGAAGAAGAAAAAAGTTTATATCCAAAAACCGTCTTGGAAGACTTGCGAAGAGTTGGAAGAACAGATGGACCTTCTTCTCCCAGGATTCTCCAACTTCATAGGTAAAATGACCAAAAATACACGAAGAAGAAGAAGAAGAAGAAGAAGAAAAAAGTTTAAATCCAGAAACCTGCGAAGAGATAGAAGGACAATTGGACCTTCTTCTCCCAGGTTAGTCCACCTTCATAGGTAAAATGACCAAATACACGATGAAGAAGAAGAAGAAAAAAGTTTTAATCCAGAAACCGTCCTGGAAGACCTGCGAAGAGATGGAGGGACAGTCGGACCTTCGTTTCCCAGGATATTCCGCTTTCATTGGTAAAATGACCAAATACACGAAGAAGAAGAAGAATAAGAAAAAAATTTAAATCCAGAAACCATCCCGGGCATACGCTCGACAATTCACCAAAGTTTCATTGTCATCGGACAAACGGTTTAGGAGCACATAGCATACATGCATCCATTCATACAAACATAAATAAATAAATAAAATAATTTTCCTATAGGAAATCAGTATATTGTTGATTTGTAAGTAAATAGTATTAGGTAGGTACCTACCTACAACAATGTTCTAAATAAATTCGATTCATAACAAATTTTATTTGAATATCAGAATGTGTCCGTTACCATAGTAACCATGTTCCAACATGTGAAAAATATCAAATGTTATGGAGACATTTTTTGAATATGTAGGTACCTACATTGGTTTGTTCGATGCCATAAAAATGAAAATTGTCAGAAAAATCAAATATTATTTACAAATTATGCAATTTTATTATGCCTATATCTTTACTAATAATAAACACATTTTTACAATATATGTCTTAAAACTTGCTGTAATGTCTTGTGTTTCATTTTATTATTTCATAATTACATTTAATTCAAAGGTTTATTATTTTCAAGAACATATTCATTCGGTAGGAAAATGAAATATTGTATGAAAAGATATTAAAATGGCGGCGTTCATGTACAAAACGCTTACATTAAAAATAAGTTAAACATTATAAGTATACAAAATATTCACCATGTTTTTCACTCAAACGCTAAGTTATACTTGAAAATATATTTTTTTCGTGTAAATACGTACTTCTAACTTTTAAACTAACAGATATTTGCGTGCAAAATGTACACTTTTTTGACAGATACGACTTGGAAAATTTTGTATGAAAAAAATAATTATTGAAATATTTTTAAAATTCAGCATTTTTATCGCATTATTTTTAGCGTGACACTGCATCAGGTATACAGGTACACGTTCGCACATAAATTAGATTTTTAGATGCTCTTGGTTTTTCAGAAGGCGTGAGACAAACACACACACACACACATACACACACACAAACACTAACATTTTGATTGCTTTATTACTTTAGATACATGATAATTAAAAATGATGATTTTGTCACATTTCCAAAATTAATAGTTTATTCCCTTATTTAATACTTATCGTATTTTACTGTCGATCTCTAACTTTGAATTTTACTTTCTCAGATTTACCTCGCTTCATATATTATATTATTAGATTGACTCCTTAGAAAAATCCTAATCAGTTGGATTATGAGGGTTATTGGATTTTAAAGAAATTGTCATTAATTTTCTTTATCAGACACAACTACAGCCATAGAATTCCTATCTCCTTCATACCTCCCCACTACCCCCAATTCCAGCACATCCCAATATCATTTGTATGTTTTTAATTTTTAACTTATTATCTTGCATGGTCTTCATTTTAATATATATTGTATTTTGTATATTTTATTTCAATTTCTTATATCTTTAATTTCAAACTTCCTCTACTATTAACATATGTTTTTTATTTTTATGCTACGCTTATATGTCAGACAATTATTGTCAGATCTGCGCTACTGTATGGCTCCGAATGTTGGACGATGTATAACACCTTCCATAGGCAAATGGAAACCACCGAGATGCGTATGCTAAGATGGTCAGCGGGGGTGTCTCTAAAAGACAAAATAAAAAGTTCATACATTCGCGGAAGTTTAGGAGTGACAGGCATTAACAATAAATTAGAAGAAAGACAATTGAGATGGTATGATCACATATTAAGAAGACCCGAGGATCATATTGTGAACCAGGGTATGGCCGTAGACATCCCCCGATCAACGAATAGGGGAAGACCAAAAAATACATGGATGGCGCAAAGGAGTTCACAATTGATGAAACAAGAATTGACATCGGAGGCGGCCCAGAACCGAAGAGTGTACAGCTTGAGGACGAGGAGAGCTGACCCCAACAGTCTTTATCGACGATAAGTTGGGAAGAGGCCAGGAAGAAGAAGAAGATTTTTATATTACGCTTAGTATAATCTATGATATCTAATCCAACTGTCGATTTGTTCAGGAGAATTTTGTTCTCTTAACATATCGACAATGTATCAAGCCAGAATACGCGAGAATTGTATGGAGAGGTCTACTTTTTTCACGGCTTTTCCAACTTTGAAGTCAAAAAACACCAACTTAGAGGCTTCGCAGCATATATGTTCCATACACGGATTTACTGAATTCGGAGTAGAACATTTCGTGTGTCTGTGTGTGTGTCCCCCCCCCCCTTATAACTTTTGATCCGCTCAATTTACAGAGCCCAAAATTTCAGAATATATAAACAGTTATAGGCCTACAAAACTTTTATACTCAGAATATTGAATTTTTGTTTCAATCAGGGGTTATCAACTTTTGAATTTTTATTTTATTTTTCCATATATCTCAAAAACCATAAAAGCTAGAACGCTGAAAATTGGTACAAACATAGAAAAATAAAAAATCTCAAATTAATTTTTTCAAAAAAATTCCAGGGTTTCTCAAACATTTTTTATTAAGAAAAATATTTTTTTTATGATAAATTTATGAGTTTAACTACCTATATTTCCAAAACTTATACAATTATCGAAAAAAGCCGAAACACCCCAACTAGATAATTTAATTTTCTATAAAAAATATTAACATTGTAGTAGAAGATCTCAATTTTTTTTAACAATTTTTTTAAAAATTGAATTTAGTGACGACATCGCTTCATACATTTTGTATGGCAGTCGCCTATACACAATACGTAAGAAGACTTAATAGTTTGATACTTCATCTCCATACATACATACCATCATGCTATTTTCATATTCTGGGTAGGAAAAAAGGAACTTCCTCCATACTATCCTATCTTGACATACATACCTACATAATACATGTTGTATAGAAAACAGAATATCTGAAAATATTCAATAATTTGTATTTATGGGTTTATAGTTTGGTACATATTCTTCAACTATACATACTATCGCTATTGACAGTTGGATCTCATGTGTTACATGCAA
The DNA here is from genome assembly GCA_963576475.1 of Molanna angustata. Lineage (NCBI taxonomy): Eukaryota > Metazoa > Arthropoda > Insecta > Trichoptera > Molannidae > Molanna > Molanna angustata. Next base: position 42,561,708 of record OY754967.1, read on the forward strand.
CTAGTGAGGTAACTATTTTGGCAAATATTAATATTCATTGTAGTCTTTTGTAATATTAAATAAATAAATTAATAATAGGTATATACAAAATATTTGATATTAGATGAAACGATATTTTTGCAGAAAATGAGTGATTCTTGACGATACTATTTGCCACTAACGCGGGTGCGAGACAGTGTTTATTATTAAACTCTACAGCCAGTTTCATAAAAAGCAGCAAAAGGATCCTTTAGTTAAAGGTTCTTTAAAAATTTAAAGTCGCCTTTAAATCGTTGCGTTTCATAAATAATAATGCCGCGTACTTTAGTAAAAGGCAGAAATGTCACCAAAATACCTGAAAGTTGGCAATATTCCTATCAAAATCTATGGAAACATAGCTCATAGCATAGGTAAATCTTTCTGTTTACTACCATATAATATGTTATTTCTGTCATTGATGTATAGGACATGTTTATGGAACAAAATCTATCAAAAAATTCTCCTTAATTCTAATTTTCCATGTGGTCGATTTTTTTCCTATAGGTATACTTTTCACTGCTGTATCACAGTACGCATCTTCTAATTAGCTCATTTTGAAAACATCATTTTGTTATATTATTTATAAAAAAATGTTTAAATAATAACAAAACTCTTGAATATTAGTAAGTAATATGCACATGATCGTCAACATTCAATTGACAATATTGACATCAACATGATCTGACTTGAACATTATGTCATATTGCAGCACACTCTGGTGGCAAAAAAATGAACTGCTCTTAAAGAAGACTTTAGTGACTAAAGTACGAAGACACTGGACTTTAAATTAAAGTGAACTTTAAGTGACATTTTGTTGTTATGAAACGCAATTTATTTTAAAGTCGACATTAAGTCTCCTTTAATTTTTATGAAACTGGCCATAACTCTTCTGTTAAACTTTTAGATCTGCTTCTGTGTATGATTCCCTGAAATTGAGGAATGTAATATGCCCGAATGCTGAAACCGGCGAATGAGAATCATATGAAACAGAAGTTTTTCTAAGTTGAAGGGCTTCCTTTTAAAATAAATTAATGAAGATCCTTGTACTATAATGATGTGCAACTCTTTTATTTTTAGAACGTTTTTTTCTATAGAAGAATAATTGTTTGATGAAAATCAAAACATTTTTTTGTCTTATTGAAATGAAATAGAAACGATATGAATATGTAGTCCAAGTGCCAACCGCCAACTATGGATGGATGTTGTTAATCTCTCTTTCGTCTTCGTGGAACTTTCTCTAGATAAACTCTAACTTTGTTGCTAATCCGATTGAGAAACACCTGGTATATCTGTAGTGAAGTACGGGACCACTCATTGAACTTAACTTTTTGAAATAAAATACATCAATCTAAATCATATTATTAACATAGGTAGATATTTTTACTGACAATAACATCTCAATAGAGACGAAGTTGGGAGGCACCTACAGGGCTTACGACCTGTCATCGTGTGGAAATTTTTATAAGGCTGTTGATTGAGTATTTGAGACATCGTATGTGTTATTTTTCCCAAGAAAAAGTCTTCTCATCAACCATCTCTACTGTCAATCCATTGCTGGATGCCTCAAATGAACAAATGTTACATCTTGTAATCCTAAAAAAGGATGGCAAAGTTCTATAACATAAATATTACAATAAAGTTTAACCCATGAAGATCAAAATATGTTTTTCATGTTAAGCGATACGATTTTATGGATCATGTTCTAATCAATAACCTGAAATTACTTGTATTTGTATCAGGTAACGTCATACATATCAATACTTGGTACCTACCTATATAGTAAAGCTTTTTGGGCTTATTTGAGGAATCATCTATCAGCTTAAACAGAATTTGTGTATGCTTAAAAATAAAATTAATTTTATTTATTTTCTTTATTTGAATATTGCGTTTAAAATAGGTGTATTTAAAAGTGTCATTTTTGTGGTAGACGTTATTTGCATATTAAAAGGCCGACAATTTATCAATTTGTCGGCCTTCGTGGCTCTGTTGCTTAGATATCTTATTCCTGAACGAAAAGTCTCGTGATCGATTCCCGGTGGGGACACAGTTTTTAATTGTGTTTTCGGTCTCGGTCTGTTAAGTCTCCAAAATGAGGAAAATTTTATTGGGTGCGTGTTAGTAAAATTAATATTTCACATAGTACTTGTTAGTCGTCCGAGAAGTTATATAAAAAAAAACTAATAATAATAAACGGAAAAATTAATCAACACAATAAATATTTGATTTCCCATCTGGATCTGGTAGTCAGTAACTGATACTTTTATCCAGCCCATATCTGGTAGTCAGTAACTGATACTTTTATCCAGCCCATATCTGGTAGTCAGTAACTGATACTTTTATCCAGCCCATATCTGGTAGTCAGTAACTGATACTTTTATCCAGCCCATATCTGGTAGTCAGTAACTGATACTTTTATCCAGCCCATATCTGGTAGTCAGTAACTGATACTTTTATCCAGCCCATATCTGGTAGTCAGTAACTGATACTTTTATCCAGCCCATATCTGGTAGTCAGTAACTGATACTTTTATCCAGCCCATATCTGGTAGTCAGTAACTGATACTTTTATCCAGCCCATATCTGGTAGTCAGTAACTGATACTTTTATCCAGCCCATATTTTATATTTTATGATTTCAAAATTTTCCTTTGTTAATAAAATATATTTGTACTTCCGGCTTTCGAATATTAAACTTTGTTTTTCTCAATTTTGTTCTTAGGATGGTTTAATATTAAATATGAATGTTCACATTTTGTTTAAGACAGACTCAACCAACTTTATTGAATGAAGGACAGCATATAAATATAATATGTGGATCGCTTGATGTTGAAAAAATATTGTTAGTGGCATAATACGCAATCATTGGATTTTTTCCCTGTCGCGAGTCAATAATAATTTATGACAAAAATTTTAACATCTCAATAGAGATGAAGTTAGAATATTATAGGAGTACCGGGAAATCATCTCCAAAACCAACTCCCCTCTTCATCCTTTCCTCAAACCCCTTGTATATATGTATGTGTATGTATGTGTGTACCGATATGTATATTTTTTTTACGTTTTCTTTCTGTTAAGTGATTGTGTATATATTCTTATATATATATATATATATATATATATATATATATATATATATATATATATATATATATATATATATATATATATATATATATATATATATATATATATATATATATATATATATATATATATATATATATATATATATATATATAATATATATATATATATATATATATATATATATATATATATATATATATATATATATATATATATATATATATATATATATATATATATATATATATATATATATATATATATATATATATATATATATATATATATATATATATATATATATATATTGGCTCCTTGTGACACGCCCACCTGCTGAAGGGATATAATGAACAATCGGGACGACGGAGTTCGTTTGCCTAGTACCTGGAAGAACATTTTATATGACAAACAATACAATAATAATATTAATAATACCATAGCGAAAATAACCCAAAACACAACAATAATAATATTAATGTCATAACTAAAATTAACAATAAATCACAACACAAAAATAATGATAAAATATTATTACCAACGAACACGACAGCAGGTGGGCGTGTCACAAGGAGCCAATCACGTCGCGCTAACAATATTTGACATAAGCGGCCATCTTGTACGCTACGAGTCACTTGACGGTGAGCTTTCAGTGTGAGTAGACGTGTGTCGCGCGCGTGCTTTTCGTAAGTCCTTGAAAATGCCTGGTGATATTCAGGCGAAACGTCGGAAGACAAATGGTCTTAGTCAAGACCTACTGACACGGGAAAACCGAGATAAAAATATTATAACATATTTCACCCGTGAAAACATCAAATATAACATATATATATATATATATATATATATATATATATATATATATATATATATATATATATATATATATATATATATATATATATATATATATATATATATATATATATATATATATATATATATATATATATATATATATATATATATATGTTACTAGAAAGGTTTTCACGGGTATTTGAAAATATGAAATTATTATTATCTTTTGGGTTATCCCGCGTCAAAATCAGATCCTTGGAAGGATCTTTCGTCAACCGACGTTTCGCCTGGATCACACCAGGCATCTTCAGGGCCTTGTTGATAGATTCTCGCTTCGTGTGTCAGTGCAAGCACGTCCGTTCGAGCCGAGAAGGTTCTCGGCTCGAACGGACTAGGTTCTAGGTGCTAGGTTCTCGGCTCGAACGGACGTGCTTGCACTGACACACGAAGCGAGAATCTATCAACAAGGCCCTGAAGATGCCTGGTGATCCAGGCGAAACGTCGGTTGACGAAAGATCCTTCCAAGGATCTGATTTTGACGCGGGATAACCCAAAAGATAATAATAATTTCATATATATATATATATATATATATATATATATATATATATATATTTTATATATATATATATATATATATATATATATATATATATATATATATATATATATATATATATATATATATATATATATATATATATATATATATATATATATATATATATATATATATATATATATATATATATATATATATTATATATATATATGTATATATATATATATATTTTTTTTTAATGTATTACTTTAAGTGAAAACCTATCATTAGTTTCCTTGTTTAATATTTTCTTATGTTTATATCTATTTTGTGTAAAAATAAAAAAAAAACGAGTGGGTTGTGACCAACGCTAAACTCCTCACTAAGAAATCATTCTATAAAGTATTAAAATTTTGTATGGAAATTTTTCAGCATTTTCATGAAATGAGTTTGTTAAATTATTTTTTATTTAAATATTTTACTATGAAAAATTTATAACTTCAATGCCATTTTATGAAAGTGATGTGCCTTTTTACCATATGAAAATAAAAATTTCAAATTTTAAGTTTCCTGAGTTTGGAGTCACTTTGAAGTATTTGACAGTTAAAAAAATTGAGAAGCACTATTCAGATATCCTTCAAAATCTAATGGGGTCTAAGTGAGTATTAGATATACAAATGAGTACTTTAGTCTATAATCGATAAAGTAAAAATAAACACGCCGTACATAGCACACTGCACATAGCACACTGCACACAGCACATAGCACACACACACACACAGATACATTGTGATGAAACTTTCAGAATACAATCTCAGCATGATACTAGTTGAAATCTGCAAAAAAAGGCCTTAAAAATTGCGAAATCATAACTCCCCACTATATCCCCTTGGGTTAGTGAGGAGTAAAAAAGTGTTGGTTTTCTTAAAAAGAAATAAATAAATAAAGGCTCATACAGAATTTACGGACTGTCATCGACTTGTTTACGTGATCACTTTATGCGCATGCGCAACTTTCACCTTTTTCTCAAGGGAAGATTTTCATAAATAACATTATATAGAACTTCAAAAATCGGATTGATAGGGATATGAGATAATTCAATAAGAAGGTATGACTGGTGAACGTTACCAGAAGGTGTAAAGTGATCACGTAAACCAGCTGATGACATGTCGTGAGCCAAGATTTTGCTTACGGAAGACAACATCCTTTATATTATTCCTGTATAATTTTCAAAAATTGTTCACTGATAAAGTATGAAAACGTACCGCTTTAGGAAACAAAATTATGTATACCATCTTGACATTCTCGTCATGTAAAAATCTCAGCGTTGATAATCTTAGCCAAGTTGTACTGTGCCAAATTCGTTTAGTCGTAATTTGGAAATCGGAAACTATATTGATAACAATTTAAATATTAAATTGAACCCCGGGCCGTATCTTGAACATATCTGCTTTTGGAAATGATCGTGTTGATAACACAAGAACATGATTTGTTTGGTCCAAAATAATTAAATAATAACGAATTGTATAATTCAAAATGAAATTTAATTTTTGTGTACAACTTAAAAGCGAGTAGGCTGTGGCCAACGCTTAATTCCTCACTAGCATGTCACTCCGTAAAGTATTCAAATTTTGTATGGAAATATTTCAGCATTTTCATGAAATGAGTTTGTTCAATTAATTTTTATTTAAATATTTCATTATGAAAACATGATAATTCTTCAATGCCATTTTATGAAAGTGATGTGTCTTTTTATGAACTGGTAAAGAAAATTTTATGTTCTTGAGCTTGGGGTCACTTAAAATATTTGACGTTTAAAAAAATGAGAAGCACTGTTCAGATACCCTTCAAAGTCTAATGGCGTCTAAGCGAGTATTAGATATACATATTTGAAAATAATCGAATCAGTACTTTAGTCTATAATTGATAAAGTAAAATAAACACGCCGTACATAGCACACACACACACACACGCACACGCACACGCACACGCACACACACACACACACACACACACACACACACACACACACACACACACACACACACACACACACGCACACACACACACAGAGATACATTGTGTTGAACCTTTCAGAATACAACCTCAGCATACTATTTGATAATCTCCAATAAAAAAAACCTTAATTGCGAAATCATAACTACCCCCCAAGTGAGGAGTTAGTGAGGAGTAAGAAACTATATAAACTATATAAACTATATAAACTATATAAACCTATATAAGCCTCGCATCGGTAATCGACTAAAATAAAAATGGACAATTTTTTTACTTTTTTGACTCTTGCCTTTTTATATTTCATTTATTTATTTATCACACCATTTACACAATCGTCATTATAAATAGATAATTGCTGCCCAACTAGGTATACCTGTTCTAGGGCTGGCAGTGCTCATATTAATTTCTTAAATTTTTTTAATCTAGAGTTTCGTAGTCGTTCATCTTGTATTCATTTATATTCGATTTGTTAACTTGCTCTCATCATTCGTTGTTTAATTTAAGTTATGCACGTCCATGTACCTATGTATATTGTAATCTATTTTTTTTGTCGTTTTCTGAAAGCTCATAAATTTATTTTATGTATGTGCCACTTAGGATACAAACATAATATTATGATAAAGGATGAGTTGTACATAATTTATTAAGCCCATAGTATATCAATGCGTCCAAGATTACACAGCTTAAGATTGGCTGAGAATGTACAATTGTACAAAGGATGTCAAACATTCGAGTTGATTCCCGAGGGAATCATGGTTGTACATGCAGGGGTAGGAGAAAGTCTGGGAGACCTATACTGCGATGATTGCTGCAGAGCTTGCCATGACGAAGAGGAAGAAGAGACTGTGGTCCACTTCCTCTGTCACTGTCCTGCTCTCTCTAGAAATAGGAGAAGTTCCTTGGGATGTTTCTTGATGATGATCTGACATAGCGTCCGCTGATATTCATTACCCTCTCAGACTGGTTCAAGATGAATAAGTAAGGGGTAGGACATCCCCATTGTAGGCCTATGTATGTTCTTAGAACTGCCACCCGCAAAAATCACTGGGATGTAAGGACAATTCAAAGAGATATACTCATGCAATATCAGGCTGGAGAACTGCGGCTGAGAACAGACGGAGTTAGAGGCAAAAGTTGAAGAAGCTCGATTGGGGCTGCAGCGCCATCGAAGAAGAAATAATGTGTCTTATCATTGAAGAATTCATGACAACATTTGTTGTTTTTTTCGTATTTTGACTGAAAACTGATGCATTGTGGGAACGAATGGTGATTGTGCTTTATACTTACCGATATTGTTTCGATATAATTTATTAAAATTTAGGCGCTCGTGTTACATAATTAAAGGAGCTTCTCTAATTTCTCTATAGACGTTTTATCTACAGACGTAATTATACCTACGTTTTAAATTAATGTTTATATTTTATGCCAGTATTGATAATTTATCGCGTGGGATATTATGCTTTTAATTAATTTCGAAGTAAATTTCAATCGAAAAGATTTCAGAACGAAAATTGAACAAAATACATTTTCGGCGTATGAAAAATTGTTAGGCGTGATGACTCTGATTTGTTAGTTAGTTATATTTTTATAAATATGGTTATATCATAAAAAAGTGAGTTCGAAACTACATAATGATCACGAAAAAAATATATTAATTTAACTAAAATTATGAAAAAATTATATTATAAAAAAATATTTAAAAATTATAAAAAATTATATAAAAAAAATATATATATTAATTTATTAAAGGTAAGCATTAGTTTAAGGTTAGCATCAGGTTTTCATCGTTTAAGGTAAATAAATGTTCGGATTAAGTTTAAGTGCAGTAAAATTTACTTCCTCAATCCTTTCCGAAAAAGATTTTTTTGTTCATTTCAAAACAGTCGAGAGAGTAAAAGATGGACAATATTGGGTTATCAAATCAGTAAATGTGATCGATAATTAGTGATTAGAAATAATCGAAAAACGTAATTTCCGGAAGACGCTCCGCTCCATATTGATATTGCATTTCCAATGAAGATTTGTATAATATTATATATCAAAGATTATGTAAACAATACAAATATAATGTAAGACATAATAAATTCATGATTAACATATCGTCATGATATGTGATTCGTTCATCAGTTTCATCTAATCCCCTTATCAATATTTTTTTGGGTATTGATAAGTATTTATTTTAATTTAACAGTTAAAACTCTTGTGTCATTACTGTTATATTTTGAGACATAAATTTAAAATTAATTCGGGCCTCAAAAAAAAAATAGACGAAATAATTGCTTTTTCAACAAGTATTTTATTTGTGCTATCAGGAAAGATTACATTTCCGCCCTAAAAGGTCGATTGTTTCAAGTAATACATTTGTGATATCAAGAACGATTGTAAAAAGTATTACATTTTATGCTATCAAGAAATATTCTAACAAGTATTACATTTCCGCCGTAAAGGTCGATTGTTTCAAGTAATACATTTGTGATATCAAGAACGATTGCAATAAGTATAACATTTGTGCTATCAAGAAGGATTCTAACAAGTATTACATTTTATGCTACAAGAAAGATTCTAACAAGTATTACATTTCTGCTGTAAAGGTCGATTGTTTCAAGTAATACATACATTTGTGATATCAAGAACGATTGTAACAAGTTTTACATTTGTGCTATCAAGAATGATTGTGACAAAATATACGAATCATTTCATTTTAATAATTAAAACCTTCAACGGCATAAATTGCCTTCTGAAGTGCGTGGAGAGCAGAGTTTGGGCCTTCAATAAATTGCTGAATATTTCTTTGTTTCGCAGAGCCAAAAAATAAGCAATAGCACCCTTGGAATATTTTACCTTAAAACTGCGCTATTAAAATTGGTTATTATTGTAATTAAAGCAGTACGTGCTATAGATTTCAAACTGGTGACATGATAAAATGACAACATGAAAGAACATAAAATAATGTTCCGCTAGTACTGTGGGTGAGGTGATGTGGGGGGGGGGGGGGGAGTAGGTTGATGGTATCCCCATTGGTTTGGTTGGTCGTGTTATGATTAAGGTCTGGTTGAGTGGCTACCGCTGTATCCTCCCATAGTATAGCCCACTCTCCGCATCCTAATTACTGGACTGGCAATCATCACATTAACGCCCACCAGGCCAGAGAAGAAAGGGAGGTAATTCCGTGGAAAACTGCGGCCAAAGAAAGGTGTTCATCTATGTACAAAACGAAACGAGTGAACATATTAATTTGATGTTTAATCGGGTAAATGTTTTTGTCACGGCGCCGCCGTTGCTCAAGACGTGAACAACACCGATGAACAGATCCACACATCCTGTGGATGATTTATTCTTCACGCATGTACCTACTTCCGTAACAACTTTTATCAGCCACGATGGTGGTGACAAAAAACGCAGATCGAGTGACATCGGTAAAAAATACTTCGCATTTCATTCCATTCTTCTCGATCCGGGATAAAGTTAAAACGCTCAGTCAGATTAACATACACCTTTTTTGGAACAATACTCCTCTCTCTAGTCTCAATCCAATGGATTGGTTTGCAGAAGAAGTCTACATCTAGATTTCTACTTCGCTCTATCTTCTGCAGCCCTCTTTAGCTCAACATATGTGGCGCAGTTCATGTCTTCGCATATCTGAATCAAATAGGTCATGTAGGAGACCCTCGTCGCGCAGGATGTGACCAATCCAGCGAGCACGTCTCTCGGAGATGGTTTTGAGTAGGTGCCTCCCTTCTTCGACTCTGTTGAGATTCGTGATGTGGTGTCTCCAGTAAATTCTTTTGTAACACAACATCTTGAAAGCATCTAGTTTACTTCTGTCTCTTTCGGTAAGACACCATGTCTCACAGCCATACATCAGTTTGCTCCACACATATGTTTTTGTAAGTCTCTTACGGAGCTTAGTCTCTTATGGAGCTTCAAGTCTAACTCGTACGAAAATTCATTTTTATACTCCAGTTAGCTGTTTTGAGATAAACGTCGCACAGAACAGCCCTCCTAGACAACGTGTCAAGAAAAGAAACAAGAAAAGATAACTCAGTGTCTTGCCGCTTTTCGTCGCCTAAGTGTTGAATACATAACAGGAAAAGTTCTTTTAAGATATTGTGTACTTCTTTTGGATTTTTGTGTAAATTTAAATATTTTGTTGTTTTAATATATTTCATACTTTAAAACTTTTTATTTTTTCTACTTGTTAATATGCTTATTGTACTAGATGTAAGAAAATGCATTTATTTTTTACATCTAAATAAAATATACATACATACATACAATGTATGGAAGTGACATTTGCCAGTCACGTGACAACTGTCACTTCCATATATTGAGTTTTCTTGAGCTAAATGACACGTTGTCTAGGGGGGCAGAACAGAATGGAAAGAAAGAAAAGATGCGAGGGTTTGTTGTGAAGTAATCCTTGCGATTGAAACGATTGATAGAAAGCCGTTTATATAATGATGTAGGTATGTAACAAATATGCTCATCTGAGTGACGTTATTCGTTTTCAAAGTCGTAATATGAACGAAGACTCTATGAATTTTTTTAAATGTCTGGTTTCAGAGGATACGTGTAGCATCTCAAAGGAACAGAGGATGTCTTCTATATATCCAAGCCTTTTAATTATTTCACATATTTTTTTATTCATTTAAACAAACAGGATACAATGTTTTAAGTAAAGAATTTAATATGTTAATATAAAAAGTATAACTAATTAGTTCATTGCATACAAATAATATTTTTTCACATAAGAGCCACAAATGTAAATTTTACATATAAAGACAAATATAATACTTAATGTAGCATATATTATGTAGGTGTATATGTGTTATATGTTTGTATGTATGCGAAATAGATTTTGGACTAATGTGATTGTGGTATGTTCTATTTATCGAATAGTTGTAATACGTATGTTTTGAAATCTGCTTGTGATTTATGTATTATATCGTATGTTTTGTGGTTGGAGCAAATCCGTCTAATGTAATTGTTTTGTGAGTAGTTTGTGTAATGTCGGTCGACATAGAACAAAAACTGTGATCTGAAATTGCGTGATGGGCAGTACAAAAAATAATTTAAAAAGGAAGTACGGTGAGTCTACATTGTTGTGAATAAATTTGTGAAGGTACATCGTATCTATAATTTATTGCTCGTCTGTTTTCCAGATAAGAAATATTATGGTGTTAAACAGACTGCCGGTAGTTGGAGAATTTTAATTTACCACGATAATCCAAATGTTTCAGGAATTTATTCTGTACTCCTTCTAGTTTATTGATGTATGTTTAAGAAAAGGATTCCATACCACGGATGAAAAGTCTAGAAGGTACATTCCTGACTTACGCATAATACAGAGTTATAAGTGTTGTTTCTAATTTGAAGGGTTTAAAGATTCTCAACATCAACCCCAACATTTTATATGCTTTACCTATTGTATTTTCCAAGTGTTGTGTAGAAGATATCTTTTCGTCTAGAATGATGCAAAGATCCCTTGTTTTTCTAACTATTTTTAAAGGACTATAATTGTCAGTTGGATAGGTGTATGTAGTTGATTGCTGTTTTGTTTCTTGTGAAGGTAATCGTAAATCGTAGTTTCTTATCGTAATTGATTACTATTACGATAAGAAACTAATCTATCTGTATCAGCTTGAAAATCTGCACAATCCTGGAAGGAATTGACTTTTTCTATATCTTCGTATCGTTGGCGATTATTAAACATGTCAGCATGTCTTCATTCCATGTTAATTATAGACCATCGACTTTACTGCGATGATTTTAATACTTTTGAATATTACCTGATTTCTTTCAAAATCTCAATATTTTTTTTCTTTCTTATTTCTATGTATTGTCTCTGGCACAGCAACGTGTAATATTTTCCCTTGTATAATTTCTCAGTTTAGGTGGGTTTGAATTAACTGGAATCGATCCTGATACATATATAATTATTATTTTATCAAACGATTACGCATCGCGTTGTGATTATCGAGTTGAGAGCGAAACGTTGAATAAAATGTGAAACAAAGCGACACATTTCTCCTTTCGTCAAATTAATGAACCTCTTCATGCGATGAACAAACATTCCCCCGCCCATCCCCCTTGATACAAACACACGCACAACCCCCTTCCACTCCGTTTGGAGATCTTCGCTTTTCGGGATTAAGTGTGGTGTTGTACATAGGTAGGGACTCTGAGGTATCTGATGGATACCACTGTTCAAAGCAACATTGCATTCAGGGCGATTGTTCCAACTCACTGGCCATATTATATACACGTGTCATCTTTGTTTTACAGGCTCATTTATTTATTTATTTTATTTAATCTTCTCGTACATATAATAACTGAAAGTCACCCACCGCTTACCCGGGTATCTCAGGCGCGTTAGCACCTCTTTACCCGTACTTACTTGCAAATCTTTTAAGTACACTGGCGGGCTTATTGCCTTGGCAATTTCTTCCAACCAACCAGAGTAAATGTTAAATATACAAAACAATGTGTACTATGGCAATAAGTTAATCACATTACAAAATAAATAAAGATAGCAGAAGAAAAGTAAAAAAACAAAGAAGATAGCATATAAGAACAATTCATAGCAATGATAGGAAAACTAAAAGATAAGGAAAGGAAGAGGAGAGGAAGATGTAATCAGGTGTTATCAGATAAATATTTTTGCTTTAGCCTTTTCTTGAAGATGTTTAGTTAGATAGACGACGTAATATCAGGAATTAGGCTATTCCATAGTCTAGCTGAATGTACTTCAAATGAAGAGCTAAAAAATTCAGAACTATGAATAGAGATAGATAGTAAAGTACGTTCAGCAGATCTAAGTGGACGCCCATGGCTTGAAAGATAAGTGAATTTATCTTTGAGATACTGAGGTAAATTTGGATTAAAAAGGACATTGTATAGTAATGACAAGATATGTAGGTATATTACGTCGTTGTCGTATCTTGGGCCAATGAAGAAGATTATTCTATTAGAAGATTATTATTTACACAATTCTATTCAAAACCTACATTATTTATTTTAATTTTTAAATAATCTTTATGTTCATTTATTTAATTTTTATACATAATCATGTATTTTATTTATTTCTCAATTTATGTCATTTCTAATTTTATTTTTTTAATTAATTTTTATTATAATATTCTCCTTTTATGTCAAAAATTTATTCTAAGTCAATTAGGTAGGTATTTTATATTGAGTCGTAAATAAAAATGTAGAATTTTCGGCTGACTCAGCCCTTGTCAACTAGACAACCGAAACGGTTGTAATGTCAAACGAAAATACTTATGTGGAACTACAATCATTCGTTTGATTTAAAAAAAACTCATAAAATGGAATCCTACAATAATCCTACAAAACATGACTATTCATAGAATGTGCGATACATACAATAACAGATTTCAAGAGTTTGACATCTTCCACCTCAGCTCCACAACATTCAAATACTCCATACAAAAGAAGATCAATAACCACTTATTATAGGAAACCTTGACGGCATTTATTCTCTTTTTTCTTTTTTCCTTTTAGTTCAATATTATGTTTTAAATCATTGTTAACTTGAAATGTTGCTCTTACCTACATACCAACCTATGATCATATTTTATTTTTTTATTTTTTGCAAACTTGTATTATTTTATGTCAATCATAACGACAAAATGTAATAGGCCTTAATACTTGATGTTACTATTGTATTGTTCTATGTCTTAACGCTGTTTTTTGTCCAACTTTAACATAAATAAATAATAAATAAAATAAATTTAAAAATACCGTCAACATTGACAATACAAAAACATGAAAAAAATGTTTTTAAGGAAATTTCACAAAAGAAAATAAAAAAGATTATGTATTAATTTATTTATTCACTAGTCAAATAACATAATGTTATAAAAAATATATACAATTTAAATAGTAATACTGGGTTAAAAATCTTGTCACATAATTTAAAAAAAAACCTATATTAAACAAATAGGTTCTATATTGTGATTTAATTTAATATTGCTTCTCGGGAAACTAACATGTAGTATGTCAAATATTAATTTAACATGCGCCCAATAACAAGTTGCCACATTCTGGAAATTTATGATATTAATATTTTCACAGATCCAGTCTGAAAACACAGTTAAAAATTGGGTCCACCGGGAATCGATACCGGGACCTTTGGATCAGGGTTCAGATACCCAACCAATTCATACTTTTATACTTTTAGCTGTTAATTTTAGCATTATTCTCATAACTTTATTGAATCGTTCTCAAGGTTGTGATTTTGTATTGAAAAAAATATATTATAACAAAAGTTGAAATAATACGTGTTAATAGTATTAACACGTCTCACGTGGTACCTATTTTTAATTTGTTACATCATATCTTCCCCATGGATTTGTCTCCAGCATCCGGAGAGATGAATCTTGCGGAGAGATTTAGGAAGGAAGTGATACCTATCTCTTTAGTTGGTATATTGATGTTATTTACACACGTATACTTCATTATATGTGGGGTGAAGAGACATTGAACTCACAGATTGAAAATTAATGATGTCTCCAAATCGACTTTTATAGATATGTTTATTTACATATAAGCGACAAATGAAACATTATTTTGAATCACTTAATTTTGTATATGATTTGAATTGAAACTTTACAGTAGGTACGTAAACTTATTTCATTAATTTTAATGTTTTGTGAAATGCTTGATGAATATTATTAATGACTGTGTACTTTATTTATTAAAGATTTGTTACACAGTTAATATACAATACACATTTACATAATATCAAAACAAAGAAACCGTACAC
This sequence comes from Molanna angustata, assembly GCA_963576475.1. Classification (NCBI taxonomy): domain Eukaryota; kingdom Metazoa; phylum Arthropoda; class Insecta; order Trichoptera; family Molannidae; genus Molanna; species Molanna angustata. The sequence continues at coordinate 42,576,951 of OY754967.1, forward strand.
ACGAAAATCCCACAAGGCACAGCCTGCCTGTGGGTATACCTATTAAAATATAGACAAAATTATTTTGTTAATAACATCAGGGGGGCAAGTCTGGTTCGACCGGCGAAATCAAAACCCCAATGATTACCCATATCATGGATATAATTATCGTATGGAGTTCTATGACATCTAAAGATAACGATATATAATGAAAATACAGCAAAGTGGAAGACATATAAGAACAAAAAAACATAAAAAAGATAACTCATATCCTCCAGTTAGGAAGCCACGTGATCTCCCAACTTGACTGAGCGACTGTGCAGTGAAAACATGGTTAGAGTTTTGAATTTAGTATTTAGGTAGGACTCTGCATTCGGACCATAGTCTTAATTCTATGTTTTAAAAGTGTAATTATTAAAAGAAGTTTATTATCTTATAAGAAATAGTTTTGGACGATTTGAAAAATGATATTAAAAGGAGAGTATAGTTTTCGTCAAATATCTTGAACCTGGCTTCCGAGTTGTAAATTTGTGTCTTTTTGGTTCGTTGGTGTACGTACAAATCGCACTCCTCGGCGAAACGAGATATTTGGCGACAACTGTGACGGCAGGTCGGTATGCTAGTGAGACACGGACATGGCATGAAAGCATGCCACGCGCATGAAAGTAGAATTATTACGATCGAAATGAGGTCACTAAGACTAATGTGTGGTAAAATGATGAATGATAGAATAAGAAATGGGGATATTTGACGATAATGTATGATTGAAAGAAATATCATAAATGAAAATAAATGCCCAAAGTTGGATTGGCCACATAGACAAAACGAGTAAAGGCCGTTTGACAAAAAAAAACGTATCGGGCTGATAAAAAGGAACGAAAAGTAGAGGTCGGCCAAGAAAAATTTGACACCATTAATGGAATTTTGGAAAATGAAGACGTTAAAAGTAAGAATAACAGAAGAGCACGTATGAGACTATGCATGGACGTGAATAAATGAAGAAATGTATGTCAAGAGAGAGGAGTCTGGCTTTCGGTTCTCTCTGCCTACCTCAAATAGGGAAATGGCGTAAAGGTATCGTAGAAATATTATTTCAAATGTAAATGCTAAATGTAAACAAACGTGGTATTTTATAATACCCTACTATAAAGAATTGATGTGTTTCAAAGTTGTCAATTCTCGAGTCACTCAAATCTCCTTTATTCCAACCGAAAAATATGACCGAGAAATTATTCGAAATGCTTCTATTGTTCATTTTTTTATGATAAAATGATTATTATTTCAAAGCAAATTCAAAAGTGTATAGCATCCAGTTCTATCTACCTGCCGATGTGAGACAAAGCACACCTAATTAAGTTCTCAAGAAATAAAATATTATTTTTCTTATTTTTTCAGGAAAAAATCAACGCCTTATTTTCATTAAATGTTTTATAAATGACTTCTAACGAGTGGAAGTAATTTTCCTAATTAATGAATAAAGGTCTTCTTTGATAAAAAGTATTTTTTAACGAGGTAGCATAAATATTATTAAATCAAAGTGAAATTAATTTATCTTTTATTTATGATTATGTTTTATTTATCGTGTAATTTGACCCATTAACGATGATACCAAACGACAATTTTAGTCAACTCTGCACCAGTGTTTTCAGCACAGAAAAAAAAAAAATACACGATTATAAAATTAAAAAAAAATTCACTCTCACTGGGAATCGAACCTTGTAAGGAAATCAAACGAATTACCTCTATGCCACAGCCGACAGCATTTTATAAATGTATTTCAATCAGTACATATAATTACCTTTATATTTTTATTTTTTTATCACCTCATATTTAACAATGATACCAACAAGTAGATTTTTGCTGTCCAACTAGGAAACTCTGTTCTAGGGCTAGCTATACAACTTTACATTGACAATATGCTTATGAGATAGTTTCCGTTGTACATGAAGTAGACACACAATAAAAATACTTCGTACTTATAACTAATTAACCACTACTTCAATAAACATCAAAACTTACATAAAACATATCAATTTGCAGGGCAAGTTCCGTTCCTCCGTAACCCATGTTATAAACCTATGTAGCAAGAGTATTCTATATAGGAAATTTAAAAAATCTAATGTTTAAATGGAGGGTTTTCATTCCGCCGTTTGATCGGACTTGCTCCCCAGGTTAAAAAAACCTTCAATAAATTTTACGTACTTCATTTTCTCTTACCTTTTGTTACTTAAATATGCATACTAATTAATCTCTCATTTCCACACCAAACATTATCGAGTAGTCCTTTAAATATATTTATTAACTTGTTATTTTCTTTATTTTCAGATAATGTACACGCTCTAATGGGTGTTGACCATCTGTGCTGATCGGTGAGTAACTAAAATAATGACGCTCAAATGTGTTTTAAGATCTTTTTAATAGATGTCACTATGAATACACGAACTTTGTATATTATTACACGTGTGGATTTCAGATGCCACGTATTGTAAGTATTATGGTTCATTTGGTTGCATGCATTGTTAAGAGGTAGGTATTATTCACAAATTAAATTTGCAATTTTCGACATGGCATATTTCAAAGCTCTCATCTCAGTCCCTTTTGACGTCATAGTGCAGGGTACGTTTGCCGTAGTTGCTGTGGTTCCACAACTGGGGGACGCACAATAGAAAATATTTACGAATCACCCTTTCAAAAATTCAATGTGTTTTTTTTTAATGTGCAATATTTTTTTTATATTTTTACTGTCACTAAAATGTGATTGCGTTTAAGTAAGATCAATGAAACACGTGTGTTAAAAAAATTGATACAATAAATTTATAGATATTTAATATTGATGAATGCCATGAAATTCTTACCAATATTATATTTACTAGTTGCATGTAACACATGAGATCCAACTGTCGATGGCGATAGTATGCATAACCAAAGAATACGTACCAAACTATAAACAACACAAATTAATAAATATTTGAAGATATTTTATTTTCTATATAAAACATGTAGGTATGTGAATCGACAGTTGGATTATGACATTCAAAACCAAAGTTATATCTAACATCGTGAAATTATAACAATAAACAACTAGGTACTGATTAATTTTATTTTTCCATACACCCTCAGCAATATATTTTCTTTTTCTTCTTATGAATCTGTCAACTTATGAATCTGTCAACTATCGTGTATACACACCACAGATACACACACATGCACACACAATCTCACACACATACACACCCACACAATCACACTCTTTATAGATAGCTCATTCACACACACACACATATTTATTTATTTATTTATTTATTGATACTCTTCTCTAATGCGCGCACCCACACTAATTTACACTTTCATCATTTTGATATTTGGTATAGTACGTAAGAGGTACATGTCATATTTGTATTTTTGTTTATTTCCTTTAAATAGTTGTATGCATGTACTGTGTGCTGTCATTTGTAAAATAAAATAATAAGTAATAAATACAAATTAGAAAAAAAGAACAGTAGATTAATACTAATTATTTCAGAATAAATATTCAATAGAGTTGTAACTAAAAAGGTATGCAGTGTTAAAAATACCTACATAAAAATAAAATAGAAATAAAAGAAGCATTATCAGGAGCCAAGAACAGAAAATAAGTATAAATTAATTAATCATTAATTAAACAAGGACAATTGACATTGAAAAATAGATTAATGAATTAACAATAAATATACAAACAAAAATATGGAGAGTAGTAAGGGCATATAAAAATCAAAATCATAGCTAATACTCTTGCACAGTACATTGGTCTGTGAGTAGCCAAGATTTTATATGTCTGACAAAAGTTTTATGATTGTTGATTGATTTCAAAGAGTTGGACATTTTATTAAATTGAATCATGATTCAACAACGATTCAAGGAATTTTTATAAACAACACAGTAAAGGTGCCTATCGGGGGATTTCTACCAACCAATGTTTATGTAAATGGAATACGTGTTTTTTTATAATCTTCCGTAGTCAGCATAAATAAAATCACGTTTTATAGGTTTTTGTATCCATTTTTTTATATAAGTATTAATAAAAACGAACTTAAGAGGGTGACTGCTCCCAACGTACCTATTTTTTCTATTTGAATTTGCATCATTACTACAAAACGAATCATTTTGAAAAAAATAACCTAGTTAGTTTGGATATTAATAAAGAAAAATACTTTACTTTAACTTTTTAATTATGTTCTGTATAATATATTCTTGTTGGAAAATAACAAGCATACCCCGATTTTTGACATTTATCTTAAATTTCTAAAAAACTATAAGATTTAGAGCATTATATTTTTTTATAAATTTAAGAAGATCAAAATATCTGGAAAAATATGATAAGACGTTGCATTAATCCATGAGGTTAAGTAAATAAACCAAAAAAACTTTTATTTCGCAATGGCGCTGAATGGAAAATAAATGTTTTTTAGGTTTATTTACTAAACCTGAAGCATTAATGCAACGTCACATCATATTTTTCTAGATACTGTTGTCTTCTTTAATTTAAAAATATATATATTGAACTACGCCTTATATTTTATTAAAAATATAAGATAAACGTTGAAAATCGGGGTATGCCATTATTTTTCTACAAGTTTTTCTACAGAACATTATCAAAAAGTAAAGATACATTTTTATTTACTAATAGCCAAACTATCTAAATTATTGTTTTCAAAACGAATTGATAAGAAATAATGATGGTATATCAAATTGAAAAATAGGTGCGTTGGCAGCAGTCCCCCCCCTTAAACAAAGTTTTGTACACGAAAAACAATGAATTTTTTAGCTATTTTTTTCTTTGTTGATAGGTATGTACATCATCTGTTATTTTTTGTCGATGATGTTCGTATTTTATTTATTTATCTTTTTGTACATAATATAAACAAATATAATGCACACTGGCGGGCTTATTGCCATTAGGCAATTTCTTCCAACCAACCTGATTACAGAGTGAAAGAATCATACATGTACATCAACATCAACACATTCAAAAATCATCACCACAACACGCGATGACATAATAATACACATACTCTATTGAGATATTTTTTTTTTTTTGTTTAAGGCAATTCACCCTGTAAAGAGTGCTATGTGCCAATTATTTCGTGTCAAAGGAGAAAAATTAATTTTTTTATAAATTTATGTCATTCAATGAAAGGAATTTTGAAATAACGGACAGTACACGTGAATTATTAAGAGACAAAAGATGTTGGATATTAAGTGGAGATTGGTGAGTGATTTTAATTAATTGTTTGTATATATTTTTGAAGGCGGAATTATTTTTACAGTTAAAAAATACATGATCAATTGTCTCATCCTCATCACCACACTGGCAAAGTGGGCTATTTAGAACTCTAATTCTATACAGATGGGAGGCAATTGAACAATGGCCAATTCTCATTCTAGAAATACATGATATTAATCGTTTAGATATGTTTCTATTATAAAACCATGGTTTAGAGGAAATTTTTTGTTGGATACCTGCATGATAAGCACCCTTATATTTTTTTGTTTTGTACCAATTTTCATCCCATTTGAAAAGCATATTTGATTTAAGGCGGGGTAAAAGATCTGAGATTGGGATAATAAAGTTATCTGGAATTGTGCCCGAAGTAGTTCCCAATTTCGCAAGTTCATCAGCCTTTTCATTGCCCTCAATCCCAAGATGTCCAGGGACCCATGATAGAACTATGTCAAATTCATCGTTTTTTAGATAATATAGAAAACTTTTAATGGAACATGTGATTCTGTCCTCTGGATAATTTAGAGGATTGGATGAAATTTTTTGAAGAGCACTACGGGAATCTGTACATATTAGGGCGCGGTTGATATTTTGCGATCGAGTAAGAGCCAAAGCTTGGTTGATCGCAAAGCTTTCGGCTGTGAAAATGGACACTTCATTTGGCAATTTGTAAGAAACATTAATGCCGAAATCAGGAATGTGAACCGAAGCACCACAGTTCTGATTTTCAGATTTGGATCCATCTGTATATATGAGGGTATATTCCGGGAATTTGGAATTAGCAATTTGTGTAAATTTTGTGTTTATATTAAGTGTATTTGAACTATTATATTTTTTATCTAGCCCGAACGCTGAAATTTCGACATTTGGAATATAGTTTAAAGATTCAAATGGGGTATTGTATATTGGAAGTTTATTTTCTTTTTGTAGGTTTTGTAGTGATAATAGTAAAGATTCATATTCAGAGTAGGTCTTAACCAGGAGAGGAGTATTTATTTGTGGAAGGTGTCTTGTGTATCCTTTTTGTAGAACAGTTGAAAGATCTTTAAGGCTCTCTTTTATCGGATGATGAGAGAAGGATAGAGCTTTAAAAAGGAATTTTTCTGCTAGAAATTGTCTCCTTAGAAATAAAGGAGGTTCAGCACATTCTACTTGCAAAGCATTGATTGGAGAAGACTTCATTGCTCCTATAATTAGTCTTAATGCTTTTGATTGTACTTTTTCAAGTCTCTTATCGAGATATTTAGGCAATGGATCTAAAAGAAATGAGGCATAGTCTATGTGACTTCGTACTAGAGAGTTATACATAAGTTTAAGAGTGGAGGGGTGTGACCCCCACCATACTCTAGTGACAGCTCGCATCATATTTAACCCTTTTTCACACTTTGTAGAAATGTGTTCGACCTGAGTCAGCCAGGAAAGTTTACTATTTAGATTCAAGCCAAGAAATTTGATTTGTTTGACAATTTGCAATGGTTCGTTATTAAAATACACCGAAAAATTTGGGATTTTCCGTTTGCGGGTAAAGTTAACCACCTTTGTTTTAGTTATCGACAGATTCAGTCCATTTCTAAGTAGCCAATCCTTAATCGCCCCCAACGCCGTGGTTATCTGCCTCGCAGCCTCGATAATATTTTTATGAGACACATATATCAGTATATCATCAGCAAAAAAAAGTCGTTTTATACATGGATGAAACATTAGATCTAAGTCACTCATGTATATATTGAAAAGTATAGGGGAAATAACGGATCCCTGAGGTAAGCCTCTCCACAATTTCCGTACAATTTTATTAGAGAAGTTGTCGATTATAATGGTTCTGTCTGTGAGTATGTTGGTAATAAATTGCACCAATTTGGCGGGTATACGTAGTTTAGATAGTTTTTCTTTCAGGACCGAAATTAGAACATCATCGTATGCAGATGAGAGATCAAGAAAAGTGGCAAGTGTATATGAATTAGAAAATTGAGAGATACGAATATCAGTTGTGAATAGACTTAGGTTATCCATTGTGGACTTTTTTTTACGAAAACCATATTGGTTTTGAGGTATTATGTTGTGGTTTTCTACAAACCAATCTAATCTATTTTTTATTAGTCGTTCTGCAATTTTTAGAAGGCATGAAGACATTGCAATAGGACGGTATGACCCACTTTCTAAAGGATCTTTTCCTGGTTTAAGAATAGGTAAGATTCTTTGAGTTTTCCATCCATTGGGTATGAAACCGGTTTCAAACATATAATTTAAAAGATGCAGGTAGTATTTTAAGGTTTGTTCAGAGAAAGCTTTTACAAAACTATACAAAATTCCGTCAGGTCCAGGGGAAGAGTCTGAAAGTGTGAGTGTGACGCACTTTAGTTCGTCAATAGAAAATGGTGCATCTAACCAGGATATATGAGTTGGATAATTTACATATGTCGGCATTTCTTCAAGCATTGGAACCGTTTGTTGGGCTAACTTATCTACAAAACCTATAATGGTTTTCTCGGGTATATTTTTTGTACAAGGAGGACTGAATGAAGAGCTGAATTTTCTTAAGTTATTCCAAACATGTGACTGTGGCGACTGGGGTGATAAACTCTCACAAAATTTTCGCCAACCGATCCTCTTTTTATTTTTAAGTATTCGTTTTGTTTCCGCTTGAGTTTGTTTTACTTTAAGAAAATTCTCCAGCGTCATGTTTTTACGGTAGATAGATATAGCTTTTCTTCGGAAGGAAATAGCTTGGGTGCACTCATCGTCCCACCACGGTGTTGAATGTTGCTTTTTTACATGACTATTACTCTTTGGAATCGATTTCACGGCAGCCTTCATTATAAGGTCAGGAAAAATTGTACATTGAGTTTTGATGTCATTTAGAGAGTGATTTTCACTCTCGACGAATAAGTCAAGTTCCTTAGAGAATAATGACCAGTTTGCATTTATTGTTCTAAATTTTATATTTCTATTTAATGGAGAGTTGGGTTTATTGTTTACATGACTAATTATTTCAATGATAATAGGGTAGTGGTCACTGGAAAATGGGTCATTTATGGTTGACCACACACATTTAGATGCCAAGGATGGTGAACACAGAGATAAATCTACAGCACTCTTTCGTTGATTAGGAGGAGTAAGCCGAGTAGGGGATCCATCATTTAATATGCATATATTATTAACATCTATGAATTCTATTACATTGTGACCTGAAAGATTCGTTATTTCGCTGCCCCAAGATGGCGAGTGAGCATTAAAATCTCCCAAAATCATGTATGGGGGAGATATTTGAGATATGATTGAAGTCCAATCATTCTCAATAAAGGTTGAAGAAGGAGGGATATATATAGATAGAATGGTGATATTTGAAATTACAGCTGCTACTATTTGTATGTTGTTCGATATTGGATGGATATTAATCTGTTTAAAAGGTAGAGAATTATTAATAAATAAAGCTGTGCCCCCTCCGCTGGAGCCTGGCTTATCATGTCTAAGACAATGATATCCTCTTACTTGGAATTGATGAGATGCTTTAAACCACGTCTCTGAGATGGAGGCAACAGAAATGGAGTATGTTTGAAGTAATTGGGTAAAGTCTATTTTGTTAGATATAAGGCTTCTGCTATTCCATTGAAGAATTTTGTTAAGTTGAGTCGCCATTGGGAATAGAAGAAAGGAGAACTTTAAGACAAGAAGCAGCGTTGTTCGGTATATGATTGTTATTTGAAAGTATTGAAATTAAAAGGGTAATTAATGTTTGAATAAAAGTCGAGTTATCTTTAAGAAGACTGGTTGACATATCAAGGGAGGAAGTTTGGGGATTGAGCAACGCACATCCATCTGGAGCCTGGGAAACAATTTGTCCATTTGGGTTAAACAGAAGAGAATTATGATGATTTTGGTCAAATGCGGGATAGTTTTTTGGTTTAGGATTGACTGGTTTATATATTGTTTTTGTAAAGGATGTTGAGGGTAAAGTATTTAGATGATTTGGTACAGAATTTTTATGGATGGCACTGGGTGGAGCATCGTATGATGTAATTTCTGCGAAAGATTTTTTTGTAGGTGGAAATAATTTTGAAGCCTGGAAATAAGAAATGCTGTCAGACGCCATAACCTGTTTAATATTTTTTTGCCTCGTAAATTCGGGACATGCTACACTTATTGCAGTGTGATTTCCAGTGCAGTGAATGCAAAGAGGTTCCTTGGAAGTATTTGGGCATTGATCAAAGGAGTGGTCCTCTCCACAATTATAGCATCGTGGAGAAGAGCGGCAGGTTGGTTTGGAATGACCAAAGCGACAACAATTAAAACATTGAATCGTTGGAAATTTGTATATTTCCACTGGAAGCGAATTGTAATACAGAAAAATTCGAGATGGCAAGGATTGACCCTCGAAGGTGATAACCACCGACTGCGAGGGCTTCCATATAATAGTTCCTGAAGAATTATCTTTATAATTTAGTCTACGGACTTTTAGCACTTTTATTGATTCACGCGAGTCATTAAGCGCATCAACGATTTCTTCTTCAGAGAGATCTGTAGGGACGCCTCTTACCAGGCCCATTCGTATTAAATTAAAAGTAGGTATAAATGCTTTGAATTTTTTGTTCGACCACAAATCAATATTTTTCACAAAATTATTTGCTGCTTCTAGCAATTTGAATTCAATAGATATTTTATACCTACCTTCGGCTTTTATTGAGCCATTTGTTATTTGTCTGGCATCAAATTGTTTTGAAAAAATGTATTTACCAAAATCGAGGGGGTGGATTATTTTTCCTATTTCTGATCTCTGTATATGGACAATGTAAGGTGGAGAAGATAATTTCGTATAAAGAAGATCAAGATTTGGATGGGTAGAAGAAGAGGAAGGAGTTGAAGTTAGGTTTATAGAATCTTTTTCATTTTGGATTGGGATAGGTTTTTGTTTGTAAGAGGAAATATCGGGAGAACGGGATGGTTTTCGTTTTCTGTTCGGGATAATGGTGGAAATTTGACTTGCGTCAGATTCAGAGGTATAGGGTTCATCAATGAGCCCAGGATCGGGCGGTTTGTTAATATCCTCCTCCATTAATAAAAAATAATGCTAACTAAACAAAAAAAAAACAATAATACGGCATTTATTTTTCGCCAAATAATAAAAAAAATAATGTAAAAAATAACGAATACCTACTTACGTACAAAACAAAATTTAAATAGAACAAATAAAATGGAACGAACTCACCAAATTTGTTGGAGGAGAAAATATAAAAATGGAGATATTTAACCAAACAAATTGAAACAGGAACCAAACTATAAATCTATACACTTAACACAATGAAATAAACAAAAAATATGTATATTTATATAGTTTCTGCCACTGATAATTCCTATTGAGATATTAATCATCTGTCATAACATACTACACCATCTCTTTTATTGAATTATGGCTCCTTAATTTTAATTTTATTTTATGTATTTTTGTTTTTTTTTTTCTCTTTTTTATCATTATGTTAATGTATAACTCTTGTTTCTCTATTTCTCGCCTCAATATTTATTTATTTCTCGCCTCAATACTTATTTCTGTATAATTATTTTCTTATCTATTTCATTTCGTTTATGTTAATTTAAATTGATTTTTTTTCTTCTTTACTTGTTTTGTCTTTTATTATTATTGTATTACTTTGTAAATTTTCACTTTCATATGTTTATATTGTGAATACTGTAAGGTTGCAGATAAACTTTGAATTCTATGTTACCATTAGTTATATGCATATTTTCTGTAACTGTTTGTATTCCTAAATGAATAAATAAATAAATAAATAAATAACATAAAATGAAAGCTACAAAAGAACAATAAAAATTTACATAACACCAAGATAAATAAAATAAAAAAAAACATCATAGCAACAAAAAATGGATTGGGAAGGAACAAGAAGAGAAAATCGAGATCAGGTGTTTAGGGGTAAATATTATGTTTAATTTAAGGACTCCTGGTATTGATTTGTCCTCCATCCCTCAGAAGTAACTTCAGTGATGATGTACCCAAGTAGGTAGGTAGGTACTTGTTGATTATTAAAATGCGTCATATGTGACATTTTTACCACCCCCCCCACCCCTTGAAAATATCTCACCTCTTTATTGCTACCATGTTTACTGTTATTCTAATGTTGTTACCTGTATTTACCGTAAAATGAATGATCAGATCATTCCCTAAGGGATATTTATGTTTATTTATAGAATAACATAATTTTAAACGTTATCCAACTGTCGATTCGTTCAAGAGAATGTAATTCTCTTGAAGGAATTGGCAGTTTAAAGCCAAGGCGCGAATGTGAAGGAACATTTCGTATGGTGTAGTGGATTTTTTGCATGCCAAAAACACCAACTTACAGGCCTCGTAACATATATGTTGTGATATATATATGAATGAATTCATAATTTCAAGTAGAACATTTTGTTTGTCAGTGTGTGTCTGTGTGCCCCCCCCCCCTTATAACTTTTGATCTGCTCAATTTACAAAGCTCAACATTTCAGAATATATAGATAGTTATAGGCCTACAAAACTTTTATACTCAGAATTTTGTATTTTTGTTTCAGTCAGGGGTTATCAACTTTTGAATATTTACTTTATTTTTACATATATCCCAAAAACCATAAAAGCTAGAATGCTGAACATTAGTATTGTATTGTAAAAAAATTGTAATGTTCATATTTTTTATAGAAAATTAAATTATCTAGTTGGGGTGTTTCGGCTTTTTTCGATGTCTTTTGAAATTTATAAGTATACGGAGTTAAACACATAAATTTATCATATTTTTTTTTTGTATAAATAAATGTTTTCTTTTCTCAAGTCTCTGTTTCTGCCAGATTTCATCATTTCCTGCCCCTCTATCCCAGTTCATCCGGGGTCGGGCCTCCTAATCATCAGTCGCCATGATCTGCGACTCTGTGTCGTCTCCTGTGGGACACCTTGTGCCGCCAGCTCCCTCGCGACACTCATCCACCATGTCGTCGGCGGTCTGCCTCTTCCTCGTGGTTTTGAGGGGATACCGAGCACAGTTTTGATGATGTAGGTATCCTCCATTCGCATGAAATGGCCATACCATCGCTGTCTGCCATCTTTCAGTTTCTCCTATATTGGAGCTACCTTAAAAGATCCTCTGACGTACTCGTTGCGAACTCTATCAAGGCGTGTCACACCACCTGCCCAGCGCAACATCTTCATTTCAGTCGTGTGCAGTTGTTGTGCGTGCTTTTTTAATATTGTCCAGCACTCTCTTTCTGCCAGATTTCATTATTGAATAAATAATCAGAGGATTCAGGTTCGAGTTCTGCATCGATTGATTTAATTTATTATATGCTAATGGCAATATCTTTCAACCAAACTTTTTTTGTTTAGTTGTATTATGTATGTATATAGCTTGTTATCAGCAATTTGATTCTCTGGTTATGAGAAAGAAATCAATATTATTTTCATGTTGTATAAGCCGAGGCTGACGCGGCGTATAAATCTTTAAATATTTATCAGAAAAGGTAAGGTTTATATTTATGTACCTATGTATACCAGCCGAAGCTTACGTCAAGCTTGGGCCTTAACAGACAATATGTCACTAGAAGTTTCTTACTACTTCTGAATACAGACACTTGTCATCTCTCCACTTAGTTTTTTGCAAAATATATTTAATTATATCTAAACTTAAACGTGGTTTAATGATTTTTATGCATGAAAAAGAAATTTTGCTATTTTTAACGAGTTCTTATGTGAAGTTGGTACCTACTTTTATTTATTTATTTTATTTTTAACGCCCTAAATTGGCTTTTACATAATTATAAAATTAAAACACAGCTTTCTGAACCACGAAGTTAAAAATATACATATATAAAAACAAAATAAACAAAAAGTAAAGGAAAAAAATGAAAACAAAAATTATAAAATAAAACATGAATAAAAATAGAACCCAGAAGTTATTTATAACATATATAAATGTGTGTCTAGTCACCATTGTAACATATATAAGTGTGTGTCGAGTCACCATTGTAACATATATAAGTGTGTGTCGAGTCACCATTGTAACATATATAAGTGTGTGTCGAGTCACCATTGTAACATATATAAGTGTGTGTCGAATCACCATTGTAACATATATAAGTGTGTGTCGAGTCACCATTGTAACATATATAAGTGTGTGTCTAGTCACCATTGTAACATATATAAGTGTGTGTCGAGTCACCATTGTAACATATATAAGTGTGTGTCGAGTCACCATTGTAACATATATAAGTGTGTGTCGAGTCACCATTGTAACATATATAAGTGTGTGTCGAGTCACCATTGTAACATATATAAGTGTGTGTCGAGTCACCATTGTAACATATATAAGTGTGTGTCTAGTCACCATTGTAACATATATAAGTGTGTGTCGAGTCACCATTGTAACATATATAAGTGTGTGTCGAGTCACCATTGTAACATATATAAGTGTGTATTATTTTTAAGGTTTTCTCGGGTTTTGAATCTCCTATACTATGCAGATTTAATTGGGTCGGTTCGTAATAATATAAAGTATAGAGAAATAAAAGATTAACGATATTCAATATTATATTTTTGTTACAACTTTACAGATATGCAATATAAATCCACTAAGATTGGATCTCGCTGATTGAACGCAAGGAGGAGTACGCAAAAGGTACATACTTACGAAATATTTGGTTGCAGCCTAGTGAGCCCATTTAATTAAATAGTGATTCAATTTATAAACCTATTCATATACTTATTCCATCTGACAAATCATGAACATTAACTTCACAAGAGATTTCAATGTATCAGCATTCAATTTTAATGTAGTGGCGGCACAGTGCCTAGAGCGACTGCCCTGTAAGATAGATAAATACTTCTCCTACCGTTCAATCAGCGATTATCGATCATTCTTGAATTTATATTTATTGTTTAGTGAATTTATATCGTGAGTAATCTTTTATTTCTCTACTAGCCTTTATGTCCCGCCGTTGGCCAAGAATGTAAAACTGTGAAGGAATAAGCAATCGTTTTTATAATATTGTCACCCAATTATTTTGCAATATCGGACTATGAAAAGTGGTTTGAAATTTGATTGAGTTTAAGCATTGTAAAATGTTCAAGTGATGGCCACAACCCATTCTTTTTTATATATTGCTATAAAGTGTGAATGAAGTATAATATACAATTTCTGCACGCATGGACTACGCGAAATGGTTTTAAATATGACAGTTTATCAACGTTGTACACAACCCCCATTTTTAAATATTATCATCGAAAACAAATTGTAATATGTATATACCTATTGAAAATTTAGTAATTTTGGATGTTGGAATGTGGTTTAAATTTGATTAAATAATGTACTGAAAAGATCTAGTGTTGGTCACATCCCATTCGTTTTTATATTTTTTCATCAAGTGTGCATTATATTTTTGCACAATTAGACTGATAGACTTAAAATTGACACAAAAGTCTACATTAACGAAGAAGAAAAAGACTTAAACTATAATAAATAGTTTTTAATTTGAATATAAACGTTGTGAAGAGTTCAGTAATGGCCACAACCCCCATTATTTAAATATCGTCAACGAAATCAAATATGAAGGTGTTGAAAATTATTCAAAATAGGATGATATAAATGGTTTAAATTTGATTAAACAAAAGTATTGAAAATATTCTAGTGCAGGTTACATCGTCACATCCCACATCCCATTCGTTTTTACATATGTATTTTCATCAAGTGTGCATATTGTTAATAATATTTCTGCACAATAGACTATTAGACTTAAAACTAACCCAAAAGTCTAAATAAAAAAGAGAAGAATAAGTATAAGACTATAAGAAATAGTTTGTATAAAAAACTATTTCAATGGTCTACATAAAATAAGAAAAAATACATAAAATAGAAGAATTAGACTATTGGAAATAGATTGCATAAAAACTGACTAAAAGGTCTACATAAAAGAAGAAGAAGATTAATCCATAGGAAATAGTTTTGTATAAAATTCACCAAAGTTCTACATAAAATAAGAAAACGAAGAAAAAGAATTAGACTCCACGAACGGTCGCTTCAGACCCTTCAGTACCTCCCATCCCTTCAATCCATCATTACGTCCCTTCCAATCAGGCCCTTCAGTACCTCCCGTCCCTTTAGGCCCTTTTATACCTCCCATCCCTTCAGGCCCTTTAGTGCATCCCTTCCCTTCATTACATCCCGTCCCTTCAGCCGCTTAAGAAAAGTTTAAATCCAGAAACCATCCTGGAAGAACCGCGAAGAGATGAAAGGACCTTCTTTTCCCAGGATACTCCACCTTCAAAGGTAAAATGACTAAATACACGAAGAAGAAGAAGAAAAAAGTTTAAATCCAGATACCTGCGAAGATATGGAAGGAAAATTGGACCTTCTTTTCCCAGGATACTCCACCTTCAAAGGTAAAATGACTAAATACACGAAGAAGATGAAGAAAAAAGTTTAAATCCAGATACCTGCGAAGATATGGAAGGAAAATTGGACCTTCTTCTCCCAGGATAGTCCACCTAAAATGTCCAGGTAAAATGACCAAATGCACGATGAAGAAGAAAAAAGTTTATATCCAAAAACCGTCTTGGAAGACTTGCGAAGAGTTGGAAGAACAGTTGGACCTTCTTCTCCCAGTATTCTCCAACTTCATAGGTAAAATGACCAAAAATACATGAAGAAGAAGAAGAAGAAGAAAAAAGTTTAAATCCAGAAACCTGCGAAGAGATGGAAGGACAATTGGAACTTCTTCTCCCAGGTTAGTCCACCTTCATAGGTAAAATGACCAAATACACGATGAAGAAGAAGAAGAAAAAAGTTTAAATCCAGGAACCGTCCTGGAAGACCTGCGAAGAAATGGAGAGACAGTCGGACCTTCGTTTCCCAGGATATTCCGCTTTCATTGGTAAAATGACCAAATACACGAAGAAGAAGAAAAATAAGAAAAAAATTTAAATCCAGAAACCATCCCGGGCATACGCTCGACAATTCACCAAAGTTTCATTGTAATCGGACAAACGGTTTAGGAGCACATAGCATACATGCATCCATACATAAATAAATAAATAAAATAATTTTCCTATAGGAAATCAGTATATTGTTGATTTGTAAGTAAATAGTATTAGGTAGGTACCTACCTACAACAATGTTCTAAATAAATTCGATTCATATCAAATTTTATTTGAATATCAGAATCTTTCCGTAACCATAGTAACCATCGAACATATAAAATATTACTATCAAATGGGCTCGATACATTTTTTTGGATATGTAGGTAGGTACCTACATACATTGGTTTGTTCGAAGCCACAAAAACGAAAATTGTCCAAAATATCAAATATTACATACAAATTATGCAATTTTATTATGCCTATATCTTTACTAATAATTAACAGACTTTTACAATATATGTCTTAAAACTTGCTGTAATGTCTTGTGTTTCATTTTATTATTTCATAATCACATTTATTTCAAAGGTATATTATTTTAAAGAACATATTCATTCGGTAGGAAAATTAAATATCGTATGAAAAGATATTAAAATGGCGGGGTTATATGTACATTTGGACAAAACGCTTACTTTAAAAATAAGTTAAACATTATAATTATACAAAATATTCACCATGTTTTTCACTTAAACGCTAAGTTATACTTGAAAATATATTTTCTTCGTGTAAATACGTACTTCTAACTTTTAAACTAACAGATATTTGCGTGCAAAATGTACACTTTTTTGACAGATATGACTTGGAAAATTTTGTATGAAAAAAATAATTATTGAAATATTTTTAAAATTCAGCATTTTTATCGCATTATTTTTAGCGTGACACTGCATCAGGTATACTGGTACACGTTCGCACATAAATTAGATTTTTAGATGCTCTTGGTTTTTCAGAAGGCGTGAGACAAACACACACACATACACACACACATACACTAACATTTTGATTGCTTTATTACTTTAGATATACTGAAAAAAAATAATAGTGACCACCAAACTGGCTACCTGCGCTTTTAGCCAAACCTTTGTTATCTATATTATAAATTTGAATGTTTGTATGTATCTATGTATGTATCTATGTATGTATCTATGTATGTATCTATGTATGTGTTGAATGCGCTCCTAAACCGTTCATCCAATTGCAATGAAACTTTGGTGAATTGTCGAGAGTATACCAGGGATGGTTTCTGGATCAAAAATTTTTTTCTTCTTCTTCTTCCACCTTCATTTTACCTATGTAGGTTGATTATCCTGGGAACCGTTCATCCGATTGCAATGAAACTTTGATGAATTGTCGAGCGTATGCCCGGGATGGTTTCTGGATTAAAAAAAATTCTTCTTCTTCTTCTTTATCGGATATTAGGTCATTTTACCTATGAAGTGGACTATCCTGGGAACCGTTCATCCGATTGCAATGAAACTTTGGTGAATTGTCGAGCGTATGCCCGGGATGGTTTCTGGATTAATTTTTTTTTCTTCTTCTTCTTCATCGAGTATTGGGTCATTTTACCTATGAAAGTGGACTATCCTGGAAACCGTTCATCCGATTGCAATGAAACTTTGGCGAATTGTCGAGCGTATGCTCGGGATGGTTTCTGAATTAAAAAAAATTCTTCTTCTTCTTCGGGTATTAGGTCATTTTACCTATGAAGGTAAAATGACCTAATACTCTGGGAGAAGAAACTTCAACTGTCCTTCCATCTCTTCGCAGGTCTTCCAGGACATTTTTTGGATTTAAACTTTTTTCTTCTTCTTCTTCATTGTGTATTTGGTCATTTAACCTATGAAGGTGGAGTATTGTGGAAGAATAAGATGCAACTGTCCTTCCATCTCTTCGCAGGTTTTCCAGGACGGTTTCTGGATTCAAACTTTTTTCTTGTTTATCGTGTATTTCTTCATTTTACCTATGAAGTTGGAGAATCCTGGAAAAAGAAGGTCCAACTGTCCTTTCATCTCTTCGTAGGTCTTCCCAGTATTGTGTCGGGAATTAAACTTTTTCTTAACCTACTGAAGGGAAGGGAGGTAATGAAGGGAAGGGATGTACTGGTGGGTCTGAAGGGACGGGTGGTACTGAAGGGTCTGAAGGGACGGGAGGCACTGAAGGGACGGGAGGCACTGAAGGGACGGGAGGCACTGAAGGGACGGGAGGCACTGAAGGGACGGGAGGCACTGAAGGGACGGGAGGCACTGAAGGGACGGGAGGCACTGAAGGGACGGGAGGCACTGAAGGGACGGGAGGCACTGAAGGGACGGGAGGCACTGAAGGGACGGGAGGCACTGAAGGGACGGGAGGCACTGAAGGGACGGGAGGCACTGAAGGGACGGGAGGCACTGAAGGGACAGGAGGTATTGAAGGGTCTGAAGCGACGGGTGGTTATGGACCATTTTTATTTATACAGGCAATACGAAGTTTGCCGGGGGTTCACTAGTAAGTAATAAAAGTTTATCTGTTTATGACTATACTGATTGGTTAAATTCACAAAATATTTAGTAGCACAAAACGAATTGTTTGTTAGTCACTATAGTTCGGTTAATTTTAACATAACTTTAAATTTAAAGTAGTTACTTAAAAGTATTATGATTAATTCAATAATTGAAATAAATTAAACTAACGCATTTATGAAGATTCAACTCCCTTCCGCCCTAATTGAATCTGCATATACGGGATTCAAAACCCGAGTAAACCTTAACAATTATGAAATATTCATATAATATGTTTATTCTTTTATTCTGTTCTATAATATGTTTATTCTTTTATTCTATTCTATTCTAGAATAAATGCAGTTAAAATGAGATCGTTAAGAAGGATTTGTAATAGAACGATGTATGACCGGGTAAGAAATGAGGACATAAGGAAAGAATGTAAGATGAAGAAAGATGTCTTTACTAGAATGAAAGTGAACACATTGAGATGGTTTGGCCACATGGGGAGAATGAATGAGGAGCGCCTGACGAAGAAAATATACAGAGCGGAAAGCAATGGAATGAGAGGTCGGGGACGCCCAAGAAAGGGATGGCACGACCATGTGAACGAAATTTTGAAAGACGGAAATGTTAGAAGTGTGAGCAATAGACGAGCATGTATGAGACGATGCATGAATGTGGACGAAGCGAGGGATGCGTGCCAGGATAGAAAAATGTGGCGTTCGGTTCTCTCTGCCTACCCCGCAAGGGACATGGCGTGATGGTATGTATGTATGTATGTATAATATGTTACAGTTGTGAACAAGTTTATAGGAATTACGTTTCTCAAGTGTGTACAGTGACGATAAAATCCAACTATTACATTTTTAAGAATCCTGTTTTTTCTTGTTTATAATTGCATTAGATTATATTATATTCTCTTAAAATTTTGTGCGTTGAAATCGTGTATTGTTTATAATGAGTTACAATTATAATCCAAACAACGTACTGCACCTCGACAGCTGCCATGCGGTACTCTCTTGCAGCTGTTTAGTTGCGTCTTACCAGAAACTAATAAATTTTGTACCTACATACCTACATATATTGCATCCTGCTTCAACGCAACTGCAAGAACCGAGTCAATATAACACGTGTATTATTAAAAGAAATCAATATTTATATTACATAAGTTGCATGTAACACATGAGATCCAATTGTCGATGGTGATAGTATGTACCTTTAGTTGAAGAAAAGGTACATACCATACTATAAACCCGTATATCCAAATTATACAATACAAACATACCATCAAGCCATGTCTCTCACGGGGTAGGCAGAGAGAACCAAACGCCACTTACTTCTATCTTGACATACATTCTACAAAATCTCTACAAAATTCATACATCGTCTTATACATGTTCGTCTGTTGTTCACGCTTCAACATTTCCGTCTTTCAAAATACCGTTCACATGGACGTGCCAAGTTATACAACATTTTAAAATTTTTTTTTTACATAAACAAGCCAAAAATGAAATAATATTTCTGGCGCAGTTTAGAGGTGACATCTGTGCGAGACACCGTCACATCATATTTACAAGGACTGTTGCTTTCATTGTTTACAAATAAATCAACTTCTCAATAGATGGCGTTACATAAAAGGTTTCTTCGTTACCTCATAGATGGCAATAGTATAATTCCGTATTATTCAGGTGAAATGTTTACACATTATTCAAATATATAGAACTTTCAAAAATTACATTGATAAGGGAACTCAATAAAGGCATAATTGGTGAACGTTGTGCAAGCGCATAAAGTGATCACGTAAACCAGTCGATGACAGATCGTAAGCCCTGTAGGTGCATGAGTTCCTTGATCTTCTATAATATCCCAACTTCGTCTCTATTGAGATGTTATTGTCAATAAAAAAATGTATGTCAAGAAAGGAAAGTGTGGAAGTCAGTCCTTTTTCCTACCCTGAATATGAAAACAGCTTCATGGTATGTATATATGGACATCAATCTATTGAGAGTACCCGTAGAAATTGTGTAGTGTATACTAACCATACAAATTGTATGAAACGATGTCGTCACTAAATTAAATTTTTACAATTGTTTAAATAAGTTTGAAATGTACTACTATATGTAATGTGTGTACTTTTAATAGAAAATTAAATTCTATCTCAAACGTCGGATTTCGTGATTCAAAGATCCTGGATTCGATTCCCACTGTAGACACAGTTTTAACTGTTTTTTTTAACCTGGATCTTTCTATGAACTGTCATTAATTAATGAACAAAAAAAGTATATAAGGCTGATAGAAGAGGAACTAAAAGTAGAGGTCAAGAAATGTATGTCAAGAGAGATGAGACTCTCTCTGCCTACCCCAAGTAGGAAAACGGCGTGTTGGTTTGGTACAATATACGGCATAAGTCATTTATATGTTACAATACTTAAAAGAATTACTGTTACAAATATAAAAACAAAAAAAATAGATTTAGTACAAAAAAAAACGAATGTATCAATTGAAATATATATTATTTGAACACACTAAGCTAAATTGTTTGTTTTGTACATTATTACGCATAATTATATACATTATTTTTGTATAATTCGTTACATAAAGGATTTCAACGGATCCTGCGTACTGAATTATATAACCTTATAACTTATAATATATTATAGCATTATATAACTCCTACGTATGATTTTTTTGAACGAGTTAATTATAAAAAAGATAGGAGCTGAATTCTCGGAAAACGATTTAATGTTATTATTTGTTGAAAATATAACTTTTGATAAAGAGAAATTTGATATTAAATTTTAATTTATTCAATTTTGATGAATGAAATTAGAATTAATTAGCAGAAGTTTTACCTATAATGAAATTCTGCTGAAATATGATAAGGGAACAGAGACCGGATGAAAAAAAATATAAATTGGAAAACTTCCGAATGTTAGATATATATTTATGTATTTGAATGTGTCAGTATTTTGGAAAAAAAATACTGACACTAAATTTCTGTTTTTGTATACAACTTACTATATATTTGAATACGGAATTAATAATAATAATAATATTTATTTATCCAAAATAAAATTCATACAGGAACTTATTTATAATTTATGGTGTATAAAGTAAAATAAAATAAAGTAGTTGTTGGGGAGTACCATGTTTTTTAGTTCCTCCAGTAAATCTTTGTGTATCTAACTAGGACTAATTCCTGTTTTAAGTAAGGACAATTTTAATAACAAGTCCACTTCATGCTCATAGTAAGTAATGAAAAAAGTATCCCAATTTGAAAGCAATCAATAAACACGCGAAAGCGGGGAAAGCTGCCGGGTATTACAGTGTATCAGCTGAACTTATAAAATATGGCGGCGAACAGACGTTGGAGTGGTGTCTCTCTCTTTTCAACAAATGTTGGGAAGAAGGACACGCTCCCTCAGACTGGAGAAATGCAGTCGTGGTACCTTTGTATAAAGGTAAAGGATCGAAGCTCGACTGCAAAAACTATAGAGCCATAAGTTTGCTAAGCTCAGTTGGTAAGATGTATGCAAGGATCCTGGATCAAGTCCTGGAGTGCGAAAGAGTACAGAAAGCAAGATATGGGATGTCCAAGGTGCGTTTGTGGGCGGCAGAGGATGTATAGACCAAATTTTTTCTCTGCGCACGGTCACAGAAAAGGTTCTGGATAAAAATCAGAAAATTTTCTGTGCCTTCATAGACCTAGAAAAGGCGTATGATAAAGTTGTTAGAGAAAAATTATGGGATATACTAGCAGTGTACGGAGTGAAGAGCAAACTGATACGCGCAATCGCGTCATTATATGAGAACAGCGAAGCATGTGTTCGTGTCAACGACACAGTGACAACGTGGTTCTCTATAAATAATGGCGTTAGACAAGGGTGCGTGCAATCTCCATGGCTCTTTAACTTGTACATTGATTTCTGCATAAGAGCCCTTAAGGATGAAAGCAAGGGTCTGAAATTGAGTACTGTAATGGTGCGAGATTTGATGTATACAGGCGATAAAGTTCTATTAGCAGAAAGTATGGAAGAGTTACAGTATCTTGTAAGTATGGTATATGAAGGATGTATAGAGAATGGACTTAGGATGAATGCCAGCAAAGACAATGGTCTTTGAAAAGAGTGAAAACAGAACAGCGTGTAAAGTGAGAGTAGAGAACGAATGGCTTGAGCAAGTCGACGAATATGTATACTTGGGAAGCATATTTCAACGGAACGGACGACTCGATAAAGAGATCGAAAGAAGAGTTATGGCAGGAAACAGAGTGAATGGAGCACTAAGACCAATTATGAATGATCGCAACATATCAAAGGATGCCAAAGTTGCCATTCATAATGCCATCGTAGTGCCAACCCTGACGTATGCAAGTGAAACCTGGACATGGCAGAAGACGCATGAAAGTAGAATAAATGCAGTTGAAATGAGATCGTTAAGAAGGATTTGTAATAGAACGATGTATGACCAGGTAAGAAACGAGGATATAAGGAAAGAATGTAAGATGAAGAAAGATGTCATTACTAGAATGAAAGTGAACACATTGAGATGGTTTGGTCACATGGGGAGAATGAATGAGGAGCGCCTGACAAAGAAAATATACAGAGCGGAAAGGAATGGAATGAGAGGTCGGGGACGCCCAAGAAAGGGATGGCACGACCATGTGAACGAAATTTTGAAAGACGGAAATGTTAGAAGTGTGAGCAATAGACGAACATGTATGAGACGATGCATGAATGTGGACGAGGCGAGGGATGCGTGCCAGGATAGAAAAATGTGGCGTTCGGTTCTCTCTGCCTACCCCGCAAGGGACATGGCGTGATGGTATGTATGTATGTATGTATGTAATAAACAAATTGTAGGTCAACAAACAAATCAGTATGCAATAATATAATACAAATAATAAGTAAACACATTATAGCAGTGAAAAAATAAAGCAATCAATAAACCTTCACAGGTCAACAAACAATTCAATATGCAATAAATATAATACAAATAATAAGTAAACACATTATAGCAGTGAAAAAATAAAGCAATCAATAAACCTTCACAGGTCAACAAACAATTCAATATGCAATAAATATAATACAAATAATAAGTAAACACATTATAGCAGTGAAAAAATAAAGCAATCAATAAACCTTCACAGGTCAACAAACAATTCAATATGCAATAAATATAATACAAATAATAAGTAAACACATTATAGCAGTGAAAAAATAAAGCAATCAATAAACCTTCACAGGTCAACAAACAATTCAATATGCAATAAATATAATACAAATAATAAGTAAACACATTATAGCAGTGAAAAAATAAAGCAATCAATAAACCTTCACAGGTCAACAAACAATTCAATATGCAATAAATATAATACAAATAATAAGTAAACACATTATAGCAGTGAAAAAATAAAGCAATCAATAAACCTTCACAGGTCAACAAACAATTCAATATGCAATAAATATAATACAAATAATAAGTAAACACATTATAGCAGTGAAAAAATAAAGCAATCAATAAACCTTCACAGGTCAACAAACAATTCAGTATGCAATAAATATAATACAAATAATAAGTAAACACATTATAGCAGTGAAAAAATAAAGCAATCAATAAACCTTCACAGGTCAACAAACAATTCAATATGCAATAAATATAATACAAATAATAAGTAAACACATTATAGCAGTGAAAAAATAAAGCAATCAATAAACCTTCACAGGTCAACAAACAATTCAATATGCAATAAATATAATACAAATAATAAGTAAACACATTATAGCAGTGAAAAAATAAAGCAATCAATAAACCTTCACAGGTCAACAAACAATTCAATATGCAATAAATATAATACAAATAATAAGTAAAAAATTCAAGCAATGAGATAACAATATGATGATAAATTAGTCTAAGTAACAGTCCTTAGGCAATGAAAACGCGATAAAAGGAAATGAAATTATTTTAAGTAAACACATATGTTAAATTAAGTCCAAATTATTATAGGAAGGAAAGATTATTATGTGTATTGAAGGTATAGGTACAACTCAAAGACCTTATATACTTTAGTATATAAGGTCTTTGTATACAACTATTTAAAGTGGGTACCTACCATTCTATTGAATTAATGAAAAAAAATATTGATTTGATAACCAGATAGGTAAAATTATTGATATTTAAAACGAAATCATGTTTTTCAAATCATTTTTTTCTCAAAAATTTCCCAGTGAGTTTGCGTCACATTTGTCACGAATTTTATTCAGATTCGTGACAAATTGTTGGTGTATTCAGAAATTCAATATCCGTATTTTTGTGGTGTCAGATGAGGAAATAATTGTATTTTTATTATTTTTGACTAGTAAAATTAAAATGAAACATATTGTGAAAAACTATATGTTGATATATTCAAATATCGAGTATCCAAGTTTTGCAGTGTTACATTTATTATTACTTTTTTTCAAGATTTGTTACACGGTTAACATACAATATACATAAACAATCATAACAAATCAACCATGCACAAAAAATCCCACAAGGCACAGCCTGTCTGTGGGTATACCAATTAAAATATAAACAAAATTATTACACTAGATAAAAATATGAAAAGAAAAAAAAGATATTCAACAAAATAGAAGACATAAGTAAACAAATATAAAGAAAACAAATTATAGATATAAAACATACACATAGATCAATAGGTAGGTATTAAACAGCAGATCGACAGCGGTCCTACCAAATATCATTCCACAATACTTGATGGAATTCTATTATAAGATACTACTCTGAAGATGCTCGTCTAGAGTGAAACTAGTTAGTTTATTAAATCAAGTGGAAGAAAATTATATAAATCAGTATTTTTATTGACAAACATTTTTTTTAACATCTCCATAGAGACGAAGTTGGGATATTGTAGAAGAACCAGGAACTCGAGGCACCTACAGGGCTTACGACCTGTCTGACCCAACTTCATCTCTATTGAGATGTTAAAAAAATGTTTTTCAGTAAAAATATCATTTGACTCCCGAAAGGGAAAAAATCCAATGTTTGCGTATATGCAATTAAAAAAATATTCGATATGAATCAGTATTTTATTTTAATATATAGTTTTATTTATTTATTTTTCACACCTTTATCACAAAGACTATTATGAAGATTACTGCTGCCCAACTAGGTAACCCTGTTCTAGGGCTAGCAGTTTACAAGTTTACCAAGCCAAATATTTGACATTTTGGTTATACATACATAGTTACATAGAGCGGACACCAGACATCACAACACAGTAAATTACAATATTACGTAGTTACCAATATCTTAAACACAAAAGTATAAACTGATACAGTAAATTTTGATATGTTATTATTCTAATATTATTTCTACCATAATATGTACACCAGTTAATGATTTATTTCAAAATTATATTACTAATTTTTATTTGTCATTGTATTTTCATCCCAATGTGCTCCCTTTTTCAGCACAAACGTACATATTTTTTTATTTATCTATATGTAAGTAGTGTGGGAAAAAATTAAAGTATCATATTTAAAATTGGCAATGTTGTGTATTGTTTTTTTTTTTACAAAAAAACAGTGTAGTATTTTACTATTATAACTGATTTTATTCATAAACTGATCACTCTATACTTACGGACTAGTCATAAAATTATATGTAGGTATATATAAAAAAAAAATGTTCCCGATGTGTGATGTCAGAGTATATAAAAAAAAAACTCTTAATGACACCATCGAGCGCCATCTTTTATTGAGCCCTGTACTCGTAAATGTCCACATGTTCCCCACGCGTTGCTTGTCATACTTTTGGAAATATCATAAATCTGTCGAGAAGTCTTCTTAATTAATGTTACGTCCATACTTACTTATTCACCCTCCACCCTCAACATCTCTGCATCTTATCAGCTTTAAGCTTTAAATTTTATATGGTTCAATAATAATTAACGATTTTTATTGTGTGTATATAGCTAACCTATACCTGTAACCTCGAGAAGCTTGTCGTAATGGATATCATGGATCAAACTGGAACATCCAGAGGTCCCTCGTCGACCCGATGGTTTTACCTTATTTATAAGTCAGGTACAGATTTGCCTTATATTTAAATTGCATTTAATAAACATAGATAAAATATATGGATGTACACATATTGAATACAAAACATGGAAGAAAAAACAAATTATGTATATACTCAGTTAACATAAATACCTTATAAACTAAAAAAAAATAATAAATAATTATGTGAAGCGAGAAAAATGAGAAAAAATAATCTGCGTACTTGTACAAAGAAGAAAATTAAATAAAACTACTTTAAGGCGCCATATGAAGCTAATAACCTCAACTTCAAATCAAATCCCTCAATTAACCTTTCTTGAAACATTTCTCTAGTGATTATTTGTCATACAAATTTAAAATTCAGCCCAAATTCTCATAAAACAAATATCCTTTTTTACTGATTTTTTTTAAAATTACTCCATAACTATGTGTCGTAGAGAAATAAATATTTTATATGCTTAAAGAGTGCATAAATTCAAAGTTATTGACCGATAATGTTTTTTCATTTCAACTAAGGTTTATTCTTAAAATGCAAAAAATCAATAAATTTGGGGTTTCCGATAATTTAAATCACGTATAAACCTTTTTTAACGCACGCCATAGTTACGCTTACTAACGCATAACTTCATATTACATTGGGCGGTTTTATTGTATCATGTTTTCAGTCACTAAATTTAGCGTTATCTATCCTCTTAAATACAAAATAGCTGATTCATAATGACATGAAAATATTGGCAATGATTGGAAATATTATAAGTAATTCAATTCTGTAGGGTTTTATATTTTACTTTATTATTGACGGATGTTATACACCAAAAAGAAATGAATATAATTTTGTAACTATTGCGTTGTTTGCATAACCTTTTATAATTCTTAAAAGTATGCCTAGTTTGCAATGTGTCTAATAAGTTGTAAAATATATTTTTTTCCTATCGCCCTAGTATATATAGTATATCTCAGTTTCAAAAGCAGATAATGGTATCATAATTGAATTCGGCTATCTCTCGTACAGAAGCTCTCTAAAACACTCAATCAATTAATGAAAAGCTTTTAAACTTGATTAAACATAAAACACTGACTGAACGGATTCAGTTGTAAATCAACTCATCGATTTCACCGTGCGTCATTTATTTATAGCTATCATTCACATAATATTGAAAAAAAAAATCCAAAATAATATTTACAGAATTAGATACTCATACCTCAATTAAATACATGTCGATATTTTATTTTATTATTAGCAGGTACCATTTCAAATAATTTAACAAGTTGCCACATTCTGGAGACACGATATTAATCGTCTCACAGATCCAGACTTAAAACACAATTTAAAACTGTGTATCCACCGGAAATCGATCCCGGGGCCTTTGGATGAGCAGTCAGATACCTAACTAACTTATATGTAGATGTTAGGACCACATAATATATGTCTTTTATGAAAACATTAATAACTAGAACATAAATTGTACTTAAAACATACCTACCTAATAATGAATGAGCATTTAAAAATAAAATTCTTTATTCATTACGAACGAGTTTCGAATTCATATATTATGTAAATCTAATATTTTTAAAATTGCATATACGTATTAAACAGGCGCTTTTTCTCTGTTTACACATTTTGGTTTTTCTTCATTGCTTTTGCTTATATTTTTTTATTACCTCGAATTATTCTAATGATTGATGTTTTTTTTATCTTAATAATCTAACTTGCTCTCTTAACTGAATTGATTCCATACAAGATTTTCCTTATTAAAGAAATGATTATTAAAGATATTATTAAAATATGATCCAAATTTTAAGATTCATAGAAAAGTTTTTTTTTCAAAATAATTTTCATTGATTTCATGAAACGAAGATGCAAATTTTCAAGTTAAATTTTCAAATGCTTACAACGCATAAACGTAAAATAGGGAGGGAGAGGGAATAGACGAATAGGAATAACCTCGAATAATTTTCAAGTATATGTAATTATAATCTCTTTATAAGTTTTTTGTACCTACTTCACCATATACGGATAAAGTTTTAGATAACTATCTATAATATTACGCATGATTTCAAACATTTTCAGTTGTATCTATGGTTACTTTTTTTAATAATGAATATGTTTTTGTAACAAGTACATATACATCCTCATACATTCCCTAAACTAAGCAGTAATCCTTGTGCTATAGGTGAACGAAATCGGTCGTGGCAGGATTCGAACTCGCGACCACTGGATTACTAACCCAGCGTGATAAACGCTCTGCCACCACCCATTAATATTCAAATTCGTTTCATCCGTCGGTTTCAGTTTATTGCCCGTACCCAGTAGCGGGCCTGTGTCTGCAATATGGCGTCACACCGTCGGTACTCTTCCCGTCCAGAGACGCTCTGAAAGATAACCAGACTTATGTAGGTAGGTATGTACCTATGTATGCCGTGTTTTTTTTTATTGGGGAATGTTTTTTGAGATCTGGTAGGAAAGCGGACATGGTACATTCACTAGATACCTTCCTTGGAGCCAGGTACATCCTGTATTAAGATAATTCAAGATGCTTCAATTATCCACATCTACACTACACTTCTTAACTTCACTTGTTTCGTCTAGTTCACTGTATACTTACTCGTCTCCGATGAATGCAAACACAACAGAACGTTTGGTCCAATAGATATGTCAAGCGTTGTCATAACTTGCGGTCGCAGAAAACGTATGTACCTACTTTCCTACAAGAGTCTTCAGAAGGCCAAATAGTTCTTTTCCACAGAACCCTCAAATGATACGTATTTGAAAACATTTTATTTTCAAGCTACAGAGTTTTTTTTTTAAATTTTAATTTGTTAAATAAATAAATTACTAGTTGAGAATTACGTCAAATCAGTTTAAATAAAACGCTTTTTGATTTTTTATTGTAAATACCAAAAAACTTATTGTATTGTATATATTTTATTTAGATGTAAAAAAAATACAATTCTTACATCTAGTATAAACAAAAAATAAATAAAAAAAAAACAAATCAACATCGGATGACTAAATGAACACCAAAAAAAGACATGTACCCATCAATAACAATAAAACACAAAATAAAAACAAAAGGAAAACACACTACCACAATAGAAGACATCAAACAACATGAAAAAAAAACAATAATATAATAATATAGCATCAAAACAGATATTATAGAATCTTAAGGCATATCAACTAGATTTTCATTTAAATCGAAGGATATTAGTGCATATCTATCGACTGAGTTTTTCACTTTTTTATCAGTATTTTTGTTCGAATATTTTTATATTGCATATGCGCAAACATTGGATTTTTTCCCTGTCGGGAGTCAAATATTTTTTAACAGTTTTTTATTTATCTCAATAGAGACGAAGTTGGAATATTTACTGTAGGAGAACCGGGAAATCAAGGCACCTACAGGGCTTACGACCTGTCATCGGCGGCTAGTTTACGTGATCACTTTAGAAAGTGAAAGTGATCACGTAAACCAGCCGATGACAGGTCGTAAGCCCTGTAGGTGCCTTGATTTCCCGGTTCTCCTACAGTAAATATTCCAAATTCGTCTCTATTGAGATAATTAAAAATCTGTTAAAAAAAAACGTATTTATGTTATTAAATTATTTCACATTTTTTCACTAGTAAAATATTGTATGTTACAGATTTTGTGATATGCAACATTTTTTTTGTGTTTCATACATTATAAGGTAATAATGATAATTTATTTATTTCTACTTAATTGTTGGGAAGTACCATGTTTTGAGTTCCTCCAATTAATGTTGGTCTATCTAACTAGGAATGATTCATGTTTTAAGACAATTTAATCACAAATTTAGTCACAAGCAACATACATGAAATATTGTAAAAAGAAATGAAAAAGAAGTGTACTTATACTAAAAAAAATGAAAAATATAGTTACCAAACTAAAAAGCAATCTATCAAAAAAATATGTGTACTTCATACACAACACGAGCCTTAATTGGTCGGTGTTGATTAATAATCTAGTGGACTCCAGCTCAGATTTCGTTCACCTGCATAGTATTTTGCTTACTTTAGGAATGTATGAGGATGTTTATGTTCTTGTTTCAAGGACCATAAAACAACAACATAAAATACTCAATAACTAAGTATACGCAACTGTGATAATAATGTTTATATTTTTATTAGTGATCAAAAGGGGCACGTACTAAGTTATTATGTAGTTGTTATAATGACGTCACACAGTTGCTTCTTGAAAAATACGATGAGATATTGTAAATAAAGAAAATCGAAATTATTTTCGACTGAACGTACATTTGATGAAAATTGGATTAATAATTATTTATTATGATAAAACAATGAAATGATAGAACAATAGTTTGATGAAAACTTATTATCGATGAATGCAGATAAAACGTATATTGTCCCATTCTCTATATATTGTAATGATTATCCGAGTGACATTAGTGTACTAATTCACGCTCGTGATGCTGCCTGTTGCCTGGGTTCTTGTAGTGATAGCTGTTTTAAGCTCAAGATTGCTAACAATGTCAAATGTCTAGGAATAATAATAGATAAAAATCTTAAATGGATAGAGCACATAGAGATAGTGGTAAAGAGGATAAGAAAATTAACATACATATTTTTTGAAACCAGAAATTATATGTCATTAAAGCATTTATATTCTGTGTATTATGGTCTTGTACAGTCCTTGTTAAAGTATTCTGTCACAAGTTGGGGAGCAGCCTATGATACCAGCCTGGGGTGTGTGGATGTTGCGCAGAAGTTGGTTATTAAAATAATTCTCGGAAAACGCAGAGACTATCCCTCTGAACAAATTATTCATAGATTTCAAAGTTTTAAAATTCAAAAATATTTTCAAAAAATTTGCTATTTTACAAGGTATTGTAATTTATATTAATTGTAAATGAATTTTTGCTTATTTATTGTGAACATACATGTTGTATAAATAAATAAAATGAAAAAAATATATAAATAAATAAAAATATACTATCACACATTCATATTGGTAAAAATAGAAGCAAACGTATTTTTTAAAATCGAGTGGAATCAATCAATTTATAATGCGGCGATAACTTACGTCCAACTTTGTGTATATTTGTGGACTTGTATCGCGCTATTCACATATCATATGTCCGTGGATGTAAGTAATGTGACCACAGAGATTATATGGAGTAATTAGTCATATAATAAAACGCGAATTATTTGTCGCAGTCTAGTGAATGTGACCGGTTTTTAGACGAGATTCATAATACTATATTTGATCGGTTCAATTCCGGATGCATCGAATGACTTTGTTACTAATGTCTATATATATAAAAATGAATGTTGGTATATTTGTATGTTTATATGTATATATGTATGAACTCCTATACCAGCCGGCCGATTGCAATCAAATTTTGGGTATTTGTTAAGCGTACATCGGAGAAGGATATTACATTGTGATTTATTTATTCAATATCTAACATTTTTTTTAAAATGATCTATTTGGTATTGCAATGAAACTTTGGGGATTTGCTCAGTGCACACACGAGAAGGTTTTAGAATATATGTATGATATCTTACACAAGAATTTACGAATAATAATTCAGGTATATGCAATTAAACTTAAGAGATTTGTTCAGCGCGAAAAAGAAAAGGATTTCGAAGTTAATTATATTCATTGTTTCGACGGTTACCTTGTGGTATTCCATAATTCAATTTTATTATAATATTAAATTGCTATAACCACTTGAATTGAGTTTAACGCGACTAGTTTCGGGAGAAACTGAACTCCCATCAACAGGCGAACTACAACTGTCGATTAATTCGCCTGTCGATGGGACTTCAGTTTCTCCCGAAACTAGTCGTGTTAAACTCAATTCAAGTGGTTATAGCAATTTAATATTATAATAAAATTAATTAATTAATTTATTTGTTTGATATCTCAAACAAGACTATTTAAATCTATTTAAACTTAAGAGATTTGTTCAGCTCAAAACAGAAAAAGGATTTTGAAGTTAAGTTTATTTATTTGACATTTCACACAAGAATTAACGAAAAATGATCTACATGGAATTCATTCAACGATTCGGTAATAATAATAAGCACTTTGCACCAGGTCCAAGTGACAAATTTACAGGAAAAATGGCAATAACATGGCGTTAGATATATTTTTAAATGAATTCCTTCCCTGCCGGGAATCGAACCCAGGATGTCGACACAGAAGCCAAACGGCTTACCACTATACCTCGGAGGTCAAAATTTTGTACGTTTTATGAAATAAAAAAATCGTTTTTTTATGAATGAATTATTAGAGTATAATATCTCCGATGTTGCAAGGTTACCAAATGTTTCAAAACTGCAACAAAAAATAAATTTTATCATCGTTACCTTCCACGGTTCACATAATAATATTATGATTTATATATTTTTTTACTGTTTATCCTACCCTACCATGGCAACATTCGTTTGTGAACAACTGAACATGTGTTGGACACATTACGATATCCATTTACAAAACATATTTTATCATCTGAAATCGGTACACATTATTAACATAGGTTTTGTAATATAATTTGATATTCGTTCATTCATACCATCTTGGCACATCCCACTATTTTGGTGGATATGCTTTACCTTTCAAAAGGAAACACGACACATTCGTGTATCTCCACACACTCGTCTCTTTTCACCCAAAAAGGAGCTACATTTAGAACTGGTGGTGAGCCTCATTGCTAAACTTTAATTTGTATGTAGTATTTTCTGCTAAAATTATTTTCACATAGTTTTTGTAATATAATTTGATATTCATTGATTCACAGCCTCACGGCATATACCACGATGTTGGGTAATCAGCGACAGGTGTGCGGGTGTGAATTACACATAAGTATCAATCTCGTCTCACCTTAAAAGGCAACATTCAGAATTACACAAGTTTATGTTATAGTGGTAAAATTCAACGAGATTTATAATAATAATAAAAACTTGCACTTTGCTCAAGTGGCGAGTTAATAGACACATAAGTATCAATTTCTTCCAATAGTGTCAGTAACAATAGTTAAATATGTAATTAATTGTCCACGAATTAAAATCTTTAAAAATACTTTCGTAAAAAAAGTGGGACTGTATCGAATTAACTTTTAAGATTTCACGTTGCTCGGGTTGGTCGGAAGGGATTGCCTTATGGCAATAAACATTTGCTGTGGGCACATAAAGTATATAAATAAAAAAAACTCATTATATTTATATTCGAATGTAACTACATCAATAAAATCAGATAGGTAGGTAGTTAAAATATTTACAAATGTTACGACGGTCTTTACATTATTGTGTGTATGTATGGGAATCATCAAGGTGCTTTGTAAAGAGTTGAAAAGATCAAAATAAAATTCAACAAAGATTTATTGCGTTCTTTAATTATATCGCTTTATACACATCATTGACTTTAACGGTTTAGCGTGCCATTCTGTATGTTTTGGCAAAAGTTTCTTCACATTTTTTACTATTCTTATCTGTCAAACATTTGGCCGAGTTGCCCGAATCGATTAACATATTGGCATTTTCATTTTTCTCTACTTTTTTAAATATTATTTTTTTATACACAAAGAAAAAAGAACATTTCAAAATAGATAAAAATACAAAAGGAAATATTTCAATATTTTTGATTTATTTTATTTTTAACATTCAAAATGGGCTTTTACATATGTAGTGATAAAACTAATACATAAATTTATGAACCACGAAGTAAAAAAATACATAAGTACAATAAAAATTGATGCAAAAAATAAAAAATAAATAAAAAAAATTATAGGATAATAAATGAAGAAAAAAAAGAAGAACCCAGGGGGCAAGTCCCGTCAAACGGTGGGATCAAGACCCTCATGATTACATGTCACGCTTGTCATGGATATAATTATCTTATGGAGTTCTATAATATCTTAAGATATAGTAGAACTCCATAAGATAATTATATTTGTGATATGGGTTATCATGGGGGCAAGTCTGGTCCAATCGGCGAATTCAAAACCCTCACGATTACACGTATCATGGATATAATTATTATATTAGTTATATCCATTTTTCTTATTATTTTTCTCAAACTGAAAGCGCCCTTGAGGTGACCACGGTTGTCACTAAACGGTGCTTTATAAATTGTCCTGATTATTATTATAATTATTATCGCCATCGACAGTTGGATCTCATGTGTTATAACTGTGCACAGTTATATATATTTGCTGAAACAATCCGCTTGATTGGAAGAGAGGTAGGTACTGAGGGAGGAGGTGTCGATTTGCACATCTGTTAGGGCCACGTGTCCTATAGTATGTATATAAGGTACATATTATGTAGGTACATAGTTCTACCTATAATTTGCGGTGCCAAATGATGAGGTTTACGCTTCATGCTACCTAAGTATTTGATATTATATCCTGTAAGACACACATGTTGATCTCCTTTCCATAATCCCATATCCAGAGGTCATCAACCTTCAAATTCAAATTGAAATTCAAATACTATTGACAAACTTTATAACTCAATAGAGAAATCAGTTATTTGTAGGGCTTATGATCTGTTATCGGATGGTTTACGTGATCACTTTTAGCACTTGAGAAACTCTCAATTATTATGCCTTTGATTGACTTTAGGTGAAACGTGCCGTTGGAGTATTCGCTGAAAAAATAATTATAAGTTATAACAACAAATTAAGTGTTTTATTGGTATTATTGCGAAAGTTGACATTCAATAGTTTCAATATTATGATTTGCAACTTACGAATAAAATTCTTATGCCGAATAGTTTGTCATCTTATGCCGTTTTGGTTATAAAACACTTTTTATTATTGCTACAATACGATTGGGTAAGTCATGACATGCATAGATATAAATAAGGCGAGGAATCTTTGTCTAGATAGAAAAATAAGGCTTTCTGTTTTTTCTGCCCATCCCGCGGACGACATGATATGGCAAGCCTTTATCTAAGGGAATAAGATGTACTTATTGTTTTTATTTTAAATATCAAATTGGTTTAATGGAAGTTATCGAAAAAATATTTTTTACCCCTGCTTTTCATTTTTTTCGCATGCGATATGATTACGCGTCGTAAGGTACTTTATATTTGCTCTGCTTCTAAAATACTGAAATTTATTTTTTACACGCTCTTTGTTAGTCATTGTTATAACTAATTTGAGTCATATGTAAAGACTCACGACAGAATTTATGTTGTGTCTTTTTATTTTTTTTTTGTTTCCTTTTCAAAATTGACAATTTGTAACAAGTCATGTCGGATGATTTCATCCTTTTTATTTAATAATGTCGATCTTCTAACCTCACTCGATTTAATTGGCTTCAAAAACACAAAAAGGATACTCGAAATGATCATACAAAACTATATTTGTAGTTTTTCTTGTGTATTTTTAAAATTATTATTTACAACTTTAATGTACAAATTATTTAAAGAATCAATAAGAATTAATAATTAAATTTATATTAAAAAAGAACTAACATCCAAATGTTCTATGAAAGGTTCATCCTATAAATCCATCCAAATTTCAATTCCTCCCAAACCGTGTTTCCACGACAAGGGCATGGCCAAACGAGACGTCTCAAATATATCTCGCATCAGACTGGGACATTGCGCTATTAGCAGTCACTTCTTCAAGATACATGTAAGGGATAGCCCTTCGTGTGCTTGTGAAGAGGAAGTCGAGACCCTGGACCATAATTTTTTGATTATCCAATCCACACCAAACATGATTTGTAGTATACACTTAATACTCCACTTCCAATCAATATGTCAATAAGACCGCCATATTATGTAAAAAATATTTTTGCATAATAAACGAATATTATGTCATTAAACTCCCTGCATATTTATATCTACATTAGCAAACAATCTTCGCCTTAATGAATTCTATCTATACTTAAATGCAATAACCTCAACTGTCAAAATAATTTAATAATATTTTTATACTGGCAGAAATTATCCTGTTGATTGGGTGGAATGCCACATGAGCTAAAAAGAAGAAGAAGAAGAGTAATCTAAATTGCAAAAGTAGACTACGAGAATATTAACAATATGAATGGACAAGATTCGAGCCCGCATTCTCTGGATTACATATTATTTGCAAAGAAATATGTTGAATCGCGAACAATGTTTGTGTTTTTAAGAAAATTCAAAAGCGAATAATCTTTGCTATCGCGATTTTTTAAACTGAAAACGGCGAAGTTCTAATTAATTTCTTAGTTTTTGGTAAAGTTTTAATGAATCATAATGATTTCAATGATCTGTAATATACACAAGAAACAGACAGATAAGGAGCAGATGCAGACCACAAAATCAACGTCAGATTACAGAGGAGTAATGACCCGAAGATATCCCTGAACACCGGTGCAAAACTGAAGAAAAAAACGTGGGGCAACCCTCTCTAGACAGCTTCGGAGATCAGAGCGAACGCAAATGTCAGGAAGAAGATGTGTTAGGTATAAAGACATGAGAAAAAAAATTGTCTCCTTGTGATTCGATTTTCCCCCAAGTTGGCAGTTAAGAAACGGAAGTGGGATCCGAGCAATGAGCCGGGAAGAGCATCGAACCCTGGAACAGTGGATCGAAGGAAAGGGGACACGAAAACATATGGTCCCACCTTGGTATACAATAACAAATCACAGACTGTTGTTAACAAACACACTAAATGCTCTTTGAACTACAACTTTGGTAGCGATTATTCAACACACGTTTAACATTGGATAACAGTAAAGATTTAAATCTAATCCCCGAGTTTTTAACAACCAACATTAACAATATAGTAAATTAATAATTTATAAGGTTTGTTTACTATCTGACTCCTAAACCAATGATCCCCATGGAGACACAGTAATTAATAGTATTTTCAGTCTGGATCTTCGAAACGATTAACATAATATTATGAGTGTTTTGTTAAGATTTTCGATCGACAATACTTGTTGGAATTCCATTATCATATATTAAAATAAAATACTACGTTTCTCTACTCTGAAGATGCTCGTCTAGAGCGAAACTAGTTAATTTATTTTATTCATTTATTCATGTAAACATTGATGACATTACAACAATTATTGAATCTGCAATGCCCCACTAGGCAAAAAACCTGTACCGGGGCCAATGCATCTCGAGACAGTGACACTGTATATATTACTTGATGCCAACATCAATCGTATATAAAAATTTATAATATCACAAACATCAATGGAAATAAAAAAAATATATTTACAAAAAAACATAAGTATTATAAAAAATGCACTAATATAATAAGAGCAAAATAAAGTATGGGGTCGAAAGCTATGGGTGAAAAATCTCCTTCGATAGTGTCACCTGATACTAAGAGCTATTCTTTTATTTTAGTTTTAAAAGCATGACTATTTTCCATTTGCTTAATTTTTTTGTCAATTAAATCAAGTGAGAGATTGGTTTAATACCCCCTTAGCGCCAAATTCCAGAAAGGTCGATGCTCTCTAATTGGACGCTAGGAGGCGTATGCATCTCTTAGACAGAGCAGTAGCTAGGCGCTGTGCCACCCATTATCATAAGTCTCCATAAAATGGTTATTGGGTGCATGATATTTGACCCAGTACCTGTTGTGTATACAAAGTAA
This sequence comes from Molanna angustata, assembly GCA_963576475.1. NCBI lineage: Eukaryota > Metazoa > Arthropoda > Insecta > Trichoptera > Molannidae > Molanna > Molanna angustata. Next base: position 42,615,260 of record OY754967.1, read on the forward strand.
TCCTAAAAAATAATAAATGTAATATTTTGGTCAGAAGCTGATTCTGACAATCGGTCACTATTACTGATTTGCTATGGATTCATAATGAATTAAAAATGAAAATTACAACGGGCAAAATAGCGTCTCACAAAGTATAGCAAATGTTGCCTTTTTGGGTGAGACGAGTCTGGCTTGTGGGAGTACACGCATGTGTCGTGCTTTCTTTTTTTAATGAAATTCATATCAGCACACCTGTCACTGGTTACCCCATATTGTGGGATATGCCGTGATGGTACGCATACAATAAAGTTAAAAATATAACATGTAGGTTCGTAAAAATGTAGCGATTTTAGAGAAATCTATTTAGCTCAAACATGAATGTGTTCTGACCAGCAATAAAATTTACACAACAATGTATTATATAGGATCACTGTAACAATTTAGGTTTATGGAGCCGGTTGCTACTTATAAATGGTTTCTTAGTTAAAAAGTTTCATATAGAGATATTGCGAAAAAAGATGATTACAAATTATCCTGATAGTAGATAATATAACTAATCAAAATAATGTAATCGAATGTATAAGTTCCTGAGCTCTATGCCACATATTTGATGCCGCTACCAGGACCATCTCAAGGTACACAACAAACAATTTAATTTGTTGAGAATTATTTAATTTAATTTTTTATTTTATTTTATTTGGGACATTGACAATGGCATACAAGAAAGCATATCTTACAAATTTTATATATTGTCAATATCCTATTAAAGGTGAACACAGGTAAAGGTGGTGTGTATCTGTGTTATTATTAATTTACATTCTATTATATCTAGATGTATAAAAATGTATACAATTTTATTTTACAATAAAACGAGTGGGTTGTGGCCAACGCTAAACTCCTCTCAACCATGTTACCCAACAAAGTATTAAAATTTTGTATGAAAAATTTTCAGTATTTTCATGAAATGAGATCTGTTTAATTATTTTTTATTTAAATATTTTATTATGAACACTTGACAATTCTTCAATACCATTTTATGAAAGTGATGTGATTTTACCAATGTTTAACAATTTGAAAAACAAATCAAATTTCAAGTCTCCTGAAATATTTGACAGTTAAAAAAATAAGAAGCATTGATCAGATAACCTTAGGCCTAAGCAAATATTAGCGAATTTGCAATATTTGAAAATAATCGAATGAATAATGTTTAATCTATAATCGATAAAATAGACAGACCTTCTGAAAATTATAAACTTCAACAAACCAAACCGACGAATAAGGCACCCCTCAGCGTTCTTTTTAAACAAGAAAAACACTAACGTCGCTCAGAATTCGCCATTGTACCGATGCCTTACCACATATTATAATTTGAAAAGGATTAGGTCCGTGGACATATTCTGTATGTCCAGGACCCTTTTCGGGAGACACATTAGACAGGAATAATTCATTGTTTTGTTACCAGCAGTGTGTGCATGTAACATGAAATCAAAGTTGGGCTGATAAAGTTACAATTACTTATGTTGTTATTCTTATTTATTATATTGTTTAAAAAATATTATTGTATGTTGTCCATTTTTTTTAAATAAATAAAAACAATGAAAAGAATCGAATGAGTACTTGTCTATAATCGCTTAAATAAAATAAACACGCCGTATATAGCACATAGTACACAGCACACACACATAGAGATACATTGTGATGAAACTTTCAGAATACAATCTCAGCATGATTCTATGTAGTTGATAATCTGCAATAAAAAAATACCCTTAAAAATTACTATAAACTCCCCGCTATATCCCTCAGATCAGTGAGGAGTAAAAATGTATTAGTTTGTTAAACTGATGAAGTTATCGAAAAAAAGCATTCAGTCAACGTAAGCTTTCGCATAGAAATGGCACCGTAGATTTTTTCTTCTTGTTGATCTTGTATTTAGCTCAAGGCTGAAAAAATATCTTTCAATGCGCTTGTATTGTCTTGTGTTGAGCATAAATGAATGTTGTGATACGTATGTTAACTACTGGCTCTTGTACTCCGAAAGTCTTGTTGGCACTTTACCAAGTTTTCTTGTCTAACAACACAGTTGCTGCCATACATAATATATGCATCTGCGCCGCGTGTTTCAATATTATAATATAGACGCCTAATTAATTGTACCCTTTCAATGAGCTATCTGCCGCTGTTGTGACTTTTCAAATGTCCGACTTTGATTTGATTCCAAAACTCTAGTTCAATGGTGTGTTAGGAATTTCTCTTTTAAAAGTTCATTTTACGGAAATTCTTAAACAAAATCATTTTATCATTTGGGTGTAGCTTTTAGTTAGGACGCTACTTCTTCATTCATGTTCGTCTGCTATTCAGGCTTCTACCATTTACCTCTTAGGATGTCGCTAAGGTGGTCGTGTTCATGAAGGATGAACGAAGAACGACTGACGAAGAAAATATACGAAGCCGATAGGAAAGAAAAAAGACGTCACAGTCATCCTAGATTTCATATATGGTTGTAGTTTCAACTGTTAATTATGGACACTTTAATATATCGTAGAAAGGGGATAAGCACGCTTTAATATACAACGGTTAAGTAACGGTCTATTTTTTCATGTGGTTATTACAATTTTAAGGTTATAAAAGATTTTTTTACCAAAATTCGTTCAAACATTTGGGTATAGTTTTAATGGTGCCAATTTATTTTATAATGATTATAGTTTTAACTTGTTTTAATTTTGAGTAAATTTGATTTCTCAATAAATACATTTCCATTAAGCTGCGAAATAAATTTGTTTATTTTTCTATTAAGATTAACCTGAATTGTATTTTTTTTGTATTTGGAATACCTACATATATTTTATTTGGTTGTAATTTTAATTCCTCACTCTCCCAAGGGGATTTGGTGGGAAGTTATAATACGTTAATCATGTTGAGATTGTATTCTGAAAGTATCAACACGATGTATCTGTGTGATTAGATTTTGAAGGATATCTGCTCAGGGCTTCTCAATTTTACTAACTGTCAAATATTTCAAAGTGTCCCCAAGCTCAGGAAACCTAAAATTTGATATTTATATTTTTTAATTTGCTAAAAAGACACATCACATATAATGGCATTGTAGAATGATCTAGTTTTAATAATTAAAAATAATTTAACACTCATTTCATGAAAATGCTGAAAATTTTCCATACAAAATTTGAATACTTATTGGAGTGAATTGGTAGTGAAGAGTGTAGCGTTGGCCATAACCCAATAGTTTTATTCTACGTCGATTTTTATAATGAATATGTCTTTTTTGACGAATTTCAATAAATACTAATTTGGAATATTATAGTAGAACAGGGATATCAAGGCACCTAAAAATACCATTAACTCCCAACAGTATATGAATATTCAATCATAAAATATTCTTATATTTTCTTGTTAAAAATTATATAAACATCTTCGTACATTCCCTAAATTAAGCAAAAATGCTTGTGACATAGGTGAGCGAAATCATCATACATATATCCTATAGCTTGACTTGTTTCTATCTTGCACCATCTCATACGCATTATTTATTATTCGCATTCGCAATAAATAAATAAATAAATATTCATTAATTTAAGACATTATTGCTCATTACAACCCTGTCTTGGTCAACTTGGTATCACTAAATTTTCTTTCTGCTTTTGTATGTTTTGTTTGTCTTTCTTCTGTATGATATAACATCTTTTTGTCATATTAAGATTTACAGATGGGTGTCATAGTTCTACAGCATAGAGCTTTTGAAAAGTTCATAAAATAAAATGATTACCTATGTAATATATTATTTAAATAAAATTTAAGTAACTCCTGTCACTCCTGACAACGAGTCAAGAGTATTTGGTACCCACTTAACAAGTTTTTTTTTTATTTTAGTGTGCGGATTTTGAGGTTCAGAAAAATGATTTTTAAGTAAGTAGATATTGATATTGGAGCTGGAAAGTGGCAGCAGAGGACAGGATTGGATGGAGGCGAAAGTTAACGGAGGCCAAGGCTCGATTTGGGCTGTAGCGCCATCGAAGAAGAAGAAGATATTTAATTGTTGTAATTTTTGTAAATCGATTTTTTTGTATATAATTTTTTTATCTATAAATGGTAAGATTTGAAAATAAAGGAAACCGTAAAAATAAAAATTTTCAATTACATTTACACAATAAATAAATTTGAAGTTTTTTCCTTTGATTAAAGATTGTTTTTATATATTTGTTTCTTGGTAATTTGAATTGCCTTCATTGACCCATTTTTATTTCGAGAACGTGAACAAGTAGGTAGGCTGTTTCATAAAAAAAATATTTAAATATGAGCAATAAATAAGCCTCTTTTGATTCTCCCAATTGAGAAACAAAAGAGGCTTACTATTAAAAACAACCCCTTTGACGGACGTTCTTGCGGCGGTTTATTATGTCCCTGAAAAATTTCCCATGCTGGAACATTTTCCTGGAAAATGTCTCGAAGAACTGTCGCTACCGCGCGACCTCCGCCAGCGGCGGTCGCCTTTGCACTGTCGTCCTCTAAACCCTGTCAGGCGTCGAGTTTCCCGCCGCCGCCCCCCGCGCAGGCTTTTCATTCTCCTCCCGCGCCGCCCGCCCGGCCATTTCGGTCTCGCTCGAGCCGGACCGAAACCGTCACGGCGTCTCTCTCTCTCTTCCGCCCCCGCTCTGCCGCCTACGTCACGCCGGCGTATCGACCAATGGCGGCGCGAGAGAAGGTCTGTCTCTCACGTCTTCCCTCTCTCTCTCCCTCACCTCGCCTCGCCCCGCTCCGTAGGCCGCGCGGTAAACAGTAGCGACCGGCCGTTCCGCGAGACAGTATCTCCGCACCAGTGCTGGCGACCAACAAATAACCCGAAAGTCTATCTTTAAAGTGCTGTTGCAGCGTCCGTTACACGCACGTAATAATAACAATCGTTTCGTCTGAAACCGACGAGATTTTAGCACGCCGCATTGTTGACACACACAATATCAATTGCGATTCGAATAATCGAATATCTGCCGTCATTTTCAAGGACATCCTCAGAATCTTAGAATTTTCCGGAAAATCTATTTTATTTTTATTATTTTTTTTTGTTTATTATTTTTGTGTTTTATTGTGTTATAACTGTGCCGACCTTGTGATATAAAACTCGTGGTGTTAATAAGAAGAATCATTTACTCCTTTCTTCCGCCTGTGGTCATCTCATACATCTTTTCCTATCTTCTGTGAACTCGATGCATGTTCTTCACAATATCCCGCCGGCCTATGATGTTAACTGATCTTGGTGAGTTCATTTAATCCTAGTGACTATTCTTACACACACATAGCACGACACACTCGTGTATCCCCACACACCAGTCTCGACAATATTACTATAGATGTACGCAATGACGAATAATATATGACCAATTTGATTGATTCACCCATAAAAAGTTCACGTTTCAACATTTATTGGGTTATCGAAAATTGTACAACGTGGTTAGTTTTATTTCAGAAAAATAAAAATAAGGATTTAAACAAATTTTCTGATATACTGATATACCTTAAAAATAGAAATATTTTATATATTATATACTAGTGCATATATATGCTCAATGTTTGTTTTTAGTCATAAGGCAGTTTTTTCTAACCTATTCCAACAACGTTAAATCACAAGATAACTTACCTTTTCATAATTATAATTACATAGGCTTTTATGCTTTATTTTACATTTTGTTAATGCAAAAATGTTTTTCTTTTTGTTTCTTATATTGATGATTAATTCAATCGATTGAAATTTCTATCGCATGATGTAAAAGCGTAGTGAAAATACATTGAAATTGTCCTTACTTAAAACAGGAATTATTCCTAGTTAGATTGACATACATAGAAGTAAAGTGATGGAATGATGCCAATCAGGGAGCACCCATGGTTTATTATTATTATTATTATTTTTGTGTGTCATGTTTTTTGTTTTGTATATTTTTTGTTTGTTTTTATATAAATACTGAGTGGTCTCTGTGGTGTATTTTTTGTATGTTTTCTTTTCTTATGTTAAATAAATATATTATTATTATTATATCCTTAAGTCCTGATTTTATTTGATTTAGTCAGTACATAATATTACGTCCGAGCAGTGCTTAGCGATAGTGTGATTAAAATAATATTACATATATAATTAAGTAGGTACCTATATTATATGTGCTAATGTGTGTTTGTGTTATAACTTCGATTCTCCATCTGTGCAAATGATTGTGTTATAAGAAATATCGTTATCATAAAGTTTTGTTTTGTTTGCACAATGATATGCCGCAGTACATAATATGGTATAATATATATATATACATGCAAAATGGAAATAAAATTCGCAAAGTTACGCTTCTGCTGCGTAAAAATCATGTTGGCTCATTCCCGCTTTTCTAATATAGTTGTTTTGGCACAACGGTCTACTGTCCACCTAGCTTAGTTTTACAGGACGATTGTTTTGGACCGGCATTTTTACTCCACTAATATATACATGGCGTATCACCACAATGTGGGGCAACCATCGACAGGTGTGCGGGTGTGCGTTACCATATAAAAAAGATTCGCAGCACATCTCATTCAAAAGGCACTCAATTTTGAATGGGTGGGTGGTGAATGATGAGCCTCACTGCCGATCTATGTGAGATGATGATATTTTGCCTCTTCTATTTTCGATTATGTTCTAAGCCGGTAAATTATAGTTCATCTTTATACAACAAACACTATTAAGGTATATATAAACTGGTTATCAAAACAATTTCAGTACTTTTTTCCTTAGAGTGAGGCAGTGAGAGACCATTGTGACTCGCGTGAGCGAGTCGCAGTAAAAATTTCAAGTTGCTTATTAAAAATGTATCTTTTATCAGGTCTCGTTTCACGATTTGCATGTTTGTTAATTTTGTTGTTTTAATTCTTATATATCCACTAATTGTTTTTTTATTATAATTAGACTTTAACATTAATCTTAAATACATGAACTAAAAGTCTGTGGTGGTTAGTTCCATAGCGAAATCTTAACTGTCAAACTAAAAATACTTTTTACTAGACGCGAAACTTGAAAATAACCAACCTTTTACGACGAAAAATAGCCATGATGATAAATATTATACGTTAATTAAAAATAACTTAAACATATTTTTTTCGGCTATATAAAAACATTGTTATATTATATGTGTAGGTTCTATTTATGCATGAGTTTAGTCACAAGGCTCATTGATAACGGCATTTCGCTTATCAAACTTAAGTTTTTTTCAGTAGTCATCCGTTTATTTACCGGCCCGAGTTTTTTTTTAGTGATTCGCCGACCTACAATAAACTTTCTTAAAAGAATTGATTGGTAAATACGTAAAACGTAAATTATTTCTAAAACGCATCAAACACAACGATTTAAGCTTTTGGCAATTCTTCCATCAGATACTTTACAACATTATATCATATCTATCATCCTTGTAGATCCTTGAATATATAAAAGATTCGGCACTGAGGGCTGCCAATATATCTATGGGACCCCCATGTGCAGAATCCTTGCTTATGTTTAGGTATACATTTTGCGAATATTGCCAGTTATTAATATATTAAATTGTAGTATATTTATTTTACAATAAAACCAAACTCCAGGGGTCCCAAAATATCTATTTGAACATTTATGTTTTATAATATTTAGTTAATCAACAAGTATCAATATATCCGCTTTTTGAATTATAATTATTATTTTTTTATAAATATAGTATTTCCAAATTACCGGTATACAATTTACGAATATTGCCAGTTGTTGACATAATTAATTGTAATATATATTTGACAATAAAGCCAAATTCCCGAAGCAGTTTATTTTCTAATTTTTAATAATTGATTTTCACGTATACCGTATTTTTTTTCATTTCAAGTTACGTTGAGTGTTAAAGTATATAATATATTATGTACAATAATTTACCTGTTGATATTTAGTTTATTTAGTAAAATTAAAAAATAATATTATTTCAATTTTGATGTGAAATTTATCAAATTTGTTGATAACCCGACAACGCTCTTATCAATGGTAGGTAAAAACATAAATATATGACTGATATGATAATGTACTTATTGTGTTTGTCAATAGTCAAAATATTACATCAATTTTTTACAATATTTTTATACATATCGACTGTGCCGACCGCCGCGAGACAGTTGGTAAGCTGTTTGGCTTCTGTGCAGTGGTCTTGGGTTCGAAATCCCAGCAGATGAGAAATTAATTCAAATTCATGTCTCACGCAAATATTGCTTCTCTGGGCTGGAAACACTGTCAAATTTTTACCAAATTTCCATATGGTAATAAACTCGTTAAATTCAAATCTCAGTGCGTTTGGGTTATTTAGGACAGCTGTCTCCTATCTTTCCTAGTGATTTATGCAGTTGTCTTATTTTAGTGTTTTTTACGTAGGTACAAGTAAATTAATTATGTATTTTTTTGTAAATTTTTGTAATTATTAATTATCCTATTGAAAAAGGCATGGAGTTTTCACTGGTCCACTATAATTTTGTAGACTGTGTAACTCTCTATCAACCAATAAAATAAGAATTACAGTCGAAATTATAAATTATCTTCAGAATAATTTATTGTGTTTGGTTGTTATTAATATGGATAGTTATTTTGTTACTGTTTTTCTATATATATTTTATTATACACACTTGCCACAGTTGTATTTATTTGTGTGGTTGACTAACAGAAATTGCCTACGGGCAATAAGTCCGCCACATTATGTGAAGAATGTGTTTTTATTATAAATTACCCTGTATCAATACCCTGTTAACTTATATTATTTTTAAAACGATACACTATCATTAAGTTTAATGTTGTTTCGTTCATAGGGTGGAAGTTCATGATGAAAAATTATTAAAAATTAACAAATTTACACTGTTATAATCCACGAATTGAGTTTATAATAAGTGCCTGAGCGATTTCAATGGTTTAAGCATCATCATCGAAGGCGATACTTAAACTTAATACAAAATATTTAAATTGCCAGCACATAGTAAGTTGTTGAGGGTGGGGAGGGACTATACACTTTTATTTTCCTCTCAATACTTCACATAACCGGTCTGGTTTGCGTTTAGCAATAAAAAATAATAATGCAGTTTTAAGTTTTTTAGGCATTATGATACATAAGTTTTTAAAGAAAACTACGCAATTATGATTAATTTTATTGGTATTTGAGTAAAATCGTAGTTGCATTCCAATATTTTGCGATTAAATTAGATACAAATGAAAATTTACCTGGTTTAGCTTATACGGAATCAACACGTAGGTACTATGACAGTCATTATCTATTTACTATTAAAATTCATTGTAAAAATGCCTTATCACATCATGTTGTCATTTAACTACTCTTGTAGTTGAGGAATTTAGGTTCAAAATTTGGCGAAAAAAATGTGTAGTTCTGTTTTCGATCGGTTGAAGTTAAAAATTTTCAGCGCACAGGTCCCGAATCGCAGTTTGTTTTTCAGGTTCAAAGAAAATCGTACACATAATAAATAGCATAATAGTTACTTTAAATAAACATATGCCGATCGAAAACAAAACTTCATATTTTTTGCCAATATTTTTACTCCTCACTAACACAAGGTGATATAGTGGGGAGTTATGATTTCGCAATTTTTAAGGGTATTTTTTTTGCAGATTATCAACTAGTATAATGCTGAGATTGTATTCTGAAAGTTTCATCACAATGTATTTGTGTGTGTGTGCTATGTGCTGTGTGCTATGTACGACGTGTTCATTTTACTTTATCGATTATAGACTAAAGTACTCATTCGATTCTATTCAAATTTTGCAAATATGTATATCTAATACTCGATTAGATCCCATTAGATTTTGAACGATATATGAATAGTGCTTCTCAATTTTTTTAACTGTCAAATATTTCAAAGTGACCCCAAGCTCAGGAAACTTAAAATTTGATATTTTTATTTTCAAATAGGTAAAAAGGCACATCACTTTCATAAAATGACATTGAAGAGTTATCAAGTTTTCATAATAAAATATTTAAATAAAAAATAATTTAACTAACTCATTTTCATGAAAATGTTGGAAATTTTCCATACAAAATTACTTAAAGAATACTTTATAGAATGACTTGTTAGTGAGGAGTTTAGCGTTGGCCACAACCCACTCGTTTATAGATACATTGCAATCTAAAATGCATGAATTATTGGTTCTGATACTAAGGCAGGGTTGTTTCAACAAAAGTATCAGTAATAGTATAGTTAAAATACTTTGATTTCATAATATTGTTCCAAAATTACGTCGTTTAACTGCATTACATAGATCTCAATGAATCAACCAAAAGCTTTGAACAATTGTATGAAATCAAAGTATTTTAAGTATGATTTTACTTTAATCTTTGTTCGAGAAACACACCCTTAGATTGTGTTTCTCGAAGAAAAGTATCAGTAATAGTATAGTTAAAATACAATTGATTTCATAAAATTGTTCAATGCTTTTGGAAGTTTCATTGAAATCTAATGCTGTCAAATGACACAATTTTGAACAATTTTATGAAATCAAAGTATTTTAACTATACTATTACTGATATTTTTGTTGAAACAACCCAGCCTTAGGTGGTCTCTTTTTGATACACCCAAACCAACTTAACTTTCTTTTATTTTGTCGGATATATGTTAGACTCCACGTTGTTATGAATAAAATCATTCACGCAATACTTAAGATTGTTATATGGATCAAGAAATTTGCGCACCGCATTTGAAAAGTTGTCGTTGCTAGTGAGCAATGAGTTTCGGCGTGAGTCATAGTCATCTTCGGTAGATCGGTCTCAGCCACTGTTGGGAAGGGTGCCAAATATTGAGAGGATGACGACAAAGCTGGCTCACTTGAGTGGAGTCAAAACTTTGGCCGTTTCTTTGAACTACTGTTGCATGCCACGTTATATGTCATTAGACATTAGTAAGTAGGTACATGAACATCGGGAAGTCTACTTGATACAAATTACAAGCGTTGTAATTCATTTGACTAAACATGCAAATAAATATCTTTTTATGACTTAAGACGGTATATAACCCGAGACATCGCATTTAGGCCTGTATTGAAATAAAATATACTAAACGTTAATAACAGCGGTACTAATAACATTTTCGTTAAAACTCGTTTTAGTCAACTAAACCTCGCACTACGTAAACCACGTATTAGGCACTTGGTTAATAGTAAGATTTTTAGCCGTTAGGTTTTAGTCACTCTATTCCATGGTTCAACCTCGCTACTTTTTCGTTATTAGTACCGCCGTAATTGTATAGAACATTTCTATACTGAATTGTCGTCATAGAATCCCCTCAAAAAATATGAATGTATAATTTTTAATGTAGGTATATACAATATTTTTTAAAATGACATAACTATATGGCGATCGTAGAGAAATATTTTATATGCTTAAAGAGCTAGTCAGGGGGGCAAGACTGGCGATATGGAGTTCTATAATATCTTCAGATGTCATAGAACTCCTTATGATAATTATATCCGTGATATGAGTTATGACGAGGGTTTTGATTTCGCTGGTTGGACCAGACTTTCCCTCCTGGGGGGCATATGTCTGTATTATTTAACAGGTCTGCAATAGATTTACTTCATTTCATTTTTTACTGGTCGGCAATAGATCTACTTCATTTCATTTTTGTACGAGAGTTGATTTTTTTTTCATATTTGTGTAATAATAATTAGGCATTCGGAAAAATTCTTAATGATATCAATCTATTTATCTCAACACACACAAACATTGTTATCAATGTTAATGAGATAAGAAACGTCGACTAAGTAGTTAATTAATGTGTTTTTATTAGTAGGTATCCTACTGTCAACCGCCGTGGCATAGTGGTTTCTGTGCGAGTTTCATGGGTTCGATTCCCAGTGGAGGAGAAATTTATTTTATTATAAAATATTAAGAATTTCTCGCTTGTCTTGTCTGGAAACAATGGTTAGTTGCGTTTAGATAAAAAAGAATTCGCCGCCTGCGCAGGTTTTAATATAGACTAATGAATATTTCCTTTTGAAAAGTACATTATGTTCCGTGCCGGGTTATCGAAATTACAACAGGCAAAATAACATCTCACCTAGTTCAGCAATGAGGTTCAACACCCATTCTGAATGTAGTGCCTTTTTAGTTGAGACAAGACTGATGTGCGTGGAAATACACGCACGTGTCGTTTTATAAGGCAATGCACACCCGCAAACCTCTGTCGCTGGTAACCACACATTGTGGGATACGCCGTGATCGTATTTGAATAAATAAATTAAAGTACTTACATTTTGATAGTGTTGTAAATAGCATTTGATAAATCTGTCTATATGATGTTCTTCCAACGCCAAAGCGATGTGACAGTTGATTTCGTATGTTAACGATATCGTCATCATACGCACCGGAAGTCATAGTCGTGATCCCTGCCGTACGTGGCTTCCGGTTGCAAGAAGGCATCAATAATGGCGCCAAAATATACCAATGATTTAAATGTTGTTATTTGGCATTATTGCTATTTTTTAAAGCAAATAATATATATTCCTTAGTTCACTGACTTGTAATGGTTATATTATTTCCATACGAAACTAGTGGGTTGTGGTCAACTTTCTATTCCATAAGTTGTATGTGAATGGATTTGTTTATCGATAAAAAAGTAATTAGGACAAATCAACAATTTATTTATTTGTTTATTTATTTATTAATTTATCTATTTATTCAATTTACATATAAAACGAGTGGGGTTATAGCAACACTAAACTTTCCACATTATGTTAGTGTACGACCTCTCTCCTCCTGAAAGGTTGACAAACTCTAAATGTACACACTTATTATTTAATACATTTTATATATTTATTTTTTTGAGTTAAATTTGGACAAACAACAGCGTTAATACAGTAATGACATCGGGTATTAAGGCCTATTACATTTTGTCGTTGTGATTTAGGAAAAAAATAGTACAAGTTTATAAACAATCTAAAACATAAAACCATGTATACAAAACTACGTTAATAATCCAAAACATAACCAAACTAGGTAAAGCCTGTGTCATGATGCATTCAAATCATTAATTTAATATTAACCTCATGTATACAAAAATACGATATAAATATAGTATTTATACACGATTAAAAAAAATCTACCTTAATCCCATTTTTTCAGTAGGTAATTTAAATCTAAGTAACAATATCTCAACAGAGACGAAACGAAGACATATATTTATAGGAAAACTGGGATGATTTAAAGCCTTATTTCTTATATATATATTTTTTTCATAAGGTTGACAATGTATTGGTACCTACATTAATTAAAGCCTATTTTCTATCAACATATTACCCCCTATTCAGTAATTATTGTAACTAAAATAAGAACGTTCTAAAATTGTAGATTTTAGATTTACGGTCTTATTTCAGCGTTATAAAATATCGACTTGGACTTAATGGAATAGGAACGTACCTATATTGGCCGGAACGTTCTTAAAAAATATTGAATTAGACGTAATTTGAATAATCATGATGATTATGAAAATTTCATCATTTTCATAATTATTCAAAATACGTCTAATTCAGTAACTTTTTAAGAACGTTCCGGCCAATATAGGTACGTTCCTATTCCATTTAGTCCAAGTTGATATTTTATAAAGCTGAAAGAAGACTAGGTACAATTTTAGAACGTTCCTATTTTAGTTACAATAGTTACTGAATAGGGGGTATTATTATACATGCGCACTTGAGGTGAGTTTATCACAAAAACGGCGCTATAAAAATCCTCTCAATTTATTATTTTTATTTAGATAAGTTATTTATTATACTCGGAGCTGCTAGGTACCTAAATGTGAAACAATTGGTTAGCTCATTAAGAAATTATACTTTTTTTGTAATTTTTGTACTGTTTATTTGTTTTGATAAACTATCTCAATAAAACTAGAACACGTATTGAAAAACAATAACATGATGTATGCTCTGTGCCTGTTTGTATTTCTTTCAAAAAAACACGTTCTTCCGCTTTGTTTCTATTGATCAATAATACAATCGAGAAAAATGTAAAATTAATTTTTTTTTTATTTAGAATTTTATGCGGCGAATTATTTGATTGTTATATTCGCATGGCCTTTACGTCACATTTGTTTCAACTTCAAGGTCAACAATATTCAAATTAGTATACACAGATGTATTAAGAATTTATTATATTTTAAATAAATTCCTCGATTGATGCAACGTGCCTAATAAATAATTTATATTTTAACTTACCTAATTCATATTTATTGTATCATGACGTGAAAATATTTCAGGTCTTCAATAGTCCAAATGCTGGTTGTACATTATTTGTGCATATACTTATAAATTTGACAAATATTATGAAAATGGCGCTACATAATCACAATATAAATATTTACGGACATGCGACTTGTTGATAAATACCTACTAATACTTTTTTTTATTATTTTTGTTATTATTTTAATAATATATTATACCTAAGTAACCCTAAACCAACAAATCGTTAATTTCAGATTAAATAATAACCGTCTTAATTATAAACGTTAACTATCTATAGTACCTAGTAATAGAGCGGGATTAACGAATAAGTTTACTTATAAACCGTGACTTTATTGCACCTTAATTTCATATACGTCAAGTTAGGACAGGCCGAGAGGTTGTTTAACGCTTGACTAACGCGTCATTATACCAAATATTTCAAAATGGCGGATCTTTCACATAATACTCGTATGTTCAGACACAACAGAAAAATTTAATGCTTATAACGATTTTCTTGTTATTCTTTATCGCAATCGTGTTTAATTTGACTCAACTCGGCACAACGCGGTGTTTGTTTTCATTTTTCGATGTCAGTTATCAAAAAATTACGTGCATTTTTCTATTTTTTGACATCTGTGAAGCCAATGCGGCCATATGAAAAAACGAGTGGGTTGTGGCCAATGCTAAACTCCTCACTAACAAGTCATTCTATAAAGTATTCAAATTTTGTATAGAAAATTTTCAGCATTTTCATGAAATGAGTTTGTTAAATTATTTTTTATTTAAATATTTTATTATGAATACTTGATAACTCTTCAATGCCATTTTATGAAACTGATGTGCCTTTTTACGAATTTGAAAATAAAAATTTCAAATTTTAATTTTCCTGAGCTTGGGGTCACTTTGAAATATTTGAGAGTTAAAAAAATTAAGATATTACACTATTCATATATCGTTTAAAATCTAATGGGATCTAATCGAGTATTAGATATACATATTTGCAAAATTTGAATAGAATCGAATGAGTACTTTAGTCTATAATCGATAAAGTAAAATGAACACGCCTTACATAGCACACTGCATACTGCACACAGCACATATCACATAGCACATAGCACACACACACACACAGATACATTGTGATGAAACTTTCAGAATACAATCTCAGCATGATACTAGTTGATAATCTGCAAAAAAAAATAGTCTTAAAAATTGCGAAATCATAACTCCCCACTATATCTCATTGGGTTAGTGAGGAGTAAAAATAATGAGGGTGTGAACTAGTTAGTCATATCTTAGTATACGTTTATAAGTAAGATTTTTTAATACCTATCTTAACTATTTTAGTCGTGCTTATCTAGTTGCACGTTTAGTACCTAAGCTATTAGCGAAATCTATTAAGTAAGACCGTAACTGTCTTTTGGCTCTTGGATTCGTGTTTGTTTTTTTCAAAATTTTTTTGCTCCACTACAAATTGAACCTGGCATAGTAACGCAGGTACAAAGTTACGTCAACAGACGATGAATATTAACTATATGAACTAATTTATTTTCTTTACTATAAATAAATTCAAATTAATAGACATATAAATAATATAAATGTTCAGTATGATAGTGATGGGATCATGTTAAAGATCAGCTGTTGGGGGCATGTCCTCCAGCAAAATTCATAGCTGAGCATGGTGCTTTTGAGACTGAAAAATTGTTTTCTTTTTAACCGAATTCCAAAAACGGAGAGGTTATCTATTTAGTCTTTTTGATAACTTTTTACAATGAATCACAGTTCACAACTGAGAGGCCATCACTTAAAGTTGAATAAAACATACTTTTCCCTGAATCCAAGGAAGCACTTCCTGACCAACAAGGTGGTGGATGCCTGGAACAGATAAAGTTGTGAGTGCTGGAACACTCAACCAATTTAAAAACAGATTGGGTGCACATTACACAAAGAAGCACATGATACAGGACCATCACCAATAAAAACAATAATATTTAAAGTGATTTTATTATGTAGGTTTGTTCAGCGATTTCTTTTTACCACGCCGACCGATTTCGATGATTCTTTTTTTATTAGAAAGGGGGTATCTTCCGATTGGCTCCATTCCATGGTCAAGATCTGATCGTGGGATCCATAAAGACAATCATCAAACTGTTCAATTTTCACATCTGCGATTGTAATGATTTACCATATTGTCCGATTTCAATAATTTCTATTTCAATAGGAAGGGAATGCTTCAGAAGTGATAACTGATAACACATATAAGTTTCATCGAGTTCTGATGATAGTAGGTACTCATGAGAAAAAATCATCAAACTTTTCAATTTCTAAAGGCGTATGCAATCTGTGTAACACAAATTATTGTGTAGGCGAATTTATGACAGATAATATTACTGTATACATAACATCATGCCATGTTCTTCATGGGGTAGGCAGAGAGAACCGAACGCCATATTATGTCTATCTTGACAATTTTAAAGTCGATTTTTTTATATGAAAGATTATATTGTCAATGAATTTTCTCTTGTTAATTGCTTTGTATTTGTAAACTTTTTGTCATCATAATTTTTTTATTATTATTATTATTGTAAACATCATTTTTGTAAACCATTTTTCTCTCTTCATACTGGTGAAAACAAAGAAGAAAATATGAAGTAATTTTAATAAATGTTTTCTTTCTTCAGAATAAGTTTTAATAATGGATGATATTTATTTTAGTAAATGAAATGATAAAAACATACCTACATAATGAGACCAAAATACAGAGTAAGTAAGAATTATAATATAGGTACGACTAAAAAAGAGATGATTTTGACACTTAAATAAAGTATCGTTTCTCTAATAAAATACACATTTTTTTTATATAATTTCTGATAATGTCGTGAAGAATCATCTCCCATCTTTAAATTACTGCGAATAAAGCATTGGTTTCACTAATCACGATTATACAGATATTAATATAATAAACGAGAAATTGATTGGACGCGGCTTAAGTCAATTGTAATTTGGTCATCATAATGTTAATGTTAAAAGTGACTCCGAGATTTCGATAATTTGTAATGATCTGTTTTCAATTCACTACTAACGTGTTATAGTGTTGCCTTTATATTAATATTTAAATATGCAATGATGTCTGTCTGTTTGCTTTATTAACAGGGATGTGACAAATTAATATTTATTGCTAATAAAAAAAATAATACTTATTTGTTAACAGATTTTTAATTATCTCAATAGAGACGAAGTTGGAATATTTATTGTAGGAGAACCGGGAAATCAAGGCACCTACAGGGCTTACGACCTGTCATCGGCTGGTTTACGTGATCACTTTATGCGCTTGCGCAACGTTCACCAATTATGCCTTTTAATGAGATCCCTATCAATTGATAGGGATCTCATTAAAAGGCATAATTGGTGAACGTTGCGCAAGCGCATAAAGTGATCACGTAAACCAGCCGATGACAGGTCGTAAGCCCTGTAGGTGCCTTGATTTCCCGGTTCTCCTACAATAAATATTCCAACTTCGTCTCTATTGAGATAATTAAAAATCTGTTAAAAAATATCTTTGACTCCCGACAGGGAAAAATATCCAATGTTTGCGCATATGCAATAATAAAAATATTCGATTACTTATTTGTTCTTTCATTTGTATTGAATTCTAGAAGAATAACTAGGAATGATGAAAAGTGGAGATTTTAGTGATGACCACAACCTAATTGCACTAGAGCACAGGTCATTTTACCAAAAGTGAAAATAAATTGTGTTAAAAATCATAAAAGTAGGTGAAAATATGTTGACAAGGTATATAGTTTATTTGAAAAAATGTTGACAAAGTATATAGTTTATTTGAAAATATGTTGACAAGGTATATAGTTTATTTGAAAAATGTGATCACATGGCTCGACAAATACGAATACATAATAAACTTATTCCTAACCTCAAATGGCAAAGGTGTTGATGAAATTTTTCCTGCAACCTATTTCTATTCAATTAATAAAGCAACTCGTTCACGCGAGTCGCTATCATCATTAACTACTAACTAAACCTAACCGAAAATTATACGGGATGTGATAAAATACAACAACGAAATAATAGTATGACGTGTACGTAAATCTCCATTCCCGTATTTTTTTGGTTAGGTTTAGTTAGTCTTTAATGATAATAGCGACTTGCGTGAGCGATTTGCATTATAAATTGAATGAATATTGGATACAGGAATAATTTTATCAACATCTTTGTCATTTGAAGTAAGGAAAAAGTTTATTATGTATTCGAATTTGATTACATTTTTCGAAAATAGATTTCTCAGCATATTATTTAAGCACTTGTGTGACACTTACTATTTTTTATACTAGGTACTTGTTATTTGTGTTAAAAATTTACACGTTTAATGTCAACTTTGACAGCTCATACGACATTTGTAAAATGACCTGTGCTTTTAACAAGCTCTAGTCCTAATTGTTTTTTAATGTAATTGTGACAACCCTGATTATGTGACCTTGAAGGCAGTAGGCAGGCACACGTAAGTATTGTACCTATTATAATATTGTCAATATTTGTATGCCGTAAACATCATATTATGTAGGTATCCATGCTTACGTTCTTGTATAACTACATATATACATATCATATACATACAAATTCACACATACACATACATCTCTGTCATAGTTCAAAACTGTTGACACTCAATTATTATCAAGCAATCTCGCTTTTTTAAACGGCATTTTTTTCGTATCGTCTGGCGCACCATCCAGTTATCCGTGATATTCAAATCAGACGTAATGATGAATGAGACAAAAATTCATTATATTGTCTTTTCAAAAAACAAAAACCATGTTTTGTTTTTAAATTATCATCATACGACTATCGACCTTCGTCGCTCAGTTGATTTTGATTGCTGAACCAAAGGTTCCGGGTTCGATTTTTACAGATTATAAACTAAACTTTCGTGACAGAGTTAGGACGCGCAGCAACAAGTGAATGGTGTGTATTAGATTATAGATTTAGAAGTAGGTATGGTGTTGTAATGATTTGTGCTAGAGTGTAGCTGGTATGCGTCTAGCATTTAGATGAAAATCACATACATAGCATAGATACCTACCTGTTGTCTATATAATTTACCTGTATTTAAACCTACTGTAACCATATTTTCGTAACAAGTTAATAAAAAAATAAAATGCTATTTCACGTCGGGTCGTAGATTGTTTAAATTCATTCTGCCAATGCAAAACACATAATGTAAAACGCAGTTGTTTTATACACAAAACAAATTCAAAATACAGAACATACCATAATCTACTGTGAATCGATATAAAGGATACATAAACAGTTATGCTAAGTATATATGAAATATAAAATTGTTCGACGAATCTGGGGTCATGAATTTTACCATGCATTGTCATAAGTTATACACAAATTCTGAAGGTTTAAAGTACTACGTAAATGGTCGGGAAGTTATTTGAAAATCAATTGAAAAATTCCAGTACAGACCGGCAAGTTGATTGGTTGGAGGAATTTACCACATGGGAATAAACTCGCCACTTGCGGGGGGTGCAAGAAAGTATTTATTATTATTATAACAAGTGAAGTTCGATAAAAGTGTGTAAAAAAATACAATAAAAAGCGAATTATTTCCATCATTTTTCCTGACCCCGTCACCATGCCAGATAATTCATTGATTTGCATTGTGACACATCGCATATAGATAGAATTTATAATAATGAGTATAAATATAAATATTCTTTAAAATGAATATATTTAGGTATTTATGGTCACACTATTAATTGCTACAGTGGACTTCTAGTTTTCGCAGAAAATGTGTCAAGCTTGTTCAACTGCGTTCACCTTATATACCTACCTATAAGATTATGCATATAAACATACATACTAAGTAACTATATTAATTTATTTATTTTTTACTTCGTGTACATTATTATTATTTATTTTTTTAATCTTGACACATAATATTTTCTATTATCACATAGGTAATCTCCAATCTCACTAGGATTATGCATGTTTCGAGGTTGCCGATTTCACACAATAATTTCGTGCGACAGCATTCACAAATATACATGTTGCGGCAAGTTTCAAGTAAATATATTAAAAATTAAATGGCTGGTCTATTGCCAAAAGTCAATTTCTTCCATCCAACCAAAGCAACGTGAGACCAAAAATAGTGTAGTAATAGATAAGTAGATTTATGCATATGTACATTATACTGTTTGTATAGATATAACATGCTAATCACACAACTACCTTTGTATCTAAGTTGTGGCTTATTGAGTTTGAAATATGGCCCCAGGTTCGATTCCTGATAGTATAGGTTTTCGGCAAATATCTTGGCAATTTTCCTCATGTTGTAATTACCGGTAAATATGTATTTACCGGTAATTTTTCACGTTTTTTGTACTTTATTGATATCATTTGTTCAAAATATGGGATCTTGTTATGTGGTGCGTATAAAATTAATGTTACATTCATACTACCAGGTCTGAATAGTTATCATTATGATTTCCCGTAAATCACAATAAGTTGTTATTTTTTCGTGTGAGTAGTATCGATATCGTTCAGTAAATGTGAAATATTTCACAAAGATCGTTACATTAATTCTTTCGCTTTATACACTTAGACATACATATATCGCCTTATGCTCTCTAGTTATATTCATTTACCTGCATTTATGGACCAATTCGTCTGCATATATAAAAATGAGTGTTTTAATTCATTAAGTTGTCTTGAGATATAAAGTGACGTAATAATTGCCCCCAGACATCCGTTGATAAACGTTGATAGAATATTTGATATCTGTTATATTATTATACTTATATATGAAATTATTTATTACATCATTAACTTAGTGTGTTATTTTAAGTAAGCAACGTTTCTTAATTTTCTGAATTCATATTATTTAATTATTTATCTAGTTTGTAAGCCAACGGCGAGTTTCCCTCGAGAAATTTTTGGTTTAATAGTAAGTAAGTATATGGTATCTATAAAAATATAGCTCAACAATTATTAGACTATAAAAATTAACTTTATTTTTTAACTTTGTTTGTGCACGTGGTGTACAAAAAAAAATATAGTTAGTTTTTTGTTAAAGTGTACCACAAAGATAAAAACGCGTTATTTGATAATAATAATAAAACTGGCTTACTTATATAGCGCCGTTTTTGTGTGACCACCTCAAGGGCGCTTTACAATTACATATGATAAAATTATTAGACTGATTATTGAAATGAGGAACGAAAGAAGTGACCGTTAGGAAATAGATGGAATTTCGTTACTAATTAAGTATTTATAATTTCTTTAGTTTTTTTCTTAAATAATTATATTATTATGGGATCAGCAGGTTTTTGAATGAAACACTTTGTAGAATTTTAAGTTTACTTGATTTTATAGACGGAGATACTATAATATGTGACACACCTTTACAATATGTGACACACCTTACGGTCTATTATAATAATCTGATTATTTGATGTGTTGTTTTACTTTATATACAGAATTAATTAGCTGTAGGGCATCACTTTGCAATAGTGTGCATTCTTAATTACACTCTAAATGGTTTTTAGAAATCTTCCATTATAGGCTTTCGAAATTAGGCGGATGTCATCAACATACCAGAGATTCTAAATATGTGGGAAGCCAGAGTCTCTAAACATGTGGGATGGGTAGGTACATAACACCCCCCTTGTAAGATTGAAATTATAAAGGTAGGTGTTTTTAGAATTTCAACAAAAAGGTAAGTCAAACAAAAAGTGAGCAATTACATACATTGCAATACATATTAACATTTTGAGAAAAATTTCAAAATATACAAATTTGAATATTATCGCTAAAATTAACCAAAATACAATACATAATAGGTAAGTATTAAAATACAATATAATTTATAAATATAAATTTCCAATCAAATAGTTTCCAACACCGTAAAACTATTTAAATAAGTATATCAAAATTATACAATTTTAGATTTTAGGTATGTAAAAATATAGGTAAAATTTATACAAGAATATTTTTTTTTTTTTTTAGGTATAGTTAGATGTTTGGAGTCTAGCACTTCTCCTTAATTGAGTTGTGATCGGGTTTTGATTTTCAGGATAATGAACATTATTTAATTCTAAGTTTTCGGGTTCATGTGATGGATGTGGTGGGTTTTTACAACAATTTATCATATTCATGATTGGGTTAATGCTAATGTTAGGAGTAGAGTTATGCTCTATTGGTTGAGAATATTGATGTCTCCTCATGTTAATTATATAATTTTTTATATATTTATATAGTTTGTATAGCAAGTAACACAATAGTATTTTTCCAATAGTGAGAAGTGTATATATTAAAACATTATTCTTTAACAATTTATGAAATGTGGAATCATTTTTACTTTTCATGATATTAATGTCATCTTTGATTTTTTCTAATCTTTCAGATGAGTGATGTAGTTCGTCTAAATTTATATTCGTTAAATGTAGTCTGGGTAGTTTATTTGGAATAAAAAAATTTGAGTTATTATAAATTTTACAACAATCGTCTTGTGATAAATCAAAGTTTGGAATGATAGTTTCAAAAGAGTTTACATATACTTTACTTGGAATTAGTTTTGTAGTTGATGTATATATTTTACACTGTTCATTTAGTTCAATTATTCCAGTATTTTGTAATATTATGTTTTCTTTCTTAGAATTATTACAGAATATATTGCCGTTATCGGCTTTGGATAACATATAAATCCATGTATTACTCTTGTCGAGTTTTTGATAGATTTCGTAATTATGTTCAGTGATTTTAACATTACATAGTGGTGATATTGATGTGGAAAGTGGGTTTAACATTGTAACCTCACAATTTGGGTGAGAAGATGTTATATAGAGTGTGTCTATGTTTTTACATAGGTAGTTAGTATAATCTATTAATTTACAATTTTTTAAATCATTTAACATAGTATAAACATCGTTCAATTCAGTTATTAATAAATATTTTGATGTAGGTTGTATAAAAATAAAATCTATTCCACTTTTTATAGGTAATGGAATTACATGATATAAATTAAAATTAACTTCGCTTACAAGTGGGTTTTTTAATACAAATACAAGTTTATTTTTGTAATACAAGACGTTTAGCTCTAAAATTTCTGATATGTATACATAATTTTGTTTTTCAGGTATGTATGGATAGTTAGTTCCAGAAGGTAAGTGTGCAATTGATTGTCTGAGTAGTTGTATTAGTCTAGAAGGCGATATTATTTCTGGATGTAAGATGTTTAATTTCGAAAAGAGTATTGAGTCTATTAGTGTATTGATTTCAAATTCTATGTCGGATATAATATGTGTGAGTGTAAGCAAGTGTTCAATAACGTGATTTATTTCTGAGTTGGTCAATTGTCTCCTTTCTAATTCTTTTGTATAGAAATGGAATTTTTCGATGTTATCGTTGAATATTTTTTCATTGTCGTGTATATTTCGAATTGTGTTATTAAAAGCTGATATAGTGGATTGGACAATTTGAGTTTGTTCTTTCAATAGATTTAATGTATTTTCATCGTCATTGGTTAATTTGTTCAGAACCTTTTCGTAGTGTTCTGTGTCTTCAAAGTTAGCAGTTCCGAATAAATATTTTAATCCGCTTCCCACCATGTTTATTATACCTCTTCTGACACGTTTTTCGCTAGGATCATTCTGGTTTAAAATTTCTGAAAATAATTTATATTTTTCTTCTAGGTTTGGTATGCTTGATTTGATCATGATTGGAACATTTGCGCATATTATACTTAAACTTGGGTTTTCGCAGATATTTTTTGTTTTTATGTAAATGTCGTTGACAAATTTTATTTTCTTTTCAACATGTTCAATGTCTGTGTATACAAGCAATTTCCACGTATTATGATGAAGTTTCACAGTACCGATATTATCGAAGAAAAGACCGGGGGATGTGTTGATAGGTTTTAATTTAAAGTTAATATTGGCTTTTGTAAAGTTTAACGCGAATGTGAAGTAGATGGTGAGGATACAAGTCCATCTGAAACGAAAGGTTTGATTCTGTTATTATGTATAACTACTTCTTTTTGTTTAATTTTTATGGTAACATTTACTTTGGAATTTATTTTTACAATTGGGTATGGCCCATGATAGTTAGCAGTTAATTTTTTAGATTTATTAATTTTTGAGGCTTCGTTTCTGACTAATACTAAATCTCCGATATTATATGTATGGTATTTACCAATTTTCTTATCGTGATTGATTTTTACGATTTCTTTTTGTTTTATTAGATTTTCTTGTGCAATTTTATGTGATGTTTGAAGTTTTAATTTTAATTCGTCCAAATAGTCATTATAAGTATATTTGAAATGTGGAACTTTCGTAATAGATGAGGGAAGTTCAGGTTTATTACCGAAAATAAGTTCATGTGGTGAATATTTTGTTGAAGTGTGAGGAGTCGTATTGTATGAAAACATTGCAAAATTTATCCATTCATCCCAATCAGTTTGTGAAGGTGAGATGTAATGTTTTAGATAATCGGCTAAAGTTGCATGGCTTCGTTCCAATGCTCCATTCGTTTGAGGATGATAAGCAGAAGTTTGTAATTTTTCTATTTTAAAAAGTTTACATAGTTCTTTTATTAATTTAGAATTAAAATCCGCGCCTTGATCACTAAGAATCTTTTCAGGGAGTCCAAAAATACTTATAAATTCGTGAAATAATGTTTTGCTTATAGTTTCTGCTTCATGATTAGAAATTGCGATAGCTCTAGAAAATTTTGTTAAGTCATCTTGCATTGTAAGGATATACTTATTACCTGATTCGGTTAGTGGTAAAGGTCCTACAATATCGAGTGCTAAACGTTCGAAAGGTTTTGTTGATGTGGAAGTTATTTCTAAGGGTTGTATATTCTTTTGACGGAGGATTTTATTCTTTTGACATTCGGGACATTGCTTTACATATTGACTTATGTCATGTTTCATATTTGTCCATTTATAATAATTTTTTAATCTATTCATTGTTCTGTGGAAGCCAGAATGTCCACCTATAGGATTGTCATGAAATTCTTTTAATATTTTGGGAATTAGATCTTTATCTGGTGTAACTATCTTGTTATGACAAATTGATACTGAAATTGAAGTATTTGAAAATACATAGTTAATGATTAATTTAGTCTTGTTCGTTTTAAGATGATCTAGTCCTGAATTTTCAGGTAATGGAATCGAAATGCTTGAAATATTATCTTTTAATAGAGTGATTTTTAAATTATTTAAGGCATTGAAAAAATCTTTGTAACTTGGTTTATCCCAAAAGTTATTAGCTATTATTATGTGGTAAATGGTATTATTTTTAAATTTGGATTTAAGTATATCAAAAACTTTACTATCTATCAGTTTTAAATCTTCATAGTTTGATATAAGTTCTTTGATTTCATGAGATAAATCTTGGTTCATTTCTTTATCATTGCTGATAAAATGAGCGATATTATCTTTACATGTAAGCAAATTATTATCGATTTCTTTGATGTTTGATGTATCCAACTTTTGGTCGTTGTAGTGAGATTTGATAAAATCTTCGTATGAATTTAATTTAGGGTTAGATGAAAATGATAAAATATTTTGAGTATCTTCTATTTCTATTCTGGATAATGCGTCAGCATTACTATTTAATTTTCCTTCTTTATATATGATTTCGTAATCATATTCTTCAAGCTTTAATCTCCAACGCGCTCTCAGCGGGTCTTTAGAATTAACTAACCAAACAAGTGGTCTATGGTCTGTAATCAATTTGAATTTTCGTCCATATAGATAAGGTCTAAAGTGTTTTGTCGCCCAAATTATGGCTAAAAGTTCTTTGTCAATAGTTGCGTAGTTCTTTTCTGCGTTATTCAATGTTCTTGAAGCGAATGCAATGGGAAGATCTTTTCCAATAGGTCCTTGAGATAAAACGGCACCAATTGCAATATTTGAAGCGTCACAAGTTAAATTGAAAGGTTTTTCGAAATCGGGATATTGCAAAATTGGTTCAGAAATAAGTTTGTTCCTAAGAGTGTCAAATGCGTTTTGTTGTTCAGTTTGCCATTTAAAAATTACGTCTTTCTTCAGAAGTTTAGTTAAAGGTAAGGCTATATTAGAAAAGTTTTGGATGAATTTACGATAGTATCCAATTAATCCAAGGAATGCTTTTATATCACGAGGTGATTTTGGAATAGGATATTTAACAATTGAATCTATTTTGTCTGGATTGGCTTTGACGCCTTCGTCAGAAATGATATGTCCAAGGTAAGCAACTTCTTTTCTAAGGAATTCACATTTGTCAGGTTGTAACTTTAAGTTATGTTGTCGGAGTTTGTAAAATATTTTGTTCAATTTATGATTATGATCTTCGAGTGATGAAGCGTAAATAACAATGTCGTCTAAGTAAACGAAACATTTTATTCCTTGTAATCCGGCTAGGACAGTATTCATGAGCCTCTGGAAACAGGCTGGACCGTTTTTTAAACCAAAGGGCATCCTTTGAAACTGATAGTGTCCTAAAGGAGTAGTGAAAGCTGTTTTATCAGAATCCTTAGGATCCATAGAAATCTGGTGAAATCCTGATGCGAGATCAAGAGTTGTGAAGTATTTAGAATTACCGAGTTGGTCTAAAATATCTGCGATGTTTGGCAAAGGATATGCATCTCCAATCGTAATATTATTTAGTTTTCTGTAATCAATTACGATACGCCACTTCTTTTTTCCAGATGCATCGGGTTTTTTCTCTACAATCCACACAGGAGAGGACCATGGTGAATTTGATGGCTTTATAATATTCTGGGACAACATATTTGAAATTTGAGAATTGACTTCTTTTTTGTGAATTTCCGGATAACGATACGTTTTGGTGAAAATAGGGTGAGGGGAAGTCACAGGAATACTATGGTGTATTGAAGGAGTAGACGAGAGCTTGTCACCTTCAATATGAAAAATGTCATTAAATTTGTGACAGATATTAAGTAAAGAATCGCTTTCTTCTTTATTCAAATGATCCGTTCTAATTTGAGAATTTAACTTTTTATTTCTGGAATAATCAATTCCTTTTTCATTTTGAATCACGAAAAAATCATAAGAGTCGGTAGGTAGTAATTTAAGTTTGAGTTTTTCTATTTCTACAGGTCTTTCGTTCAAATTTATAATTGATGTTATCGCTTTGAAGTCTTTAGAGACTTTAACTAATGATTTACAGAGGTGTACACCTTCGAAAAGATGAACATCAGGTACTAGTCCTTCACTTAGTTTTAATGAATTCAAAACATCGAATTCTATAAATGACTCTGACCGTGGAGGCAAAATCAGAGCATTATTATTTTTTAATTTGAATTTAAGGGGTAAGGCAATATTTTGAAATCTCAATTCGTTTGTTCCAAAATCGATTTGAGCACGTACACTACTGAGAAAGTCATTTCCCATAAGTCCATCGAGTGGAACATTATTTGAATTAGGAGGTATGACATGAAAAGTGTGGAAAAAGATCTTATTATTAAAGTTTAAGGGAACCGAGAGAGTACCGACGGTTGTTATTGGATTACACGTGATTTCCAATCCCTTTAGCTTAATAGCTTTAGTTGTATCGATGATACAATTGCCTTTTAAATGTTCTGATTTAAGTAACGAAACATCAGCTCCTGTGTCTAAAAGAAAATTGAATTTATGATTATGATTAACCGATAGGTCACTAGACACGGAGACATACGATGTCGTATATGTCGTATTTACATTGAATACGCTACCTTTATTAAATTTACATCTCGAGGTGCGGTAGAATCTTCCTCGAGAACTCGCGAGTTTAAAGGTTCTGAAATGTTCTGAAAATGTATGGATGACGATGATGATGATGGTTTATTCTTATTTAAATTTTGTTCGTTTTTAAATTTTAATTTTCGGCATTCTTCCATTGAATGTCCCGAGTTTTTACAATATTTGCACATAATATTGTTGTGTTGTACACGATTATTATCATTTTTATTAAACTTATAAGGTCTTTGATAATTATTGTCGTTATGATAATTATTATTATTGTGTTGACGAAAGTTTTGACGATTTTGATTATTATTAACGAAAGTATTTTCATTGATTTTTTCATTTGTAGAGTGATTTAGTCGCTTATAACAATTTATATTATTGTGTCCGCTTCTTTTACAATACGAACAGTAATTTGGTTTAGTATTTAAATTTTCGCGGTCTTTTAGAATTTTATTTTCATTTTCGATCTTCTGACAAAATGCAGATGCTTCTAAATATGTTTTTGGTTCTTTGAGTGTTAGGTAAAATCTATATTGGTCAAGTACGCCACCCGTAAATGCCCGAAGACATATCGCGTCTTTCATAATTAGCATACCTGGACGTGAAATATGGTCATTACCGTGTTCATAATTGATCGCATTAACAAATGCATTATCTAACATATCGAGGCGAAGTGTAAATTCCGTAATTGACTCATTACTAAGCTGTTTAAACGTTTGTGATTCAATCATGAGTTCGTCCAATGTTTGGATCGGCGCAAAATAATCTATCAAAATATCTTTAAGAGATTTCCACGTAGGAGTAATTTTTACGGAGATCATAATTTTAGCCCTGCCCGTTAATTGTTTTCGTGCGTAAGCTAGTATATACGGATACTGCTCCGGCGTTGCTAATTCAAATGCGGCATCGACGTTTGTTATGAATTCATTTAGTTTTAAACGTGAACCATCGTATTTATCGATGAATCGACAAAGCGGCTCTATCTTACGATAGTCGGTTATATTAAAGTTGGGAGAGTAAACCTCATCCTTCTGGATACCTTTTACGTCTAAATTTGGATAAATTGGAGTGCTCATAATTATTGTAAAATTTAGTTAAGAATCAATGAAAATCAACGAAAAATATAATTAATCAAATCAATCAATAAAATAAAATCAATAAAAAATATAGAACTGTAAAATTAGAAAAAAAATATAAAATTATGTTAAAATGGAAAAAATATAAATATAATCAATTCGTATAGCAACAAATAGGTAATACACAGAAAATATAAAAATTAGATATAGAAAATAGAAAATTAATACACATAAAAATAAATCACAGTAAAAGAAAAAATAATGCACAGATAAACAATGAAAATTTCGTATAAAAATTGTTCATCGTAGATGTAAAATTTGTAGAGGCACAAAACACAGCACAAAAATGTATAAACAAGAATAAATGGTGATTGATGATAAGTTATGAATGTGGACGGTATTTCACTTTCCTAGGAAAGACAATTTGTAAAAAATTGCGAAAAAACGTTGTTTAACGTCTATTACAGTAAACTTACATAGCGTTCTTCATTCTCCAAACAAAATTGTCGACTATTTTGTTGGAAATTGCTTCTTTTCAAACCTTGCTGGTCTCCTTTTTGTTTGTTTGGCTGGAAGATTTTATATTTGGACGTCTCCTTATAATTTCTTCAGCCAGGTAGGTTGTTCTTCCTTCGGTAGAATATGTTGATTCTTTTGTTGATGCTCCAACCCGAAGTTTATCCAACACCGCTGCCACCATTTATTATGGGATCAGCAGGTTTTTGAATGAAACACTTTGTAGAATTTTAAGTTTACTTGATTTTATAGACGGAGATACTATAATATGTGACACACCTTTACAATATGTGACACACCTTACGGTCTATTATAATAATCTGATTATTTGATGTGTTGTTTTACTTTATATACAGAATTAATTAGCTGTAGGGCATCACTTTGCAATAGTGTGCATTCTTAATTACACTCTAAATGGTTTTTAGAAATCTTCCATTATAGGCTTTCGAAATTAGGCGGATGTCATCAACATACCAGAGATTCTAAATATGTGGGAAGCCAGAGTCTCTAAACATGTGGGATGGGTAGGTACATAACAATATAACATTCTTAAATACTTAAGTTTTTTTTATTAAATACTAATATAACTTACTTTCTGAAATACTTTAGTTTTTTCTTAAACACTTAAATACTTTTTTAAATTACTTATCTATAACTTTAATACCTACTTAATCGGGATTATTCATTTTATCAATGTTTCAATATAATTCAGTATGGATCTGTAAGACGATTAATATCGCAAGCCTCCAGAATGTGGCAACTTGTTACTGGGTGGATGTTAAATTAATATTTGACATAGTATCTGTTAGCACCGAATGTTCCTAATGGAGTAGGCAAAGAGAACTGAGGACTACATCTCCGCCCTGTCGACTTAAGTGGTTAAGTTATAAGCCGATTTTATTGTGTTTTCTGCTATTCAAAATAATTTCTCACGCAACTATTGCTTCTCTGGGCTGAAAACACTGTTGAGTTGCAAAAAATTGTTACATGAAAAAGGTGAAGGGAAGTATATTAATACATTTATAGGATGACAAGGCGAAAGTCAAGCGATTTTCCTCTTGTCAAATCTGTATTTAAATTTAGTGAACTAAATATTCAACAACCCTTATGCTGTCCACATTTTTTCATTTTTTTTTGTGTGTGTGGTTATTTATTCCCACACAGTTTGAGATATTCTTTACCAGCTGTTGAAAGGGTGGTGATGGTGATAGCAGTTGTTGGGGGTAACTACCTACTCCTCCCTGTGGGTCCATGTCCTTTTTCTTGCCCCCGATATGAGTGATCTGACTATGTGTGGTTCATCTCCCGCGCTGTATAATACCCAGATCGTACTCAGGGCTGCACCTAATGCTTTGGGCGCCTAGAAATTTTTTTTTTTTTAATTTTTATAGGCACCTTTCTTTAAAAATGGGTCATGCTTTTAGAAAACTTAACTCTGCATTACATAATTAGTGTACATCTTGTCTTCTTGATTGGTGTTTATGTGATGTGTATAACACATTAGGTATACAAGCATTTTGAATTAATATACTTTTTGTTACATATTTATTTTTACTCTCACGGCAGTTTGCTGTCTGGGGTCCTGTATTATTTAAATTATTGCATAAAAATGTGTGTTATTAAATATTGTATAAGGATGCAATAAAGATAATGTGTATATATTTTTATTTATTTATTTACGGTAACAAACAGCCACAATTTCTAAATATATTAAAAAGACAGTTAATTTACCTACCCACATCAACACCAGAAAATGTAACACAAGTTTTATAAAACAAATAATCATACATGAATGATGGTGAATCTGAATCAAAAGGATTTAGGAAAGGATTAAAAGGGAAGAATAACAATATTACTACATGCCATCATTAGGCGCTATAATGATTAATCAGAATATTTTACGTATTCAGTTACATACATACCTGCAAACGCATGCACACATGCACACGCACAAACATAAAAAGTTGCTTTGTAGACATCGCTTAAATACCCCAGATGATTTAGAAACTCTATTTTCACAGTTTGTATATAATTTGGAGCAAGGTCTCATGATAAAACATTTTTTAGTGTAATTATAACGTACTGTCGGAATACTGAAGAGATCAATTCATTATAGATACCCGTTTCTTTCTGTTTTTCGGATTCTTTTTTGTATTTGGACCCCATGATTTTTCACGTATTGCAAGTGTACTGTTTGAACCTCGTGTGGATGCGGCCCTGTTAATAACACATAATATTACATTAAGTCTCCCTCAGTGTTGCCGCAATAATCTAAGGACGAAATGTGTGCTACACGTGTGTCAAACATGTGGCAATCCACGTCATATTTGGTTCCTACCTACCTACTCACAGTCCTATCGGCCCGGTATTTTGTTCTTCGTCTCGAGGGAACCATATTAGGTATATTTAATTTATATATTTATTTGGCAACAATATAGGGACAAATATCGGACACCTCAATTAATAAAATTAAGTAAGTACCTACTTTTACTTCAAGAATCACCCATGAAATCAACATTCAAGAAATTAAAAAAGGACTGTTGAACAAATATTTGTTGACAAACTTTTCAACATCTTAATATTCTTAATACAGACGAAGTTGGAATGTATTAGATAAACCAGGAATTTAAAGCACCTACAGGGCTTACGACCTGTCATCGGCAGGGTAAATCTTTCTTTATTAATGAATCTTTGATATAATCTGTAACATTATTACAAATACATATATGTATTATATATAAATACTTAATGCTTTTTTTGACTTATTTTTTAGCGTATTTTTACAATTAGATACCTATATTTTTCATATTTGTACTTCTCAACAATTTTACATTTAAATACATAGGTACCTCGTTTTTTAAATACAAAATGAACGAATCAATATTTTTTTGATATTTAAATAAAAAATAAATAAATTTTAAATGAAATTTTAAAAAGGTTTTTTAAATGAACATATTTAACGTATTTTTTATACCCTTTTCTTAACTTCACATGTCTGTCTGTCTGTAGTGGGAATTTGGCAATCGAATAACTATCTTCCCGAACAGTTAGAGTTCTGAAACATTCTGAATTTATGCATTTACAATGACAGTGCATGTTAAAACCAGTGTCTAGCTTGATTCTTTTGATATTGTGTGTAAATTGAACAATTTTGTATTTCATAAATATAAACAAATTTGAATTTTATTCGGTTAGATGCAACAATAATATTTTACTGTTTTTACATGTTTCCAATGTGTTAACTGTCAACTAAATTAAAATTACAGTTTCTTACATCTAATGTAGTAACAAAGTCATCTTGTATAGTAACAAACATCTAGTTACAAAAAGAATATTGAAAAAGATGAAAAAAATAACAAAAATATATATTATGACTTATAGTTGAAGAAAATATTACGATATCCATACACAAGACAAACGAAGGAAGTACACAATATCTTAAAAGAGTTTTTCGTTTATTTATTCAATACCTTATTTGATAACTTAATTATGCTACTGAAAAATTGTTTACATATTTAATATGCGAAGAAAACATTGAAAGGGGTGTCCTCGATCTTTTTCTTTTTGATTTACTTGTTTATATTTAAATTATTTCCTATATTGGTAGCATATTTTGTCGTGATGTTTTTGTATGCACATAATGGTGTTTGAAGCAATCAATGAATAGCAATATCTTTATTTTGGTGAAAATATTAGAATCTCTTCTAGAAACGAATTCAAGATATATTGCAGTGTTGTGTATTTTCTTGAAATAATTAACTAGTTCAGTATTTTGCATTTGTATTGCTGTTTTCTACCTATTAGTTAATTGTGATACAAACAATTTACTTTGGGTGTTTGCTAAGTACTAGTTGTTGAACATGGACATATCGTTTACCAGAGCGTAATTGCGTTTAAATTATCTATATGACCCCGAAACAAAATATATCTACTTTATGCCTTTGATTAGTTATAATCCAATTTTTATATCACAAAAATATAAGAGATAAGTACTATGAACTCATAACATTCGATCAATTCATTTTTTTGTCAAACGATGAATGCAGTTATATTGACATTGTAAAAATTGATATGTTCTATGATTGTAAAATAGGCTAAGCTATTGTGTTCAATTAATTTAATAAATAAATAAAATATGGGATTTCTTATTTACAAGGAAAATGGCAACTGAAGAAGCAGCAGTAGCTTTAGAACCTGTCGTATAAAATAGCTCAATCTTGGTTCAAACAGCCCAAGAGGATTGATAGATTGTTTTTCGGCCTTAGTGGCTCAGTTGGTTAGGTATCTGACTGCTGATCCAAATGTCCCGTATTCGATTCCCGGTGGAGACATAGTTTTTAATTGTGTTTTCAGTCTGAATCTGTGAGACGATTAATATCGTAAGTCTCCAGAATGTGGTAACTTGTTATTGGGTGCGTGTTAAATTAATATTTGACATAGTACCTGTTTGTTGCCCGAGAAATAAAATAAATATACAGAAAACGCATTTGTTTCGATAAATTTAAAAACATTCAGCCATGCACCGTATTAGAATAGTGCTTCCACTCTTTTCTACGATTGTTTTTGGATGTCCCGTAAGACCAAGAGGTAATTGAAAATACAAGAGGAAAAATAACATCTCACACAGTTCAACAATGAGGTTCACCCACCACCCATTATGAATATAATATCTTTTTATGCGAAACGAGACTGGTGTGGGGGGATATACTACGCATATGTCGGGCTTTCTTATGTAAGGCACTACACACTCGCACGCCTGTCGCTGGTAACCCCACACTGTGGGATATACCGAATATAAATTGAAATTGAAGCTGAGAAATATACTTAAATTTCATAGAATAATAATAATAATAATGACATCTTATACAAAATAATATTCGGACGAAATTAATAGTAAGTATGCGCTCTCTACGTGACGCCTAAGTGAGAATTTGAATTTAAGAAATGCGCTTCGAAATTGATAAAAGAAAAATAAAATAGAGTTTGTTGTTTTTGTTTCAACAGTGTCCACTCATACGATATTATATTATAAGTAGGTACCCACATAATATCTAATATATCTATACAAAATTGCACCGAGCGTTGTACAAATAATGATTGCACAGAATATGTATGTATGTATGTATGTAGTACCTAATTCATATTCATTTAGTTTATTATCTTACTGAGGCGCTTCAACACATTCTATATAATATTATAATGTGCGTTAAATGGTAGCTGCTAGTTGGTAGCGGTATGTTGTGGTCATAGTAAGTAGGTATGTATTGTAAACAAGACCGCCATCCGACAACATGTAAAATATCATCAGTGGCGAGCTGTTCAAATCTCAAGTTGGTAAGGCGTGTTTCGCAAAATAGTTTAAAATGCCAAATAAAAATCATATTAAATCAAAAAAGAGTTCAATATATTATAATGTTATCGTAGGCAGAAACTACTATCGACACTGTAAAATGAATATTTATGAAGAATCAAATAAATTGTTGTAGGTACTCTTTTATTTATAGTGCAATTCTGTCAAATACATAATAATCACATATTTGAAAACGAATAGAAAATATCATCATTCTTTCTTTTTTTTCTTTTGTGTTGCTCTGGTACTTATATCCTCTTCACTCATATGGGCAGCGTCTGAGTTTTACAGTCTTGGATCAAGTTCTGTCAACCATTCCGCCGCCTCCGGTCAAAAAATATCATTAAATATAACCACTAATTTATAGTTATAAAATATCGACCTTGATGTGAGGTTATCACAAAAACGGCGCTATAAAAATCATCCTAATTTATTATTATTATTATCTCTATTGATATCTCTAGATATTGCAAAAGGACATTGTTTAATTTATTAATATTTTTTGGACATAATACATATGCCATTGGCGGGTTTATTTCAATTTGGCAATTTCTTCAAACAAGTCACATAAATACTACGATAACAATATGTATTACAACAGAAAATTGTAATAAAAAATGTAGGTGCCTACGTAGGTATTAAAATTGAAACGATATTCACTACAAACTTAAAAGACGATAACAGATAAAAAAATATATTATGTGATAATAATAAAACAAATGTTCAGCAATTAAAGGATAACATGAAACATTGTACCGTTGGTGTTGAAAAAATATCGAAATTAGATGGTAATGTATAAATTATCAGCTCTTATGAAGTATCGCCACTGCAAAATATACAAACAAATTAAAAGTTATTAGGTAGGTACTGTCCCCGTGTGCCTTAGTATATACATAGGTAAGTACTTAAATAAACAATGTATGTATGTATTTTAATTTATATTGCTAATCAAGATCAATTTTGAAAGCCATTTTGTAACTAATATCATCATTATATGGTTGAATTTGTTCGAATATTAAACATTGTAACTTTTTACTCTATTCTTAAAGTTAGATTTTTTTCGGAATGAAACGAGTTTTCTTTATGCCGTGTCATAGTGGTAAGTGGTTTGACTTGTGCGCTGGCGTCCTGTGTTCGATTCAGTTGATACTTCACTGTACTCGAAAAAATCCCATTTGAGAATATATTCGCCACAAGCGCAGGATGCAGAAGGTGTTCTTAAAATAGTAAAATATTTGGCGCCTAAACAATTTGTGAGTGAGTTCCGACGTGAAAAATAGTGTTGAGATTTTTATGTATGAATTATTGTCAGACAATAGGTTATTATGTCGCGTTACGATTCCGTGATTATGAGCCTTCAGAGCCTTGTGGTTTGGTTCTTCTCAGTTTGCAATCCTAGGATTGGTCTGTAACAGCTAAGGCTGTCTCTGTCTCTCTTCTACTCCGCTCTGCCCTGTTGAATCAATATAATTTGGCTTCGTACAGTAATACCTTAAGTTTTTTGTGACGTCATTCTTGTATTTAATTATTTTTCCATAAGTACACCTATTGTGTGTGCAGCATAACTACTTACCTCAATGGTATTTTTGACAAGTAAATTTTGCTGTCCTTATCTTAATCTCAATCGGCCGAGTTGTGCGAATGTTGAGTGTGACCATTACCTACCACGCGTGTGACTTTGTGACGTCACCTTTATATCCACTTAGTGAGGATTGTGATGGGCCGTGACAGATTTGGTCGTAACATTTTGCTCTGAGTCTTGTGGAAGTTTTTTTCAAATAATATCTTCCTGTCTGTCACACCGATGATGCCCAAAATGAAAAATAAAATTCAATCAAAACATGTACAAAAGAAAACATTATTATAGCCAAAAGGCGGACTTGTTAATAAATTAACATCTTCCAGTCAACCTAAATCCTACCTAATCCACGTTATGATTTAATAATAAGAACTTGAAAGTTTTTGCTGTTTAAGCCACCATCCTCGTACGACTTTATCTAAATATGTTTGATTTCATAATATTCCTAATCACATTTATCATGTCCTACTATTCTGTTATAATTTCATTTAATGAACTTAAGCGTGTGTTGGATTTTTGTTGGTGTTTTTTTTTTTCACCAAGTCAAAATATTATTTAATATTCTGAGTGTTTTCTCGTGTTCCATTGACTTGTTTGACCATTTCATTACTATCACAAACATTTTGTAATAATTTGGTTCGATTGTGCAAATAAGTAATTTCGATCAAGAAAACAAAAACACGAATGATGCTGATAGATTAACAATTAAAAAAAATCAAGCTAGATTAACTCAATCTGTCGAAATTTTGGTCTTTTCCTCGCCCATCCCAACTAGTGCGGTACAATGCTCGTGTTGTGCCTCGTCTACCAATACACTACACAGCGGCTTAACATTCCAATTAGGTACATATTGCCCGACGGCTGGCTGCTAATCTACACCCAATAACCGCGATTCCACAATCCATACTTTAGCACACTTCAACATCACAAGGTCAAGAGACATACACATAAACAAGACCGACACTTACACACAAAACCACATGACATGCATAGAATTACCGCATTTTGAGGTCCATTCCACATTCGGGGACCGTTTATTGTGGCCGTTAATTCACTGGAATTATGTCATAACTCGATTAGACAAAATATTACAATTCTTTTTAGTAATTTTTCGAAGTTCGGTTTATTTATCGATATAAATAAATTTATATAGATATTAATCAATTTATAGAAATCCATGTTTTTCACTACTTAAATACAGATAAAAGTACCTACTTGGTTTAATTTGATTTAAGGTCCAGTCCTCATTCGGGTGTACTTTATTGTGACGTTTGACAAAATACGAAATTCATTGGAATCATGTCATAACTCGATTAGACATAATATTACAATTGTTTTAGTAATTTTTCGAAGTTCAGTTTATTTGTCGATATAAATAAATTTATATAGATACCTATTAATAATAAATTAAAGAAATCCCTAATTCTTACTACTTAAATAAATACAGATGAAAGTACTTGGTTTAATTTGATTCGAGGTCCAACCGTCATTCGGGGATTCGTTTATCGCGACGTTTAGCTGAAAACGAAATTCACCGGAATTTTGTCACAACTACTTGATTAGACAAAAAGTGTATTGGATAATATTTTTATGATAATTTAACACACTGTCTATCAAAGACCACCATAAGAGTGCGTTCCTCAATACTAGAGGTTTCGAAGTCTTGAAGAAGAAGTGATAACTTCAAAACGAATAAAGCACTTGTAGTCTAAACATGATTTGTATTAAAAACCTGCATGTTCGTGTACGTGTGCTATAAGCTATTTTTCGTTAATAGGTATAATGCTATTTTTTATGGTTGAAAAAAGTACTCTGATAGTTTCGATATCATATATATTTTTTAAATTTATATCGATCATTTAATATATTTCTTGGTATATGCAAGGACTGATACTCGGTGAGAACTAATAATGTATTGCGTAGTAATCGGCTTCGCCTGGTTCGCCTGATAACGACATCGCGTGACTCCCCTGTGCACTCCGCGGCCCAACATCGCACAGTCGGAATTTATTGAAGTTTTTTTTGTTTTATCTACTTTATTACTATGAGGTTTATTTCTTAATTTTATTCTCTATAACTTATTATTCTCACATTCCCGTTTCTGTTTGGTTCTCCATCAACTATGAAAAGTAAAACAATTTATTTTTTTGCAATGAGTCTGTGAGGTACCGGCTTGGAGTAGTGCTTCCACTCTTTTCTATTATCATCGTTTTCGGGTGTCCCGTAAGAACAGGGTACTTTAAAATACAAAATAACGTCTTACATAGGCAATGAGGTTCACCACCCTTTCTGAGTGTAGTACCTTTTTAGGTGAGACCAGACTAGTGTGTGGTGGCACAAACATGTGTCGTGATTATTTTTTAAGGCATTGCACACCTGCACACATGTCGCTGGTTACCTTATATTGTGGGATATGCTTGATGGTGTTTATTTATTTATTTCATCTTTTACGACTTAATATGCCTTTTACAAAAATACATTGTAAAAACACACATTAATGACAAAAACACAGAAAAAAATACATGTGAAGTAAAGTTTTAGATGGGTCGATGGCAGAGCGGTTAGCGCGCTGGGTTAGTAATCCAGTGGTCGCCTGCCTCGACCGATTTCGTTCACCTATAGCACAAGCATTTATATGCTTATTTTAGGGAACGTAGGAAGATGTTTATGTACTTGTTGATGTATATGTAAAAAAAAACTCCAAGAAAAGGAAAACATTTGAACTCAAATTAAAAAAATAATTTAATTAAAAAAAATATATAATACAACAAAATCATTCAAAAGAGTGCAATGTCATCAAATTAAAAAAAAAAACGAAATGGCTTTCCAAACAACCCAAAAATTACAACGTTTGTCTTCAGAGGATTTTATCCATTTACATAGTTACTTTAACTTCACCAGCAACTATTTAGCTGCCTCTGATTTTCCACGGTGTATTTACTAACGGATTACTTATGAAAATTATACCTGCGATTATATAATTATTCATGCATATATTATGTTTGTATCACTTTGTATACATCGTTAGCACTTACTTAACACAAATACACGGGGCCGTTTTGTAATGTATAAAAATATTTTATGTATATTCACCATACTCAAATTAAAATGGGGACTTCAAAAATTAACATTTTTAAATCAATTATATAATTCAATTTCATATTTATATAGGTAAGTACTGCAAAGTCATTGTATAATTCACAAAAAAAATTCGTTTATAATTATAAAAATACATAATTGTTTAATATTTATTTTATAGAATACAACAGCAATACAATAAAGATTTATACTAATATACATAGATAATTTTTATATTGCCAATTATAGTAGGTATTATAAAATATATTACATACATTTTTTTAACAATTATGAAAATAGGATGGGAAAGGAGAGAGGTAGGGAGGGGAGTGGGGGAAGCATCTACCAATAGAAACTCATATTATGATTTATACCTCACGTGTCTCAATGTATGAATTAAAATAAAATTAAGTTACAGTTGAAGGGGCACAATTAAAAAGTTAAAGATGTGCACAACAAAACAGAGCACAGATTAAATATACGACAAATTCACATTTTTTTTAAATATATAAAAACTCGAAGCAAACATATCCAATTCCGAATCGCTCAAACAATTTCTATTGTACCCAGTACAAGCTCTATTGTTTTTTATGAGTTTAGCATATAGTTATTTCTAGAAGATTCTATGTAAAA
The DNA here is from genome assembly GCA_963576475.1 of Molanna angustata. Taxonomy (NCBI): domain Eukaryota; kingdom Metazoa; phylum Arthropoda; class Insecta; order Trichoptera; family Molannidae; genus Molanna; species Molanna angustata. The sequence continues at coordinate 42,655,463 of OY754967.1, forward strand.
GAGAGACTGGTTTCTATTTCTTCTAAGTGGACAGTGAAAACGGAGTGAGCTTAGAAGGGGTGCACTGTCGATCAGACCGTTAATAATTTGTATAGAAAAATGATGATGGTTATTGTTCATAAATAACCATCATCATTTGTCCAGCAACGGACAGACCTCCCTCTAAGACCTCCATTGCTTTTATCCTGTGCAGACCGCATCCAACCGCCGTCAGCCTCTCTTCTTATATATCGTTATCGTTAAACCACATTGAGGTCTTCCAACACTTCTTCTGCCCGTTCTAGCACTTTTGATCTGTCTGGAGTATTGTGGGATATGTTTTGATGGTGGATGGATTAGATGCGTGGTGGCAGAGCGGTCACCGCGCTGAGTTAGTAATACAATAGTCGCGAGTTCGAATCCTGCCACGACCTATTTCGTTTACCAAAAGCACAAGCATTGATGCTTATTACAGGGAATCTATGAGGATGTGTATATTTTTGTTTAAAACGACATATTCATTCTTAAAAAAATAGTATTAATGAGATCTGTGATATTTTTGTTTTTATTCATTTTATTTTACATACATCACGGGAAACTAACAGGTGGGTATGTCAAATGTTAATTTAACTCGCATCCAATAACAGGTAACGATATTAATCGTCTCAGACTGAAAACATTATAAAATAATGTGTTTCCACCGGGAATCGAACCCGGGACTTTTGTATCAGCAGTCAGATACCTAACTAACTGAGCCATACTAAAATATATGCTAAAAACATTTGCATCTATATTTATTCACACCTCAACAACTTCCAATCGACCCAAACTACACGTCAAACTAGACAGCCTAGACAAGTAAATATACAGATACCGAGAACCAAGTCGACTTATGGACAAAGAATTTTTCATTTCCTTGGAGTAAAAATTTTAAATTTTAAATGGGGATTAAAAAATGGGTAAATAAACTGACAACACACTGATAAATAAACTACTTTACGTTAACATGCAATGACACACACGTGCACCTAAACATTGTGATGAAAGTTTCAAAATACAATCTCAGCATGATACTAGTTGATAATCTGCATTAAAAAAAAAATTATAAAATTGCAAATTCATAACTCCGTACTTACTATATCACGTTGGGTAGTGAAAAGATTAAAAATCTTGCGTTTGATATGATAGTTAAATACAAACACAAATTTTACACAAAAAATTAAACTCAAACATTCAAGAAAAAAAAGAAACAGGCAATTTTGTTTATTTTATGAAAATATATCAAAAATATATAAATAAATGCATTTTTAGATTATATAACTTTTTGAAAATATTGTATTTGAGAGGCAATTGAAACATTTTATTCTCCAAATAAATTGTTTTGCATTATATTTGAGGATTTTAAAATCGATTCGGAATCGTTGTCACATGTTTTAAAAAAAATATGCAATGAATTATACTGAAAAAAAATGGAAAGTAGACTTTTCTTTTATAAATATCCTCTACGTAGAGAAATTTAAATGTATCAAGAATGTTTTTGAGGGATAATTATGTTTGTTGAATTATTTTTTTTTAATAAAAAAGCTGTGCTTTTTTTGGTATAGTAATTTGCAAGAACGTTGGTTGGTCGTACATCATATTTCGAGTGAATCTTTCAGTCACTTTAATTGTACGGCCGAGTGAGAATACTAACCGCTCGCTAAATTGCAATTTTATGATGTGTCTTGTGGATTGCATTGGTCATGATCACGTCATCTTTTCTACACACACTACTCAATACACACATTACACAATAATACATATTAAATACTATAGTAATGGTATGCTGACGTTATTTTGCCAAGCACTGGTCTGTATATTAACTAATGTAGAGGTTAATTATTCCAAAGATTTATTTATTTATTATTATATATTTTAAGAAATCGGATTAAAATAAAACTAACAGGAATTTATTGCATAGTCTCTATCGAGATATTCTTTTGTCAATAAATATTCTCAAACAGCCTCAGCACCTTCAAGTGTTTGATACAAGCAAGTTAACAATCATTATGAGATGTTTTCCCTTCTGCATAGTGGATTGTTTCTTAATAATTGTTTTTTAAAGCGTGCTTTTAAAAGTACACTACACTGTGAATGTTATAGAAACATTATATAAATTTTATTCTTAAAGGCTTATTAAATCAATAATGATTTACTTATTATATGTTCTGTTGATGTTTCTTTTAATAAATAAATATCATTGACACCCAATAGGGAAGAAATCCAATATATGCGTATTATATGCAATTATAAAAATATTCGACGTAGAACGAATATCACTTTATCGAATATTAATATAATTATGCGTTACCAACTTAATAAATTAGGAAAAAAAAATAACGTACTAATGTGTATGTATGTCATCGATTATTAGGAATCTATAAAGAACTGACGCATGAAGTTTTCCGATGTTGGAAAGTATCTGTTCGGACATAGGATATACTCTGTAAGTAGTTTTCAGGATATAGGTCGTGCCCTGTAGGTAGATAATATAGAATGAGGTAGGGCATGACATGGTGCGAGTGCTGGCATCTGGTATCTGGCACCCCACTTGTATGACTCGCACCCTAGGGTAAAAGCCTACAAACCGTGCCTTCTCAACATTTCAATATATTCTTGAACGGCTTAATTGTATAAATCCTAAAATACGTGTTTATTTTTTTTTTGCTCTTCATTTTGATGAAGTAGGGGAGAGCTATATTATTACGTAATTCAAGTGTTCGACGTCAAGATTGTATACTGTATATGAGTGTCTTGATACTTTGTTTTGAAAGTGTTCGACGTTAAGACTATGTACTGTATACCGTATATGAGTGTCTTGATACTTTGTTTTGAAAGTGTTCGACGTCAAGACTATATACTGTACTCCGTATATGAGTGCATTGATACTTTGTTTTGAAAGTGTTCGACGTCAAGACTATATACTGTATACCGTATATGAGTGTCTTGATACTTTGTTTTGAAAGTGTTCGACGTCAAGACTATATACTGTATACCGTATATGAGTGTCTTGATACTTTGTTTTGAAAGTGTTCGACGTCAAGACTATATACTGTATACCGTATATGAGTGTCTTGATACTTTATTTTGAAAGTGTTCGACGTATGGCGCACATTCGAATTTCGTGTCTTCTGTACAACCCAAACTAATAGTTCAACGAATTCATATTGATATCATATTATATTGTAAAGTATTATCTTGGAGCTGATTAGTTTTCTGTGTACAGCACTTCATTTAATCTCTATAATTTCATCCATTTAAAATTCACTCTCTGGAAAATTATTTTTGTAACACCTTTTTCTTTCTGTCTGTACTGGAAATATACAATCGATTTTTAACTAACATCCCGACCTGTTAGAGTTCTGAAACTTTATGATTTCTGTGTTCCCGATAACAATGCATATTTAAAGCTTTATTCCTTAGATTATCAATACCTTATAATTCTATGCTTTATTCGTTTGATGTTTTGATAAAATTGAACAATTTTGTATTTCATACAAAGTAAGTAAACTTATGCGTTTCCGGCTGAGCGTTATTAACATTTGAATTTTATTCGTTTAGATGCAACAATAATATTTTCATGTTTTCAATGTAAAAACAGTTAATATCATAGAAATATACATTTCTAAACACAATTTAACTGTCTACTAAATTAAAATTAAGGAAAATTTATTCATTGAGTAATTTAATGTACCTACTTATGCTAGTGAAAAATCGATTACAAATTTAATACTTGAAGAAAAATATGATAAGAGTTTCCTTTTCTATCTACTTGTATCTCAATTATGTATACTAGTTAAGTTTGATTTTCTGAGACCAAAATACTTCAATCAATATCGCAACCACGTCGAAAATACGAAGTGTATTTGTTTACAAAGAAACTGCAATAATCATTAATTGTTACTATCCATGGCTTATTTATTTAATTTCAGAAAACTATAGCAACATTTTAATTGTTGGATATGATAATATCAAATAATACATGATCTAAAAATATTTTCTGCAATTAAAATAGTGGAGATGTTTTTTGATTGTCTAATCCACTTCGAAAATGATTTGTACTTACACTTAATAATCCACTACCAATCAATATGTCACATCTTCTGTCATTAATTACTTGCTTATTTATTTACACATAACAAAATGTCTTCGCCTTAAAGGATTCAATCCTCGAGTCATTCTTATGATTAGGTAGAATGCCACATAAGCTAAAACAAAGAAGAAGAAGAAATAGTGCAAATTAAATTAGTGTACAGTGAGCTGAGTAGTATTAAAAAGCCAAATTATTTATGTGTTATTGTTGGATTATTTACGTGAAGGAAAAAACTACAGTTTGAGAATCCATATTGAAGATATATATGTACTTTTTAAGATGTTCTTTAGGGTATAGCGTGGCGTGCAATCTCTGGTGTGGTCGATCGATGGCGCTGGTATAGCGGGAACCGGGTCATTACCTCCCCTGGAAAACACACCCCTCTCTCCATCCCTTACCGTCCTCACCTCTTTTCTTCATTCCTTGTTAGTAGAGAACTTTCTTGCACGCACATCCCTTCCATATCAAACTCTTTCTTACATATACATACATACGTACATACCATCCCTCGGTTATAATATGCCGACATATTGAAACAAATCGTGATTTTAACTGCAGTTTTGCTTAAGTGTTATGATTCAATAATTTAGATTCAGCTGTTCATAATTGGGGTGAACTTGGTGAAAGTGTATACCTACTGAAAAAGCGTGCGTTGTAACAAACAGTTATATTTTCACCACCTACATATTAAGTTGAATCGATTTATAATAATGAAACGGAAGAGATCAGTGAAAATCTTTTTTTTAGGAGACACAAAAAACTTTTATTTTATTAGTATTTTTTTAAGAAAACAGTCAACAATATACATTACAAAAAATAAGTGTTACTTAAATTGTAAACCAAAAAAGTTTGCTGTAATTTTACTCTTCTTGAAGAAGTACTCCATGTATAAAAATGTGACACCTTCTTCTTCTTCTTCGTCAGATAGGACTATGTCCTGTAGTTCTCGGCAACTGCTCCTGGGAGGAGGACGTCCAGCTGTCCCTCCATCGTTTGGGCGGTCTTCCTGGAGGTCTGCTACCTGTAGGATGTTCATCAGCTGATATCCTCACTACTCGGTCTGAGCTTGCTCTCCCCACGTAATCTCTCCAGAAACGTCTTATTGTTTTACCCCATCGCACCACGTCCTTAATATTTTCCTTATTTCGGAGCTCCTCATTTGAGGGTTACTCCTGCGATGGGCCGTAGAGTCTTCATCTCCATAGTTCTAAGCAGACTTTTTGTGCGGGTGGTGTCAGCTCTCTATGGCTTATGTCATGATTGGTCTTATACAAGTCTTGTAGATCCTGACTTTACTCTCCCTCAGCATATCCCTATTTCTCCACACAGCACTTCTCAGGCATCCAGCCACTAGGTACAGCAGCCTTGGTTGCTTGTTCATTTATTTAATGTGGCACCATATGTAAAAAGTTATTAATTTGGTCCATATATATGTACATAAAGCAGAATAAAATTAATACAAAGGAAAAAATAACAAAAAAACTTCATAAATGTGCTCATGAAGAAGGAAAAAGAATGGAAGAAAGTGGGAAATCAGAATCACTGTAACGTTATCAACTCCTCATCAATGCCTCGAAAACTTGATACTTGAATCTGACTTTTGTAAAAATTTTACAAGTACCTAAAATCAATTATTTTTTATTATAACATAGGTCTTTTCTTATGTTTCCTGTTGATTGGGTAGATATTGTCTTATATTTGCAAAGTTTATCAATACATTATTTTATGCCTAAATCCGTTAAATCACCAAAATAATATATACACACTGTCGTATCAATGCTCAATGCATTATTCATATCAATATAAAATATCTTTAAAATAAGTCATACAGAGGATCCAGTACAGTTTTCTTAAAATAAAATAAATGCATTATATGGAGCTCATTTATAGCCGTAAACATTATTTTAATTAGCATACATATCGCAATTTTCCAGACGTATAAGTGTTGAAAGTTTTGACAGATTGAAGTACAGAGAAAAATAAAGCGTTGTCTGTGACTGTAGAATCTGTAGATACTTCACAGATGGATAAGGCCAGGAATATACTGAATTTTATCTAAGAAACGGATTGATAATACATAACTACTTTATACTCGTGAAATATCATTAACGAACCAAAATATGTATTACTAATTGTAAAAGTATGTAAAAGTTTAATAATGTTTTTGTTCCTTTCGTTTGAAGTACAAATATGTATTTTTATGACTCTTTTCGCTTTCAAAAAGTTTTTTTTATCATATTATATGAGTAGTCGATGTTGAAAAAAAAAGTAATTTAAAATTCATATCGATGAAATAATATTTTTCCGACGCAAATTAAAATAACACATTAATATTACATAGGTAGTATAATGTTTGTTTAATCTGCTAATTCAAAATGATAGAGTTGTCAGAAAAATATTTTGATGTAAAAAATAGCTTTTAGTAATTTGTCTATCTCATTTTAATTAAAACTATATTTTAAAATATATATTTTTTACTAAAGGATTGTATTTTTAGCTAATAATAATAATTCATTTTGTTATTCTTTTTAGTCTGCCATTCATCGTTCATTCTTTCAAAATGCCCACACTATCTCAGGACATTCACTTTAATTTTAGTTATAATAATATTATTCATTATCTTGAATTCTCTCATTATATCCTTTTTTAATTATTATGTTACTTACTTTTCTTCGTGATCTCGTATCTACGGCTCTCAAAGCGTATAACAAGTTGCCACATTCTGGAGACTTGTGATGTCAATCGACTGAAAACATAGTGAAAAACAGTGTTTCCATCGGGAATCGAGCTCGGGACCTTTTGACCAAGAGTCTTATAAATAATAAACTGAGCACAAAGGCCGACAATTTATTGGCATACTATTATGACAACTGTGCCGTGCGCCGTGGCACAGCCGGTAAGCCGTTTGATTTCTGTGCAGACGTCCTGGATTCGGTTCCCAGTAGGGAAAAAAATATTTAAATTCTATTCTCACGCAAATATTGCTTCTCTGGCCTGAAAATACTGGTTAGTCGGAAGAAATTTTGCCAATTGCGCAGGGTGCAAGGAAGTGTTTATTATTTATTTATGTACAATATTCTCACTCGAATCATGGCTAACATTTGCTCAACAAATCCCAGCATTTTTCATGAATATCTTCGAATTCTTATAATCGTAGGTATGAACTTCTTAAGACGTTGTTTTTTTATTATTTTTTCATGGCTACACTATCTCAATTCATATATTTTCACCTCCATTCTAGCATATTCCCCGTAAACCTTGGTTTCACAGCTCTAAATTCAATAGATCGGAGATATCTGTGATCTGTTGGATGCGATTTGGCACTGTGCATCTCCATAAAATTGGAATCGCCCAGTGCCCATACTCCTAGTGCGGCCTGGACGAGGAAACGCATATCCATGTATTCCTGGGGAGTCCTGTCAGGGACGCCTATGACAACCATAAAAACATTCCTTCCAAAGTACCAATTAATATAGTCTTTATAAAACTCGCCTTCGACGTCATATCCTGCTCAAATCACTAAAGGTCAATTTTGTAATTCTTGTGTATTTGTAATTTTTTCATTTCCGTTTGAGTTTCATTTTGGAACAAATCATCCAAGAGGTTGCAATGCCTTCGTAATTTTTTTTTTCATCTATTATTGGTTAAAATCATCTTTTCTTATGCTTATTTGGTTATACGAATAAGACTGACTGCTGAGACAAAGGTCCTGAGTTCGATTTCAATTAACTTTGAACACAGTGTATCCACTGTGTTTTCAATGTTGAATCTTTAAGAGGACATATAACGCTAAATCTAGTGACTGAAAATATGATATATTATAACCGCCTAATGCACTATGAATGTACGCATTAGTAAGGGTTATTATCACGTGCGTTAAAAAAGGTTTATACGTGATTTAAATAATCGGAAACCCATAATTTGTTGATTTTTTGCATTTTAAGAACAAACCTGACTTGAAATGAAAATACTTTATCGGTCATTCACTTTGATTTTATACACTCTTCAAGCATATAAAATATTTATTTCTCTACGACACGTAGTTATGGAGAAATTTAAAAAAAAATGCCGCGAAAAAGGATATTTTTAATAGTTCTCTTAGGCGAATTTAAAATGAATTTTAAAATTGTGTAACGAACATTCAGTAGAAAAATTTTGCAAACACTTGTTTTCTTTCCCCCTTAGCGCTTTTGTCCCGTTTCTATCGGGGTACGCTTTGACCATGATCCTGGAATTGGCGAGTCTGGTTATTACATTGAAGCGACTGCCATCTGACCTTCGTAACCCTTAGAAAGGGGAACCAGACAAATTAGATCATGGCTACACATAGCTAGTGATATAAATCCGCACATAGATTTTTAAAAATCCAGAGGTGCGTGCCCCGCCCGGATTCGAACCGCTGGGCTATCACCGCTCTCCTCGCTCTCCGCTGTGGGTACTGTTATTATTTTATAAAATTTTGTATAATGTTATTTTTTTAGAAACACACTGTTTAACATATTTGAGGAATTTGATTTGAAATTGGGGTGTTTAGGTTTATATGCCCCCTTAAATCGAATGATTATTTGCATGTAGTGAACCGCTTTTAAAAGCTAATTGTACATTTCAAGAACTATTCAGCACAGTAAAGTTTCAGGTCGAAAGCTAATAAAGGCCCGTTCTACGTAGGTACCCCCTGGCGGATGTGCTGTGTATACAGAGTACACTGCACCTTTCTCCGTCTATCCGGGGGGCTCTCGCTCTTTCTCTCGTGACCTTGCCCCCCTTCCTCACACCCCACCCACACCCCGGACTAGAACATACCGGCAAGCCTGACATTGAAATATTTAATGCAAATACCCACCTACCCGACAAAAATGTTTCAGAATCGATCGAGAGATGGCGCCACGCACAGTAAGGCCCGTTTCGACGCCCTTGCGTAATGTTTCGGCCCAAACCGACGATAATGACCTTTCGGTTCTTTGACCCCTCTATGTCGATTTTGTTTTATTTTATTATGTCCAGTGTGCGACACACTTTGATACGTCGAAGAAATTCACGTGTTTGGAAATAATTTTGTATTCAAATTGTCAAATAATCGCGCAGGTGTTAAATATTATGAAGCCTTTTACTAGTCTTATGTTTATAACACAAACATAAGTACATACATACACAATATATTTAAAATTATATCTGCGGTAAGTAATATAACAATGAACATTTTCTTGCAATGTGGCTGGTTTATTTTCAATAAATTCCACCCCTGCAGTGAATTTTTTCTTAGACACCAGCATAGCAGTCAAATGACTTACCCTTTGCCACAGCGATCAAGCGATGTATGTAACTTAATATAAATGTTTTTTTTTTGTTTCGAATGGATATTGCTATAGCGGCTATGTTCCAATGAAAGTATAAGGATATTCCTTAGCAACGAAGGATAGTTATGCTGATAGAAGTAAGATGTATTATACTCGTATTGATATATTTTTAAATTTACGTAAATATACCGACATATGGGTTCGATTCTATAAACCCACTAAAACTTAAATCAAATTTCATTTCATTTTATGTATTTTTTTTGTAATTCTGAAGATTGAATAAAATAAAGAAAATTTAAATGTCAAAAAAAAAACATCACTAGTGCATTATACAATGGATACAGTTTAAAGTGACAGTTTTGGTTAACAAATTTTTGTTTTATATTACTGTAAAGTTGATTAAAACTTAAATTAGTTTTCGTAATTGAACCCAATGAGTGAATATTAATATGAAATCGATTGAACTAATTTTTAAGTGAGCGTACATAAAATGTTTTTATGTAGGTACGATTGACTTATTTGAAAATATATCAAATCACATTTTAACCATGTTCAATATATTTATTTGTATAAAATTTTGACCGTTTGGTTTCTAAGCGGGCGTACTGGGTTCGATCCCTAACAGCAAAAAAAATATTAAACAAAAAAATTCATGCAAAGTTTGCTTCTGTGGGATGGAAACACTGGTTTGTTGGAATTAATTGCCATATCGCAATAAACTCGCCGTTTGTGCAGGTTGCAAGGAAGTTATTATTATTATTATGAAAAATAAATAATTAAAAAAGCTTATTCGATAGCGATCCGGAAAGAGTGGTGAATACTTATACTAATTTGTATTTAAGATACATTTCATATAATTTTCAGTTGTATTTCGAAAATGTTGAATTGTTGAAAAAATGAAAACAATTTCTTCGATTTATTAGTACCCAGTATGTATTCCATGATTGGCAATCTTGGCTGTGTCGTGCGGGCGCCCGATCCGCGTCGGAAAATGCCGAAGTTTTCCGAAGGCCGGTTCATTCAAGCCCGCTCGGGGGGAGGAGAGGGTAGACCATCCCCCGGCAGACATAGACAGTTGGGTGCCTCGGAAACGTAAGGCTAAAAATGGATTCGACCGTGTGGATAAATTCACCTTGAGAGGCTAAACTTTTTTATCTCTCCTTTGCTCTATTTTGTCTTGTTTCGGGTGGCCAGATTCTGTTGTGAGTTCCTATACCTCCATCGCACCATCTGACGGCGAAGATCGATAAAACTGAGAGAATAAACTGTGTGTTCCAAATTTGAATATTTTCACGTATCGATTTCTCCCGCGCATTTAAGAACATATGTTTCGAGAGTATGTTTTTCTCATGTCTTGCGTGAAAGATAAGGACATGTAATGTTAATGCTACATATTTCAAATTGGTATTTTTTACTTAGATAAGCCTTATTTGTAAACTACCGTTTTGATGAAGATATTACATCATATAAAAATATTTAAGAGGAGTGATAGCGAATGTCATCATATTTTCCAACTTAGGTATTATAAACTTACCATGTCATAAAGTTTCATCACATATAGTCGCACGTTCACACGTTCACATTCTGATATTGCACGTTCTGATATTGATTTAGATTTTTACTGTACGGTATTATAGTATTACACACCCATGTAAAATAACTAGTTGCATGTAACACATGAGATCCAACTGTCGATAGCGATAGTATGTATAGTTGAAGAATATGTACCAAACTATAAACCCATAAATACAAATTATTGAATATTTTCAGATATTTTGTTTTCTATACAACATATATTATGTAGGTATGTATGTCAAGATAGGATAGTATGGAGGAAGTTCCTTTTTTCCTACCCAGAATATGAAAATAGCATGATGGTATGTATGTTTGGAGATGAAGTATCAAACTATTAAGTCTTCTTACGTATTGTGTATAGGCGACTGCCATACAAAATGTATGAAGCGATGTCGTCACTAAATTCAATTTTTAAAAAAATTGTTAAAAAAAATTGAGATCTTCTACTACAATGTTAATATTTTTTATAGAAAATTAAATTATCTAGTTGGGGTGTTTCGGCTTTTTTCGATAATTGTATAAGTTTTGGAAATATAGGCAGTTAAACTCATAAATTTATCATAAAAAAAATATTTTTCTTAATAAAAAATGTTTGAGAAACCCTGGAATTTTTTTGAAAAAATTAATTTGAGATTTTTTATTTTTCTATGTTTGTACCAATTTTCAGCGTTCTAGCTTTTATGGTTTCTGAGATATATGGAAAAATAAAATAAAAATTCAAAAGTTGATAACCCCTGACTGAAACAAAAATTCAAAATTCTGAGTATAAAAGTTTTGTAGGCCTATAACTTTTTATATATTCTGAAATTTTGGGCTCTGTAAATTGAGCGGATCAAAAGTTATAAGGGGGGGACTGACACACACACACACAGACACACACACACACAGACACACAGACACACGAAATGTTCTACTCCGAATTCTGAGTAAATCCGTGTATGGAACATATATTCTGCGAAGCCTCTAAGTTGGTGTTTTTTGACTTCAAAGTTGGAAAAGCCGTGAAAAAAGTAGACCTCTCCATACAATTCTCGCGTATTCTGGCTTGATACATTGTCGATATGTTAAGAGAACAAAGTTCTCCTGAACAAATCGACAGTTGGATTATCTTATGTTGTTTGTGACAGTACAAATAAAATAATATTTAGGATCAGTTAAACAAACAAACTTAATACACACCCTGTTACACATCTTCATCCTTTTATCTCTACATTACACATACCTAACCTACCTTTTGCATTATATACTTGATAATTGGGTTTATATTATTTTCTGCATATACATAATATACGTTATTTCTTAGTGCTGTTTGTGAAAAATAGAAAAATAAATGTATTGAAAAAGCATAATAAATAATTACAGTTTGACATTTCAATTCTTTTACATCTTTTTATATGAATGTGTAATTATAGTGTTGATAGTGTAGACAAATGTTTTATTTTCATATTGGTAATAACATTATTTATAATATAATGAATGAAGGTGAAATACTAATTATATTCTTTGAATAATAATTAATATCTTGAATATACAATAAAAAAATTTTATTGTATAAGAATTTCATGATTTCATACACAATTACTGTACTATAATTAAAAATTAATTATATATTTCTGTACATATACACATGTATTTAATAAAATATAAATGCTGTTAATTTTCTTTCCTGTATTCATTTGGCACATAAGGAAATACTTTGTGACAAACATTCAATTCGGCACTATTGGATAATATTGTCTTTAAAGATTTACAATCCTTGAATGCGTATTTATGAAGTTCATTATGGTAGGTACCTAAACGTATACTCTTTAAATAAAAAAAAAAATTTCAGAATGTGAACACATTTTTAAAATTTTATCTGATGAAATTAGGAATTATCTATGAAAATATGTAAAAAAAATATGTAGTATTTTTACCTGTAGGTAGTTATATCATTATGAAGTCGAACTTATAGTTTGGGTTGTTCAACAGACACTTATGTGTCATACACACTAAAATTCAAGACGAGGATTCGACGTAAAATATTCTTATAAAATATTTATTTATACGTTATATCTATAATTAAAAGTAAACCACTTTTTGATTCTACATGAATTTTATTTTGAGCGATAGGCTATTTCGCCTTGTTTGGGCATTTACTAGCTTATGCCCTAAATGCCCTAACAAGGCGAAATAGGCCTATCGCTCATAATAAAATTCAGGTAGAATCAAAAAGTGGTTTACTTTTAATTATAAATATAACTTATAATGGAATTCTACAAAATGAAATCTTCGTCGATTATTTATTTATAAGTTCAACGCTCACGTGCGAATTTACAAAATATCGTTTAACAAGGATAAAACAAACATGTGCATTAATAAAATCATTTAAAAAAATAAACAAGTGGAAAAAAAATACATAGAAGTGGGGAAAAAGCAACACGAAAAATAAAAAAAATACGTCATTATATTTATGTATTTATTTATAAACTATTTTATAATTGTAAATATTCATTTACTATTATAAAAGAATACAATGAACTTGAACTTGTTGTTACGTAGGTATCTTATAGAAATTAATACTGTGACGAATACAAAAAATAGAACAGGGGGTAAGTCAAGTCAATCGGCGAAATCAAAACCCTCGTCATTACCCATATCATGGATATAATTATCATATGGAGTTCTATAACATCTTTAGATATTATAGAACTCCATATAATAATTATATCCATGATATGGGTAATCGTGAGGGCTTTAATTACGCCCGTTGACCCAGATTTGCACCCCTGATTAATATAACGCTTCTCTGGAACAGGTATAGCCTAGTAGAGTAGCCTAATCCGTAAAAAAATACTGATAACTCAAATTTCAAACGTTTAACTTTATTTTATATTTTTATATTATGTTACACATTTTATTTCCTAACTGCATAAACTTCAGTAATTATTTATTATACATGTAAAAAAATATTTTGAAATACCTAATTAAATTTATTGTTACAATTTTCACACAAAATAATACATATTATGATATGGTTAGTATTTGTGTTGAATAGAATAGATAATAATGTAAATAATACTAACCATTTTAAGAGTGTTTAGGTTTTTCAAGTTATTTCTGGATTAGACACTGGAAAATTCTCAATTTATTTGCGGGAAACAAAATCGCTGTAACGTTATGCTTCTAATATACTCAAAGCATTTTTTAATCCCATTTCATAATTTTCTCATTACTTTCATTTTTATCTCATAGATGGTATTCCCTTTACCATGGAATCGATCAGCTTCAAGGTCTAGCAATAAATATTTATCATTTGAAAACGCCGCCGACATAATTTATCCATATAATACGAACTATTTATAGTAGCAACCAGCGTGGATATTATTTCTATAAATAGGCGCCATTATACGGAATGTGACAGAAAATAAAAGTTTCATGACACGACGCTTTTTCTATGGCGTAACTGCCAACACAAAATGGCGGCCATTGTCGAAAAGGGCGGAAGAGATTTTATTTGAATTTTCCCGCTGAGTGCTTTCGATAGGACTTCTTTACACGAGTACCTACTTTTGTGAATAAAATATGTTTCTCGCTTGTCATGTTATCGGCTTGGATCTGTCAATATGTCTTGTGTATTTTTATGTCGGACATGTTGTTTCTTTTATATTTAGATGCCGCTTTTAACGCTGGTACTTTACACACTTTTTTACGTCGTAGCCGTGAGAATCGATAATAAAGTCATTAATAATTTTCTCCGATTACTGACCGATTACGTTTTAAGGTACTATTTCGAAGTTAACGACTCGTAAATGATTTTATCCTCAATGAAATGGTGTGATGTGTTGTATAATGTCTTACTCAACCATAATCGTATCTTTTTATGTGGTATTGTAAGTACAACGACAAAATATAACAATGAGTAATATTTATCATACTAATTTTGCAATACTTAACAAAATATGATTTATACGAAAATAAATTTGATTTATATAATTGATAAGTCATGCATTGTTTTTTATCACTTATTTTTTTATTATTCTTATACCAGCATACTGTTTTTACTAACATTATATTAATTTGAAGAAAACATGGTCGGCATTTAATAATTTCAATAGCCACATAATGTATCCACAGAAATAAATAAATATATACAAGCATTTATGCTTTATTTAGGGAACAATTGTCTTCCTATTTTAGAAAACTTATATTATACTACAGACAGGTATATATGTTAGTACATTACTGTGTATTTGTATGTTGGATTCAAACTGCAACTATTTGGATGGTTGGAATCTTCGATGTATATCCAAAATCAGAGCTATAACATTAATTAGAGATCAAACTGCAACTATTTGGATGGTTGGAATCTTCGATGTATATCCAAAATCAGAGCTATAACATTAATTAGAGATCAAACTGCAACTATTTGGATGGTTGGAATCTTCGATGTATATCCAAAATCAGAGCTATAACATTAATTAGAGATCAAACTGCAACTATTTGGATGGTTGGAATCTTCGATGTATATCCAAAATCAGAGCTATAACATTAATTAGAGATCAAACTGCAACTATTTGGATGGTTGGAATCTTCGATGTATATCCAAAATCAGAGCTATAACATTAATTAGAGATCAAACTGCAACTATTTGGATGGTTGGAATCTTCGATGTATATCCAAAATCAGAGCTATAACATTAATTAGAGATCAAACTGCAACTATTTGGATGGTTGGAATCTTCGATGTATATCCAAAATCAGAGCTATAACATTAATTAGAGATCAAACTGCAACTATTTGGATGGTTGGAATCTTCGATGTATATCCAAAATCAGAGCTATAACATTAATTAGAGATCAAACTGCAACTATTTGGATGGTTGGAATCTTCGATGTATATCCAAAATCAGAGCTATAACATTAATTAGAGATCAAACTGCAACTATTTGGATGGTTGGAATCTTCGATGTATATCCAAAATCAGAGCTATAACATTAATTAGAGATCAAGAAATAATCCTACTGCTGTGTAAAACAATTATAGTATTTATTTATTTTATTAATAATGTCCTAACATCGGTCCTAACAAAAAGAATAATGCACAAGCTGTTAGTGACACAGAGAGCTATGGAGAGAAAGTTGCTGGGTATTTCAATAAGGGACAGAATTCAGAATGTTATGATAAGACAAAGAACCAAAGTAGCCGATGTAGCGGAAAGGGTCGCTGGCCTTAAGTGGAGCTGGGCTGGGCATATTGCCAGATGCCAGGATTCACGATGGACCAAAAAGATCTTAGAATGGCGACCGAGAACAAGCCGAAGAGGTGTTGGCAGACCCCAGGCAAGGTGGTCTGATGACATCAAGAAATGTGCCGGAGGGAGATGGATGCAGTGTGCCCAAGACAGGGAGTTGTGGAGGATCAAAGGGGAGGCCTATGTCCAAGAATGGATGAAAACTGGCTGAAGAAGAAGAAGAAGATTAATAATGTTTACAAAAATGTGCATTGTATGGACTAGTGCCTCAGTGCCTGCCTCACTAGGATTATATCCCGCGATGAGGAAGTTACTTTACAAAAACAAAATATAATAATAATAGAACAAACAAATAAAGATAATAAAATAAAAGCCATGTGCAAAACATTCAGCAATAAGGTGAACAACAATAAATTAAGATCTAGTCTAGAGTATACATGCCTCTTACTATACGATGACTTGAATAAGAGAACTGTCGACACAGATTTTGTGACTAAACATCCTTATTGTCATTTTTTTTGTATTCACTAGTTTTTTTTATATCTATAGATATATTTTGGTACAAGAAAACCAAATAGGTGCTGTGATAGGGTTGTATTAACTCTTATTGAGATCTGGAAGTAGGAAATGACTTAGGAAAGGTTCGTGACACGTAAACTTGTCGGGATATTAGTGCATTTGTGTATTTGAATTTACTTTATGAATATACATCATGAAATAAATAAAATCATTGACTAAACGAGCGGGTTGTGGCCAACGCTAAACTCCTCACTAACAAGTCATTCTATATAGCATTCAAATTTTGTATGGAAAGTATGTATTCAGCATTTCCATGAAATGAGTTTGTAAAATATTTTTTTTATTTAAATATTTTATTATGAAAACTTGATAATTCTTCAATGCCATTTTATAAAAGTGATGTGTTTTTACCAATTTGAAAATAAAAATTTCAAATTTTCCTGAAAAAGTTTGAAATAATTGATAGTTAAAAAAAATCGAGAAGCACTATTCAGATATCCTTCAAAATCTAATGGGGTCTAAGTGAGTATCAGATATACAAATTTGCATAGTTTGAAAATAATCGAATGAGTAATTTAGTATATAAATCGAGTAAAATAAACACGCCGTAGGTATATAGCACGCAGCACATAGCACACACACACACACACACACATTGCATTGTGATGAAACTTTCAGAATACAATCTCAGCATGATACTAGTTGATAATCAGCAATAAAAAAATATCCTTAAAAATTGCGAAATCATAACTCCCCATTATATCCCCTTGGGTTTTTTTTTTTTAACATTTCTACGTAGGGGACGCCAGCTATTAGGATTTGGGTCCATTTTACTCTTCCGAAGAAGCGCTCTACGTAGCGTTGGGAGGGGTTTGCAATCTAGAAAAGAGTTTATTAATTCGGATTTTAAAAAGACCCGGGTTGTACGAAGGTGGAAACACAGAATTCGGAAGATCGTTCCACAGTCGGGCTGCTGTATTAATAAAGGAGTTCGACAAGCGACTTGTTCGTATATGTTGAAGGTCCACTGTGAATGTGGGTTAGTGAGGAGTAAAAATAAAGAATGGACGAAGATGAACAGTGATCAATTTCCCAAAGCCAACAAATACTAAAAAGCGCCCTTGGAATGTTTTTTTTTTACTATAAAACGGCGCTTTAAAAATTTGATTATTATTATTTTAAATGAATATCTGACTCAATGTATCTACATACATAATGTGGATGACAGCATGTATCTACATAATATATAAAGATGTATGGATGTTGTAGTGATAATGAATTCTTGCTGGGATAGAAATGTGTGGCCTACCTCACGATGGTATGGAAGTATGCTATCAGATTAATAATTTCTAACAATTCTTGATTTTCAAAAGACTGAGATTGAGAACTAAATTTATTCCGTTCTTGACTTCTTTGTTGTGAACGTAGTACGAACAAAACTCTTTGTTGTGAACGTAGTACGAACAAAACTCATTGTGTTTTACAAAGATGCCATCTTTGATATTTCCATACTAATATGTTCTACATAGAATGTACCCACAAAGTAGAGGTCATTTTTTTAATCGATTTCAAGTACATTCCGAGAAAACTGCACCATACTATAATAAAATTTATTATAAAAAATTATTTGCCTTTTATATTTCTTTAAAATAGTTTAAACAGGGAAATTAGCAATTCAATAATGTCGTTTGAAATTGAGTTGTCCTGGGCTCGATTTCCTGCAGAGGAGTAATATTTGTTTGTCTTTTTGTCAATACTGTTTTTTGTATCAGTGCCTACGTAAGGTGTTTTTTTTATGTATTTTCAATTTTATCATTTGAATAGGCCAATATTAGGCGAAACGGTCGTCGTATTAATACGAACAAATGTAGAAAAATTATTCTCGTTTGATTTTTACCTACATAATTATGGAGTTTTTTTAATGAAAATCGCTAAAATCAAAAATAGGTACATTTTTTTCTCTCTGTGTGTGATTATTTACTTTATTTTACATCAAAGAATTTTTAATAATAATTATAATAATATTTTTTTTGTTTTCTAAATAAATTTGTAATACTTACAACAATTATATTAAACAATTTTATATTTAGCTAAAAATTAACACAAAGAAAATGTATTAAGACATGTTGGTATATTCATTTCACTCTTTCTATTTCATTCTGGTGTTTTGTGTTACACATAACTTCGAATAATTCCGGTTATGCAGATTATTTATTTTTTATTTTATTTCCTTTGAAACTTCCGGAAATATAGACAAAAAATGATTGAAACATAAATTTAACACTTCCAAATCACATGCAGATTAACAAATTACAATAAAATATCTTTAAAAATAAAAAAGAAATAAAAAAAACCTTCAAGTTATTATATTTAAAAAAATAAAACATAAAAGACAGTATAAAAATATAAGTATAGACATGGACAATATGTATTGAAAATAATGGATTGAATATTGCTTCTTGGGCATCTAACAGGTACTATGTCAAATATCAATTTAACAATTTAACTTGCACCCAATAACAAGTTACCACATTCTGGAGATTTACGATATTAATTGTTTTAAAGATTTAGATTGAAAACGCAATTAAAAACTGTGTCTCCACCGGGAATCGAACCCGAGACATTTGGATCTGCAGTCCGATACCAAAACAATTGAGCCACGGAGGCCGAATATTAAAAAAAAGCCAAGAGAACTAACCTTATGTCAAGAGAGAGGCTAATCACGACACTTAGTAACGAAGAAGACGACTGTGATGATCAAAAAATAATTAATTGAATTAAATTAGATGATTTCTTTTTAAATGTATGTTTTTGAAAAGTTGAGAATCGTTACTTATCTCATTAAATATTCATTCAGTTAAATATTCATTCTGTTGCGTCATATTTGTTATTCGTCTTATCTCTGCCACGATATTTATTTTTCCTTCCTGCTGATCTTGATTCTACTTCAATTTTCCACCCCCCTCCTCGCCTTCCAGCTGTAATAATAAATTTTCCGAGTGACGTCATGGCTTCCCTCCGCGCCCCCGTAATCCTTATGTTCTTTCCATCCCCTAACCCTCTTGTTCTCATCGGGGGAGGTTTAGTACGTAGATGGCTTAATACGCAGTATCTGACGATATAGGTACACAATTTGTCGAATATACGCAAGATCCTTGTAATCTGAAGGATTTCTTTCTGGTCATTCACTAAAATTTACATGCACGACCTTACGCGAATTGCAATAGATTTTTTTACCGCACTGTTAAAAGTATTGATCCGCGAACTGTTGTTTGAAATCTTAACATATGGAAGCGTTGGAACCTTTTTTAACATATATTGTTTTAACATTTGAATTATTTATCGTGAATTAAGAGCACATTTTCTAAAGATTTATTTACTTCCCATTGTCACAGTGCTTTAATTTAAATCTGATTAGTTTTCCACAGACAACGGTTTTTTTCTGTGTGATTTTATCTATCAAAAATTTTATAATACTTTATTTTTAAATTTGTTTAAATAATGCAGGTATTCAGTTTTAATGGGTTACATAAAATGAATTTAAGGATCGTCGAACTTTGAAAGAAAAAAAGTACATTGTGACTTATGTAGTACGAATATTACTACTTGCAAGATAATTGCTTTATTCATATAGACCGTTGGCACCACGGGTTTTGCGTTGGTCTAGCAATTGTAGTGGACCCTGGTTCAAATTCACCAAAAATTAGCTTTTTGTAGGGTATTCTACGTCTTGTTTCAAAGACATATAATTCATTCGTTAAAGAAATCTAGAATTTTTGGTGAAAAGTTTATGGGTAGTAATTACTATGCTTCGATATTCTTGGTAACTGGTCGTACATTTACTCTACTACCGCGTAGATTTTATGTGGTTTGTGATTTTAAATTAAATTAAGGGAATTTGATATCAAAAATACTGAGATTACAATGACGGTGCCGTAAGTATATCAAGTTTAGTTATAAGACATTATTTAGATGGATGGTGGCAGAGTGGTTAACGCGCTGGGTTAGTAATCCAGTGGTCGCGAGTTCGAATCCTGCAACGACCGATTTCGTTCACCTATGGCACAAGCATTTATGCTTAATTTAGAGAACGTATAAGGATGTATTTGTAGTTGTTTCTACTCGGCCATATTCATTCTTTAAAAAAAAAGTAATTAAGTTTTTCATCTTCTTCTTCGTAAAATTTGGGCGGTGAATATTGTTCACTTTCAGGCCAAGGCAAAAGGATAGGAAAAGAGTGTAAAAAAGGATTAAGGCCCTTGTATACCCTGGATATACGGATGTACACAATAATGTCCACTAAATTACCTTCTAATGTACGAACCACGAAAAATATTAATGAAAATATTATAATAATAAAAATACTCAGCCGGTAGATTTTCATATTCTCTTTCGATTGAAATAAAAATCTACTTCATAGGCCTTGTAGTATTTTAGTTACTTACAATAAAGAAATAAAAAAGTGTTAATAAAACTAATTTTACAAGAAAAGTATTAGACAAATTTAATTTTCTAAAAACTCATGCAATGTAATAAAGATATACATACAAACTGTTCTATATTTTAAAGACGTATCTTTTGAGCGTACTAGGGAAATTATTTTCAAAATATGCTATACAGCCTACTATAGCCTTTTAATGTGTATTTGTGTGTTTCTGATATGCACCCAACTTTGGTAAACCAATCTTTATTTAATCATTTTTCCTTGTCAAAAATAAACAGTTGGTTCTTTATTTTTCTTTAAAAAGTGTGTGAAAGGTTTATTTTCTTTGGGGAGTTTGTCAAGTGAGATGTTTGTCAAGTTATGTATTACAACGGTATCGTGTCAGACAGTCACTTGACATTTGGGGTGATTATCCCTTGAAGGGCGAGTATCTCGTACACAACATTTATAGTTAAATCCTGACACGGGTTTGGTTTTCAATTTTCGCTTTCGTGGAAGGGGTCGTCGATCCCTATGCGATAAGCTTTGTATTTTCTAGGGAAATTTTCTCCTTTCACAAACATGATTATCATAGATAAGCCGGGATAAGGAGGTGAGGGGGAGGTGGTTTGTCATCGAGGTATACAGATTCGATCATCTCTCCTAGATAAGCCGTGACTTTCACAAAGGATCGCTCCAAGTTTAAGCTTCCCTTAAATTGCTTCAAACGTTTAATGTCCTGCCACTTAAGGAGATTGTCATGTTTTTTTTTGCTTCCTTGTAAAACGTGATCCGAGATATGGAAAGGATAAATAGGGTTACCATTATAAATCGACGGGTTTAGTTTTTTTAATAAAACATTTTTTTTTAATAAAATGGCGACATTTCTAACTTAAATTTTCCTATCGCTTAAAACCCATCTCGGACACATATTTCTTACACGATTCATTTTTATAAGCATATACCATAAAGTTCTTATTTATTAAACACAATCATTTATTACTTGCTCTTATTGACAAATTTTACTCCTCCATCCTCTGTCTTCTCGCACTCCCGTAACGCAAATGGATGGAGAAGCTCTACCAAATAGTGACTCCTTTAAGTACCTGGGGTCGATGATCCATAGCGACGGAGGTTGTGCAGCGGATGTAACACACCGAATGAATGTGGGATGGATGAAATTTAGGGCTATGACAGGAGTTTTGTGTGACCCAAAAATGCCAATTAAACTAAAAAGAAAAATATATCAGACCATTGTCAGACCTGTGCTACTGTATGGCTTCGAATGTTGGACGATGTACAACACCTTCCATAGGCAAATGGAAACCACCGAGATGTGTATGCTAAGATGGTCAGCGGGGTTGTCTCTAAAAGACAAAATAAAAAGTTCGTACATTCGCGGAAGCTTAGGAGTGACAGGCATTAACAACAAATTAGAAGAAAGACAATTGAGATGGTATGGTCACATATTAAGAAGACCCGAGGATCATATTGTGAACCAGGCTATGGCCGTAGACATCCCCCGATCAACGAATAGGGGAAGACCAAAAAATACATGGAAGGCGCAAAGGAGTTCACAATTGATGAAACAAGAATTGACATTGGAGGCGGCCCAGAACCGAAGAGTGTACAGCTTGAGGACGAGGAGAGCTGACCCCAACAGTCTTTATCGACGATAAGTTGGGAAGAGGCCAGGAAGAAGATCATCTGTCTTCTCGCACAACCTCTATCTCTTAAATAATAATAATAATAACCGAGATCAACATGTTTGCAATAATAATAATATATTTATTTAACATAAGAAAAGAAAGCTTACAGAAACAATACACCACAGAGATCACTCTGTATTTATATAAAAACAAACAAAAAAATATACAAAACAAAAAACATGATAAACAAAAAAAAATACTTTCTTTGTTGCTGTGTACACAAGTGTTTACGCTACATGTGTTTCTTATAGCAGATCGTTACATATTCTGTTTTCCTCGGACACTGGCCCGCGTAAACTTCCGCGCATTATGTCGATAAAACCTCCGTTCGCCATTCGTAACGCGATATTCTGATTGGAGCGAAATACGTATGACATTCGACAGGTGAATTTATTCGTAATGTTTTATGCGGCAGATCGAGGTGGTGTTAAGTTTTGTGTAAAGACATATAGCAATGCGTACACACATTCATTCGTTTCACAGATTATAGTTATGAATGACTTTCACTTTAGGTTCTGTGATATGTAAATATTAGCGGAACTTATCGCAAAATATTACACGTGAATGGGAATAAGGCCCCTGGTTGAATGTTGTCCCTTCATCTCATTGGCGGTTTCCCAACAATTGGCGGTCTTGTTGTCATTCGCTATCTCCAAGATAAGCTTATCCTTGAAGAATACATAATCCAAATAAAATCTTTAATTAAAATTTGGTTACCCCATTAATACCCCAAGATGATATATAGTCCTCTTTATCCTCATTTTATTTCCCATAATCCGTTTTCAATTTCTTTTGTTGCTGACAATCCTTTTTATAGGCCACTCAGAAACCAACGATTCTTCTTTGAAAATGAACTCACCGATACCCATAGTTTAACTTGCTTTTCTATAACATTTCGGAAGTAGGATTAAATCTGACGAATTTGCACCTGGAAAAGTTAATATGTCCGGTTGTTTGTTACTTAATCAAAAAAAATTCCAGTAAATAATTATTTTATTTATTTATATTCGGGAAACAAACATATATTTTGTCATATATTATTTTATTTTTTGGTGTTGTTCAATTTTTTAACACATTTACTGTTATTATTCATGCTATCACGGCTTATCCCACAGTGTGGGGTGTCCAGCGATAGGTGTGCGGATATGCATTCGTGTATTCCCCACGCATCATTCTCCTCTCGCATATAAAGGCAACTACA
This sequence comes from Molanna angustata, assembly GCA_963576475.1. NCBI lineage: Eukaryota > Metazoa > Arthropoda > Insecta > Trichoptera > Molannidae > Molanna > Molanna angustata. The sequence goes on from OY754967.1 coordinate 42,679,529, forward strand.
TTCAAAATGGGTTATGAACCTCATTGCTGAACCATGTTAGATGTTATTTTGCCTTCAATATTTTCGATTAGGTACTCGGGACATTCAGCGATGACAATTAAACAGAGTGGAAGCACTATTGTATGCCGGTGCCTCACATCCTTGTTTAATGTTATAAAATAAGTTCTTCGTTCTTTTGGCGGAATTTTGATTCTATTTAAGGTTATAAAAAGGAATTTAAAATTAAATACGATTTTCAATTCGTTCAAAACACTTGGGGTCATATTACGGGAGTAATTTAAAAATAATGTTAGAAAAAGATGAGGTCCAGGAAACAGTATTCTCGCAGTACGGGACCTTACCTTTTTCTCAGATAACTCAATAATAATGCAATACGAACCTTTATGTTTTTCTCTTCATTCTAAACAGAAGTTCTTTAGACATTTATTAACATAATCAATGACATAATGTATAATAAATATATTGTAGTATAAGAATGAAGTATACAACATAATCTTATCCGTGTCATCAATGTCTTTTTAACGTCACATGACTCTTATTATTATGTATGCTGTCTTTTATTGTCATGTTAAATCTGTTATATACACTAAATGTTTTACATCCTATAACATGATTCTCCAATATTATGTATTAACATTAAGAGGCTATAGTAGGCTATATAGCATATATTGAAAATAATTTCCCCATTACCTTCAAAAGATACGTCTTTAAAATTAAGAACAGTTTTTATTTATTTCCATATTCTATTGCACGAGTCTTTTCAAATTGAATTTGTTTAATAAGTTTTAGTAAAACCTTTTTTTTAATTTTGTATTGTATGTAACTAGATAAAACTACAGGGCCTAAGAAGTAGATTTTTACTTCAATCGTAAGAAAATATGAAAGTCTACCGCCTGAGCTTTTTTAAATTATAATATTTTAATTAATGTTCTTGCTATTTAAAAGAAAAAACCTCTAAATTTTACGTTTTCTTCGCGAAAAAATGTTGTATACCACATATTAGGTGATATACAATATTTTATCATGTTTCATACATTACAAGGTAATTAGCGTGCATTTTTGTGTATGTACATCCGTATACCCAGGTTATACAAGGGCCTTAAGAAGGCATATAAATTCACACATGAATAAGCGTTACACAAGTTTAAAATTTAGCATAAATTCCCAAAAAAAAGGTATTACAACTTCCAAAAATACCCTTTTTATGGTATTTTTTTTATTTAAATATATGTAGGTACGTCGTGATTTTTTTTTAATGAGTGCGTAAATTCAAAGTTAATGTTGCAGATAGTTCTTCTATAGCACGGAAATTCATTTTGTATTTAGCGGTTATAATTTTTAGTGTTTTCAGTTACCTAGTCGGTTTAAATTAAGAGTTAAATGCTCTCTTAAATTATGATAAAGTTCAAAGTAATACGCTCTTTTAATTTAAGTTCGCAAACGCGGATTTATATTAACTTTACAGTTTATTAACTGTCAATCGCGTTTACGGAAAAATTAAAGTAATGTATATCTATATTGTATTTCTATCATAATTTTATGTATTTTTTATGATATTCTATCAAGAAGTGACAGAATCAAATATTGAAAAAAAACATATATTGATTAAAATTTAATTTAAGCAATTGAGACAGCCTTTATAGTGCAAAACTCTCGTTATTTTAAAGGGTACTTACCTAAATGAATTAAAACGACATTCCGAATTATGTTTTTCTACCTTCTTACAACCCGGGTATTTTTAAAACGTGAAGCTGAGGGTTTGCAATCTTCCTGAGCAGATTGCAAACCCTCCCCACCACTACGTAGTGCGCTTCTTCGGAATAGTATAATGGACCCAATTTCTAATAACTGGCGTTCCCTACGTGGCTATGTTAAAAAATGATGTTTCCATCTTTTTAGTTTGTCCAAGGCTGGTCGTTTAAGTAAACTAGGTATTTAGTCAAACAATCAAAGTGTTTGTTGATTTAGCAAGTAAGATATATAACAACATAGCATGATGTATTGCAAGTAAAGCATCCAGTGTAGTTAGATATTATATCTACATATTTCTAGGTCGCGAACTAATCATTCTGCCAAGATGTACATATATATGTATTATAATATTATTGTTATATTGACTGATGTATATACCTACATATACTGTGAAACCTAACATTTTAATATTTCATTACTGAAACATTTTGAAAAATATATTTATCAACTTTTATATAACTTATTATTTTAATCTTATATATTTTCATTTATTTAAGGCGGGTTCTAAACAAATAGGGTCAGGGGATAATATTATAGGCAATGTTATTAAATGGTTTTGAATCCATTATTGAAGATTTTTTCGCATTATTGAATTTACTTAAAAGTGCTACCATGAACAAAGCACGCATCATAAAAATCTGCATCATAAAAATGCAGAAGTTCTCTAAATTTTATGAAAAATTCTTTTGAATTCCAGTATTCGCATTAGCTACACCAAAATAATTATTATCAATTGATTTTGATTTCAACTAACGTATTTGTTTCTTTCTTTTTCAGCGCATAACATCGGCGTGTACGACCAATACCTGAACATCTGCACATGTAAGAATATCTACTTTTATTATAACACTCATGTCCTCTTACAACATTTTTAAATTTCTAGAAATTTCAAACCGAACGTAATGAGATTTAATGTCCAAAAATCATTAATTTAGTAGATATTTTATATTTCTTAGCTGGTTCAGATAAAAATGCACTGGAGTAATAAGTTGGTAATTAAATTAAATTAAAATTAAATAATATTTCAATTTAATTCAATTAAAATAAATTTAAATGAATAACATTTAATTTAACTTAATTATATTGAATTTATTAATTTATTAACTTGCGTAATTAAATTGTAAAATATTGATTATAAGATGCTAATTTGAGTAAGAAATGTTTTAAAGTCTGACGAAACTAAAAAGTAACTATAAAAATACTCTGAAATGTCTGTATTTGAAGCCAAGGGTAGACTCTTGATTATAATTGTTGATTGATGGCGATTTTGTTTTGCGGGCACTTAATAAACAGTAGCCATTCATTTGACAAAGAAACGGGTGTTAAAATCTTACATATAAATAAGAAGGGTCCAAGACTTGATAACTTGGAGGCTTTGGAGATACAAAAATGGATAGATACAAAAATGGATAGATACAAAAAGAAGCAATAATTAATAATCAAATAAATTTAAACCGGACGCCCCTGTTCAATATCTTTCCACTACCACCCACACGCACTTATAACTCCTCCCCCTACCCCTAACTGCAATAACACTACACACGTTCGTTACATAGTTTGAGATTTAGTATTAGTTTGTTCTGATGAGGGAGCGGGTCAGCTCCGCAACTAGTTAACTATAAATACTCATTCGTGGTGTAAACAAATTAATTTTAATTTTAATAATTTATTTATTTATACAATATACGGCATAAGTCATTTACTTGTTACCATACCTACTAATAATTAATAACAAGATAAAAATATTGAAACAAATAAAAATACCTATAGATTCAGATAAAAACGTTGATTCAGATAAAAATAGACAAAAAAGAATTAGACACCTTAAAAACAATAAAAAATAAAAAAAATAAACCATCGATATATGAAAGATCCATATTTTTTTTTGAAGACCGGCAAATTATCTCTGAAAATATCTGCATCAACACATAGTTCATTGTCGAACCTATGCAATCGCGGTATTCGTGAGTTATAAAAATAGTGCGTGGAAGCTGCTACCTCATGAAACATCACACCGATTTTCTTGTCCATCCATTCGGGACGTGAAATTTAATCGCACTCACAAGTTCGATGCAGTCCATCTCCGTTGACTAAATGAGACTTAAACAAAAATGAGACATCCATAATGAATTAATTCATTCATACCATCATGGCATATACCACAATGTTTGGCAACCAACGACAGGTATGTGAGTATGCATTACCTTATAAAAGGAAACAGTACACACGTGTATCCCCACTCACCAGTCACGTCTCACCTAACAATGTTAATACTCGGAATGGGTGGTGATCCTCATTACTGAACTATGTGAGATTATATTTTGCCCCTTTTATGTATTTTCTCTGGGCTGGAAACACTGGCTAGTTAAAAGAAATTGTCATTTGGCAATAAACTCGACACTTGCGCAGAGTGCAAAAAAGTGTTTATTATTATCATTATTTTCGAGATAACCCAGCTCTTACCCGATGATAATAGAAAAGATTGTAAGCACTATTCTACGCCGGTGTTATACAAGCAAATATTAATAACTTAAATAATATATATAAGAATTACTTTTAATAGTACTTTTAATAGATTGTAAGCACTATTCATTAATTTGACTGTCGACGTGTGTCGTGCGAACTGCGAACCACAAAGTTTAAGTTATATAGACTTAATTTGTCTAAAAATGTCCTAATAGTATGATGTCGCTATCGACACCTTATAATAAATATGCAGAATCAAATATATCATTTATTCCTCTTAATTTGTAATAGAATTTTACCAAATAATTTAGTAATACTTTAAAACTTTTAAACATGAAAACATTATATCGTTTTTTAAACATAGGTATGTAAATATTAGGACGAGATTTTGCTTAATGGGCTCCAACCAACTCGTTTGAATATACTACTTCAATTTTCCCGATTGTGTCTCAATAGTCGTTTCATTTAAGGTTGTTTTTCCGTCTTTTAGTTGTTGATTCCGCGTCGCATTTAACATACATACATAATTTCCATCTTCGGTTGTTCTCTAATTTCCCTGCATCGCATGGCTCTATACTTCTGTCTATTCAGGTCTGTGGAAGTTTTGATCTGCGAGTGAAAGTGGACCTTCGTGCTCCAGTTATTAGAGTATTGTTTCTTGTGTCAGTATAATGACGTGGCTTGGTCTCGTCCCGTTTGCTGGTCTCTGTTATGATGCCGTTGGCAGAGTGCCATGTTGTACCAAATGTCTCACCTCGTCTTTCTGCTCGAGTCTATGAATCATGACAGCTATTCCCAAACCTTTCTTCAATATTCGTATTTAACACTCAGTATTTCAATGTATTAAACATTTTGCTGCTCAATCGAGAGAAATCACAATTAAAAATAAATTTGCTGTACCTACTATCTATAAACAAATCTTTGTTTACTTATTTATTTATTTAGAATATAGTTTAAAAAGAAAATAAAAAAAGAGCAATAAAACCGAACAATATAAAATATTAGAAAGGAAAAAAAATCATTAAAATAAATTATATATTCAGAACAATTAAAAATATATTAACCGCTTTATAACTACATAATTTTCCGCTTATTTTGTAAAATTTCGTATTAATTACTGCCGACACATTGGATTTCTCGTAGTATTTTGAAATAAAAAAAGATGGCAATCGGTTCGTCGCCATAAACGAACATTATTTTCCACGTAATTTTTTTAACTCATACGAAAAAAATCAAGTTTTTTCTGTTATTAAAAATAGTTTTCGCACGGTCCGTACGGTCAACTGTCAGTTGTCCTCACGCCCAACTGTCCCCACGGTCAATTTTCCGTGCATTGAATTGTCCTCACGTTCAACTGTCCATACAGTAAATTGTCCCCACGGTCAATAATTGTCCTCACGATCAATTGTCCATTCGGTACAAAGGGCGTACGGTCAATTGTCCACGGTCAATCGGCTACGGTCAGTTTGTCCGGACACGATGGCCAGTCCGACTTTGTCCGGAAGTATGCGACTTTGTGTCCCTTGATGGTAGACAGCAACTCTCTATTGACCTATGGGATATGTTTCAATCTTCTCTACAGTCACATTCCAAATGGTTCAAGTTATTTTTTATCGATATTTTGAGTCCACCCTACCACTACGTACAATACTCACTATAAAAAGTGGATACTGTTTATCTAGAATATTTCTGTTAACATATCCAGTACAGACAATTTAAATTTGGATAAAAAATGAATTTATTTATTTAATGTTGCTTGTCGGGCAACCAACAGGTACTATTTCAAATTTAAATTTAAATAAATTCCCCCTCTTAATAAAACCCATGACTCCAGCACCGAAGTCAATCTTCTTTACCACGCTATACCACGGTGATAGTAATGATCTCATAATTATATTATTGTATGGACATACAGGATTACAGGATTAAAAATATTTATAGAACTTATAGAATTAATAACAAGAATATTTATTTATAATACCTACTTATAAATATGGAGTTCTATCAAGATAAGGCAGATCGACAAACTAAACCTTAGTATATTATCGCCAAACTTCTATAAATTATACAGCGTGGAGGGGGTCTATTTGCGCACACAACATGTGATCAAACCAACCACGCGAAAATTCCAAATTTGTCTTCTGTGCACCTACGTGATTTTTCTATACGTTTATCGATAACTATAGTAGATCGGCCACTTTCCACTTGAGGTTTTGGGCCATTTCGATATGTCACTCGCGGTCAAATCAAACGCAATTTGTTATAATTGAAATTCTTTAGTAGGTATTTCAGACAAAAGGTCTGTTGTCTGGAAGGTGATGATGTCACTTGTTCCACCAAAAATATTTGTTCCTTACTTTTCTAATGTTTTTATTTAATTTATTCCTTGCCATATTATGACAATTCATATTATTTTAATGATTTATTGTCGCTCAAACATTCTTCTATGTATGCTCGAATGAATTTATTTAAGTATATGAGTTTTGAAAAGCGTATTAACACCACTTCCTCAATATAAAAAATACTATCAACTATTCCAAATAACGACGAATATGTAGTTGCTAGACAATGATTTTCTCCAAGATATTTCAACTAAAATTATATTCCATTATAGTTATGTATATTAAATAAAAATTAAGCAATTTTTTTTGTGATGTTATAATTTTTTTAATTGCCATCTTGTTAACTATTTTTTTCTGAAATTTATATACAATATTGTTTTTTTATTAAACTACTGTGTATTTTGTGTACATATAATTGAAAAAAGGCTTCTGGTCGTAAATACAAATGAACAAACAAACTAATAAATAAATGAAGAAATAAATAACTAATAAATACTTAAATAAATAATAAAAGTATAGGCGGGTATAAAAATCTTTTTTATTCAATTAATCTAAATTTGTTTTTTTTTTAAAATATTTTTCCCTTGTGTTGTCATCAATTTCTCAACGGATTTCTTGTCATATAATATAACAGTTTGTGTCCTCTCTACATCCATCCGTCGTCTCATTGACATTCATGCATCGCCTCGTACATGTTCGTTTGTTGTTGAAGCTTCTTATATCTCACTCTTTCAGAATGTCCTTCACATGCTCATGCCATCCTCCTCTTCTTCCATTCCTGTTAGCTTTGTTTATTTTCTTAGAAATCTTTAATTTATTTTCCCTAGTTGCCAAATCTCCGCAACGTGTTCATTTCATTCTATTGATGTTCCTCATTACATTAATAATAAATAATAATAATAAGTCATTTGTATAGCGCCGTTTAATGATTCAAGATCATACCAAGGGCGCTGATAGTCTAATGTTGTGTTGCTCTTTGAAACAAAGCTGTTTTTAATCCTTTAGTGAAAGTGCTCTTGCTTTGAGCACTGCGGACATCTAGAGGCAGTGAATTCCACTTAATAGGACCACTCACACATTACTGTATCAAACATGCGAATGAGTTAATATATTCGATCGATTTTAAAACACTGGTTCTCAGGGGCTTGCCTAGAACCTTCGGACTAGGCAAACCTTGAAATAAAATTGGGAAATATCGATAATTTAATGTTTTTTTAGCATCGTTGTTCATTCGAGTGGCAATGAAAATATTTTAAAATCACATGCCAAAATAATAATTTCATTCGTGGCCCTGTCAAGCATCGTATCTACATGCGGTTCAATTTTTAATCTAGTGGTACATATGGTTTCAATAAAAAAGACAAAAAAATATTAGGTCTTGTATTTCTTGACATATTATTCATAGGCAAGCCAAGATTTTCGGCTTCTATAAGCAATTCCGCTACTGCTGTTTCTTCCTTGGGACCTACGACAGCTGAATATATTAATTATATATAAAATGTCATTTATGCTGTTGATGCTATAGTATTTATATCTAATAAGTACATCAAAAATGATTATACTCTTTCAAAGTTTTCTTGACGTTGAAATGTAATTGTAAAAAAATCATAAAAATACTCCTGGTTTTATGTAATAAGTATATCATTATTATTTACCTTGTATGAAATACAAAATTGTTAAATTTTATCAAAATATTAAATTAATGCACATCTGGAATACACAAATTATGAATGATTCGGAACTCTTCACTGGTCGGAAAGTTAAGAGAAAAATCGATTGTAAAATTTCAGTACGGACTGGTGAAGTCAAATTATAGAGTAAAAAAATATATTTCTATTTGAAATAATATGTCATGTTGTGCAGCGTGGTCTATTTTATTTATTTTTGTAATTTGAGAAAACCACAGCTACAATATTGTGATTACATTCGATGATTTGAAATTTAAAACCAGCCAAAAATATTTTATACTTATTCAAAAATTGTGTACATTTTATTAAATAATAATAAAAAAACAAGTAGCAGAAACATCAAACAATAATAGCAAAATGAGTAAAAGAAGGAAGATCCATTTGTGTCAAGGAATGGGTTTGTTTTAGGTAGTTATGGGATGGGGTTAAAAATATATTTTATCTGTTTCCTATGGGTTTGTAGATAATCATGGAAAATGTCTTTATCTTTGAATAATAAGTTTTTGTCTTGTTGAAAAGGAGATATATAGTTTTCGTCAAATATCTTGAACCGGGATTCCGGGTGCGCAAAGCGCATATATTTGGTTTTATTTGCTTCTTTGGTATACGTGCAAATCGCCCCCCTTCTCGGCGAAATGTCTCAAAATATTTGGCGACAACTATATCTATAATTTGTGTGGTACATTATGTATATATGGTAGATTGAATAGATTGGATTTTAAGTCCATTGATACTATGCAACATATATACGTATTTATTATTGAGATAAAATTCATTAAGAAAATTGTAAGTATGTCCAGTTGGCGTTGTGCATTTGCATATAATAATAATAATATTTAAGAACCATTAAATTTGTTGGTTGTATAGACGCAGGAATTTAGCCGGGGAATTTTGTGGCAGCTGGTTTTGGCCAGCTTCCAAGAGTGTCGCGGCGCTCTGGTCGTCGAGACGTCGTTTTGCATGAAAAATAATATAATATATAACACGGAAAACACACTGTACTCATTAACCCTCCGAGGATCATCAACCTGATATTCTCTCCTTTCTTCCCTGCAATATATGTATTAAATTATATTGCCAATATTTGACTTGGCTCCACTTTATATTCAAGAACTATGTCAGATGAAGGTACAGTCAGAAAGACGCTTTGCATTTAGATTGTCAAAATCACATAATACCAATTTTATAAGAAAATTGGATAAAGCCAATAAAGCGGCTCACTTTGATCGTGGTTTCAGTATAAATGGAATTTTACAGTGGAATAGATTTCATTCACAAGAACATATTAAGATCTATTTTAAATATTAGTCCTCTCAACTAATTTATTCTGAATATTGATTAGTAACTGACCATTTATTTCAAATATCGAACTCTATCTGACCATTTATTTTAAATATCTTACTCTATCTAACAACTTATTTTAAATATCGAACTCTATCTGATCACTTACTTCAAATATCGAACTCCATATGATCACTTATTTCAAATATCGAACTCTATTGGTAATTAATATTAAATATCGATTTAAATCTTCGTTATGGTCCAATTCATATATTTTGTTTTGTGTTGTCAGTAGTTGCAACCATACATTTTTACTATAATATACTAGATGTCGTAGTTAGCAAATTTTGTATGAATCGAAGTGAGGCATTTTTCCGGGGGATTTTTGACGTTTTGGTTGGTAGACCACATGGTTTTTCTATGGAGAATAACGACCAATTTGAATTGTTTTCGGATTTATTTGTCGAAAAAAAAACCACTTTGTTTATTAAAATTTAGAGAACAGTTATCTAGGATGTGTTGAAATGTAAGTAAAACTGAAATATGTTGTCAATCAAAATGTCAAACGCGCGATATTCCATGACTCACTTTTTGCACGGAGTACTACATCTAGTATTATTATAATAAAAATCTATGGTTGCAACGGTTGCTAAATTTCTTTACGCGCAATATGGAACCAATATTGAAAAAAAGTATTTTGAAGTTTTCTTCCTTTCCAGCCCCGTGGTTTTTTCTTTCATTTTTTTTATATCTGTGTTCCTATGACATGAATCCTGGATGTATTTATATGATAAAAAATACAGTTGAAAACCTCTTATTGACATTATGAAGATATAATTTATCACTCTATTTTAGATATATTTGTAATAAAAAAAAATTCCGTACAAATAAAAATTATTTATTTATTTAATTTAGGGGGAAACATACAGCAATTTATAATCCATAAATAAAAATAATTACAAATATCAGTCATTTGCCAAAATAGTTCCCACAACATGCGTAAATGTAAAAGAAGACAAGTTAGCTTAAAAAACATATATAGTGGAGTGAATTAAAAACTAAATTAAAATTAAAGTATACAGCTTAAAAAAATAAACAAAGAATGTAAACAAGATAAGTATAATTCAAAATTAGGGATATAGATAATGGGGGTATGTAGGATTTGCTGGGAGTGGGGAGGAAATAAAGGGGATTGGTATTCCATGCCTCGTATCACTGTGTTTTTGCTGATATACTCCTGCGATATTGCGGATATGTGCTGTTGAGTACATCAATGTCGTAAAACTTTGTGTTATACTGCTTACAAATGCGTGGAAAGCATGAATTTATTCTTTGATTAGTGCTACAGTGTGGAATATGAAATAGATTTGAGTGTCTGCTCGTTCTACCTGGCACATGAAATAATATATTATTATATGTCTCTTTCAATTCAAAATAGCATATCTATTGAAAATAATTTGGTCCTTCACTCTGAGGAAAGTGATGAAATGAGTTAATTACACAGTTCAATATTGAACAACCTCCAACGTCATGTACCTACTTTGTTTATCCTCAGAAAGGGAGTGTTTCCCGGAATCGGAGATGCCGGAACCGAACCCGGCTGATTTTTCCCGGGTATTTTGTGCCGGAATCACCACCAGCAACAGCGGCACCTATCCAGGGGCGGATCTTCGGGCTCCGGCGCCTAGCATACTAAATTTATAAATTATGCTATTTATTAGGTGCCTGGCGCACTATGTTTTTTTAAAGCGTCCTTTCCTTTTTAAATAGTTTTGTTATTTTTTTCTTCTTGTTTCACTTTCAAGTTTTTTTAACAAATGGCAATTTTTTCCATATACTTACTATTTACCTATATAGTTTATTGTTATTGTAAATACATACATACCATCACACCATGTCCCTTGTGGAGTAAGCAGAAAACCAAACGCTATAATTCTCTATTTTTGCACACATCACAGATCCATGCTTGTCGATTGATCAAGCTGCTTATGTTCTCTTATTGTAAAGGTCGTTTTATTGCATTTATAAAAGCGCTCGTCTGCTTTTTTTTATTTTTCATTACTAATTTATTGCCTGTGTTACTCTTCGCGCTCTTACACATACCTTTATCCACGTTTTATGTTTTTCTTTATTTTCTGCTCCGTTTATTATTTTTTTCTTTTTTTGTTGCAGCATTAAGCAATAAGCTTATAAAACTTTAAAATGATATTCAAAGATGAGTACCCTTTTGTTAAATTTGATGAAGTAGTAACCTAATAAATTAAAATATTAAACTTCCCGGAGAATACACAATTGACACCCGGTTTTTATCTCTGTATGACGCTTCTATACCCCCCCCCCAGAAATTTTCAACTTGTTGTTGATTTAATATTTAATTTGCCTGTAAGTTGCTCGAAAAGTAATATTTGCGTCCCACTTTATTCGCATCGTGTGCAACTGCACCATTTGAACCCAATTGATCCGGCCCTGTACATATCTATACCTACTTAGGTGGGCATCCATCCATAATACGTCGTTTTATTGTTCTTGTTAAGAAGCTTTAGCGCTCCTAGGTGGGGTTGTATGTCACCACCATACCTCCCTACACCCTCCCTTTCACACAACACGTGCGACCTTGCTACTGCTCCCCCACACTCCTCACCACAGTCCTCCTAACCCCCAACCCTTCACACCCACTCACAATCCTACAACCCTGCGCTGGCTGGGAAGCCTCAATCACGTTACACCAAAGATTCTCAAACTGAGGGACCGTAAAACATATAAGATGGGTACATGCACAGACATAGATATCGTTTATTTAAATTATTTTTGCATATGTATGCAAAAAAATGTATAGCAAATAAATATCTGATAATAATTGATCTAGAAATTGCAGTTTGGCAATAATTTCGCCGGTGTACAAATTACTTATAAGTACAACTAGTTAACAAAAAATCATTCAATTTGATTGAATCTGGGACCTTTGGCTCATAAGTCAGATATCTAAGAACCACAAAGGCCGATGAAGTGGAAAGTTCATACCATCACGACATATCCCACAATGTGGAGCTACCAGCGACAGGTGTGCCACTGTGCATTACCTTATCAAAAAAAATATAACACATGCGTGTATTCCCACACATAAATCTTGTTTCACATAAAAGACATTACATTCAGAATAGGTGGTGAACCTCATTGCTGAAACTATTGTATTTTCGATTACCCGGTTCTTAACTAGGATTATAGAAAAGAGTGGAAACACTATTCTAGGACGGAGCCTCCCGGATAAAGTGGACATTCGAGTGTTTTAATTTATATACAAATAAATGCGCAATAGTTAGCATTGTTTTATTAATTATAATTTTCAAAAAATCCTTATCAAATGTACCTAAATGATGCCCCTGAGTCAAATTGAAAACGCTGTTCGTTATAGCCAGGCGCTATTTTTTTGTATGGGATTTGACGTTTGTTGTAGAAATTTTTTCTACATCAACGGATAACAAACGTCAAATCAAAAAATAGCGCCTGTCGATAACGAACAGCGTTTTCAATCCGACTCCGGGGCGATATCAGTTGTTCAACGACAGTTTGAGTACCATTGTCTTTCTTATTCAAGCAATTACATTCCCACAATGTTTGTGGGGATGTTTTCATGTAGATTACGTACGTACCTACCTATCCTCCTCATATAATAATATAATATATATAAATGTATAACCTCAATTCAAGTTCTTGCACTGATTGGTATAGTCTTTTTCGCAACAACAAATGCCAACATTATTATATTCCTAACTTTCCATTTTCCTTGAATTATTTAAAAATATCAACTCTTTTATTATTTTCACAGAGTTACTTTATTGAGCTTCTCTTATCAGTCAATATAACATATCATCATAACTTTTTTTTATATTTTCTTGTGTAAGGTTTGTTTACACATAACAAAAATAGACCAAATCGTTGCTCTTTAAATTTTATCTGTGGAGTCCTTAAGAGAACATATAACGCTAAATCTACATGATATATATTAAAACAGTCAAATATGCTATGAAGTTCCGTGTTAGTAAGGGCGTGTGTCGCGTGTCGCGTGCTCATGAAATCAAAAACCCGAAATTTGTCGAATTTTTTCATTTTCAGAACATACCTGACTTGAAATGAAGAAACTATCTCGAAATTTCACATTGATTTTATACACACTTTAAGAATCAAAAAGATATTTTTTTCGCGTCGCGACGTATAGTTATGGAGTAACTTAAATAAAATGCTGTTAAAAAATATGCTAATGTTAAAATTGTGTAAAGAAATGTTGTAGTATTTTTTTACAAACACACCGTTTAACATATTTGAGATATTCGACTTCAAAATGCGTTGTTTGAGTCTTTATGCCTACTTAAGATAGTATTTGTCAATTTCGGTGTTTAAAATTGTGTGGGTTAAATATTTTGTATGAAATATTCCTCACTTAATTCCTATATATATCACAGAATAACAGTAAAAATTATAATATTCAATTTATACAAATATTAAGAAAAAATAATTCTGATTATTCCTTCTGCGTTCTTCAATTATCTCCTTCATTTTCTCATTGTTGTGATCAGTATTTTTTTCAATTGTATTTTTCCTTTTAGGTACCTTCCTTCTAATTGCGATTATACCTTTGAAACTTCACGTTTTTTGGGTTCGTTGAATGAGATTGACTTGTGGCAATACACTTGCTACACGTGCATTTAAAACATATGTAATAAAATTAAGAAGTAGTATTAATGAAAATTTACTATGTCCTTGAAACTACTGCATATACATCCTCATTCGTTCCCTAAAGTAAGCATAAATGCTTGTACTATAGGTGAACGAAATCGGTTGTGGCAGGTTTCGAACTCGCGACCACTGGATCGCTAATCCAGTGCGTTAGCCGCTCTACCACCGACTCATCTAAGTATGTACATACATATAATACATCTTTGATGACCTCTGCGAATAGTGTTTTGAGACTTTAATAATTACCATATGAAAGTGGTCAAGCAGCCATTCATTTTTATTTTGTGACCTTACTAAAAATATGTTGAGACATAAAAATTAAATTCTAATAAGCAAAATCGCCACAGCTAAAAGTCGATAAATCTTAGGGATATAACCAAGTGGAGATTATCGATTGTCGATGTATGTATCTATCTATAACAACGGTTATTTTCGATAAAAAAAATATTAACCTTGTTTATAAAATTATTCAGGAATTTGCGCACTTCTCTGCTTATTTATAAAATTATTCAGGAATGTGCGCACTTCTCTGCTTATTTATAAAATTATTCAGGAACTCCTCTCTCTCGACATACCTCGCTTCCTTCACGTCCATGAATCGTCTCATACACGCTCTTCTGTCATTCTTACTTCTAACGTCTCCATTTTTCAACAACCACCGAGATGCGTATGCTAAGATGGTCAGCGGGGGTGTCTCTAAAAGACAAAATAAAAAGTTCATACATTCGCGGAAGCTTAGGAGTGACAGGCATTAACAACAAATTAGAAGAAAGACAATTGAGATGGTATGGTCACATATTAAGAAGACCCGAGGATCACATTGTGAACCAGGCTATGGCCGTAGATATCCTCCGATCAACGAATAGGGGAAGACCAAAAAATACATGGATGGCGCAAAGGAGTTCACAATTGATGAAACAAGAATTGACATCGGAGGCGGCCCAGAACCGAAGAGTGTACAGCTTGAGGACGAGGAGAGCTGACCCCAACAGTCTTCATCGACGATAAGTTGGGAAGAGGCCACGAAGAAGAAAAAGATTGTGTTGTTTAACACCTTATTCTATGCGCTCCTGATATTCAAAACGTATTTATTAATTCGCGTATCCCGCATTTTTAAATTCAAAGAAACACATTTTTTAGTCTATGCCCTCCTGTTATTTGAATTTTGCGATCGTTGCGCCATCAGCAGCATTACGCAAATTACACCGCCTGTGATTTTATTATTTTCTACCTTTTGGTACTCTATGTACGCCTGATACGTTAAAACAGTTGATCTTAACTGCGTTACATGGACAAACAAACCAAAAACCCGCATTTATGCACTTTATTGTATATAAATACTCTTACACGAGTGTGTAAGAGTATTTTGAAATTTTAGACAGTTGACATCACAATTGAACGGATATCTATGCAAAATTAATCAGCTCTGAATGAAGTCGATTAGTAAACTAATTATTCGTGCTGTAGATAGTGTACGATTTTTTATACTATGTCAAATATAAAATTAAATTTCATAGCATGCACTCTACGCGTGATCTGCCAAGAAATTGATGTAAAATATTGTGATATCACGACTATCGACTAGTCAATAGTTGTGGAGAGTAAAAAATATATATATTTTAGATTAATTTACTTTGATTTCCTGTTAGTTCAAAACCGGAAATTGTAGGTATGTTTATTATTTTTATTTTTTCGCATTTTTTATCTTGGTCAGTGGCTATATGTGTAGTTAATATTTCACGTTGATTGGGTCAGTCAATATTATGTTCGTATGTAATATTTATCTATGTTTGTGGGGCAGATATTTTGGGTATTCTATTTCGGTGTACCTATATTATTATTATATTCATTATGCAAATATATTAAGAGTCGACTATTATTAGCCTTAAGAGAGTCCGTTCAGAGGTCAATACACTTTTATTGTGGTACAGTATTGTATAGACAAAGTTTATGATAGTAATAAAATACAGTTGTACC
The DNA here is from genome assembly GCA_963576475.1 of Molanna angustata. Classification (NCBI taxonomy): domain Eukaryota; kingdom Metazoa; phylum Arthropoda; class Insecta; order Trichoptera; family Molannidae; genus Molanna; species Molanna angustata. The sequence continues at coordinate 42,695,769 of OY754967.1, forward strand.
ATTATTTACGAACTTTGAGAGTTTTGTACTATTTTGTACCTAACGAGAAAGACTTGTTTGTTTTAAATGACGTGGCAATTGCTGCTGTGGAAAGGACTCACATGTATGTACGAACACGCTGATTAAGGTGACGGGATAGGCTCCAAGGTACTTTTTGGATGCTCATTACGCCTTACTCTTAAAAGTTACGTCTTCAACAAAAATATATATTATTTTCTCATTATTTGTCTATACATTGGCCCGATACATTTTTTTTATTTTGTGTACTTTGTTCATAGTATTTTTTTTAATAATACCTGTTTTCTCAGATTTTTTATCCATAACTCAAAACTTATAAGGCTTAGAAACATGAATGTTTCTATAAATGATAGGTATTTTATGATTCTAAACATTGGCTCGATACGTTTTTACACAATGTTCTCACTTTTTTGTAAAATCAAATAAACCATAGTATTTTATGTAACGCTTGATTCAAATACACTAACTTGGGCGCACACGATTGTAATCTTTAAGGACGTACATTGTCATACAATAGTTTCAAAGTTTGCATTTGACCCGGCTACATTGCCTTACCCTGCCCCTTAAGTAATATCGCCTCTTCAGTTGATAACCATTGTAATTATAAGGATTCGTAAATAAAAATTCAATTCCAAATTTCGTCAACGATGACAAAATATGATTTCATGAAAAAGCACTAGCGTCTACAATCCGCATTCACCATTCCGCATTCTGTTTATATTATTTAATACGAAAATAAAAAAAAAATAAAGCAACTCGCTCACGTGAGTCGCTATTATTATTATAAACAAACTTATACCTAACCTAAGAATGCCAAAAAGCTGGGACTAGACGCTACTGAAAAAGGCGACCTTCCAATCTTAGACAGTTAGATATCTGACTCCCAAGCTAAAGGTTCCGGGTTTGATTCCCGGCGGAGACACAGTTTTTCACTAGATTTGTGAGAACATTTGTAATATTTTCTAAAGTCTCCAGATTGTGGCAACTTGTTATTGTTGTGTGTTCAATTGACAATAGAATCCGTTAGATGTCCGAGAAGGAGCTTAAAAAACAATTTTAAAACAAAAATATCGTGAAGATATATTCAATTCTTTCTTTTTCAACATCTTCTGCAGTGCAAATTTCAAAAAATTAACATTCAAAATGCGAAATGCGAAGAAAACTTCGAAAAGGTCTCCTCATTTTTTTTTTCATTTATGTACTTGTTATGTATTTTTCGAAAGTTATATTAAAATACTTCATGTCAAAATAAAAACTAGGTAATAACAAAAAATACTAATGCCATCTACTGATGAATAGTGTAACCATCTCCTGGAATATATTTCATTGTTTACTCGTACAATAAATATGATAAACAACTCTATTTTTATTCTACATGGGTTTATTTTTAGATATTTAAAAACAAAATTTGCTAGGTATTATTGTCCTTGACATACCTATAAATTATTATATTTTAATTGGAATTTATCGCATATTATTCCGGTTAATGGAAACCGGTTTCGACTCTTTAATAACATCTATATGTCACTTTGGATTTTTATTATGTTTGGTGTGCATATTTGTATATATTATGTGTGTGTGTGTTCAACAAGTTTTATTCAAATTGCTCGCCATCTTGTTTACATAAAAAGATATTGCAATAAATTTAGACATTTGCATGCGATTCGCCGATAGTCACTTCCTGCCACCAAATCTTCAAACAATTTCGTTGATATCGTCAAAACTATTTGTTGGGTTTTTGATTTTTGCGGTAGACGTAATATTTTTATCAACCTATTGTGATTATTTATACATATGTTACAAGTGGATTGTGGCCTACATAACTCGGACTAACAATGTAACCCAATATTCATTTGTAATATCGAATACCATGGAAATGAAATCTATTAAACTTTTGACTTTAAAGTTTAATTTGTCGATCGACAATTCCTAATAGAACTCCTTTGTATGTAGATATATTATTTATTTATTTAATATTGCATCTCGGGCAACTCAACTGAAAGGTGCGATTTCAAATATTAATTTAACATGCACCCAAGTTAGATACCCAACCAACTGAGCCAATATAAAATTAAAACGCGTGGGTTGTAGCCAACACTAAACTCACCATAGTAATTGTTCATTTTTTCTTCTTGAAAGGTTGACAATCTCTAAATACATTTTTATGAAGTACACTTCTATTAGATTCTTAAACAAATATAAGATTCCCATAGAGTAAAAAATAACCTTGTCTATAGAGACACATACAACATCAATATGAAGTTGATCACTCAATTTTCCCATACAGAAGCTATTTAACTTCTATTATATACATTTTTCATACAAATATGAAATTTATTTCACATTGATATGACAGACCATAGATGTAGCAAGCAGACCCGGATGCCTGATGTTATGGCCTATCCATTTAGACAGTTGTTGGGCATATTATGATACGTCTTCTGTAATTATTCCGAATAAAAAACTTTTATTATATAAAAGATTTGTACAAATTTGTCAGAAAAAAACATTTACAAACCTTGCAATCTAAGCAAAAAACCCTGATTGTAGGAAATATCCTGTTTCATTGCATAACAGCAACAAATGCAATCATTCCAACATAACCATCAAGTGTATTTTTCAATTAAACGTGTAATATCTACATAAATTCTAGATGGGTGGTGGCAGAGCGGTTTGCGCGCTGGATTAGTAATCCAGTGGTTGCGAGTTCGAATCCTGCCACGACCCATTTCGTTCACCTATAGCACAAGCATTTATGCTTAATTTAGGGAAAGTTAAGATGTATATTATACCTGTTTCCAATCAATGTGATTCAGGGATTCCATATAATTGAATAAAATATTTTTTTCCTACTTATAATTTTTTTATATGCGACCTAAGATTCCTTCCGACCCAGAACAGGTAATACCTAAGTGGGGTACCATTTTACATGTATGTATTGTGAAAAAAATATACAATTTATATTTACATATGTCAATACTTGTTTGACAAGGACATATCCATTCAAAGATTGATTCAATTAAAAAGTGTAATGTAATAAAAAGGGCAAAACTTTTGTTGTTGATCTTTTTTCATAAATGACATCACGTTCTCGAGATGATGATGTTGTGACAAACTTATTATTTTCAAAGTTCAATAGGTTGCATATTTATCATTTTTATGTCAAGATTTATCTCAGCCAAGATGCTGAAACTGTGGAGTATTTCCTATTCATAATAATAATATCATGTACCCACACCGATGTTTAAAAATATTCTTCCGCATTTTTCGCTCGTCTGGGCTGGAAACACTGGTAATTCGGAAGAAATTTATGTTGTGGGGCACCGAGCTAGAATAGTACTTCCACTCTTTTCTGTTATCGTTTTCGAGTGTCCCGTATGAGTCGAGTAATCGAAAAAACAACAGCCACAAAATTCAGCAGGGAATTTCACCACCCATTCTGAATGTTGCCTTTTGTGTAGTACTTAATTTTATAAGGTGGTGTGCACCTGTCGCTGGTTACCCCACATTGTGGGATATGTATGTAAATTTACATTTGGCAGTAAAGGTACGAGTATTAATTTATGTTTTTTTTAAATATATTTGTATTAGTATCTTAATATACGTCTTCACACATTTCCAAACCTAAAGTTCACACATTTCAAAATGCTTGTACTTTAGGTGAGCTAAATCAGTACCTAAATTCAGGATACGTACTTCAATCCAGCACCATAGCCGCTCTGTCATCGAACCATCTATTATGTATCGTATATGTATTATGTAGGTACCTATATGTATTATATATATTTATTATGTATATTCAAATTCATTGAAATTGTTATTTAATTTATGGTTGTTATAAATTTTAAAAAAATATAAATATATTATTTTTATTTTATTTTATATTGCTACTATGTCAAATATTAAGGCCATTGGGCATACGAGATGTACACAAATATGCACACTTTTTATGTATAAAACACTAAAAAATATTGAATATCTCCAAATCTATTTCATTCAATTTTTTTCGTGAAAAATATATCATTTAGAGGTTTTTTAATTGCAATAAGAGTAATTAAAAAAAATTAAAAAATTAAATTACTCAATCGGTAGGTTTTCATATTCTCTTTTGATTGAAGCTAAAACCTGCTTCATATGCCTTGTAGATATTTTTAGTTATTTACAATAAAAAACTAAAATAGGGTTTTATTAAAACTAATTTTGTATTTAAAAAAAATTACAAAAAAAGTATTTAAAAAATTTAAAAAACTCACGCAATGAAATAAAGATGTAAAAAAAAACAAAGTGACTAATTGACCCTTCCTGTTTCAGAAAGCGGAACGTACATATGTGACTTGTCGGTATTGGTTGACACAGACAGAGGTATATTTTTAATCCAATCACAGGCAGTGCAAAAAAGCAAAAAGGCGGGAAATCAACTACTTAATTTTTCATTAGTCGCTCGAAGAGTAGGTTTTGTAGATTTTTAATTTTTAATTACATATGTATTCATCTCTTTGTAATCAGTAATATGCACAACATAGAATATTATGTACAACAGCAAAAAAAAAATCTGAGCGACAGCAAAATATGCACTAAGATAAAAAAAATAGTTCAGAGCAATAAAATGATTATGAATTAAAGGGAAGAAAATTGAGATAAGATATTTTGAAATAATCAAATTTATTTTTTAAATACATTTATTTTTTAATCGTATCCGTTGCGTGATAATTTGATAACGCTATGACATCAGTGATAAGAAACAACATTTGATAATGAACTTGCTTTGATTAGTGATTAATATATATTTTTAAATATTATCATGTTGTCATTATGTCTTCGTTATGCTAGCTTCGTAATACATAATTTCCATATCTACATAGATATTATATTATTTATTTTTACACCAAAAAACATGTAAATATTGAGGTCATTATACATCAACCATTCCATTTAAATGAAAAATGTCTAATTCAGTCAATATTTTTTATAATTTACGCAAATTCTTACAAATTTAAGACCGAAAGAAATAAAAAGAAACATCAATTTGTTTCTATAAATATTAAAAAAAATCTCTTTTTAATAGGGTACCTACATAAAAATAAAATGGTTTCACCCATTATTTGATTTCATTCGTTTTGAAAGTATATACTTGAAACAAATTCACCTGAGGATATCATTCAATATCATTATTTATTCAAGAGACAAATACAGTCTTATAAAATATTAAAAAAAACGTATGTTCGCCTGTGACGTTGTGACAGGAAAGAAAAAAGAATGAGAGAAGGATTGCGCTAGAATATATGTTATTGTTTTGATTTAATAAAATATATAAAATAAAAACAATAAATAAATAAAAATAGGTACACAAACTAAATATATAATACGAGTTGACTGTATTCATAGGTATACATATAGGTATTATATTTTTTGTAGCCGTTCTAGGTATATTGTTGGTCTATCTTTTTCTAATATAGTTTTACGTATAGACTTATCAATTTGTAAATATTTTGGTATATCCACACCTCATTCATTATTTTCTACACAACTTAAAACGTCTAAACGCGTTCTGTTTTTGCTTTTTACAATAAAGCCATTAAAACAGTGACCTTCTATTTTATTTCCTTACCAGGTTTTATTTAACGCTTATAAATTCCTTTACATTCAATTTAAACGTTATACGTAGGTATAATATAAATAAACGAGTGGGTTGAAAAATTAACGCTTTTTTTATTGTTTAAATTTTGCACTAAAGTATTTATTGACAATCGGGTAATACCAACTAGATATTGTGCAAAAATTGTCTACAAAAAAGAATGGAATTATTGAAAATATATTTAATTGCTATCGGACATAATATAACTGTATAATAGAGATGCATTCAATTTATGTATATGGGGAAAGATACAAGGAAATTGGTGATTGTTATTGAAAAATAAGTGAAATAACAACAGAATAGGATAAAAGAGTATTAAAACTAAAATGAATTAACAAAAAACATATTATTGAATTGAAGTTTTCCACTTTCTTCGGTGTGATGATTTAAAAAACAGAAATATATCGAATATTTGATTTTTTAATAAAAATTACCTGACATTTGAAATTCTTGATTAAAAATAATATTTTATATAAACGGTAAACATTTGTTAATACATATTTTATAAAGTTTTATTAATGATACAGAATCATACGTTTTAAAATATAATACGTGTTGTTTTTATGTAGGTACTTTATGTAGTTTTTATGTAGTTTTACTGACGCGTTTATTTTCAAACGATTTTATATTTTATCATTTGTTCTAGAACAGAGGTTCCCAATTTTTTTTCTCGTAGACCATTTTCAAAATTTTACTGGTTTCGGTGGACCCCCTGCTGCTACATTTCTACCATATTCCCAAAACTCTATGAAGATTAGATCTAACGATTGAAATTTGCGTTGCGGCTGAGTTCCAAATCTTATTTTTTCGCCCTATCTGTTTGCATCTGTTTGTGTTCTAATTGCGTGAGAACCGAAGCTCCTAAAAAATTAGCCGAAAAATTTGAAAATTAGATTCTTTAAGCTTCAAAACGTTTTTTTAGAGTCTCAATTTAACCATTTTTCACCGAAATACCTGTACCTGTCAAAAATCTCCGAAAATTGGATTTTTTCGTTGAACATATATGCTGCGAGGCCTCTAGTTGGTGTTATTAGCATGCAAAAAGTCCACTACGCCATACAAAATTTTCCTTCGTACACGCATCTTGGCTTAATAATGTCGATTCATTCAGAGAATTGAATTCTCATGAACGAATAGACAGTTGGATAAAATTCAATAAGAGAAACGGACAGTTACACATATTAAAAAAAACATAAAAAAAACTAGAAATAAACAAAAGTGTCTGTTTTGAATACCTATTACTCAAGACATTGTAAAATCAGAATGAGTTAAAATTTATCTAGTAGATTGTTGCTCTTCGAATTATCCTCTGAAAGGTACATAGAATAATAATTTATTCATGTTTTATTTTTCCACGCTTCTTTCATATTCACAAATTTACCGTTGTCATAGAGAAACCACCACTTCACGGTAAATTATGAAGTAGTGTGTATGGTTCTTAAGACAAACTATTTAGGTACATACCTACATAAAAGACACCTTCCCTCTTCGTCCTGTGCATACCTTAACATCACCTTAAAATGATGAGCGTCCATAGTTCCTTATCGGACGGATCGTATTAAGAGGACACATAACGCAAAACCTAGTGACTAAAAACACGATATATTAAAACCGCCTAATATATTATGAAGTTACGCGTCAGTAAGGGTAACTGTCGCGTGCGTTAAAAATGGTTTATATGTGATTCTAAATGTCGGAAACCCCAAATTTGTTGCATTTTAAGAACAAACCTGATTTGAATTGAAAAAAGAATACTGGTCATTCACTTCGTTTTTATGCACTCTTTAAGCACAAAAAATGTTTACTTCTCTACGACCAATAGTTATGGAGTATCCGTAATTTAAAAAAATGTAAAATTATTATTTTAGGAGAATTTATGCTGAATTTTTAAATTGTGTGACGAACATTCACTAGAGAAATGTTGAAAATACTTATTGTATTTTTTTTTAGAAACACATTGTTACACACATTTGAGAATTTGATTTGAAATTGGGGTATTTAGGTTTATATGCCCCCTTAAAATCAAACGGATTCGTTTGTGGCAGTGCGTCCACTGCGTCCCCGCAGCAATCTGACTGCCAACGCAACTGTCATTCGAATTTTCGTACCATTCGGAGTTTCTTAGTAATTCAGATAACTCATATTGAACGACGAGCAGCCGCTCCGGGAATAAACTGGACTACAAGATCTATGTATATAGTTCCCAATGGAGTGGGGTAGGTGACTGCGAAATTCCTCTCTCCTCTCAACTCATGTTGAATTCACTACTCTTTTTGACATCCTGAAACTGCATGGCACGGTAGCATTTGACGTCATCAAAATTGCCGACGTTTAGTTATGTTACGGCACCCAACCAACACGGAAACTACTCGTTCACTACTTTTATTACGTCACACGGTACCGCGCCATGTCTTGTATTATTCGTCGTATAGCTTCGGTCACTACTTTGATTACGTCACACGGTACCGCGCCATGTTCTGTATTTCTCGTACAATCTATATGACATCGATCATTTCATACTATGCGTCCGATCCGTACGATGCGGAGCTGTGGACGCTCACCTTAATTCTCCGACACTCGCCTCTTCGTGATACACCCACACTCAGTTTTCGATTCCGGGAAAACGATCCTCGTGTGTGTCTGATGGGAGTCGCTAAAACCACCCTTATTTTCACAAGGATGAAGGATCTCATTTCCAAGAATCTCCTTCTCTGGCGTTCAGATCATGTTCGCCTGGCTGTGTCGGCGCCCACGCGTTCTAGGGGTAGACAACGGCTAACTAATAAGTCCATATCATTAGTTTACGAGGAAAGAGATGCTGTGCATTATTCAAACAGTAGTTTGTTCTTCTGATTCGACGATATTCTTTTATGAATAGTAAGTGTCAAGTCGGCGACATAAACTCGATGGATTTTTGTAATTCACTTTAGTCAAAGTTTATAATAGCTAATGTTGATTCGTCGAAGCTACTTCATTGAAGCTTTAAAAATATTTTTTCATACTTACCATCACGCCATGTCCCTTACGGGGTAGGCAGAGAGAATCGAACGCCACTTCTATCTTGACATACATTCATCGCCTCAACATTCATACATCGTCTTATACATGTTCGTCTATTGTTCACGCTTCTAACATTTCCGTCTTTCAAAATACCGTTCACATGGACGTGCCATCCCTTCCTTGGGCGGCCCCGACCTCTCATTCCATTCCTGTCCGCAATGTATATTTTCTTCGTCAGGCGTTCCTCATTCATTCTCCCCATGTGGCCAAACCATCTCAATGTGTTCACTTTCATTATATTAATAACATATTTCTTTATCCTACATTCTTTCCTTATGTCCTCATTTCTGACCCTGTCATACATCGTTCTATTACAAAATATTTTTTATATTTATTATTTATAATATCAGAATTTTACTATTAATGACAAAAATATGTATACTAAGGTCCAAATTATAGAATAATTCTCAAGACCGTTCTCCAAATGTGTCATCTCAAGACCATCTTGAGATCATGCTCGAAAATCCGTATTAAAAGTAAAATACGTACGCCGTCTCATTCGAGAAAGCGTACTCGAAAAAAATGTGAATGCAGCTCTATAAATAAGTACTTTTTATCGCGAATGGCAATAATTTCAGCATTGTTATGTTGGTAGCAATGAGTTTGAATAGCTATTTATAGATATTTTGACAATTCGTTGTCTTGGTAATCTTCGAAAGTGTAGACAAATTTATGCGTCATAATATTATGATACTTGATTAAATAGTGAAAATGTCGACCATTGTATTCGGAAGAGGACAATAAATATCTACTTCTTCTTTTATCTGTCATATAGCATATTACGGGAATGTGTGTACCTACAGTCAATAGTTCCAGGAAAAGCAGCCATTTCAAAATATGATTCAACATGTATAGAATAACAACATGATATTTACTGGATGTACCGGAAATTTTATGAAATCTTACAAAATTTAATTCACATATGTAGTTAGTTTATGAATGATTGTATGTAAATTACCCCCGGAAGGTTCTAAATACGATTCTCGATCCATTTTAGTATCGATAACAATGTAAACGTCAAAATAGTAATTAATGCGAAATTCGTCCGTGTCTATATGCGTCACTTTTTCGTGTAAAGCGCTGTCTCCTTCTCTCTCATTGAGACCGTTCTCAAGACAGCGGGATAGCTGTCTAGAAGCAATTTCAACACTTCTATACATTTCGAGACCGGTCTTGAGATCAAGCTCAGTGACTTTTGTTTCTTTAATATCATTTTGGTTGAGAACGTGTTCTCAAGACCAGTCTCAAGCTGGAGAACGAATCTATAATTCGGGCCTTAGATTATTAACATTAAATTGTTATCACTTTAGAGGGGATTGTAATACAAAGAAATCAATACTAAACAGTTTATAAACAAATCTTTATATTTATAATTATTCTGTACGTGTGTATGTCACTAAACTCCTCTTAAACGGCTCGACCGAATTTGATGATTTTTTTTGTGTATGTTTGAGTGGGTTCCAGGATGGTTTAAATTCACAATTCGAATCAATCATTGTAACTGTAAAATATATAATATAAAAACAACATTAAAAAATGTACGCCTGGTATTATGCAAACTGTATAACTTTTGAGATACACAATAAAATGCGAAACAGGAGTTGCATCATCTTATTTATAATCATCTTCATGACCTCACGACTGAGGATGGCGGGTACACGTTATCAATCGACGTACAGTATGTCTCCATGTAGGTCGGTCTTGGACAGATCGAAGTGATTCTGTAGAAAACTCAACAAGATCTCTAAATATATTGTCAATATTTTTGCCAATTATTAATATAATATTATTTAAATTTATTTATCTGGTTCTTAACCCCTGTCCTCAGTAGTGTATTGTCAGCAGTCACGTGTGTTCTACCCTTATTTTTTATCTATGGACAATCTCTTTCTAGGAAATTCAATCTCGTTTTTATATTTTCTATCAGCTTGAAAAATCTTTTTTTAATACGAATGCATCTTCAGTTTATTTCGATAATTTATTTATTTTCCTGTTTGTAAAAATTTGTAATAAATTTTTGTAAATATATAAAATATACCTAGTTTTTTTTCTCTAAACACATTTATGTCGGACACATAATTTTAATTTAGTACGACACGCGTTTCGTTGGTGCAGATCTTCCCACTAACCAGAACAATTATTATGTTATTAATTATTATTTTATTACGCGTTAACAATTATTGTGTTATTAAGCGTTAACAATTATTATGTTATTACGCGTTAACAATTATGTTATTACGCGTTAACAATTATTATGTTATTACGCGTTAACAATTATTATTTTATTACGCGTTTCGTTGGTGCAGACCTTCCCACTAACCAGAACAATTATAATGATAATAATATCACAAAATTTCTTTTGGACCTTGACAATGCCAAGTCACCTTGGCGAAAACGTTCAGTCGTTATTATAAAAAAAATATTGTGGAAAAATACTAATTTATTTATTTTAAAATGGATTTCCACTCTGTTAACACAAAAACTCTAGAATCATCACAAGATTGTTTTCTTTTCTGTCTGAATTAGGGAACACGGATGGTTTATTGTAATTCTTTTGTTTTTATGAATATGTTTCTTTTCTGAAGTGATTGAAACTTTTTTGTCCCTTTTTAAATAAAAATAAAACAAAATTATTTATTCTGAAATAAATATCACGGCCACTTCGCCCACGCTTTAAAAAATATAATATGTATTATGTTTGAGTTAGGAAATTTAAATATATTTTCGTAAATATTTCAAAAATATATTCACTGCTCCGATACAAAACTTTGAAATATTCTAAAAATATTCATTTATTTATCAAAGATTTCGCATCCTTTGAGAATTAAAGGCAGTTTATTTTTTATCACAAAGACAGTGTGCCACCATGATCTTTTAAATGTCAAAATAAACAAAATATTCAATCCCACGAGACTCGCATTTCATGAAAATTCCTCTCTGAAAATTGCCATCAACATTACGAAATCCCAAATATCCACAAAGCTATATTTTTCGTGATCAGTTTTATGGTAACATTCAGAATTAACATTATAATATGAAAATGTAATAATACTTTATTTTTCAAGCTGAAATATTTTATTTTCTTCTAAACTCTGGAATTTATTTCTTGGAAGATTTTTTTTCATTAGTACCTAACATTTCATACCAAAAAAAAACAGGAGTAGTTTTATGAATTTCTTTTGATAACAACATTTCAACTTTGAAAAATGTGTCCTCAAATTTTTTATTTATTTACTTGTTATATAAATATTTGTACATTTAATCTTGGTGATTGAGCTTTAAATGAAATGCTGGGAAATTTTATTTTTTTGCCAATACAACAAACAAAATGGAGGATTCCACGAGCTACTTTAATCTCAATTTATTACATCAATTTGATATTTGTATTTCTTTTAACAAGGAAATTAAAATTATGTGTAGTTATTTTATAATTATTCATAAATTATTTAAAAATTATAGGCTTTAATAATATGTTTTGTTTAATATACTACGTGTAGTGTCTTACATTAAAATGTATTTATGATTTAAATGCACGTAAATTAACTTAACATCTACTTATTAAATATTTTTTCTACTATATTTTAATATCTTGTTGTTACAGTTAAATGTATGTTATTGATCGTTGAAAATGGTTTATTGAAACGTTAATTTATAATGTTAAAATGTGCAGCATTTCCGTATAGCAAATAATGCGCAAAAACGTGTTCTTGAAAGTTGTTTGATAAGACCTAAATGTAATCTAATGTTTTAAGAATAATAGTAAATTTATTTAACGCCATTTAGTAAATGAAACAACAAAAAAAAACAAGTAACACACTGAGCGTATCCTTAAAAATATAAATATTGTAATTCTTCAAACTTGGCGTGAGCAAATCTGTAGAAGTTCATTTTTAAAATGCAAGCTCGAAAGCACTATAACTTATTCGCAAGTTGTAAAGTAGAAGTATTACAAAGTTTGTTATATTTTTATTTTTTTTATAAATATTGTCTAATTCATTTTATAATCCTTTTTTATAATTATTAGGTACGAAAACTATCTTTGTGTAATATTAACAACAAAAATCGTGCAATATTTATTTTTTTATATGATGTACATGATTTTTTTTACAAAATGAGAGGCTTGAGGACAATAATGAAAGTAAAAATAAGTAAAATAAACATGGAAGGTTACACATACACAGCACACATCCATACGTTTTGTTGTCAGTTGTGTGTTTTGCTCTCCAATATGCTAGGGATAATCTCTGTGTTATATTGGGAGCACGAGTCTTTGATTTTTATTTATTTATTTGAATCTTCTTGTACATACAATTTGTACACTGGCGGGCTTATTGCCTAATGGCAATTTCTTCCAACCAACCAGAGTTAATGTTAAGTATACAAAACAATGTGAACTATGGCAATCAGTTACATAATCACATTACAAAATAAATAAATACAGCAGAATAAAGTAAAAAAACAATTAAGATAGCATAAAAGAACAATTCATAGCAATGATAGGAAAACTAAAAGATAAGGAATGGAAGAGGAGAGGAAGATGTAATCAGGTGTTGTCAGATAAATATTTTTGCTTTAGCCTTTTCTTGAAGATGTTCAATGAGATAGACGACGTAATATCAGGACTTAGGCTATTCCATAGCTTAGCCGAATGTACTTCAAATGTAGAGCTTAAAAAAATCAGAACTATGAATAGGGATAGATAGTAAAGCACGTTCAGCAGATCGAAGTGGACGCCCGTGGCTTGAAAGATAAGTGAATTTATCTTTGAGATACTGAGGTAAATTTGGATTAAAAAGGACATTGTATAGTAATGACAAGATATGTATATTACGTAGTTGTCGTATCTTGGGCCAATGAAGAAGATTACGGTAATGAGAAATATGATCAAATTTTTTTAGTCCAAAGATAAAACGGATGCAAACATTTTGAAGGCGTTCAAGTTTGTTGAGATGTTCCTCGTTTGCATCCAAGTAGCTAACATCAGCATAGTCAAGCAACGGTAGGAGAAGTGATTGAGCTAAGGTTATTTTACAGTGAAGTGGAAGGAAATTCTTGAGTTTATTAAGTGAGTATATGTATTTTTGTAAGTTAAACAGCATTATTATTCTCAGTGAAATATGCCTCATACGAAATACCCTCACACACGTGATTTTAACATGTCGATATGTTTAGAGAGATAAATTATCTAGTATAAATCAACAGTTCGATAATGACTCAGGCATGAATGCCCAAATATTTCTATGCATAATAGTTGTAGATCATCCTCTGTTTGGTCATATGCCCCCGATGGTGAGATTAAAACCGAGAAAAGTTTCCTGACCACAACTTCCCCCCTTCAGGTGCCGCCAGAAAGGGCAAGGCGAGAGCACTTGGTTGAACAATACAAGAGACTTTGGGACCGGGACACCATCTACCCTACAGCACATGGAAGACACTCAATAGACTCCGTGTAGGTATCACAACGTGCGAAAAAAAATGTGCAGGTGGGGTATAGAACGAAAAGAAGATGTATCGATTGCGGGGAGGTCCAAGATGATAAGCATCTTCTTGTCTGCCCAAACATGGTACAGGGATGTAGCGAGGAAGACTTGGTTGTGGCAAATGACGTGGCAATTATTTCTTCTGGAGTTGAAAGGCCTAATATGTATGTCCGGACACGTTAAGTAAGTTATAATACGTAATTGATCTACATTTTGAAATAAAAAAACTTGTTATGTTGTCTTTGTAGTGTCATCACTGCTAATTTGTGACTAACTTCACTAGAATACCTAATACCATCAGAATGTACGGAGATAATGCGGCAGGTAGGTTATAAGCGTAGATTGAAATTTAATTTGGATTGTAATTTTAATAGTAAGGTCAGTAAACATATTGTCGCTTGGAGGTATATTTTTCATTCCTCCAATCAACACACAATGATAAGATTTAGGTACCCATAAAATAGATACGTCACAAACGAAACCGAAAGCTAAAATAAATACACTTTAAGCGTATACGAAACGATGCTTGGTTGTAAAATAAGCTATATTTGTTAATTGTTATTATAAATAATTAATTAGGTATATATATATATATATATATATATATATATATATATATATATATATATATATATATATATATATATATATATATATATATATATATATATATATATATATATATATATATATATATATATATATATATATATATATATATATATATAACATGGACAATGTTAATAAAACAGTATCTGCATTGTGCAGTTAGCTTAGCTAAATTTCAAATAACGTATTTATCTATATTTGTTATCATATATTTCCGCCATTCGCCACTACTATGACACCACTACTATGACACCAGCGAATTATTTCGATGGCAATGAACTTCCTCTAGATAAATGGTAACTAATAAAGCGTCGTTTAGCACAGTACATAATCACCTTAAGAGCGTACCTACTTATAGATAAATATACATAATAATTGTTTTTTTGGGTGTGCAACAGCTTATAGTATACAAAATTAATAAAATCAAAAATAATAATTAGTGGAGACATGCCCTTAATGATCTCCCTAAGGGAAAACGCGATTTTAATGTCACAAGAAATGAAATATTTAAAAAAATGTTTATATGTTATAAAAATACTTGGTAATAGTTCTATTGTATTTATTAGATTATCGACGCGTTTCGTGCTATATACAATGGAGTTCTATCAAGAATTGTCGATCGACAAACTAAACTTAAAAAAATGTTAATAAGTTTTTGAGAAATATAATTAATTATTCTAGAATCGATAACTATTAAACAATTGAGATAATATTATTGCATATTTGCATTAGCTGTAATTTTGTTTTTATAAAAGGTTCCAAAATTATCATTTTACATAGACACACGTGTATTTAATGATTCCTGGGGATCATTTTTCTCTCATTTCATCTACTAAAAATGAAGTTAAATAATGCTTGTGCTATAATTGTTGGTCTTCGTGGCTAAGTTGGTTGGGTATCTGACTGCTAATCCATAGGTCCCGGGTTCGCTTCCCGGTGGAGACACAGTTTTTAATTGTGTTTTCAGTCTGGATCTGTGAGACGATTAATCATGGCAGGATTCGAACTCGCAACCACTGGATTATTAACCCAGCGCGCTAACCTCTCTGCCACCACCCATCTGATACCGTTTATTGCTACTAGGCAGTTTCTTCAAATTCACTTATTTTGACATCTTCATTCATCTAATCAATAATGTCCTTCGTTTGTCAGAGTGCCCCTTGGAGCACTATGTAAACTCAAAAGTACATAATATATACATTATGTTATGGTTACTTGCGCTGTTGTCATCTTGGTTAAATTATGTGGGTGCGCTATTACTATCACTCACATGTTAATGGTGTTCGGGAGCTTCCGGTTGCCGCTTTTCCTCCCTTCGCTCCAACTTCCGGTCTGAATGTTGCTACAGAATACGCTACTGATTCGTCAAGGTGTGTTTCGTTTGCCAATTTGAATAATCCATATTCTAAACCTGGGGACCTTCTTAAGTCGCGGATTTTATTTGCTCAAATACAAAAAATTATTGTAATTTTTATATACTGGTTTTATCAGCGCGGCGTGACGTAATGTGACGTATAAATGCAGTCATCTTTTTCACATTTCTCATATAAGTATTAAAATTCTGACGGATAAATTTAGACGAATCAGAACAAGACATATTGTATACTATTTCACTTTATGTCCTAACCAAACCTTACATTTTTACTCCCCACTAATCCAAGGGGATATAGTGGGGAGTTATGATTTCGCAATTATTAAGGTTATTTTTTATTGCAGATTATCAACTAATATCATATAGAGATTGTATTCTGAAAGTTGCGATATGTGCTATGTACGGCGTGTTTATTCTACTTTAACGATTACAGATTAAAGTATTCATTCGATTTTTAGCAAATTTTGCAAATTTGAAGATCTATTACTCACGTAGGCACCATTAAATATTGAAGGATATCTGAATAGTGCTTCTCAATTTTTTTAACTGTCAAATATTTCAAAGTGACTCCAAGCTCAAAAACTTAAAAATTTTATTTTCAAATTGTTAAAAAAGCACATCACTTTCATAAAATGGCATTGAAAAATTATCAAGTATCCGTACCACTACCATCCGATCCGCAACTGGAAACTGTAGTCGGCCCTTATTGCTAAGTGAGTGGCAAAAAATGCACAGTACGAAGATCTAGATTAGCAATCTCGGCTTAAGGGAAGTGACCAAGATCTCTGGAAATAAACGAAAGCTCAATTATACATGTTGTATTTTATTTGTATTTAATACTAAATCAGAAGAACTGAAATCGTCTCTTCAAATTCAAGTGTTTTTAATTCGACTGACGCGAAAAATTGTTTTCGCACGTTTTGAAATTACACAATGTCGTCCGTTGTATTATTTGGTTAATTGTTAATATTGTTACGTCGGCCAATTTCGATTCTTGAGGTTATCGAGAAGTAATTAAAACCTCCATTGTAGACATCAAATACATATTATGCTTCGTCGCTTTGGGGTTAGTCTGTTACGCAACTTTTGCCCCAATAATGTTTCTTCGTCTGCAACAGAAGTATGGGTACCTGCTTCCAATACAATGGTTACCCCAGAGTGAATGAAAACATCCAGGTCTGCCGCTGACTATTCATTTATCTCGTGTCCTGCAACGTGGTCTCACCAAACTTCCGCACACCACTCGTCACGTGCGAAACTTTTATACAATGTCGCATTTTACAACCAGAAGGTTTTTTTTCGTACGCAGCTGTGTAGGCGAAAAAAAAACCCGCCCGAGTCTCGTTTCTAGCTGTGGCGAAATGGAATATTTTTGTTTACCGCTCTTACGTCAGATATTAATAATAATAATAAACGACAAATTAACACTTTTCGTCACGTGATCCAGATCACAATGGCGGTCGTAATTGAAAACGTTTGAAAGCGATATCGTTTGAAAAAAGTGGGTTTTTATATAACACTAAATTCCCCACAGCAAATAAAAAAATTCAACAGCTCAAACAATCACGGGATATTGTTTTTTTTAAGTTGACAAACTTTGAATGCAGTTTATTTTATTTATTTGTTATACGTAGCGTTTTTGCATCGTACATTATTTAACACAAAATTGCAACGCACTCTAATGTAATTTTTTGACACGAGTTTATGAAACACGAAATAATATTATATTTTATTTATTTTATTTTATATTACCTCTCGGGCAACTAACAGGTAATATGTCAAATATTAATTTATCACGCACCCAATAACAAGTTGCCACATTCTGGAGACTTACGATATTAATCGTCTCACAGATCCAGAGTGAAAACACATTTAAAAACTGTGTCTCCAGCGGGAATCGAACCCGGGACCTTTGTATCAGCAGTCAGATACCTAACCAACTGAGCCACGAAGGCCGATATCGTATGTCACCAAATCTGTCATATACAATATTTTTCGTGAAGAAAAGGTAAATTGTTAAAAAAATATTAAAATAGGAAATTTTCATATTCGTTTTCGATTCAAGTACAAATCTACTTCATATGCTTTGTAGATTTTCGTTACTTACAACAAAAAAGGATTTTACTAAAACTAATTTCACAAGAATATTATTAAAAATATTCAAATTACAAAAAAATCACGCAATAGAATAAAACATAAAAATAAACTGTTCTTTATCTGATTTTCAAAAATTACCATTTAGCCTTTTAAATGAAATATTGTATCATGTTATTCATAAGAAAATTAAAATAATCAATTTTAAGACTCGTATTTTTGTATACATCAGTTGATTATCCCCTAATGTATTTTTATTGAACCAATTTTCACTGTGAACATTGACAGATGAAATCAACGAGTCAATATTATGTCCGATTTAACGTTTTTTTTTTAGAAAAGCTGAGTTTTAATTTAAATTGATTTATTTACGTTACAAACAATAACAATTACAAAATACATTAAATAAGACAGTTAATTGCCCACATCAAGACCAGATAATGTAACACAAACTTTGTATAACTAATTAACATACTTACATGAATGATGGTGAATCTGATTCAAAAGGATTAAATGGGAAGATTAACAATATTACTAAATGTCACCACGATCATAACTCCATTACGATAATGATTTATCAGAATATTTACTTATTCACACACACACACACACACATACGTACCTACGTTAGGAAACTTATTACAATGGTAATGATTTGTAGACATCGCTTAAATACTCCAGATGATTCAGAAAAAAATGTCTATTTCCATAGTATAACTCATAGAATTATAATGTACAGAAGCCGCGTCTAGTACAAATTTCGAATCAAATGTATGCCAAGTTTTTTTTACATGTGTGTGTGAGGCGGTAGATTGGTTGGTCTACGTTTACTAGAAATTCGTCTGTTTCCTCGTAGTTTTAGTTGGCATACATTCATTGCGCTGACTAGGTATCTGTATCATATATAATCTAAGGTATAACTATATTAAATTTGTAGCAAGGTCTCATGATAAACACTTTTTTGTGTAATTATTACGTACTGCCGGAATACTGAAGAGATCATTATTTTTGGTAAATTGCGCAGCTGTACGCTTAAGATTTATTTTTCCTAATACATATGGAGAGTCAACGCGATTATTTAGAATATTGTGCCGTATTGTGCATATATACAAGGTCTCTTATTGATCGACATTCATGTAGCGAATGGAGCATAATACTCGTATATTGTTTACTGCGAGAATAATAGTTGGGTGTTGATAATATTATATATTTTTTCTTCTGTGTCGTATATTATTTGTCGTATTTTATTGAACCAATTTCTACTGTGAGAATTGACAGATGAAATCATCGAGTCAATATTATGTCCGAATAAATGTTTTTATAGAAAAGTTGAGTTGATAATATTGCTATAGGCACCTATATCTTTTTACTGCTGTATATTATTTGCACATAATATGTATTTTTATTTAAAAAAAATACTAAATATTAATTTATCCTAATATTCTTCTGTGCCTGTTTGATTTTATCGCATACACATTGACATTTTGGCTTTTTATTATTGACATATGTATGCATTTTGTCAAAAAAAATATTAGTTTTGGCATATTGTAACAGTTATGTTATTTATATATACTTCTGTACAATTTTATTTTTGTAATATAGAGATGGTAAATTTATATACAATGTCTTACTTTCTACAATTGCATGTTTTTTTTTAATTATATCGTGGGGTTCTCTTATATGTATATTCGACTTTTTATTTCAATTATTTTATCCAGATTTGACTATTCCTCACTTGATAATATGTCACAGCTAAATAGAGATCACATAGAAATTATCGAGTATTTTTTGTCAATCTCTATTAACCTTTATCTGTATTTATCAAAATTTTTATCAATCTCTGTAAACCTTTATTTCTTTAGAACGTTTTTGTTGCATTCGAAGGTTGGTTTTTATCTGAATCAACCTTTTAAGTACCTATATAATATTTTATTATCCATACCTTTATTGACATCTGTTCAACATTTTTATCAAATTAACATAATTTTTTGTTCATCAACAAAAAATATTTCCCACGCAATACTTGCATCTTTGGACTAGTTATGTATAGGTCAATTATTATTGTAAGTTGTGGAACTCTTTTTTCAATTTCTATCAACTTTTTACGACTATTTTATTCGTCTGTTAAAAGTCTCGTACTAAGACCATTAGAGCTTTTGTTTCAAATCAAATATAAATCGATCTTTTTTGTCAATCTCTATTAACCTTTTTTTAAACTTCATCAATTTGTCGATTTCTTTCCATTTTACTTTTATCAAACTTATTTGGTCAGCCTCTTTAATACTTTATCAATATTTTCATCTATCTCTATCAACTTTTTTGTCAACCTCTTTTTAATTTAATAACATTTTTTTTCAATTTCTATCAAAATTACTAGCCAAACTTTTTTAAATTCACTTTACAAGTTTTTTTTTCGTTTTGCGTCAGCATCTTTTAACTTTATCAAACTTTTGTTTTGTTGTCAATTGTTTTGTGTCTCTGATTAACCAAACTATTCAACATATTTCCTATTTTCTATCCTATTTCGTTCTTCCCGTTCATTTCCGATTTCCCAGTTTCCTAACCATATCCTAAATCTTATTCCTTGAACCCGTTCACCTGATTGATGTTCTATTCTTGTTTTTCGATCTTTTTCGATCGACAATACTCGATGAAATTCCATTATAATATATTATCAAAATAAAATAATGATTTATAATTTTCTTCCACTTGATTTAATTGAGTACCTAGTGAGATCACTAAATCAGTATTTTATTATAATATATTCTTTTCTTGAACAGAATAATGTAAATATCTTGATATACCTACTTTTAGTGAAACATTATTAATTGGCTTACTTTGTATTCAATTTATATAACGATATTATGTATTTTGTAAAAAATAGCTGTTATGTTTGTAAATAAGATAAAAATATTAATAGTATTGTTTTTCTTATTTTCAGTGGTGTGTTAGCATATTCGGCGACCACCCACCGGTCTAGCGCCCTGCGCCCCATCACCGCCCCTCAAGGCCCTCAAACCCTACCAAGATTGCTGCCATGGGTCGGAAGAAAATACAAATCTCCCGGATTACGGATGAACGGAACCGGCAGGTGAGAATGTGAACCTACTTTAACCTCAAAACATTTGTCATGTTGTTTAAGTTTATTTCCTTCTTTTTTTTATCCTATTTCCCCCTGGACTAAGGGCTCCTCTATACCATTTCATGTCACTCTATCATGCACAATAAACACACACCTTTATTTTAATTTAATAGTTTTGCGAACAATTATTTTTATTTTATATATTTAAGTTAACATTCAGCAATCGGTAAACTAAACGAAGTTAACCGAGTGCACACATCAAACTTTGGTGATCGTGCGTTCGCTGTTGCTGGTCCATCCTCATGGAATAAACTTCCATACCGACTCAGGCAAATAGACAATATAAACACGTTTAAAAAACAACTTAAGACACACCTGTTTAATATTTCACACAATAACACCTCCTAAATTTGAATTTGAATATAATGTAATGAAACCAACTTAATAACACTGTAATTAACTGCTCCGTGACACTTCTCAACGTTTCATGGCATTAGATTCAATTAAATAGAATATACTAAGTATTGTATACATCGTTTTTATGTTTATTTTAAATTTAATTTAAGATCAATAACCTAGATTTTAAGCTTTTACTAACATGAAAAACTAATAGCTACAAAGCGCCCTTGAGGTGAGTTTTCACGAAAACGGCGCTATATAAATTATCCAACAATATATATAACATTCAGCTATACAAAACAATATTCTAATACACACATAACAAAAAAATAGCCAACAAAGTTTACATTGTTACCTAGCTCATGTACACATCAAAATAGACAAATCATAAAAACTGAAAATGAAAAAGTATAAGAAAAAACTGAATAATTTATGCTTGATTAATGGGAAAAGGAAAATAGAGACAGTAAAAGGATGAGGGGGGGGAGACGCAATTATAATTAACCCTCGTGCATTTTTATATCATTTATTAAATGAAGATTGAAATGAATTGTATTAATATTTATTCATTCATACCATCACGGCATACCCCACAATGTTGGGTAACCAGCGACAGGTGTGCGGGTGTGCATTACCGTATAAAAGGGAGCACAACACATGCGTGTATACCCACACACCAGTCACGTCTCACCTAATAAGGCACCGCATTCAGTCGTTATTGCTGCTTGTAGTATTTTCGATTACTCGGCTCTTACGGGGCACTAAAAAAATAATCATTGAAAATAGTAGAAGCACTATTCTAAGCCGGTGCCTCACTGAATATAATAATTTTAAAATAAAATATTACATTATTATATGGCTTGAATATAATAATTTAAATAAAACATGAAATGTCAATTTGTTACAAATTGTTACAAACAGTATAAACACAAATATTGCAGATAAACACTTTAAGATAAGGAAAAGGTAAAAAAATTGTTCACACATATAAATAAAAAAGAAATGAAATAAATAAAAATTAGTAAGTAGGGTAAACAGAAAAAAAAATTAAAAAAGGTCAAGAAATTGAAACCATGATTATTTTTATTTTAGTACATATTATTGCTTCCCGAGAAACATACAGGAATCATGTTAATTTAACACGAATCCAATGACAAGTTGCCATTGCCATTCTGCGGACTTATAATGTTTGTCGTCTCTCAAATCCAGACTGTACACATAAGTTAAGTCCATATTGAGCTTTTCGTTGCAGAAGAGGAATCTCAATTCAAAGCTCTTCTAACTGACCCTAACAAAGTGAAGTTTCAAATTAATTTGCTATACAAATATATGCTGCTTTTCAAAATAATAATGAGAAAAAAGTCTGAAAATGAGGAAATAATATAGGTACAGATTATTAGACACATCAATGAGGATACAAAGTAAGGAATAGATAATAAATTATTATCAAAATATGAATTAAATAATATTTACATTTTTATGTATGAGTAACGAGTCTTTCTAATTACATTTTATTAAATTAGTTTTTATCGCACTATGATGAAAGGTTTTAATATTATTTATTGTGTGTGTATAATTTTTTTATCACTGTTGTAAATGTATTTTTATAAACGTATTAAAATTTTCAATTCAATATTATAAACAGGTACCTACTTACACTGGTCGTAACCCATTAAATATTGACAGAACACTTTCTTGCACAATTTTAAGCACAATTTTAAATAGCCAATTTTTAACAACGTGGTTATCTTCCTTCTCATTATATCACTGTACCATCTCATCCTGGATTCTGATATATGTTTTATTTAAATAAATTAATCTAATACATAAGTTTATCATAAAAAGTCAAATCGTATTTGATCATAATATAATTTTTCAGGTGACTTTCAACAAACGCAAATTTGGAGTTATGAAGAAGGCATATGAGTTGAGTGTCCTATGCGACTGTGAGATTGCCCTCATCATATTTAGCTCAAATAACAAATTGTACCAGTATGCCAGTACTGATATGGATAAGGTATGTTTTACTTTACTGTGTTTTTGTGCTTTCTATAAATATGTTTGTATACTCTTTAAAAGTAGACAAAAATGACTCTTTGATACCATACTTTGGCTGGTGAATTGAATTACTTTTATTTGATATATGAGACGGTATGTGAAGAAAGGTTACTTTATAGAAACTTGTGTTAACAATGATACTACTAAACAAGAAACATTACCAACAAAATGGATTTACTTAACACAGAGACAAATAAAATGCTATGTTTTATTTACATAAGCTCTTAGATTATATAAAATTATATTTAACCCTGCCATAATTAACAATATTATGTGAACTATTATTACTAAATAATCATTTAATAATATGTAAACTTTTAATAATTAATTTCTTATGTCAGTGCTTAGAGCAACAATAATTGTCTGTTTTAAAAACACAAAATTTGAGTTAGGATTCTTCTATAATGTACCTACATTACAAATGAAATATTATGCCATATTTTCATTGATTTTTCTACTATTAATCAATTATTAATAAATCTCAATTGAATTTTGATGTATAAATAAATAATGTTGCTTAGGTATTTTCCCTACAAACAGACATACAACATTACTGAAAGTTTTTTCATTAATTTAAAACGCTTTTTAATCTTATTTTTTGTATCATACACCTGTCAATTGAAGGAGTGCTCTCCTAATACTAGTAGTTTTCTTTTAAATTAAGGTGTTGTGAGGTATTTAGCAACGTTTTTGCACAATAATTACTGTTATAATAATTATAATAATTGGTGGAAAAGATAAAGGTATAGGGAGTTACCTTGCCTCGATATTTATTGTGCTGGTTCTGAATAATCTTTTCACCACATTCACAGCGTATGAAAACTTTGACACTTCACTAGTAATTCACAAGTTAATTAATTTCAGCGGATTTTGAAGATATAATTTTAAGAGCGGTGCGGTGCGGTGTGTTAGTCAAGATGACAGTTGATATAATGAGAAAATTTATATGCAACAATACTTTTTTGCATATAGCTGGCAGGTATGTAGGTAGGTTGTTTTTAGGCCGAGGTAAACTAGGATAGGATAGGAAAGGTGTGTGTGTGTATATGCGTGTGTACCAAACTTTGCGTAACCAATAATTATTGTTACTGTTAAAAGATACTGTCAAATCCATTTATTAATGATTCTCTAATTAATGTTCTACATGTTTGATTTATAGTTTTATATTCCTTTATTTATTTGTATGTTTTATTTTGTTTCCAGGTTTTACTCAAGTATACGGAGTACAATGAGCCCCATGAATCCCTCACCAACCGCAACATCATTGAGGTACAGGACGTACGGCGCCATCTGTGTGTGTTGTAATGCATCGCCAATGCAATCTTGCCCAAATAACACTTTCATATCGCTATTAACTACTTTACTATACTTTATCTGACAATATTTATGTTTAATGCAATTAATATTATGTAATATAGAAGGACTGTTATTATCTTTAGTAGTTATTGAACCCCTTTCTGATTTATGTAACACATATGCTGTGTTTTTATTGCATTGATGGTTTATATTTAGGCCTTCCAGGGTTTACTTAATTATTGAAGGAAGAAAAATATACTTATCAAAAATATAATACATGTAGGGAGCAAGAATCTATCTGTTGTATATTGTGATTTTTAATCTTATCAAGAAATGGTTTTCTTGGTACATTGATGTTTTTTTCCAAAATTCATCCTCATGTAGGATCACTTGGAATTCATATTCATTCAACTTTGTCTATATTGAGATGTTAAAAGTGTGTCAAAAAACAATTATGTTATACATTGGTTTTGAACTATTGAAGTCATTTTTTGACCTAAAATCATCATTATTGATGTTGACTGCACCCATGTCATTTATTTTACTATTATAAATGAGAAAATAGAATTAAATTAATCGATTCTTCATTTATAGTGTGTTAATGACTTACAAATTGCTTTTTGTACATACCAATTATTGTTGAATGAATTACAAAGAACTATAATTTTTTGATTTTTTCAAAGTCCTCCTATTTTACATTTTGAACTGTTGCATAACAATATTAAATTTAAAATATAACCTTTTGGATTCCTTTGTGTTCTTTGCATATTTTAGTACAAATACAACTAACATTACATATATTATCTTTATTTTGTGTTTTTTGATATTGTTCAATGAGCATGGCTTTGATTACTATGTTGAATTTTCTATTTAAAATACTTGATATTATATTATTTAAAGAAGAATTTTATATCAATATGATATTAAAATGACGAATTTAAAAATTCATTGTAAGTGTTATTTGTCAACGTTGCATCTTTGCCTCTTATATGAAGACCACACATATGTGCGCTAAAAAGTTTTAATATATTTTTATTAACTATAATTATTTAGATTAGTTTGAATTGCAATATATACATTTAATTACCGATATTTGTAAGAAAATAAATATCAAAATAAAATATCAAAAAGTTTTAAATTCATGGTAAATTTTATCAGTCTTAATTAAATTTTCAAAAATTAAAATTTCTATTTGGAATTTATTTACTTACAAATACTTTTATCATTTTATTTTTTGTGTGTTTTCTGTTTGTTTTGTTGTTATTTATCTGATATAACTATTTTCTTTATAATGTCGTCTTTATATCTTATGAGTGTACAAAAAATTTGGATTGAGTACAGGTTATTTTGTTTGTGATAAGCTTGACAGGAACGTTTGAATGAGGTTTTTTTTTCTGAAAGAATGAATCTTTTTTTAATTAATACTTTTGACAACTTATTTATCTATCAAATATTCAAACATAAAAAGAATAATGTGAATTTATGCTGCCAACTTAAAAACATTCAGATATTTTTATTTATATAATAACAGTAAAATTGTTATAGTTTAAATACATTTTTAAAAACTGGTGTAAATGAAATTACAATAAAATATTTAGATTATGTTTTATATATTTGTGTTCTGAATGTGTTCCTCAAAGAAGGATCAATAATACAATGAAAATCAATACGATGAAGAGAATTGAATGCATTAAATGAATGAATAAGCGTGTTAAAAAATTAGGCTGAATGGATAAAATGGTGAGCAGTGGGTAACAGAAAGGTAACTTATAATAGTTTTTAATATTTTTTAATTTCATATGAGACTTCGGTAGCTTTTTACTCCCAAAGTTTCATAACTCTCATTATAATACATATACTTTATTTCAATGGTTGAACTCTCATGATGACAGACTTAAAAAAATATGTAAGTATAGGTATATATGTAACAGATTTTCAAAAAAAAATATTATCTTGCAATCACAAATAATGTAGGTATTGTGTGAAATAAAACATCTACTACTGGTAATATGCATTTTTTTGCACTCTGCTCAAGTGGATAATTTCCATATTGCAATTTCTTCCTACTAGCCAGTGTTTCCAATCCAGAGAAGCAAAATTTTTGTGAGAAAATATCTTCTCTGCTGGGAATCACATAGTGATGATATCTTTATAGCAATAGAATTTCTACTATACTCACAATACACTATTTTCCTTCATTAGTTACTACAAGCAATTTATAATCTAGTATTGAAATAGAAACAGTTTTCCAATATAGGATAAAACTAAACTCATGATTGATCAAAGTCATATTTAAATAAGCATAAATTAGCTGATATTCCTCAGCGCTGCAGGTGCCTGATTTTTTATAAAATTTCCAGCTTTGTCTCTCTTGAGATATAGACTCCTATTCAATAACAAATAAAAATGTAGCTTTTGAAAATCACAAATAAAAATATAAACGGAAATGATTGGATATTTTGTTTGTTTTTGCAAGATCCATTATACTTTATGAATCAACTGTCTTTGCAATTTGAATTATATCTGTCGTCACGAGAGTTGACTGAGCCCCCATGGGCATTTTGGCTGCCAAGCCCCTGAGTTGTGTTCACTAACCGACAGGCACTCACGAAGAAGGAGCATAAGAACGGGGTGATGTCTCCAGACAGTCCGGACCCTGAGCCGGAGTACAGTCTCACGCCGCGGACCGAAGCCAAGTACTCCAAGATAGACGAAGAGTTCCAGATGATGATGCAACGCAACCAAGTCAACGGTGGAAGAGGGGGATCCGTGTATCCTCTGCCGGGAGGTGTTTCGGGGTACAGCGACTCTGGTCTCCTCCAGCCCAGCCCTCAAATGCATCCGTCCATCAGTCCTAGACCTTCTTCTTCTGAAACTGATTCTGGTCAGTGCAATTTATTTTTATACAATCATCTTTTCTTTTAATATTATTTATGTTTCCAATCAACCCAAATAGCGCCTGGATAAGCCAACATACAAATACCTGGATATAAGGCTTATAAGACATTGTCTTTGTTCAAATGTTGACTAAGTCAACATTTGAACAAAGACATTTTCAATTCCTTGGAACCAAAATATTCAATTTTCTTCCATTGGAATTGAATGACTGACACACACACATAATAAAATTATGTATGTATAAATCTAAACTGCTTCAAGACAGGTTCTTAAAAACCAGGTCAAGTAGTTTATGCTTCTCATCCAGTATTAAATAATACTTATAATCTGTCCTAATTTGTCAGCCAATGTATTTAATTTGTTATTTTAGAAGAAAGAAAAAAATGTTAACGAAGAAAATGTGAAAATGAAAATTTGTCTGAAAGTGCAGGTTATTGTTTTCAAAAAAAAGAAAAAAAAAACACCATTAGCTTTTACATGCATGTAGGAAAGAGTGAGTGTAAGAGTTAGTTGCAGAAAAATTCACCGATGAAAATTTAAAAATTCACTACATATAACTCATTTTTCATATTTATAGATAATCCTTCTCTTCCGTTTACTCCGATATTTATTTCTTTGTAAAAATATGATAATAAAAAAACCATGATTTTACTGTCTATGTTGAGGGACTATAATTATACAATTTTCTTTGCCATTTTAGATATAAATATAATATGTAATAGTGTAATGAATACAACAATTAGTATTATTGTGGCTTTGTTTATCAAAATTAAATATTATCAGAAGAGAAACTCATAACCACTACTGACCTCACAATCAGGTGCACTTTATTGATAACAGTTTGCTGTCATTAACATAATGAATATTAAATAAATTGTATCATATTCTTTCTCCGTTTTGTTTACATGTGTATTTTTATTGTAATAATCATTATTTTTATTATACTTTCATAATTTCACATGTCTACAGATAAAGCTATTAATCATTTTATTATTGCAAACAGTTTTGTACAATAATAAAATGATTAATAGCAAGCCAAAAAAACAATTGTCACAAGGCAGTGTCTTAGCACCTACTCTATTCAATATATATACCAATGACAGCCCATACCACAAAACATAACATTCTTTATCTATGCAGATGACCTAGCGGCTCAAGCAACAACCTTCGAGGAAGTCAAGGAGGCACTAACATAAGAATGCTTAATGCGATGCCGCTCTTCTACAAAGAAAACCATCTTAAATTCAATTCATTAAAAAAAAGTCTGTTGTTTTCATCTGAAAAATAGGAATGCGGACAGGAAGCTTAATTTAAAGTGAATAAAACAAGACCCTAAAATGATTCGATACACCCTACTATCTTGGATTGTACACTGACTTTCAAAAAACACTGCACTGATACAAAGCAAAAGATCTCAACACGAAAAAACCTCATATGTAAATTAACCCACACCCACTGAGGTGCTCAACCATCACTGCTTCGCACTTCAGTCTCGGTGCTTTGTTTTTCTACTGGGGAGTATGGGGCTTCAGTTTAGGTACGTTCTGCCCACTGCAATCAAATAGATATTGCACTAACCGATACCTGCTGAATCATCACAGGATGTCAGCATACTGCAGTCTAAATCATCACAGGATGTCAGCATACTGCAGTCTAAATCATCACAGGATGTCAGCATACTGCAGTCTAAATCATCACAGGATGTCAGCATACTGCAGTCTAAATCATCACAGGATGTCAGCATACTGCAGTCTAAATCATCACAGGATGTCAGCATACTGCAGTCTAAATCATCACAGGATGTCAGCATACTGCAGTCTAAATCATCACAGGATGTCAGCATACTGCAGTCTAAAAACTATATCCTCTTGCGCGTATCGCTCCACCTTATGTAAGGCGTAGCGTTGTATGCAGGATGGAAAGCCAAAGTAGAAATCCTTTCTACTCATTGTCTTTATGACCACCGCACCCTCCCCGACACAAGACAAAAGAGTTCCCTTGGACCACTGGAGTTTTTAATATATTTAATCACCAAAATATATATAAACATTAAATTTTTTTGTTAAAATTATTCTATTTTCTTACGTATGTATTTTTTCTTTTCCAGTTTATCCAAGTGGAGCGATGCTGGACATGTCTAATGGTTATCCTGGTTCTGCTTCTCCTCTGGGGGGTGCCGGCACTCCCTCTCCGTCTCCCGGTCCCGCCCCCTCCCCACACCCCCTGGGCAGTACGGGAGGAGCCTCTTCCCGCCACCACAAGCCCCACCACTCCCCCCCAACTGGACGCTCACATAACAACCTCAGAGTGCTCATACCCCAGACCATGCCGCCACCTCCACCCGATGATCTCTCTTACTCCGAGGTAAAGTTTTTATTTATTGAATGTTTAATGCTTTGTTGGTTTTCTTTCTTTAATATGGTCAATTTTCCTTCTTAAATCTTTTTGATATTTAGTCATCATTCAGTGTGTCTATTTAGTGATGGGAAAGTCAATGTATTATATTCCATACATTGAGTTTATGAGTTTTCTTTTCTTTTTGTGTTTTTTTTTATTGTGTTATAATTGTATCACAATCAGATTTCGCTTTAATATCCAACTTACTTTACTTTTTGTAGTTATTAACAGAGACTAAATAAATTATTTTGATTTTCAGACTCCATCATCACTCGGCTATGCAAGTTTAGGTGGCTTCGTAGCTCAAGACTTTAGCATGACTTCTGATATAGGATTAGGACTATCCTGGGGATCTCATCAACTGCAAGCATCATTACAACATACTGGGTAAAAACAAAATCATTTATTAAATACCTTGCTTATGGACCAAGAGCCAGCGACAGCTAAATTTACATCATAGTATAAATACTGATTTTTTTTTAATAAAGATACTACAACGATTGGACAATATGAACCCTGAGTAGTGTTGGCTTTCGGCAATAACAGCCTTCAAAGTGTTGTAAATAGCTTTTATAACACGCCAGTATAAAAGTATGAAGCGTTAAAGTATAAAATGTGATTTTTTTATATTTACTACGGAAGACTAGTAGAAATAACGCCTTCCGTTGACAGACACTTTGGTCAGTGGAAACCCCCCGACAGACATCTTTAAAGAAATATAACAGTTTATTAGATTTAAGTATTTAATATAAATATATAAACGCGTAGACCAAATTTTTCCAAATTTATTTACGTATTTCCATTATTTATTACGTTTTGAACGTATTTCCAAATTTATTATTGAATACAGTATTTATTTATGAGATAGAAGTACGATAATAGTTATACAATGAACCACAATGTGAGAGCACTATAAACGAACAATCCAGCCCTGGCCTTACCCCAGACACTCGTTTATATGGATCTCCCAACTCCCGAAGAATGCCAAACTCCTGATTCGTGCAAACTCCTATAATGCCTATCAGCTATAAAGATTGACTGTGTTTAAATTTTATATTCCTGCATTAAAATTTTTGAAAAATATAATCGGTCCAACAAAATGTATATTATATCTTATGTAGAATAAATCTTTGATGCCTATACAAAGGATGGTTGTTGCAATAACCAATAAGTATTTGACTACCACATAAATTTGTGTATTTTCATTAATTTGATATTATTTGTTGGAAATGTTGGTAGGTATATGATTTTCTTTTTATCGAGAATTTAATGATAATTATTTTTATAAAATATTTTCAGGCTTCCACAGCTTTCAGTGTCCGGGGGTACTCCGCCCCCAGGGGGCGTCCACCCCGACGGGGGAGGGGGCAGTCCACCTCCGTCTGTGAGGATCAAGGCAGAGCCCGTGTCACCGCCTCGAGCGGAGCAACCCTCCTCTCGACACGCCAACCAGCACCACACCTCACATCCTCCGCACACATCGCACCATGGCCATCATCTAGCGCCGCATCATGCGCACATGCAGCAACAGCAAAATGACGGTAACTTTATATCATTTCATTTTAACAATAATTAAAAATCAATCTGGGTCAGTTGGAATTGATTATATTTAAAATAGAAATAAAAACACACTTTTTTTACTGAGACTTATATTGTTTATGTATAGGTATTCATGCTAGCCATTCTATATTATTCAAAAAGTTATGGATAGTCTAGTATTCACACCAATTTTAAAATATTCGACGCTCGAAACCATTACGACGGACGCCGTAAAAAGTTTGGTTTGGATTCTATGTAGTTACTTATTTCAACATTTTTTTATTTTACATTACTTCTCAGGCAACTAACAGGTACTATGTCAAATATTAATTTAACACGCACCCAATAACAAATTGCCACATTCTATAGACTTACGATATTAATTTCCCGAAAGTATTGACTCTGTTGAAATTATTTAAATCGTAAATTTTAAATAATATTTTTTTTATAACTCGTAATCAATATGAAAGCAATATGTTAAGATTTGTGTTTCCTGTGAACATTTGAAACTTTAAACTGCTCTCCTCTAAATTTGACTTTTTGCACTTACGGTAGTTTAGGTAGGAGGTATCGTTATATTATCCTGTACTATACTCGTATATCCTGACACGCAAGAAAAAAATTCACACGCATATAAATGCTTACTGTGTTCGTGTGGCGTTGGTGTGAATACTAGACAAACCAAAAGATAGCAGTGGTGGTGTTGCCAAGAGTAAGATGTTTAATCTTGCAACAGTGCTGCCATTCTTAATATAATATATGTAGTTAAGTAGGTACTTACTTAACTTAGATGATGTGATGCATCACAAACTTGTAAGTAAAACTAAAACAAGTGTGTTTTTATTTCTATTATTTTAAAATGGCTTTCCACCAAGAATTGTCTGTTGAAAAACTTAATAAATTATCATATTTGATTATTTGACACAACTCTGACATAAACATACAATTTAAGACAAAACACACAAGAACTCTATTGCTCCAATGACAGGTGTCTATCACATAGTCAATACCATATATTTAGGTTAGTACAATCATCGTCTGAAATAGTATTTCATATATGTAGGTATTTTAGTAACTAATTGATTATTTTCAAATTCTAAATATACATTGAAAAATATACAAATTCTAAATACTCGACTATCCAATGCGTGTAAAATAATATTTATGTCACAATCATTGCACATGGCAATGTAACGCTAGCGGTCACGAAAATTTCACAGGCAACATTCTGAATTGACTAAAACAATCACGATATTGTATTTTGTCCATCGTCAAATATTCTTTGAGCCATGTTTGATCATTCTTGAATAAAACAAATTTTTTGTTTGTATTAGAGACTTATCCCAATGTTCGCATGAGTGAATGATGACTCATTTTTTTTTAATGAAACATGTTTTGTTTCCATGTCAAAATGCCTTGAGTAATGCTAACGTTTTTACTGAAATGTCTTGCTAGTTTGTCTCTATTGCCATGTTATCAATTTCGAATAATGTACAAATGAAATAATGGTTAAATTGTATTGAAGGGTCAGTATCGTCGAGTTTGGCATCGCCGATGGGAAGTGGAGGAGGAGAATACGAGCAGCCCCCGCACGCCAAGCGCCCCCGCATATCCGAGGGCTGGGCCGCATAGCCCCACGCACCCCTCTACTACTGCTGAGGGACATCCTCCGCAGCTAACCACCTCCCACTACCTTCGCAGGCCCAGAGACAAGGAAGCCTCCCGCACCAGTGCTGCTAGACTTATACAAAGACTCCCCTTAAACTCCACGAGTGCGTCGCGTAACATTTGTGCGACAACAGGATAACTTATTATTCCTCGTACGAGTTTAGCTTTAGAGACGAAGCTTTGAACAATATTTATTGCTGCACTCGGAGGTAATTCAACGGCGTTTTACCGTCCCGAGCGCGTCATTTTAATATCGAGTTCCCAAATTATTGTATTGTCACGGTCAATGTCTGTGGACACGTTTCATTGTGATTTTAAAATTAACATATATAGTCCTCCGCACATCTCTGAAAATCATTCAGTAAATGTATCACGACGACTTTTATATAAACTTTTAGATCGTCACATGTACGACGATGACAGATTCAATTCAAATTTGTTTTGACACGGAGTCAATCAAAAAATATACTGCGTCACATCCCATCAATGGATAAAATGAAAAACAAAAAATCACATTTTCAAATTTCCTTTTTTTTTATAAATATTATTTTTGGTATTCTGCAGTTTTTACGACCAGTGACTTATGGTTGTGATTTGCAGATTGCAGTGACCAATGAGAGTATTTACATAGAATGACTGTTTGCGTATAATGATCCATATCTCTTAAGTGTTAAGATTCTGGATGGTTCAAATATATATTATATATATAACAATTAATTATTAATAATATGTACAAGTATTTGATAATATATGTCTGTCTGGTTGTAACATTAATCAGTAAATTATTTTGTTGTGTACATAAATATATCAAATGTGAAACTCAATTCCGATCAATATCAGAGTATTTTTCATACGGAATAACTTACGTTGAAAAACCAAAATATGTAATATTGTTATTAATTTGTGTTGCCAAGTGTTAGTAGTAAATATATAAAATGTACTAAAAGCGAAGGGACATTTTAAGCACACTGTAGGAGAAGTTGTAGTATCACACATGTCATAACCATATAGTATTTTTAAAATTATTAGCAGTCATTGAATCGAGTGCAATTTATATATGTATAAAATGGTGGATGTTTGCAACAAATTGGAAAAGTGAAAAAAATATATGTGTGGAACTATTTTTTTAATGTGAAAATAAATTGTGTGAAACAAATTAATAGAATAAAGTTATATAATATTATATTAGTAAGTAGATTACCACTGTATGTGCCATTTTAATGATAGAAAAAAACTTAATTATATCCAGTACAGAAGAATGGTCAATATTCTCCGTCATTGGAATCAATTGTAAGATTCTGTTTTGATGGACTCATTGATTTTAGAATGGATAACTCAAGCTTTAACGTTCTTATGACATTATATAAACTGCACCAAGGCACTTTAGGATACAAGAGATAGTAAATTGAAAAATATATTATTATATATATATATATATAACCGTTGACTTTCATATCTTTGAGTTGTTCAAATTATTATTAAATCTCTTCTTTCCTGTAAATCCTGTTACATAATATTAAAATATTATACCATATAAATATTCTTATACCTCCCTGTTATAAAATATATTTAATTTATTTATTTACCAACTTTTAAGCTTCCAAACAAAATATGGCAAACGTAATTTATATCTACTGTTGAAGCACCTGTTTGTGTATATACATATACATACTTACATATTTTTTTATGAATAAAAAGTTTATTTTCTTCTATTAGAAATATCACAATAATTGTCAAAACTTTAGTTTGTAAATTGACCCTGAAAAGATTGTAAACAAAAATAAATGTTTGTATTAAGAAGTCTTATGTCATAAAGCAGTCGTAGAAATTTGCTTCTTATAGTGACACTGGATTTTAATTCCTGGTGTAATGGCCGTATGCACTTATCATCACATTAAAGATTTATAAGCAGTTGAAAACATAATTATATTATTGGTTTATTTACAACTGAAATGACATTTGCTTTCATGCTATTTGACATTTGGTGAAAATCAATGTGATTTGATGAGATTCATACCTTCTCTTACAGAAATCTATTCACTACATACTTCAATTTTGTGAGAGCCATTTCTTAAAAATTCTATATTATGTATTTGTGACATGACATTATTTGTTTACATGTTTTTAGGAGTTATTTTGGACAAGATAAATAGTATTGAAGATAATATATATATGATATATTATGTTGACAAAATTGTTATATATGAAGGTATAATATTATATTGTTATAAAATGAATGATATGAAGTAATCTTCCCATGTATATTTTTCCATCTACGTATTAAAAAGACTAAATATATAAATATTATTGTAGATGTTAAATGTATTTTTTTTCATTAAAGTAAAAATTAAATATCCGCCCTATTAGCTGTTACAAGATTAATATCATTGCGCATTTAATTTTTTTCTGTTGATTAAATAATAATACTAATTCAAATTTAGTTTGAATGTTCATTGAAATCTGTAAAAATATTGTTCACTTGATAACTTGAACTTTATTGAATTATTTTGCTACTTATCAATTACTTAGAATTAACTTATAGAATGTTCTTGACTATTGAATCTTAAAGCTATTTTACGAGAGCAAGTATTGATTAGGAAGTATGAATGAAGATTGAATAATATATTTTTGTCACATAAAATAAATCAGCCTGTCAATTGTGTAGTTCGTACATTATTATTGAACAATTTTATCTGCACATAAAAATGTGTGCGTGAGTTATAAAGTACAATAAAATGTTATATCAAGTTAAATCTTCAAATTTGAGTATGCGAGGATTAAGAATACCATGTGCCATTAGTTTCTCATTTTTAATATTGATCGTGTAATGAAATAATAAATTTTATTATATTAAGCTGACGCGGACATCTCAAGTTGTTGGTTTTTGTATAATTCTTAAGGCAGTACATTATACCTATTATTATATAGTTCACACAAATCTAGTTTAAAATATCGATAAGATATAATATTATTGTGCGTATAGGTACATAGTACAAGATATTGTATATTTTCGGACAAAAGTATTCACCAAAGTTAGAGAACTATTTAGGGACGTTTTGAGGTTACTCAGTGTAGGCACCTAATTCAGTGCACCCATACATGCATACATACGTATTGTAAAATATTTTATTGTAATAATGTTTTTAAAGATGGCGTTTCTTCCTTCCTCTCACCTCAGTGTCCGCGGCGGTAATTAAAAATGTTATATTTGATAAATATATATTTATGAAATATATAGATATGTATTATTATATGCACAATAAATGCATATTGCACTATGTTATTTTGTTATTATACAACAGATGATATTTTTACTTGTGAATGTTAAAATATTAAGCCCAAATATATAATTGAACTGAACATTGTATTGTAACATCAAAACAACACATAATTTGGACATTTAAAACAGCGTCCATAATGAGCGGTTGTATTTTTGGGCTTCTGTAAAATATTATAAATTGTCACAAAAGTTCCATTTGACCAATATAATTATCTATGAAATAATATGTATTGAGATGTATTTGCTTCATTTCTGAATTCATTGAAACAGTATTAATATTTTTTATTGGATCTTTTTCACAGCAATTTTTATAATGAACATTGAACTATGTAAATTTTCTTAAATACCAGCACTTTTTTTAGCTAATAAAAATAAATGAAGCAAATACAAAAGTTTTTCCTTGGGCATCTATGTTTAAGCTATCTCTTTATAAATTTTCCATTACTCCTGAATCTATAATTTACAATATGTACATAATATTTCACTAATTTTATGATAAATTTATTGTTATTCACTTTGTATAAATTAGCTGTCTTCCTTTAGTGATCATATAAATTGCACAAACAATGTATAGTGTAAATTGTAACTACATATAAAATACATATATTTTATTTTGTAATAGTCATGAAGATTGATGGTAATGTCGCTTGATGGCAAAAAGTATTTGATGTTTCCATTATTTTTAGATTTCATTGTATCTATTTGAGTTTATATTCGTATACTTATTCTCTCAAAATTATTCTTATCTACAAATATATTTTCAATTAATCGAATATTTTTATTATTGCATATGCGCAAACATTGGATTTTTTTCCCTGTCGGGAGTCAAAGATATTTTTTAACAGATTTTTAATTATCTCAATAGAGACGAAGTTGGAATATTTATTGTAGGAGAACCGGGAAATCAAGGCACCTACAGGGCTTACGACCTGTCATCGGCTGGTTTACGTGATCACTTTATGCGCTTGCGCAACGTTCACCAATTATGCCTTTTTAATGAGATCCCTAAAATTGAATTGATAGGGATCTCATTAAAAAGGCATAATTGGTGAACGTTGCGCAAGCGCATAAAGTGATCATGTAAACCAGCCGATGACAGGTCGTAAGCCCTGTAGGTGCCTTGATTTCCCGGTTCTCCTACAATAAATATTCCAACTTCGTCTCTATTGAGATAATTAAAAATCTATTTTCAATTAATTTATAAAAGAATATGTATTTAAGTATACAATTGATTAATTAGTGTGAATAACAATATAAATACATGAAATTACATATCATTATTACCATGGTCCTTTTTTGAGCAGCTTGTGAAATTGCCATATTAAATTGTTAGTTTAGCATGGATGCCCTCGATCCAAAGTGTAGTGTGGAAAGGTTGTACAGTAAAATAAATTAAGCAAGTAATTCAATGTAACTTTGAAGCTTTAGATGTTAAATGTTTCCACCTGCGATGTGTATATGTCTCATGTCCTTGACAATATGTTGTGTACGTCTCACACATCATCCCGTTACATCTAGTCGTCCCATCAATATATTTTCCAGCAACTCCTATCATTCTTTTGGCTCTTTTCCCTGTCTAGTAATCATTTTTTCAATAATTCGTGTTTACACCAGAGACAAGTAAATAAGACAATCATTTTAATCAATTTTTTATCAGATTTGAATCAATAAAATCTTTTTATATTCAAATGACATAAGGAACAGTAAGGTGGTTATTGCATTACTTATGTGGTATATAAAGGCTGCAGTTCTTTCATTTTGACATGATTTATTTGAATATTCTCTGAATACTGTCATATTTTACTTTGTCTGGAAATTTGAATCATAGATAATGTAACTCTTTGAATCATGTTCGAATATTGGTACTCTTCTGACTTTAACGTATATTTTATTCATTTATAGAGTAAAAATTACTTATTTATTTTTAAAATCAAAATATGTTTTTAAATTATTATTTATTTTTCTCTGGTGAATTATTGAAATTGATGATAACGTATCCATGTTTTTAAAGATTTTTTTAATGGATTACAATTTGAAATAACACAATATCTTTTTATAATTTTATATTATATTATTCTCATGCTACTTTTATATACATATTTGGTTAGGGAAAAGGAATTTAAATGTAGGATTGAATGTATCGGTCGTTAATGGAATATATTGTTTAACTCCAACAATATGTCGGATATTGGTGTGTGTGTGATGAACAATGAAATGTAAACCAGTTGTGCTTTTTTTTTAACAAATCTGTTAATAGTAGAAGCAGCTTAATATAAAGTTTCAATATATTTTTGAAAGGTTCGCACATAGTCTGGTTAAAGTTTCATAAATTTATAACCATTAAGGGTTCTTGTATTAATTTATCGAGGAATCAGGGTCCTTTTCTTAACTTTTACTTACTATGTCTGACGCTGCCTTTACCTTTGGTACAGACGCTACTCGCTCTTATCAGAGGTTAGAGTTTCAGGGTTCAAATTAAGTGATGGCGGTCTTTCAACATTGCAGCACATTGAAAAAGAAGTTTTTACAAACTATTGAAATTGAATTTTCAAAACTATTTTATCGTATACCAAATGCACATTATGGGTTGATGAATTATGCTAATCTCCATTTTTAATGCACACAAATTAGTGTCTCTTTTTAAATATATTATTTGGAACGATATTATGTGTTGCTTTAACACTTTTTAAAAGTAAACGTGATGTCATTTATAAGAATCCTTTTGATATTTATTTACGACATAGATATTTGAAATTTACAAATACTCTTTTGAACATATTCACAGATTTTAAGAACTTCAAATCAGTTTTGGTGATAAATTATTAATTGTCCTGTCTAAATTGTTTAGAGCTGGTCTCATTCAATCAAATTTGATAGTTTATAGTTTTTGATAATCTGAAATATTATCAATATTTATGTGCATTGAAAATGGATTTTAAAATAGCCACCTCCTTATACTGGCCACGGCATTTGATCTGTAGTGTAATCCAATGCCACCTTGATAAATCAAATAACCTGTAAGCATTGTGAATAAAACTGACATCTATGGACTATTTCACAGCAAATCACTAAACATCAATTCAAAATACAGTTTTCACTTTTACTGACAAAGTATATTCACTTCTTGGCTTATGAAATAGACTTACAAAATGTTGTTCTATCAAAGTGTTCAAACATTGGATTACAAAGTTTTCAGATTTAGTTTCAGTGTCTAGTATGTTAGAGTGGTTATGATCATAGACAAGTTATCTGTTGGACGAAATAATAGGTACCTATTTGTCATTTTGTGTATTGCTGTGTGTCATATCATGCAAAGTATTGTAGGTTTGTTTGTTTCTCCGCTCTGTCATTGTCTGATTATTATTTTCCAACATTGTTCTGTCCTGTCATATCTTCATCACTGTAGATGCCTTACTCGCAGTGCCTAATGTATTGTGTATACATTATATACCATTTTATGTACCATTTGTGTACCATGTGATCTTATTCTATCCTTTAAATGTAGCGTGTACTTTTGTTACATTATTAATGTATCTTTGTAAAAAATAGTCATACACAAGTTAAATTTATACATAAATATATGTATTTGCGCAGTTTTAAAAAAGAAAAAGAATTTTATATGATGATAAATGTTTTAATTGATTATATAAATAATATAATAAACATAATTCCTAATGATGATCATATTTTTAGTACTTCTCCAACAATATTAATTCTATTTTTGAAGACAAATGGCGATTCATTAAAATAAGTATACCTACCTATATTTAATTATTTTCTTCTTATATTTGATTTATTTCTTTGTATAAATGTATTTTGTAGAAATAATATGTATTTATTATTATGGTGTCAATTTTCAGCGTTTCCCAAAAATAAAATGAAATTTTTTAATATTGTATTACAATTATTATTATCGGAACGAAAAATCAACAATAAATGTTAATTGTATTAACAATGCTGTTTTATATTTTCCTTGGTTGTATATAAAGATATGTGTGGGGGTTTTCGCCATAAGGTGATCATATAAAAAATATTTGATGAAATTTAATGTCTATGGTTTTTTCTTTCATAATTAGATATATTAGTGCGGAAATTATAAAAAAATGCACTTTTGTTATAGATATTCACTATGGCAACTCCCCATAAAATAAACATTGATAGTTTCATTTATTTTTACTAACATAACGTAAACAAGTTTTAAAAATAAGTCTGTGTTAGTTTATTTATGTTACTGTTGCTTTTTCAACTGTACATATTAAGTACAGGTTTCTGTATATTATAAAAAAATCAATGAACCAATCAAAAACAATTTATTTTCAACATGTTATTATTTTTATTATGTTTTTTTTGTGGTATTGTCTGGATATATTTTTAAATGATCACCAAAATGTGAAAATACAGCCATAATCAATGTTGTCTAGTCCCCAATTAACTTAATATTATTAATTTGAATTAATTTTAATGAAACAAACGTAATTACTGTAGCTTATCCGTTAGTGAAAAATTATTGAAGGAAAATAAAAAAATAACACCTTGTTATATTGTAGTATATTATATTATATTTGTATATCTATATATATTATTATATTATATATTTGTGGTATAATATTAATAATTGAACATAAGAGGTAATCACAAAATCGACCATAATAGTCATTGATGCACACAAAATATAGAAAATGTTAATGTAAAAGAATATAAATTATTGTTGATTGTACTATTAAATATATTCCGTTTGGGAAAAAAGCAACCTTATAATAATATATATCATACGCCATCGTGTTGCGTTGATTACTTATCAATGGTTTTGGTAACAATAATATTATTATTGACAAACACAATGTCTCATCTAAACATTGGAGGCAAAAATGATGAAAAAAAAAACAGTTACAAATATACAATTGTGCTATATTTTAGAATAACAAAGAAATGTGTATTATAATGATTATGTATTGTAAATAATTATGCACATTATTGTACTGTACCTTGGAGAAATTGAAAAAAGAAATGTCTATGATGGAAATATGGGTAATGAATTATTATTATATGAAAAGTTTAATTTTGAAATATATTTTTTGTGGTTATCGATATTCATTTAAATACGAAGATTGTACTTTACATAGTGATTTTTTTAATGCCTCAAATCCTGGTTGTATCGTCGATTGAATATACTCTTAATGTATGATTTTAATACTCATTGATTCTGTCTCCAACCAAATCCTAACTTTTATAAGTGAGTGCAATATTAATAAATTGTTTACACGATTCATTATAAGTTATAATTATTATTATATAATTTCTAGTGTATGTTTATTAGTGCTAATCATCGTTTAAGTTTTAAGAACTTCTCATTTTTATGTTATGAGAAAAATAATGATTTAATGTGTTGACTCATTATCGCTTGTCATTGTAAATTTAAGATTTGAATAGTTGATTATTTTGTTTAATAAGTTGGGCCAACCTCTATGTGTTGTTTTTTCTCCGACTACGATGCCTAGAATCATAGAAATTGTTAAACATTATGTTTTGTGAAATGCTTGTGTATCCTTTGTTCTATTTTGTAATTATCAATTTGGTTAATAACTATCGGCTTAGTCAGTAGACTGGATTTTGCGATGGATACGATAGAATCGTTATAAATTATTTTGATGACTGTTTGAATGAATATAATAATAAAGAGTTGGATGTCAATATTTTTTCTTTTATTTCTAACTTTCAACCCTTATCTTATGTTTATATTGTTATGCTATTCACCAACATTAATGGTGTTCTTCAGCAGGTAGCAGTTATTAACATATTTTTATACATCTTTTTTTTTACCATGGAGACACCAGCTATTATGATTTGGATCCATTACATGCTTCCAAAGAAGTGCATTGCATAATGTTCTTATGGATCTTAAAAATATCTGGGTTGTAAGAAGGTGGAAACACAGAATTCAAAAGATTGTTTCACAATCAGGCTGCTGTTACAAGAAGAGTTTACTGTGAATGGGTGTAAGAGGGACCAAAGATGCAAGTTTCAGAGTATTTCCAGTGGTAGTATCTATAGAATATAATTAGAAAAC
Organism: Molanna angustata; assembly: GCA_963576475.1. NCBI lineage: Eukaryota > Metazoa > Arthropoda > Insecta > Trichoptera > Molannidae > Molanna > Molanna angustata. Next base: position 42,738,721 of record OY754967.1, read on the forward strand.
CTTGCGTCTGTGTTCTAGTGATTGTAATGATCAGTCGATGATGAGTGGTTAATCAGAAATACAGTATGCTTTTGTACAGCATCAAGGGAATCCAGTAGGTATTGGAGGGCGCCACTCCAGAGGTGACTACCATATTCAGTAATTGGGCATATTTTTGCTTTTTTAAGTATAAAAATTTGTTTTTTTTTTTAAAAACCTTTCCTCTATAGTGTAGTTGGTTCATTATAGATACTCAGTTCAGATCTGCAGTTAGGTTGTGTGCTTCCATTAAAAGACACTATCAGTTCATCTTTGAAGAAGTTAGACTGGCCTGGGTTTTTGAGGCGTTAAAAGAGGCAAGATTTCTTTTACCTCAAATATTAATTGAGTGGATCTAGCTATTTTTATTTATTTATTTTATTTTATATTACTTCTCGGACAACTAAAGAGTACTATGTCAAATATCAATTTATCACCCACCCAATAACAAGTTGTCACATTCTGGGGATTTACATATTTTTTTAAATATAAATATAACTTCAAATGTATATAAAAGCAAAAATATGTATTAATTTTACCCCCAAAAAAGAATTAGTACTCGTGCTTTCTTATACTATAGCCTTTTGAAATATAAGCTTGTACTTTGGATGATGATTTTTAAATGATTTTTTAGACAGCAGAATCCAATTAATTCTATTCAGTGTTATTTTTGTGAGTGGTATCTTCAATCCCCGGTTCTTTTTCATCAACGATATCAATCTTTTCTCCAAACATCTTTGTAGCTGTTTCATTATCATCAATCTTGTTATCATCTACACTACTGGCTTTGGATATTTCGTCATCAGATCCACCTTCAGTTTTTGGAAGGTCAAATAGTTGATTGATTTCCTTGTCCCAATCGACAAAACTAGATCTTCTGGAATGTCCTTTGTAGGAGCTACTCTCTCCTTCTACTGGTATGTGAGCAATGTCTGCAGAAATCTGTAAATTCTGTCCGTGAACAATGACGTCTGAACACTCTTCTTTATTTTCTGTCGCATCTGGTTCTTTGTACTCCTCAATGTGTATTTGAAATATTCCCATACATTCTTTTGCGATTTGATTGAGGTTTTTCTCTTCGCTGCCATTTATCAAACACACATTACTACTGCCCTCGCTTTTCGAGTCGATTTTATCGGAAATCTCTGCTTTGCTGTCTGTGAGGGAACTGCTTCTTGTGTGAGTCTCAAAGACGACCTTTTCGTCAGTTTTGCTTTGAGGAGTGGGGAGTATTCTTGATCTGGAGGTGTTAGAGGTTACAGATGATGCAGCTGACGATAGAGCCGCTCTATTTCTTAGCCTTTTACACATACGTCCGCATCCTCCCAACCATTCAGACAACAATGCTGCTCCTGCTGCTAAAAACCCAGCTCCTAACAATAAAAACATTCCTTGTGTGTCACTAAGTGACAGTCCTCGTTCATCTACTGATACCATTCTCATCACATTTCCAGTTGTCACCTGTAATTAAAAATGGTATTACAAAATAGTTTGTTTTGAAGTGACTTATTTTCTATAAAATTTATGTGTACCTACTCTGGATTTGAGCTTAATCAATAAAATTTCACTAAATAAAAATACAAAAATCTTCTTAGGGTTAGCATTCATATAAGTGCAACAGACAGATTTTAGTATTCATGCGCGCACATCAGATCGCCGACAATAATGATGTTGTCTTCTGCTGCTGTGGACACTAAGAAGCTCTTATTAAATGATGATATTGATATTTCAAAATGATATACACAAATTAAAATAACAATTAAATGAGACTTTTTTTAAAACAATTCTTCATTTAAAAACCCATATAGATTGTTTAAAACAAAATTTTAAAGAATTAAATTTACCCTACAGAGTGCTTTGTGCCATATATTTTGTAATTGAAAAGAGAAAATACCTTCATGGAGAAAAGTTATTTTTTGTTATATGTTAAGAACATTTTTTATATTATGAATTTTGAAATAACAGAAAGTACAAGTAAATTATGAAGGGACAAAATATATTGGATGATAAGTGGAGATTGATGAGTTATTTTGATGAAATAGTTTGTAACAATTTTTGGAAAATGAATTATTTTGTAATTTAAAAATACATTTTTACTGATTAAACTTTTAATATGTTAATAGAGAGCAAGTTGGGATATTATAGAAGAAGTAGGAAATCAAGACACCATACAGGGCTTACGACCTGTCATCGGCTGGTTTACGTGATCACTTTATGCGCTTGCGCAACGTTCACCAATTATGCCTTCTTATTGAGTTCCCTTATCAATGTAATTTTTGAAAGTTTTATATATTTGAATAATGTGTAACAATTCATTTGTAAATAATGCATTATTACTATTGCCATCTATGAAGTAATGAGGAAACCTTTTTTTTTTTAAAATCCATCTTGAGAAATTGGTTTAATTGTAAACAATGAAAGCAACAGTCCTTATAAATGAGGTCACGTTGTCTCGCATAGATGTCACCCCTGAACTGCGCCAGAAATATTATCTCATTTTTTAAATAAAAGACATGTGCCAATATAATGCGCCAATAAAATACGCCAGAAATATTATTTCACTTTTGAAAAAATGAAATAAAAATATATGGTCAATTGTTTTATCCTTTTTACCATACTTTCAAAGTGAGCTAATTCTATTCAGATGGAATGATTGATGACAGAGCAGTGGTCAATTTTCATTCTAAAAATACATGAAATAGAAATCTTTCGGTTATAAAACTATGATTGCTTGATTTTGAGCTGAATGCCTGCATAATATTTTCCTTCGTTTTGCGCTGTGAACCAATTTTCATCCCACTTAAATAATTGATTTAAGGCTAGGAAAAAGATCTGACATTGGGTCCCAAAGTCATTCGAAATAGTGCCTGAAATCATTGTCAATTTGGCAAGTTCATCAGGCTTTTCGTTGTCCTCATAAGTGTCCAGGACCCAAAATAGAATTATGTTGAATTCAATATTATTATAGAATTAATTCTAAATATAATTCTGTATTATATGTAGAAGACTAAATGAAACTTTATATGCATTAAAGAATATTTATTGTAAATTGATGTTTCATAATATATAATACCATAATATTTGTACCATTATGATAATAAATGAAAGAAAAAAACTCTAAATGATCACCTGCAAAAGTTTTCCTGTAGAACTGCGTTGCATATCCCATTTGACATCACTTTCTATTTTGCTGACAATCCCACTTTGTATCATCCTCAGAATCCCCTTGTTTAGTCTCTCTGTGTAAACTGACTCTTTGGGAAAAGATAGTGAGACTCCGAAAGGAGCGAAGCATTCATCACTTATATGTAGTACAGCTCGTTTTGCTGACCTGTAATTTGGTTATTGTTTTATTAGACTACAAACAATACAGATGACACTTATGTTTAAAATTTTCTTAACCGCTTGAATGGTTTTCCCAAGTCACACTCAGGCGTGGATTTCTACCATCTATTGACGTGAATTTTTTTTCTTTTGATTTCTTTAGCAGTGATTTTCCCCGAGCAAAATATGTATATTGAAGAGGCCAAAATGTTTGGGCAGGTCATGTTTATGCTAATTTTGTGTTTTCTTTTGCTTACAGATTTAAATTGTGCGCATTTCGTCACGGTATGAAATTTAATGTCATATCGGAAAAAAAAGCTGTCAAGTTTTGGACACACTTTCTCGGACAAATCAACCAGTTAAGAGATTAATTTACCATAAATATGATCAATGGTGAATAGGAGGACATATTTACATTTTTTTTTCAATATTTGAATGACTTACTCCAAAGTAAAATTAGATTGGACAATATATTCCAGTTGATATTTTGATCCCAGAAATGCATACGACCAAAAGAATGCTCTTGTTGTATTCCTTAGACCCGATTCGATATTGGATACTAACTCTAAATGTCTCAATAGCTTATTCGTGTTTTTATCAGATGAATTTAAGAACCAGGATTCCCAGCCTCCATGATCTGAAAATATCGTCATATAAATCAAAACAAAGACAGACATATGTAGATGTTTGCTTTTTAAATAAATTATAAACGTTTGGTGAAAAACTAGTTCAGTTAGTAGAAAATCCAAAATAATAAATATAAATTAACCTACCTATAAATTAACCAAATAAATAAATATAATAATATTTGATACCTAGTGTTCCAACTCTGAAGTTTCCAGACAGCAGTTGTTGTACTGAATCCACAGTTGCTGGATAAATAGGAAGTGTGACAAAGGCAATAATAGAACCAGTGTAACAAGCCGTTATGATGATTGTGAATATCCAATACCAACCTTTAAAGAAAAAAAACATTGATTAACATACCTATACTGAGTATGTTTGACTTTAGATTTTTTTACTCCTGCACATCAGAAGAAGCATTTTAATACCCGTTTTTGATCTGTTCTTTTTTACCATAATCTGTGAGTTAGATTGAAATCCAATGACAAGCAACATTTTAAAATTCTGTGTTTTTATTAGTATATTTAAGTGTTATGAATTTTAGGTGAGTGGCGACAGTGTGGTTAGCACGCTGGGTTAGTAATCCAGTGGTCGCGAGTTTGAATCCTGCCACGACCGATTTCATTCACCTATGGTACAAACATTTATGTTTTGTTTAGGGAATGTATGAGGATGTATTATGTTCTTGTTTCAAGGACATGAATTCTTTTTAAATAAAAGCTGATAGGTATATTACATAAAGAATTACATATTACATAAAAGAGATTTACACCTGTATTTTACTGTGTTAGATTTGTCTATGAATTCAAACAATGTTCAATGTTAATTTTACTATAGGTTTTACTTACCAATCAGTAATCGAGTCGTAATTTTTGTTGTTTTACTCCAGGAATTTTTTCCAACAAATGTAAAACAGTTGGTAAAAGTACCAAACACATACCAGAACATATTTTCTACTTCCCCTGAGTTGTGGATAAGATGTCTCAGAGTGTGCTTGTCGGAAAATGCTAGAGGAAATATTCCAAAGAGATATGTAAAGGTTAGGGCCAACCAGACATTCCAATGGAATGGTCCCATGATGGCACGGTATCTGGAATGTTACAAATATAAAGAAATATTTAGTATATTCAATAAAAAATCAAAAACATAAAAAACTAAAAATGTTTACTATAATTACTTTGGAAGAGCTGTAGAAGTCAATGAGATGAAAACCGCACAATCTTGTGAATGGCTCGGTGACATATCCATTAGAGACAATCTTTCTGTAGTAACATACATTCCTGCAATTCCTATGTCACCATGACCTGCATAAACAGCTTTTGTTACAGAGTCCCCAGACCTTCAATTTCAAATAAATCATTTTATTTCTTTGTAAATATAAAATATTTCTAGATATTTTTATGATAAACCATTTTCTATTTGGTACTTTAACTTGTAAATTAATTTATAATTTGATAAACAATAATACAAACATACCCAACATTAAGGTTTTCCGGTTCTTTCACTTCAATGGAGAAGTTATTTCTGTGTCCAAGTAAATTCAATAATCTATATTCTAAACCTTCCCATGTCACCTGTCTATTTCCCAAATGATCAATAGATATTCTACAACAAATAAACCAAATATAAATGAAAAGTAATATAGTGATATGCCTGTGTTTTAAAAAGAATAATTAAACAATGAGTAAACCTTTTAAATACAAATGGTGGTTGATTTGCAGCAATGACTGTGAATCTATGTCCAGCATAACCCTTTGTCATCTTTTGTGGGAACAGATCTATAAATGGTCTGGCTAACTTGCCTCTGGCCCAAGATGTGAGCACTTCTGGTTTGCTGGACCCCAAACCGTCAATAAATAATGTGTGAGTATATAGAATATATGGAGTTTCCTACAAATTAAAAAATGTAGACGTTACAATTTTGAATTTATATATTGACAAAACTTTGTAAAACTATAATTCCTTCCCTTCAATACCCCCTGTTTCTTGAGTCCTTCAGACTCTTCCGTCTTTAGACCTTCCAGACCCTTCTGTCTAATATAGATTATCCTGTAAAAACCTACTTAACCCCTGTAAAAGACAACTTTCTTCTTAAAAAAATGGGGCCGTTTTTTCTTTGATTCAGCATTGTATCGATTCAGCAAATCATCACCGTGATCGTCTTTCCCTTCTCCAAATAGTCGGTGAAGATGATGCCTCGCGAATCCCAAAAAACAGTGGCCATGACTTTTCCGGCCGATAAAACCTTCTCGCTTACTTTGGAACAGGTTCGCAGGGTGAAGTCCACTGTTTTGACTATTCTTTCATTTCAGGAGTGTAATGGTGAATCCATGTTTTATCAACAGTCACGAAACACTATAGATACTCCAATTGAATCGAATTGCAAGCATGTCCAAACAGTGCACCGAAGTTGCCATGTGATTCTGTTTTGGATCCACTGACTCCACTCCACTTCATTCTCCATTGGTTGTGCCACCTGTTGCTAAACACGGGTACTAATCATGCAGTCTAGATACATACTAATATACCAATATTCATTTTTATATATCAAGATTAAATTTAATTATAAAAAAACGTTCAATGCAATAAAAACTTGTCATCTTTAAAATTTCTTTAATATCTTTATTTTAACTGTCATTCCATTTTTGTTTTTCAATTTGACTAAGACATTGTTAATATTTTTAATTAAACTCATATTATCAGCGCAACTCAAGTCTATTAGTGTCTGTGCCCTATTAAAAAGTATATATATATGACTTGGTGCCTCCTTCGCTGCGAAGGTATGACACAACGGTCCTGTAGTCGGACTGGATCATGAGACCCGAGCCCGACAGCTCTAGCACGTGTGGAGACAGGGCAGCCTGCACGGCGAGCATCTCCTTCCTGTTGCAGTGGAGTATTATGACTTTTGTAAAATGTCATAAAATAATTCATATTTCCATAGTACTATTATGTAGTATGTACTATTTCAATCATTTTTGTTACTATGTACCTAAATGAAATAAAATACATGTAATGTTTTTAATTTGTATAAGGCAAATCACCCTGCAAAGTGAGCTTTAAATAAATAAATAAACACTTACTTGCACCCTGCGCAAGCGGCGAGTTTATTGCTGTATGGTTATTTCTTCCAACTAACCAGTGTTTCCAGCCCAGAGAAGCAATTTTTGCTTGAGAAATAAATTTAAATAAATTTCTCCTCTGCTGGGAATTGAACCCAGGACGCCCACATAGAAACCAAACGGCTTACCAACTGTGCCACCGCGGTCGGTTTTGTGCTTTGCCTTTGCTTTAATGTTTACTGTTCAAAAGAAGACAAAAATATTTTTGGCTGTATGTTTAAATTATTTAATAATATAAATTTTGAAATGACAGACTATACACGAGAATTTTGAACGGATAAAAGATGTTGGATATTAAGTAGTGATTAATAAGTAAGTAATTGTATATACTATTGGCATTGGAATTGTTTTTACAACTAAACGAGGGGGTTGTGGTCAACGCTACACTCCTCACTAACAAGTCATTCTATGAAGTATTCAAATTTTGTATGGAAAATATTCAGCATTTTCATGTAATGAGTTTGTTAAATTATTTTTGATTTAAATATTTTATTAAAAATACTTGATAATTTTTCAATGCCATTTTATGAAAGTGGTGTGCTTTTTTACCAAATTGAAAATAAAAATAACAAATTTCGAGTTTCCTGAGCTTGGGGTCACTTTGAAATATTCGACAGTTAAAAAAAATGGGAAGCACAATTCAGAATTTCAGATATCCTTCAATGGGGTCTAAGTGAGTATTAGATTGACAAATTATTAGATAGATTAAGTAAAATAAACACACCGTACATAGCATACAGCACATAGTACACAGCACACACACACAGATACATTTTGATGAAACTTTCAGAATACAATCTCAGCATGATACTAGTTGATAATCTGCAATAAAAAAATAGCCTTAATAATTGCGAAATCATAACTCCCCACTATATCCTCTTGGGTTAGTGAGGAGTAAAAATACATGATTAATTGTTTCGTCCTCCTCGCTACACTGGCGAAGAGGACTACTTAAACCCTTGTCCTAAGTGGCTAATTTTCATTCTAGAAATACATTATATTAATTTTTTTGAAATTTTTCTGTTCTCGAAAAATGTAATGTTCTTCATATATTTAATTTTATAAATTTTATTGCTAATGTAACTGCTATACACCACTATTCCTCTTTATCTACTTGCCTAAAGTAAATCTATGCAAAAAATAAATCAACTTAAAAATTTGTTAAGTTCTACGAAATATTCTTGTGTTATAAAAAATCAAAACTTTATTAAATGACAATTTTAATATCATTTTACCATTATGACATAAATTTACTACCACTTACCAAGGTATTGTCATCTCTGAATGATTGTGCTATGACTAAAAGATTTACAAAGTTTCTGGATGCTTTGCTGTATAAAAACTCATGGACACGCCACTGCGATGAACGAGCCACCACAATCACTTTACTCTTAGCCTGAAAACCCAACACACTCGCAGAAGTCATCACATCAGAACAGAAGATGATGTAATGGACACACTGAACTGACACTGTTTTGGAAATACTTGTGTAAGCAATGGAATTGTTCCCAGTGATTTTGCCGTGAATGTACGGTCTGGGATAGAGCTTCATCAGTTGCTGGAGCAGCAGCCCTTCGCTGTTTTCGACAAACGTGTCATAGAGAATGATCGGAGCGCAGTCGTTGAGATACTTGATCGCCAGCATGTTGAGCAGATTGACCAAGGAAGGGACTTGATCGAACGCATTGTTGGGTCCATTGAAGGCTCGATCCCACATCTCTTCCCGAGTCTTGGGATGACCGTAGAATGTTGGATCCGCCTCTCTTTTAACTGTCTTGTTATGCACATGACTGCTCGACTTACTATCAAGTGCTTGAGGATCGGAAACATGCAACAATTTGCTCGTTAATTGAGTGTGCAGATAATCAACTTGTGAAGAATAATAAACTATTTCTTGAGCGGAGGTAAAATAAATTGAAAAATAAAAAGTTACAATATAAAGGAAAGACATTATACACGAGGTTTCGAGTTCATTTTCATTGTGACATTGATGATGTCTCTTGGAATTTTTTTGTTTTTATACCACAAAGGTAATATAAAATTAATTTCCATTTGTGGTTATCGGGGAAACTAATATATCAAAAGGTCATTTTCACAGGTGTTCAAATTGAATCATTCAAGTTGTATGGCAGCATGCAACTCTTTCCTATCATATTCTATCTATGAACCTTTTTAATTATTATTAATAAATATAGTACCTGCCATGAACATATGATACTCGTGCATAAATGACCTCAATTAACTTATAGACCAATAGCCAGCTACTGTCAATTTACGTCATAGTATAAAGGCTGTTTTTTTTCTGTAAAAGGATACCATAGAAGAATTGGATAATTGATATAAACCCTGAGTAGTGGTGGCTTTCGCAGATAATAGCCTTCATACATACATACATACCATCACGCCATATCCCTTACGGGGTAAGCAGAGAGAACCAAGCGCCATACTCCTCTATTTTTGCATACATTCCTAGCTTCCTTTACATCCATGCATCGTCTCATACATGCTCGTCGATTATTCAAGCTTCTTATAATTCCTTCTTTCAAAATATCATTCACATGGTCATGCCATCCCTTTCTGGGGCGGCCCCTACTATTCACTCCATCTCTTACACCCATGTATATTTTTTTGGTCAGTCGTTCATCATTCATTCTTTCAATATGTCCAAACCACCTCAAGGAATTCACTTTCATTTTATTTATAATACTCTTCTTCATCTTGCATTCCCTCCTTATGTCCTCATTTTTTAATTCTATCATATATCGTTCTATTACATACTCTTCTTAGTGATCTCATTTCCACAGCATTTATTCTACTTTCATGCGTCTTTTGCCACGTCCATGTTTCACTGGCATACATCAAAGTGGGCACTACAATTGCATTATGTACGGCAATTTTGGCTTCCTTTGAGATGCTTGGATTGGACATTACTGGTCTGAGAGCTCCGTTTATTCTGTTACCTGCCATAACTCTTCTTTCAATGTCTTTATCAGGTCTTCCATTCCGTTCAAACATACTCCCCAAGTATAAATATTCCTCTACTTGTTCTAGCCATTCGTTCTCTACTTTTATTCTACACGGAGTAATAGCCTTCAAAGTGTTGAAAATTGCTATTTTAACATGTCAGTTATAGTATCAAGCTAATCTTGCTTCACTGGATTGGAAACACTAGATAGTTGGAATAAATTGTCATTTGGTAATAAATGACATAGATAGGGTGATAGGAAGAGTATACAATAAAAATAAATTAAAAATAAAAACATATTAATTTGGTAAGACAGGTTTAAAATAAAATGGTGATATATATATTTATTTAGGAATTTATTATCATTTATCACTCACTGGTTTCATAATATGATGAACAGTTGAGAGAACAAAGGCACAATATTAATGCAGTAGACAAATATCTGCTTTCTTAGAGAAAATTTTCATAGAAAGTTTCTTAGACACAATAATGAAATAGAGGAATAACTCATCTGCTGTGATTTGTATTTAAGTCTTAAAAAAATACACATTTTTCAGCTTAAAACTACAATATTTTTACTTTCTACATAAAAAAATATTCACAATAGCTGCTCATTATATAAATACTGATGGAATATCCATTCACGAAGGTGGCTTTATAATATATCAAAGGAATTTGTTTAAAACATTGAAAATATTTGGAACTGTTTCAACTAACTATGCTCTTAAAAAAGAAAAAAAAATAATATATATTCAAAAGTATAAGTGAAATATCTTTTTTGGTGGGCTATTTCACTATCAGATAAAGTTCTGGAAAAACTATAATGAGAATGGGAGGCAATGTTTTAATTTCATAGATTTCAGTAGTTAGTTAATAATACATTTTTGTTGAATTTGTTTCATCCATTGGATTTGTGTTGGATAAGTTATCCATCCTATCACTGTATCCAGAGGTGTTTGGTGGAAGAGCCCATAAATAAAAAATAGTATCTATGGTCATATTCAAATGGGTTGTAAAATAAATTCAGATGGGTCAGTGGCAGAACGGTTAGCGCGCTGGGCTAGTAATCCAGTGGTCTCGAGTTCGAATCCTGTTTCGTTTCGATTTCGTTCACCTAAGCACAAGCATTTATTTGCTTATTTTAGGGAACGTAGGAAGATGTATATGTACTTGTTTAACAAGGACATATTCATTTTTTATAAAAAAAAAATATTGTTTCAAAGATTTAAACAAAATCATCTAATACACAAATCAAAAAATAAAGCCTTGAATTAGCATTCATTCAAATTACATATTTACTATATACTTAACTTTATTATTATAGTTAACCTACATAAATAGTATATTTACAAAAGATTAAAAATATTGATGCCATCAAATTACAGTTCTATGGCATCGTACGGTTCGGATGAATCGTATCAAACAAACACTGCATCCGCAGCAATCTGATTGCCGACGTAACTGTCATTCGAATTTTGGGTAAAATAAAATAACTCATGTTGAATTTACTTGACACCTGGAGACCACATTTATTATGACACAATACAGAGTGGTGTGTTCACTGATCGCCATTCTGTATGACATCATTGGCATGCATCGAAATTTTGTCTCTCCAGGCAATGCCAATCGGTGGACGCACTTGTATGAATTCATACAAAAAGGATTATAAAATCAGTTTGATACGATGCGTTCGATCCGTACGGTCCTGTACCATGAACAGTCATAATAATTTAGAACACTACTGAATAATAAAAATAGAATACCTACATATTATGTACATTGATAATAAGTACATTTTGAGATGTAAATATTATACATATTTTGAGACTAAGGAGTTAGTTATATTTATCTCTCATTTTAATATTATTTTTATTTTTCTTTTACAAAGATGGCATCTGTTCTATTAAATTATTAAAAAAAAATGAATATTTATGAAATAAAAAATAGTTTGGATGTTGTATGGGTATGTGTCACATCAAATACAGTACTATTTATATGCGATGTGACCAAACACCTAAACAACACTCCCTCAATATAACACTATGTATATATTTACCGGACCAAACTTTTAAATTTAGAGAAATTGTTCCTTTCTAACATAATAATAAATGATTAAGTCGGAATATTTTGGAAATACGAGAAAAAGTAGTTTTATATAACGTGGGTAGGTAGGGATACTTTTTTTTAAATACAATATAATTGAGAATATAGGTAACTCTGCAAATACGCAATTGAACATTTTGTCAACTAAGGCAAATATATTAAATTAAATTTTTTATTGCAACATTGAATATAGCATAAAACCAAACAAACTCATTTTCATCACTTGTTTTTAAAAAGTCAAACTTAAACTTTAACTTGATTTTTTACTATGAGAAAAAATGACATAAATCACTGTTGAAATTTCAATAAATTTCACTGTTGAAAAATGTGAATTTCAAATATTAACCCTAATATAAAATATTATATTAGATATAAAAGATACAGAAGCCTCATGAGCCTTATTTTATGTGAGTATATAATAAAAACTACATAACTTAAATTATTTTAAGGATATTTTTTAAATAAAAACTATGTAACTTAAAATAATATTGTCAGAATGGTAATGTATGCGTTTCTTTACAACAATAATATATTAATAATTTTAATGTTTAAAAAATGGTATTACTGCGTATATCAAAAATACACATAGTACCCTAAGGTATTTACTAGTACCATAAGGAAAACAATATATTAAATGAACTTATGTGGTTGTTCTATGGCTTGGCTACGATTTAATACATTTTATAAATCATAATTACGATAAATTACATATTAATATTAATGCAAAATTACGCATTCACAGCATCGGTTACAATATATTGATTTAACAATTTTTTTAGCCTTTATAAATATAAATTACGCACAAACAATCTCTCACACACATTTTTTTTCTATTTCTAAAAGCATGACATAATGGAAGAGCGAAATAATATCTTATTATTTTCAATAAAATATATTAAATATATAATATTGAATAATCTCACGCAACATTATCAAGTCACAAACATAGATAGATTCTTTAAGGAACATTACAAAACAAAACCAAAGAACATAAAAAAAAAATCAAAAACTGGTTCTTATTCTTAATATTTTTGAGCCAGAATGTGTTGTTGGGCAATCATAGACAGATCAAAATGAAAGATCAACTCGTTAATCTATGGAATGTTATTTACATCAAACAACATACATATAATAGAAATTTGCTGATCAACGTAAGACATCTATGGATACTGTAAATTTTGTTTTTCATCATAAAGATGCATTCATAGAGCGCACAACATGTGCTTTTAGAGAAATAAAAAGACTCAAAACGTCATGCTACAAGTCATACACATTAGTAAATTATATTCCTACTTACATTATATGTTGTAAAATTAGGTATATCAAAAAGCAAACCTCTTCGAATGAATCACATTTTATTCCTATGCTATTGGTTATAGAAAGTAATAAGAAAAAATATTCATTTGAATTAATTTGCTTTGCATTGTTGCGAAGAGGTCACATTTTGTAAAGGCGATTTTTTTCTCTAAGAATTCTCATTTAGGCAGTGTAAATTTCATTAAATAATATTACATAATTAATCTAAGATTACAAATTATACTCATCACATAAACATTTCAAGCTGCAAACGAAATGGTAATCTCGGTTTATCTTTGAATATAGAATATCAGAAACTGTGATTTTTAAAAACTTGATTTTGACATCCAACACGAATGCAATGTCTTAATATATTTGATTTGTTTAGATTTAGAGCATATTATTCGGTGTTTGAAATAAAATATATCCCACATCTACATTATACTAAAACAGATTTTTCCGTAACATACAGAAAATTTTAATCATTTTGATGTTCTGAGTACAAAAATAGAACGTTAACCAGAAAATATTTATTTGTTAGATCGATTTATTTATATTTTCTTAATATTCTATATTTAAAGCAGTTTTTACACCTTTTTTGTTTTATATTTTTAAAACATTTTGAATAATTTAATAAAAAAAAAGTAGCTACACAAGGCCTAATATTATTTATAATAGGGAGTATTTTGGTGAGATACAAAATAATTATTAGGATAAAAATAATTATTCCTCTATTTCGTTGTCTATTCTCGAAGATCTGATTCCCGTCTTTCCTGTCCATGGATAAATGTCGGGACACGGCTGACATGTCCTCATGTATCTCACTCCTGACTTGTGCCAGAGATTGCACACCTTGGGGTTGTTACATCTCTTGGGACGATCCTGAAAGAAACAAATTATTTACAATGCTTTCTTCTAAATAAAATATTCAAACTCTTAAACACTTTAACCACCTTTTTTCATATAACTGTATCATTAACATAATAACAACTATAGGAAAGTGTCAAGGAATAAAAATTAATACATAGAGGGTAAAAATCCAATCTTTGGTAATATTTAGGTAAGTAGGTACTTGTTTTCATTAATTAATAAGGGTGAGAATCAATAAATTAGGAAGGATTGTTGTTCGGTACGGTATTTACTTTTTGCCGTGAATACAAATCACCCGTCTTGTTCCTTCCCCCTTCCCTTCCATGTAACTGCTCTGTTCCGTTCCTGCTACACACTACTAGTACTCGTTCGCACTCGGCCTTGAGCGGATGTCATTTCGGACTTCGTTGCCGTCGTGGCCCATCAAGTGCCCGTTATAGGAAACATTCTTTGTGTAGTGCTGTGCCCCGGTATATAGATTACGCATCTTTCGTTCGGACTGGGTGAGCAATCGAGGCGAGGATTTCTTCCATATTGGTAAGTGATTTCCTTTCTTGATCCATTTATCTTAACCTATTATTTAATACAGTCCATTGATCTTTTAGCACGAGTTGCAATCGGCAATTTCGGCGCTAACAATTGTTAAAAAAAAAAACTTTGGTTAAAGATTTGTAACAAACTAAAAATTAAATAATATTTTTGAAAATGTCAAGTGATGGCATCTATGTATAAAGTAGTGAAAGCACTCACAGAATATATTAATAAACTTAAATTGTTTATTCAATTTATCAATAGATGACGCAGGTATCACTGAGTTATTTTACTGCATAAGGAAATTTAATAATTCAAGAGATATAACAAACAATTGATAAGGGGACACCAAAAAAGGGAAAAGCATAAATTGGTATATATTACATGATGTGATCATATAAAGCACTGTCAATGACAGGTCAGAAGTCCAGATTTTCCAATTTATTACAAACATCCCATCATTCCATGTCCATCACTGGGTAGGCAGAGAGAACCAAACCCCACATTTTTCTATCTTGACACACATCAATTGTCTCATACATGTTAGTCTGTTGTTCACGTTTCTTACATTTCCCTCTTTCATAATATCATTCACATGGTTGTGCTGTCCTTATCTTGGATGACCTCGACCTCTTGTTCCATTCCTTTCAGGTTTGCATATTTTCTTTGACATTCATTCTTCACACGTAACTAAAACCATATCAATGTGTTAGTTACATTCTATTAATTACATCTTTCTTCATCTTACATTCTTTCTTGTGTTCTACGTCATACATCATTCTATTATAAATTCTTCTTAACAATCTCATTTCATCTGCATTTATACTGCTTTCATGTTCAGGGGGGTTACTCATGACACATTCTTAATACGTTCTTAGCTTGCCTTAATCTTAAAAATGTATAAATCAGTACTCGACCATAAACCAATATTAATCTTTCTCTACATTTAATCACGAAAATTTGTTGATATTTACATTTAGTATGAAATTGTCACGAATTGTTGTGTAAATTTAGAGTATTATTTAACTAATTTAACGTCAAAGATTGTTGAAGTCTGAAGCTAATCTTAATTTTACTGTAATCAACTTCATGAGTAGCCCTGCTGGTCACACTTGAATACGTCAACGACTGCACTATGATTGCAATTAATTCTATAAGATAAAATGTATTCCTGCAGTACAATAATGAATTTACCTGATAGTTGCAGTGGAATGGTTGGAAGGAGTTCATTCTGGACAACGGAGTGGGATCCCTGACCCACTGCAAAGCTTGCCAGTTGGTGACCAAGAATACGTCCTTCATGGCATTGATGGTGTCCAAGAACATGATGAATCCCTCCTTGTGGTGGGGCTGTGTGAACCATGCCGCATGATAGAAAAGACCGAATGGAGCTCTGCAATTGACATAAATTTATGCAATCAATCAGTGCAACACATTCTGAGAGTAAATAATGTCCAACGTTATATTTAAAAGGGTAATCGGATTAAAATAATATCCATTTTGCTTTAGAAATTGCCCAAAGGTTAATAAAAAAAATATATTAATTTATAATAAAGAAACCATCTGACTACAAAACTTCACAACACTTAAAATGTTCTTCTTCAAATACGTAAAAATATAGGAAAGTAACGCCACGCCTTTATACGTTTAGAGAGTAATAAACAAAATATAATGGGTCAATTGCGCACTCCATTAATGCATACAAGTTTTACACAACACTACTACACGTACAAAGGGGTGGTGTCGTTCAATCAACTTGAAATAAATTTAAGATTGGTAACCGAATTCAATAATTAAAATAAAACAAAAATAAGCTTTTCAAATATTAATTAATTATAATAAATTTCACTTAATTTTGTATAAAAATAATTCAGTAGGTGTAAATGATTTAATTTATCTCCTTTAACACACGAGTACTTGCACTCTGGTAGTTTAACTGCCTATATTTCCAAAGTTTTTAGAAATATCGAAAAAAAGCCGAAACACCTCAACTAGATAGTTTAATTTTCTATAAAAAATATTAACATTGTAGTAGTATATCTTTATTTTTTTTTTAACATTTTTTATAAAAATTGAATTTAGTGACAACATCGCTTCATACAATTTGTATGGCAGTCGCCTATACACAATATCTAAGAAGACTAATGGCCGTGTTCACCAAGGAACATCAAATGTATCATCAACTAACTACCTGCTCGGAGCTCAAATCTTTGAGTGCATCACTCAATGCATTTGCATTTCACCAACTAATAACCAAAATTCTTAATTGAGCCCTAGGCTCAACTCTCCTTATATTTCCGGTGTATAGGAATTTGATTGTATAGAAATATTAAAATATCAAGAGCACATACTTTATCTTGTTTATTTTATTAAAATAACAATCAAATATTATTGAGTGTGTAGTTCACAATTTTTTGAAATTGTTTGAAAAAAAGTATTACTTTGATCTCATCAGTAGGTATATTCGCATTAGTGTCGTGAATGGCCGCGAGCGCTGTGTCGCATACCTGCCAATACCTGCTATTCTACCCTTGCTACCTGCATTAATGTGCATACCGCCATTATTGTTTTCGTTCTCATCAATTATTATGCTGTTTTAAATAAAATTCTATTTTATATCTGGATAACATAGAAAAATCAAATATAACATAAAATATAACCCTTATGACACAAAACAACTAACAATGTGCTGAAATGTAATAATTTTAGTTACAAAATATGTTGATGAATGACTTGATCCACAATAGACCGTCACTTAAGAGTTGAGTCGCCGGCGTCACTTAACGGTAGTAAGATTGTTTGGTGAAACGAAATTTTATGATGAGTGCATCAAAAAATTGATTTTAGCGCTTAGGAACCTTGGTGAAAGTGGGGATTAATAGTTTGATACTTAATCCCCACACATACATACTGACTGACTTCCATACTATCCTATCTTGACATACGTGTGTTGTATAGAAAACATAATTTTTAAAATATTCAATAATTTGGATTTGTGTTTATAGTTTGGTCGACAGTGCAATCGACAGTTGGATCTCATGTGTTACATGCAACTAGTAATAATAATACAACAGCAAATCATCGTCTTCTTCTTCTTCCAATAGCAACTTCAATATTGCATGGCTATTCAACTACCTCGATAATATTGATTGAACAGAGATCATTATTGTTACCCGTATAGGTACAGAATTCTCTCATGTACCTACTGAAAAATTTAGTTTTTAAATTTTTATTCAATGAAAGTATACAATAGAAATGTACCTACCTATTATAAAGAAATGTGTAAAAAATATTTTATTTATCTATTTATTAATTAATAATACGTATCATATTATACATCCTAAAATATTTTTATTAAATATATTATTATAATCAAAAACATATAATATTTTTCTTAAAAAGAAATATAGAAATTAGAAAAGGAAATTTTTCTTTTTATATTTTTTTTTTATAAAAAATGAATATGTCCTTGTTAAACAAGTACATATACATCTTCCTACGTTCCCTAAAATAAGCAAATAAATGCTTGTGCTATAGGTGAACGAAATCGGTCTCCGGTCTCGGTCTCGCTCGCGAACTGGTGTTCATACAATTGCATACAGTCCATTCACGGAATCGGTCTCGCGTATCTGTCGTCGGTCTCGGTCGCGGCGAAAACCGGTAACTTTCATAGTAAAAGTCATGTAACGGTCTCGGTCTCCGGTCTTTGTCTCCTGTGTCGGTCTCCGGTCTCAGTCGCGCAGCGAACTGGTACTTTAAGAGTTGTATAATAGTCAAGTTATATAATAGTATTTTATTTTATTTATTTTATTTATTTTGGATATCCAACAGTACAGTAGAGCATAATGATATTAAATACAATGAAAAAAAAAACAAGTAAATGTAGACTACAGTACATAATAATAGGACATCAAATCAAATAATTTTAAAAGCTTAACATACAATTTACGAAAAATGAGAAAAAAACAAAATTATAGGAACACACCTGAAACATACAGGGAATAGTACAGAGAGGATTGTATGTATTCTAGAATCATAACATGGGATTCTAACTCGCTTAAGGATCAACGAAGAAGGTGTTGCAACCATTATGGTGACACATAAATAATACATTCATGCATATACTAGAGAGTGGAATTTTGAGTTATGTTATCAGTGCAAAGTTGGCGCTTTATCGCAATTTTGAACGAGTGTAGAGATTGAGTATGAAAAAAGTCAATGTTATTGAGCAGGTTGTTAAAATTGGAGGTGGCCCGGTTAGTAAAGAAATTTTTCCTAAGATTAGTTTTAGAGTGTGAAATAGAAAAAGTAGGTTTTGATCTGACATTGCGGTTTGGAATGTGAAGTGAGATATTTTCTAATAAATTTGGACAATCAATGATGTTATGAAATAGTTTAAACAAAAATAGTGAGTCTGCAGTTATTCGTCTAGATGATAGTGATGGTAAATTAAATTTTGATTCAGCTAAGTACACGTTATTTATATGATTATGCGGGCCCATTAGTTCCCGACAGCCAGATTTATAGATGAGGTGTTTGAGGAAGCGTTTTTGTACACTATCCAGTCTATTTATGTACTTAAGATACATCGGGTTCCAAATTTGCGATCCGTACTCCAGATGACTTCTTACCATATTTAATATAGTATATTTAATATGCACATTTTATGGGTGAATCAATAACATTTGTTTTATTTTGCTGTTAACATCCTTAGCAAAATACAAGAAAAAAATAATAAAAACATAATATTATAATAAGACAAGCTTTCTGGAACAACATAAGTGTAATAAAGAAGAAAAATAATGTTAATAAAGTCAATTCATTAGTACATATAAATATGTGAAGATAGTCACATGATTTTTTTTACTATGCTTATGTCATAATATCAAAACTAGATAAATGAAAGTGTTATAGGTACCTGTTAGTAGTGTAATGTCTGTCAAAGTTCTTGAGCAACATCTTGAAGACTCCATCAGACGTAGGTGGATTGCTGCATGCATCACCCATGGAACAGCGTCCACCATTAAGATCTTGCCACATCACCATCGGTACTTCCCAAACACCTGAAAATGTTAAACGTGTTAGGGAATAACTAAATCTGATACCGCATATGTTTTGATTAGCACTATGTGCATTGCAGAAAATCTCATTAAACGATGACCGTGAGGATTTGAAAACATAAAATGTAGTTCCGAAAATTAGTAGCAAATTTGGACAAAGTTTTTTTTTAACTCCTCACTAACCCAAGGGGATATAGTGGGGAGTTATGATTTTGCAATTTTTAAAGCTATTTTTTTATTGCAGATTATCGTCTAGTATCATGCTGAGATTGTATTCTGTAATTTTCATCACAATGTATCTGTGTGTGTATGTGTGTGTGCTATGTACGGCGTGTTTATTTTACTTTATCAATTATAGACTAAAGTACTCATTCGATTCTTTTAAAATTTTGCAAATATGTATATCTAATACTCGTTTAGACACAATTAGATTTTGAAGGATATCTGAATAGTGCTTCTCAATTTTTATAACTGTTAAATATTTCAAAGTGACCCCAAGCTCATAAAACTTAAAATATGAAATTGGTAAAAAGGCACATCACTTTCATAAAATGGCATTGAAGAATTATCAATTTTTCATAATAAAACATTTAAATCAAAAATAGTTTAATAAACTCATTTCATGAAAATGCTGAATATTTTCCATAAAAAAATTGAATACTTTACAAAGTGACTTGTTAGTGAGGAGTTTAGCGTTGGCCACAACCCACTCGTTTTTATTTTATTATAACTTCATAAATGTACAGTTAGCTGCTTCAGAACAGGTTTATTCTAGTGAAGCAGCTATCACTTACTGGAATAATGTATGCTATATGATTAAAAATAAATAAATAAAAAAAGGATCTGATGTTTCAAAATTGTCAATGTTGACGAACTCTATTTAATGGGTTTTTTAAATCCAATTTAATTGATGACGTTGATTTTTTTGATATGAGAATAAAATAGTTTTGTTGGCGAATAGTAGTTTGAAATTACCTGGATATGATCTGGTTGGGCAAGGTGGGATCATGCAGTCATGGAAGAGCTTATAGTCCAGGGTGTATGGCCAGCTCGGTGGTCTGTTCTCATAGACTGGCATGGATGAATCGTATGTGAAGTTGGAGTCATACAACATCTTGAACATTTTGTTTCCACCGACTGAGAGGAAGGGTGCTCTCATACCTCTGACATCTTCCAGTTTTACACCGCCGTAAGCGGAGAGAATTTCTCTCTGACCGCCGACTTCTCGGTTCCATTTCTTCTGAGAGAATTGTTCACCAAAACTGTGACTGTAATATCATGATTCAATTATTAACAGTAATATCATGATTCAATTATTAACGATTTAAAGCCTGGAGGTATTAAAATGTGAGGATGATATACACTGCTTTTAAACAAACAATTGCTCTTGGTCAAACACCACGATAACAGAAATAACGAATTAAAAACAAAAAACAAAAGTACAGTCAAGAAACAAAAGGATTTGGGCATATCTATCTCGGAGGATTTGAAATGGTGTGAACATATCACAATGATTGTTAAGAGAGCCAATTCTTCTCTTTATCTTATCAAGAAATCATTTCACCACCTAAGTGTACAAGTTTTCCTAGAAATATATAAAACTTATGTGAGGCCGATCCTAGAGTATGGGTTTCAAATATGGAATCGTTACTTTATCAAGGACATTACACTGCTTGAGAAAGTGCAAAGACGAGCAACCAAACTGCCAATTGGAATGGGTGGTCTGGAATACTCAGAAAGGCCGCAAATTTTAAAAATCCCAACACTGCAGGAACGCTGGAACCGTGGGGATATGATTGAGACATACAAAATTTTATATGGCTATTATCACTGTGATTAGTGTTATGGATAACTTTTTTACGTTGAATCACAATCCACAACAGAGGGGCCATCACTAAAAGATGAATAAAACATCCTTTTCCCTGAATCCAAGGAAACACTTCCTGACCACCAGGGTAGTGGATGCCTGGAATAGTTTACCGGATAAGGTTGTGAGTGCTGGAACACTCAATGAATTTAAAAACAGATTGGATGCACATTACAAAAATAAGCACATGATACAGGCCCATCAGCAATAGCTGCCTGCCTGTTAACTAATAATAATAATAAAAAGTCTGATGCTCGGGATAAATGACGACACTGACATAAATGTCGAAACTAGTTTCGATAGCGTACTCATTTATTTTTTAACATGTCTACGTAGGGGACACCTGCTATTAAGAATTGGGTCCAGTATATTCTTCTGAAGAAGCGCACTATATAGCGTTGCTTTACGTTAGCGTCGAATATAAATATTCGAATATTCGGATCATAAAAAGACCCGGGATGTAAGAAGTTGGAAACACAGAATTCAGAAGATTTTTCCACATTCTGACTGTTCCACATTCTGACTGCTGGATGGAAAGGAGTTTGATATGTGAATGGTTCATATAAGTTAGCAATATTTTGTATCGACATAGTTTCCTAACTAAATAATATTGGACACTGTTAATAGATGTCGTAATGGTATCGATCTTTCAAAGACCACTGTAAAACACATCAGCCCCCCTAGACAATGTGTCATTCAGCTCAAGAAAAGATAACTCAATGTATGGAAGTGACAGTTGCCAATCAACTGTCACTTCCATACATTGAGTTATCTTTTCTTGTTTCTTTTCTTGAGCTAAATGACACGTTCTCTAGGGGGCAGGGCACACTATGATGATGGAAAATAATGAAACTAATGAAAAATCAAAGAACATAATGGTTCAGTGGAGTGTCACATGATTTATAAACATCATATGTGTGATTTATTTGGAAAAAAATATATAAAATCAATTTTATTGTTTCATTTCCAGAAAATAAGGAAATCATTTTTCAATTTCTCAATTTTTTTTTTCCTTTTATCTAAAAAAGTGACTAATCATACAAATAACAACAAATTAAAATATTTAAAATCGTTCAAATAGGGTATTTTAACAAGAATATAAAACGTAAATAGGATAAGTATTAATAATATTGGCATTTAGTTGACTAGGTCAAAAATTAAGAACATTCAATAATATCACAGATTATTATTTCAAAATATTACAATGAAAATTTTATTTATGGTTAAGTTGTAAAAAAAAAGCTGCATGTGAAATTGTTTAGTGCGAAAAATATAAATCTTATAACCAACAGTTAATCACAAAAGCATAGAAATAACAGCAATATAGAAAAGATGATTGATCAAATAAATAATATCACCATACTTTTTAGTATTGGCTGAAAAACAAAATGCTTCGATCGCCTCATGTTATTATCATTAATGAACTCACAATTGTTGTTAATATAAAATTACATGATATTCGGTAATTTATATGGGAATCTGTTTAAAAATATTTAGTAAATTAAAAAATAACTTAATTTTGAAAAGGAATTATTAAAAATCAATATTATTTTTCAAACAATTAATGTATTATGTAGCGTGCATTCATTATTTAAACAATCACTTACTCGATTGTCCAAGGAGTTAGAGGAAAAATACACATTAAACAATCACTTACTCGATTGTCCAAGGAGTTAGAGGAAAAATACACATTAAACAAAAATAACATATTCAATCATTAATATGAAATAATATGTTAAAACTTTTTTACTATTATGAAGAGTAATATTTTTTTATGAATTTGGTGTGTGTACATACATAGATCCATTGCCTCATCAACATTCATGTATCGTCTCATACATGATAGTCTGTTGTTCAAGCTTCTTACATATTCCCTTTTTTAAGCAATCTTACCAGTCGAGAGAAACAAGATTTGTGTGAGAAATGAATTTACATAAATTTCTAATCTGCTGCAAATTGAACCCAGGATGCTGGCACCAAAGCTAAATGACTAACCACTTATGGCAAGGCTGTCGACTTTTTATTCCATTAATGTAAGCTTTGTATATTTTAAAAATATTCAATATAGCTTTTGTTTATTTTCACTAGTCTATTTTCTTTCCACACCTAGTCTCTAGAACTACCATTCTCTTCTTCAGGTGGGTTTAAACTAAAACTAATTTGGTGTGGTGTGCAGTTGTGTCATGGATAATAATGGTGAAGTGTTGGGTTGTGTCTGGTTGTTAATTATTTTCTTGTGAATTTTAAGGCTTTTTAGATTTCTAATGTCTCTAAATTGCTATTATTAGAAATCTACAAAGCCATAAACAAATACAAGAAAATAATTAAAAACCAGACACAACCCAACACTTCACCATTATTATCCATGACACTACCGCGCACCACGCCAAATTAGTTTTAGTTTAAACCCACCTGAAGAAGAGAACTAGTTGTGGAATGAAAATAAATAAGTGGAAATAAACAATAAAGTTATTTTGTTATTTTAATATTTTTAAAATTAATTTCCACAATGTAAACGCTTCTACCTTAGAATATTTGTATAATTTTCTTAGTCAAGTGTTCTTCATTCATTCTCAACTAAAGAATCAAAATTTGCTTCTGCCCCAATAAATCTGACTTAAATGTAATATTGGACAATCGAGTGACATATTAAGTTATTTGGATAATTTATTATTAAGTAATTGTTTTAAATTCATGATTGGTTGGTGTTGGGTGTTTCAGAACTTACGAGACAGTATGGGACGCCATTTCGTGGCCTGCCGAGTAAAGGTTCTGTACTTGACTGTAATCTGTCCACTCGTGGGAGACGTAGAAAGTGGCGGCTATCGGACATCCGTTGGGGTTCACTCTGTCCTTTTCAAACAGGTCGCTGTACAGTCCCTTGTTGAGGTCATTGACAGAGTCGTCGAAGGTCAGAAGGACCAGTTGGGGCACGTCTTCCACGGGGAGGTCACCTGTTTTTTTTTTTGAGGTTGCGGACAAGGGGGATGGCAAACCATTGCATCGGGGACGGCGGGAATGTGCGGATGATTGTAACAAATGTCATATGTGCGAGGGATGGAGGCCAATATTTCAATTTAAACATTTGGTGATTTTAAATGACAATGGGAAAAACATATTTTACAGATAGGATGAGAGAGTGAAAAAGAGTGTGTGATAGAGAGAGAGGAAAGAAAAAGAAAACAAAAAATGTTGTTAATATTCTCAATGATACCATGTGAAAATTTTAATGAATATGAAATTGAATCTTTTTAAATGTCAAAATTGTCTATGATAAAAACATAAATTTTTGTAACCACTGTAAATATTAAATGGTCTTGGGACCAGTGAATCTAATCTATACTTTTATATAGAAATAAAAATCAAACATTGTAATTATTGAAAATAGTTATTCAATATCATATTCATTCATTTTGATGTGGAAAGACTGTACACAAACAAGAATAAAATATTAAAATAAAGAAAAATAAAAATTGGTTAAAAACACACAGATATTGCACAAGGAAAGAATTGCGCATTAAAGATTCTGATTTAGCGCCTTCGTAGTCAGCTGACTGCAGCACATAAACATGAAGTTCCCGTTACCCAGTACAGCTAAATGTACAAAACTTACGACACTGTGTGAGACGCCATCTCGTGTCCGTCGGCGTAAAGATTTTGGACCTGGCTATAGTCGGTCCATTCGTGTGAAACGTAAAACGTAGCAGATATCGGGCATCCATTGGGGTTCTTCCTGCCCTGTTCAAATATCTCGCTGTAAGTGGCCTTATTCAAATCGTTGACGGCGTCGTCAAAAGTCAAGAGGACTATTTGGGGAACTTCTTCGACTGGTAAATTGCCTGTCCATTCAATAATCTTTAAAATGGCTATTGTTATTAGGTTTAAAATATAA
Source organism: Molanna angustata (assembly GCA_963576475.1). Taxonomy (NCBI): domain Eukaryota; kingdom Metazoa; phylum Arthropoda; class Insecta; order Trichoptera; family Molannidae; genus Molanna; species Molanna angustata. The sequence goes on from OY754967.1 coordinate 42,764,393, forward strand.
TACATTACAATTTGTTTAAAAATTAAATGAAAGTAGAAGCAATTACACAAAGAAAATTAGGTTAAGTGAAAATAGAGGCAATAAAACAAGGAAAATGATGTCATGTGAAAGTAGAGGCAAAAAAACAAAGAAAATTATGTCAAGTGAAAGTAAAGGCAATAAAACAAAGAAAATTGTGTCAAGTGACAGTGGAGGCAATAAGTCAAAGAAAATTGTGTCAAGTGTCAGTGGAGGCAATAAGACAAAGAAAATCAGGTCAAGTAAAAGTAATGGCAATAAAACAAAGAAAATTGTGTCAAGTTACAGTGGAGGCAATAAAACAAAGAAAATTATGTCATGTGAATGTAGAGGCAATAAGACAAATAAAATAAGGTTTAGTAAAAGTAGACGCAATAAGACAAAGGCAATTACGTCAAGTGAAAATAGAGACAGACAAAGGAAGAGTAAATGAAAAAGGGCAATAGTAAAAGACCTTTGAGAATGTGTGATCAACTTTTCAACATAGGACTAAACAAATTACAAGCAATAAATAGATTGAAATGGGACAGTAAATAATAAAAACAGCAATTTGTTCTCTCGGATGTAACAGAATCCTGTTGATTGAGATGTCGTTTTATACTTGGGTCTCATGTGCACTCAGTGTCTTTTTGTGGAAATCCTCCTTTGCAAGTTGGGTCTTCTGTACGCCTCATTATGTTGTGGTGTCTTTTCAAATGTACGAATACCAATTGCAGAAATCATCTTTTAAAGAAATGATTTCTGAAAATGTCATCTCTATAGGAAATTACATCTCACGATAAAAATGTGTTGCAGCAACATGTGCTAAAAAACAGAATCAATTTATATTATAAAAAGAATTACCGGGGATATCTTTTCCTCCGCACCAACAATCGGGCAAAAGGCAGACATCCTTTCTGCATTTGGCTGCGGTCTTGTCAACTTGCGGTGTTGGGTAAACTGTGTCAGGCCTCCTTGGTGGAAAGCGGTAGATGTCGACAAACTCTTGGGCCTTGGAGACGATCGACGTTGAGGGCTTCAGGGTTGGGCGGACACGGCTGTGAATATTTCCATGAAAGTTTTGGTATTGATTTAAAAATTCACAAACGATTTGTTACATTATTTGAATGCTGTGCATTGAACACACAAAATTATAATATTTATCATTGTTATTAATTTTTTTGATGCTTGTACAGATGACAAATGGCTGATAAGCGTTGGATAGGTTGAATCATTAAACTTTACTTTCCACTAATATGTAATAGTGGAGTGTATATTGCAATTTTATACAGAACCATCACTGGGTTGTTCTACGCTGGAAACCAGCCCTCTATTGTTACAAATCCTTGGTTCAAAGGAAGGAGGATTTCTAAGGGGTACAAATCTTGCACAACTAGATTAAGAATCGGTCACTGTATTGTACCTTGTCATCTCTTTAAAATAAATGTTTTGACAGTGCAACGTGTGAGTGTGGTCAGGAGGAAGACATTGGACCACTTATTTTTTAATTGCCATAACCGATTAACAGCTAATAACAATGGTCTATACTCTGATTCAATAAACACATTTAATGAATTTCCAATTAACATTTCTCATATTTTATCAATCCAAGATTTAAAAAACATTAACATGTTATTAAAATACTTAAAAATGAACAGCTTACAATTATAATTAACAATTTTTCACTTCAATTTCATTTTTAATTTCAAGAATCAAAAAACAAAACATAAAACATGAAATTTACAAAGAATATCTATCATATTGAAAAGACATGCATATTATTGATTGTTTAGTGTGTATGGCATTATGGCATACTATATAATTTTAAACAGCACTTTAAAAATTCTTATTAGTTTCATTCGTTTTATACACGATAGAACAATTTTCATGAAATGTAAACACTAAAATAATACATACGATGGTGGAGTTCCACGGTTGGTATTGACTGTCTGTTCTCCACCACTGGCTGTAGAGTAATGGGCACTTCCCCTTCCCCTTGTATTTGTCCTAGAAATAGCCAATCTAGGTTCAAATACTTCGTCAAGAGTGTAATTTTTGATTATTATTTAAGCTGTTGCGGTTAAACCTTCCGTAGCATTAGAGCATCGCAACGGTTTGTTATTGATTCGACACACAAAATAGATATTGTATTAAATCCAGAATTAGATATTTGACCACAAACAGCCTGAGTTAACATGGTTAGAATTATAGTAGTAATGTCATTATGATGAACTACTGTGGTAATATCAACAGAAACAGTGCTTTCATATAATATAATCATCGATTGGAAATATGGTGGTGCAGATTATTATTAAAACAATACTTAGATAATAATTGTCAGGGTGTCAAGGATTTCCACATATCGTACAGATTGTTTAGTTTTTTGAAAGCTGGGGGACACGTAACATTTTCGGTATTCAACAATGTTTCAGAGTTAATAGAGTACATACATGTCCATCGGTACAGGTTTTGTCACAATACGGTCTCAGATCGTTTGTACCAGTGCACGTCAGTTTTGTAAGCAAGCCAAGTATGATATGAAAGAATAGATCTGTGTAATAATAGAATAAGAACTTTTCTATGTTATATATAATATAAAATTAAACATGCCGGTTATTTCCGATTTTAGGTGACGAAAATAACCATAATAATATAAATAGGTATGATAATATAAAATATACACGTATAATAGATAAGTTTATGTGGAGAGTTGACCATCACCCACGTCTCCCAAGAGAGTACATATAACAAGAGAGAAAAGCGCGAGGACTGGAAAAGCTTGCAGTGACAGAAAGATTTGCAATTAAGACCGTTCCTTAAAACTGATTTGTACCTCTGCATTTTAATTTCGTTGCATTTGTTTTGCAAATTGTTGTCGGTACATTTCGAAGGGGAGTAACTGCGGCTGCTGGCTGCCAGCTTGGACTTGATGTCAGTGTTCACGCGAAGCATGCGGCCAGGTGGGGTGGTGATTGCTGTGACTGGGGCTTTGGTTGTGGTTGTGGTGGGGGGATTTGTAGGAGTGGATGTCGTATCAAGCGGGATCTGAGAGGGTAAATCTCTTTCTGTCGTAGGTCTGACATTGTCAAATCTTGTGACGTTTCGTCTTCGGTCCGGATTCGTCTCGATCTTGTCGGAATAGTCTGTCGCGTCGTGCTGAGTATGTTCGGGGACAATCAAACCTTTCCGAGACGAAAATTTATCTTGATTCGACAACGTATCGGATACGTTCGCTCGTTGATTATCAAAAAATGGAACAGATGAAGTAGGAATCTGAAAAGCAGTGTTGGGAATATTATCAAACCTGTTTAGCAAATGTTTTTCTTCTTCCACATTTGGTTGGGTCGTAAAAGACAGTGAAATTTCGTCGTATTCGTAGTCTGGCTGTATTGCACTGATGGGAGAGTGAGGCGATGTCTCTTGATGTAAAATGGGCTTTTCCGATGAAACTTCATTGATTTTAAATGTTTCGGAGGACGGATTAACTGGAATTTTCTCATTGTAAAAACCAGAATCATACGGTCTAATTGCACTGGGGTCATTGATATTTTTAATTTTGGTATACCTGAACTCTTCATTTTTGGAATATTTTGTTTCTTTGAGACCCTTTTGAGGCGTCGGAGAAGACGCATCTATGGGGTTTGAGGGGCGATAATCGTTTACTTTATTTTTTATGTAAGAATGTTTCTTGATCGTTTCCTCTGACAATATTTCAGATGCTTGCGTCTGATCGCGAATGGAAGGGAACTGATTGAAGTTTTGTAAAATATTTTGGGTGACAGGGTTTGATAAAATATTTTTTCTAGAAATTTGCCTTCTTGGATAGATGGAATATTCCGTTGTTGTTTTCAAATTAGGCAATAACTTAGATCTTCCAGTTATTGTAGATGCAATTTCTTCTACTTGTTGATTTATTTCAAATGGATTAAATGCTCCCGCTTTGTTTCGTATATTAACATTGTTTTTGGGTGTTTGCAAGGTGCTGCTAGCGAATGAGTTATGGTGATTATTTTGATTTCTCGATGTGGCTGTAGTTTTTTCGATAACGTCTCTACGGAGATTTTCGAGAGTCTTATAAGGTGAAACATTCGGTTGATTTTGAGTAGAACTCTCAGTTTTAGCGTTAAATGAATCTTTGAACATTTTCCTACGAGATAGTGTACTTGTTACACTTTCAATGTTACTGTTTTTCTTGATGGCATCTGCATATTCATTTTCTTTAACATTAAAATGATTGGATATTGAAGGTTGTGTTGTTGTACTGGTAATTTCCTTTTCTGGGATGCTGTGTTCATTTTGCACATTCTCTTCGGTCAGTTCAACTTGAGAAGTTGTTGGACGTTTAATTACTGTTTTTAAATATATTTTTGGCAACTTCTCAACTGACTCAATGTCTGGTGAAGGATTGTATTCGTTGATATCTTTCTTTTGGAATTTTGGCCCTTCGTTAAAGAAGGAAGATGATTTCAACGTTTCAACAACTCTATTTATTGGTCGATTATAAATCGGTTGTATATCATCCGATCCGATTCTCGGTCCGTGTGTTCTCCGTCCAGTATGGGATTTTAACTGAATTATGATTGGTTTCTCACCAGGTTTAGGAAGATTTTCTATTATAAAAGAGATAGGGGATGGTCTTTCTGTTGATGTTGAAGTTGTCGTATACAAAGTATAAGCATTGTACGCATCATTAGTTTTGGTTTTTGTTCTTTCTTCTTGAACGGGAAGATCGTCAATTTGATAGGAAATTTGTTGAGGAAAGTTTTGAGATGAAGTTTCATGGGAATTTTGAGTGTCAGGAATATTAATTTTTGTTGGAGATTTGTATACTCTGAGGGTATAACTTGATTCGTCATTTTTACCATCATCGTCTTTTTTGAAAGAAAATCCTGTCGTTAGGAATACAAATCGAGACTTATTTGAATCGACTGCACGATTATCGTTGTTAACTGTATTATTTATTGAACTCAACATATTATGTGGTTCAGTAGGTTCTGATTTCTCTTTGGGAACAATACTATCTTTATTTTCCTTATTAATTAGATCTGCTCGCAAAGGCCTCGGTTGTAGCAATTCCGTATTGATTAAAAGTGGGTTATTGTGATTCAGTTGAGGGTATGTATTTGAGATCTCTGAATTTGTTTGTTGAGAATCTTTATTGATACTTTCAAGGTTAGGTCTTAAGCTAACATAATCCCGATTTGATTGAATTAGTTTTGGATTAATATTTTCATTATTTACAACACGCTGTTCAGATTTTTCATCAGAATCAAATGAAATCAATTGAGAATTTTTAATGTCTGAGTCAGATTGAATCTCTTCGGAATATAAATTTGATGGAAGCAATTCTGCAGGATTTTCAAAATCAGATTCATCCTCCGAATCAGATTCAACCTGCTCTGATTTGTCAAAGTTTTGATTGACTGTGTTTGATTGAACATGCCTAAAATTAGAATTTGATATAGCCGAGTCTGAATGAGTTAGAATCTGTCTATGGTTGGTGTTGGTCTTGGGTGAATGTGATTGTGCAGGTTCATCATTATCATTGTGTGCAATGTCTCGACTTTGTTGTGTATTTCTTTGATTTGAAGAAACAGATTTAGTCTCATGAGAGATGGGTCTATAATGATAGTTACCGTCGCTGGAACTATTAAAATTAACAGATAGTATAAGTCTAGAATCGTCTCGTGTTTCATGCACTGGTCTCCGTTCAGGTTTGGATTCCTGCCACACCCTATGGGGATGTGCCGGAAATGAGTCAGATTTTGTCGTTTGTGATACAGTTTCGGCCCTGAACCGACTACTGAAACGTTTGGGAGTCATTGTCATTCTCTTTTTGGATCTTTCAGTTGGAGGATTAAGAATTCCATTTAAGCTTTCACTCGTAGTTGATCTGTTAAACACAAAAATTAATTTCCGAATGACTGACTGACCAAACAAGAGAAAACTACCTGAAAGATCAAATGTTATTTTGTTTAATATTCTAAAATGTTTTATGAACGTAATGTATGTTTTGAAAATTATAAATTAGATTCATAAAAACTTTCATTAAAAATACAATAATGAAACTCAATAATTACATTTAAGCTGTTAATAAATTGAATTAAATAAAAAATTTGTTCATTGTGTGATTGGTAAATATGATTTATACACACCTCGCATATTTTTTAAAATGTTAGTAGCATAAAAAAATATATACTGACAAAAGTTTAAGTAAGCATATTCACAAAAGCACTTGAATTTCTAAACAGTAAAACAAACATAAAATGAAAAATACAATCCATACACAAACAGTAAATAAAGCACGCCATATTGAATACATGATGGATGGTTGGATGAAGGAATATAATAGGGAATGAACATGGAATACTACAAAGCCACCTTTTTATGTATTTAAAAGTTATAGTGATATAAAAAGACAGTTTTTTAAATGATTTGATACGCAATATTCCTTAGAACAATGCCCTAAAACAGCACATCTGAAAATTTTAAGAGAGACGTGGAAATGAAGCATAGAATCTCAAACAAACCTCAAAGATGCATCAATCTAATTGTTGCTATAATTATTTACATACATAATAGCTAGTATAGTATGTACAATATTATTATGTCAATCAATGCCATGCAGTCAATCAATGTACTCAACAATATTTAAATATGATAAGGCAAACTAAATTACTCTACCCAGCTAGTTAATAATAATCTTTCATAAATGATTCTTCATTCTATATTCATTTACATATCATTTCTCATTCATATTTTAATGAAAATATTTAAAAGTATTTGCTGGTCTATCAAATTGATAATTTTCAATCGGGGGAGTAAGTCCGGTCAAACGGCGGAATGAAAACCCTCCATTTAGAATTTCGATTTTTAAAAGTTTCTATATATATATATATAGAAATATAGGTTTATAACATGGGTTTGCACCACAATATGGGTTACCGTGGAATGGAACTTGCCCTGCAAATTGAATCCACGATTTTAATATAATAATTTAAAACATGTAAGTATTTACAAAGAACTGCTGGAAAAGTATACAAAAAAAAATTATTTAAATCATATTTAAAAAAAAAAATATTGAATCATATTTACTGCTAGCCCTAGAACAGGTATACCTAGTTGAGCAGCAGTCATCTATTTTTAATGAAGATTATTTTTATTTCTTTATTGGTGTGATAAAGAAATAAAAAAAGAATAAAAAAAATTTGTACGTTAATGTATTAGATGGGTCGATGGCAGAGCGGTTGGCGCGCTGGGCTAGTAATCCAGTGATCGCGAGTTCGAATCCTGCCTCGACCGATTTCGTTCACCTATAGCACAAGCATTTATTTGCTTATTTTAGGAAACATAGGAAGATGTATATGTACTTGTTTAACAAGGACATATTCATTTTAAAAAAAAATGTATTTACATTTTCACTAATTTTCTTTTACAAGATTTTTTTGTGTTTCCTTCACTGAAAAAGAGCCCGTGTTGAACAAAGGGTGAAAGAATGGTGGTGAACTATGCGAAATGTTATTTTGCTTTATGTATTTTCCATTACCCGGCTCTTACGGGACCCCAAAACCAATGTAATAGAAGAGTGGAAGCACTATTCTAAGCCGGTGCCAAACAGTGGCATATATATTTTATTTATCAATATACCTGCGTTTTTGTTTTTTATTAGTACATTGACATTCCTGGTAAATATAATTTGAAATGGTGATTGTATGATAGGTTGGCTCGAATGAAGCATTATATACATTTGATATAATTGTAGTACCTTTGTGGGGGTGCTCTAGTGACAACTGTTGGGGGTGAGGTGGGAGGTGTAGTGCTGGTTGTGCTTTTGATGGTAATTCTCGAGGGTGCAGGACTCGTTCTCAACACTCCCAGAGTCGACAGACCGAATCCCAATTCATTTATCAGATCCAGTGCACTTTGAGTGGGGAACGTGTTAAATATAAGTATATAATATACACATGCTTATTAATATTATATAGATACCTGTCAAACTATATATAGACAGACAACCATTATTATCAATACATTCTTTATAGACCCCTAGTCAAATTTGAATCTTAAAAAATGTTCATGTCATGAGAAACGCCTGATTGCATATTATAATACTCCCTGTGGAATAAGGTTGAAGTTAGAAATGTACGAGAGCTTCAATATTACGATAATTTTATTAATATACATTTTTGGAAAAGGGAAAAATATTAATGAAATAAATTTATTCTTCTTGTGTCGCTCTAACGGATGTTGGCAACCATTACACCAAACTCATCATGATCTTGCGCCAACCTAATGAGTTACGCCGCATCAATCCGCGAGATTTTTAAGCAAAATGTTTTTTTACCCATCTTCTCTCCACTATGAGTTGTCACCACTGAATATGTGGCCATAGTATGCGGATTTGTGTCTCTTGATTCTTTCGTTGGAAACTCTTTCAACCAATGAGATACGCATCAATCTTCTATACGACCACACCTCATATGCCTCAATTTTATTTACTGTTGAGATTTTGAGAGTACATCCTACCTTTCCTTAATATAGTAGTGGTAGCATGTATGCTGTAATTGCTTATTTCAAATTATTTTTTTTACATTCTTTTTTTTCATTATTTTTTAATATATCGTGGCTAAAAAATCTTTATACTGTAGCTTATACATTTCAACATCTTATTCTTTCAAGGTAGTTCATTTTTATTTTTATGGGATTTTATGCAAGTTTGTTGTATGCAGTTTTCGTTAGCCAGATGTCAAATTCCATAAAAAAAAAATCAACAACCTGGCGTTTTTCAAGACAGAAACTTAAGTATTTGTAATTTGGCTAGGGCCCCTTAACTATAGTGCATTTCAGTTAATAATTCCTTTTTTTATCTTTGCATTGGTAACAGTAGTGAAATATTTCAATGTTGGCAACTCCATGCTTACCAACACAAAAACATGAAAGTAGTTATTATGTTGAACGCACTCTATATAATTTTCATTCTTTCAAAATATATCCATCTTTAAACATATCATAAGAGGAAGGAGCACACAAATAATTTCACAAGATTAACAAAAAAAAATTAAGCAAATAGTCTTTTATGATTTTTTTTCAATTATAATATATTTTTTAAAGATTAAACATTCATAAAATTCACACAATTTATTATCGACAATATGTTTAGCTATAAGTTAAAGTGCTTATTGTGAGACTTGCCAATATTATTTCATAAAATAACAATTGTCAGAACAAATAAAACTGATGTTAATAGTGTTGTATTTAATTTGTAAATACGTTCATAATTTGAACCACACATATTCAATTTCTAGTTTACCATTTAATGGACACATGCTGCGTAGTCTTCATCCAGATATTAATTCATTTTTTAATGTTAATACAATAACTACACATTCAAAAGAATAAAATATTAACTATGTAATGATAAATTAAAATAGGTAACAAAGCATGCATTAAAAATTGAAAAATATGTATCAAACGTAAAAATGATTTAAAATATATCCTCTAATTTATCCTTTTTTTAAAGTACCTATCCTAAATATTTTATTACAGAGGTAAACAAATCAATATTGTATTAATTCAATAAATATGTAAATGCACATTAAAAAACTTAGTTTGTTAAATTTTGCATCAAACAAAAGAGGCGTACTTGTTACTTATAGGGCCTCACCACTTGAAATCAAATTACCTTACAATAAATTATTCTATTAAATATATATTAAATTATTGTATAAATTGCTCTTGCACACATGGCACTATTTTTAATTTTGGTATCAATATCACTGGATTTATTACATTTATACTCCTATAAGTAGTGAAAAAACCAAGATACAGAATTATGCATTAATGATTTATTTTAAACAAATAAGGCCATATAATCAACAAGTTTATAAAAGAAGTTAAAATATGATTTATTAACACAAAATGAAACATCATTAAAATATTTTTTTTTGAAAAATTGTTTCTTTCATTACGTTGATTAGTAATTACTAATTATTGCTGAAGATTTAAACTGCCCTAAAGAGAAGAATTGAATATAAGTGGATGAACATATACAATGTATTGTTATAATGTATCAATGTTATATTATGTAAAAAAACTTATTTTGTCATAAAAGTACACAAATTTTTGTATAATTTTGGAGGGAAACAAACTTCAAAAAGGTAATATTTTCTATGGTCAACTACCATAGACAACATTTAGGTTTTTAATGTGCAGCGACAAACAAAATCCAATGTGCAAGAAATGAAAAATTAAAGATAGAGAGCATTTCATCGCATGAGTCATGAGATACATAAGATGCATAGAAAAAATAATATTTTAGTAGTTATGACATGCATCAAAACAGGCAACAAGACAATGTGTCAAATTAATTTTTTGTAATGTCAATACAGTGAAGTGTTATAGGAATATTTACCTGGTAGTGGAGGAACGGACTGGTTGTTGGTATTGATTTTGGTCATCAATCTAAAAATAAAATTATTGTATATTATATTTTATACTTACTTCATGATTATACTGTCATTGTAAAATAAGTTATGTATATATATAAAATTAAAAAAAATAAGCACTACACTTATATTGAAAAGCAATAAAAAGGAGAAATTATATTTTTTACGGTTCTGTAAATATAAAATAAGTGTACAAAATTTCAGCAAGAATGAACACTATGAGAAGTGGTTTAGAATTTGATTTCAACATTTGACACATACCTATAACACAGCAAGCTAATGTAAGCCTGCTAATATTTTATAATTTTACCACTTTTTTATAAATATCATCTTCACTTGGTATTTCTGATGACTGTAAAATTTGATTCATAGTTTACAAAGAGATGCTGCGTTATGACGTCATTTTGAGCTCTTGACTTTTAAGTAAGGAATCATAACAAAAGTCCCAGCATTAAGGTTAGCAAAGAACTATACAAAAAAAATACTGATCAAGTCAATACAAGTGTACTACAAAGTTTGATACAACTTCTTTTCAATGTATAGGACCACATACTTTTTAAATATAATGAATAATGTCTTTAAAACAAGTACATAGTACATACATCCTTATGCCTCAAAACAAAGCAAAATGCCTATAAATCAAATTGAACGTTATTGGAATAACTTAATGAAAAAAGTTTCACAATACGTACAATTTCTGTCTAACTTTATTGAACTTGCTCAAGACTGAAATTAAATGGTCGCAATTTAGCCTAATATTTATGGTTGAAAAAAAAAAACCTAAAAGCCTAATTTCTATTTTATAGTAAACAATTGTATATTATTATAGATCATGTATGGAAGGAAGCGGGATTGAAATTCCCTAAACTTACTTGAGAATTGATAAGAGCATCATCGTAATCTTCTGCACTTGGCTGTGAGCTGTACACATTGGACTGAGACACGGTATATTGAGGAGTGGGTGACGTCGGTGTTGGAGAATGGGTTGGTGATGTTCCACGATATGTCTGCTGTAGTGAGGGTCGTTGGGCTGCCGAATTGTACTGTTGGCCGTAATCTGAAAAAAATACAAAATATTGATTATACATATAATAATGATAATACATAAAAAATGTTAGCATCAGACAAATGGTAAAATGTCATATAAAAGTACACATCAAACATACCAATTTTTCATATTATTAGATGTTTTATTTTAATTTTTATTGCTTCTCAGGTAACAACAGGTACTATTTAAATAAAATATTAATTCAACACGCACCCAATAATTGGTTACCACATTCTGGAGACTTACGATATTTATTGTTTCACAGATCTAGATTGAAAACACAATTAAAAACTATGTTTCCACCGGGAATTAAAACTGGGACCTTTGGCTCAGCAGTCAGATATATAACAAACTGAGCCATGAAGGCCTATTATGGGGGTGTCCAAAAAAGGATTGCTTGACCATGTGAACGACATTCTGAAAGAGTGAAATGTAAGAAGCTCGAACATGTATGAGATGATGTATGCAAGTTGATGATGACATTGATGGTATGTATGTAAGATACTATTGACACTTTTTAGGTATCTTTGTCATTAAAGTATTAAGCAGCCCATTCACGATCGTGTCGTTCGGCGTCAATCCATATGGACCAGCTCCATTTGGAGCATTGTAAAATTTTCATCACACTCACGGGCACACCATCGCGCCATCAAAATTAGTATACGCATTCGGTCGGCGCTTTTGCATTAATAATTTCTATTTTTTTTTAATTTTCAAGTAAAAATGAGTTATAATTCTGACAATGAGTTTCATACAACTGCTATATAGCGGTTTGTTTATATATAAAAAGAAATAACCAAAAAGAAAATGTTGTATTTTCGCATTCACAAGAGTGTCAAACAGCTCGGCGCAATGAGATGGCGCAATGTACCGCTGGTTTTCACACTCACGAGCATGCCGTACCGACAGGATGCGCTGCGCCGTTTATCGCAGCACTATGGAGTTTCGATCGTTTAGAATTCCATTTTGGTGTGTCAGGCCAATTGGGCTGCGCGGGTTTGATATTCACAAACACATTTTGGAGTGATAGCAAGCCCTTTGGAAGGATGGCATGATCGTGAATGGGGGCCTTTAGGGCAAAATCTATCAAAAATAAAACTTTAACGTGTATTTTAGGCCCAATGACAGAAGAAATCCTTTGACAAAATATTGCCACGACCATTTAGGTACCTACTGTGAATATGTTTTCAATATTATTTCTTTAACTCACCAGCATCCTTGTACAGTTCTTGATCTTCATCATACAAATTGTAGTAGGGGTCGAACTGTTGGGGATCATATTGTAAGGAGCCATTGTAGAGTGCACGACTGCCTGAAGAAGCTTGTTGCTGGTTCTGTTGTCTTGTCTGTTGCGTGTAACTTGGAGATGAGCTCACCACTGGTTCCACTCTACACAGTCAATCATAAAGATGTTAAAAATATATACCTATTTAAGTATATAATTATTATGGTGACAAAGAACTAGTTATTGCACATATAATAGGAGTTCAAAATGCATTGTAAAAATTACAAAGTGTTTCTTTGATATTATAAAAGTTTCTGAATGGTACCTTTTCAACATTTACCAAGGGAAATAAAATAAAAAGCAAACAAATTAATTCAGGAGTTAAGTTCTTAAAGAGAAGAAAGAATTTCAATCCATACAAATGAATTCCTCATTTTGTTCCGTTACAATTTTTTTGCTATTGATATCCATTGTATGCATATCTGGACATTATTTTTTTTTATCAATAAAACTTTCAAATAAGAGCATAAGTACATAGGTTTTTTAATAAATAATAATAAATAATGAACACTTCCTTGCATCCTGCGCAAGTGGCGAGTTTATTGCCGTTTGGCAATTTCTTCCAACTAACCAGTGTTTCCAGCCCAGAGAAGCAATGTTTGCGTGAGAAATGAATTTAAATAAATTTCTCCTCTGCTAGGAATCAAACCCAGGACGCCCGCACAGAAACCGAACGGCTTACCAACCGTGCCACGGCAGTAGGCACAGTTGGTAAGCCGTTCATATTATAGAAAAGTAACATGACATCTCGTTTACTTGTCAACTATTACTAAATAATATTGGATCATGTTACAGATTGGATATCTCTCATGGTCAGCATACCTTACATAGACATAAAATCTAGGTATATACTTATTCTCAAATTCCTTCTTGTGCGACCACATAAGATCTTAAATCTAGGAGTAAGTACCTACCAATGTATAACAATTGTTTAAATTAAAACATGAGTAATTAAAGAAAATTCTTTAACAGAGTGATAAAAGATTACCTGTTTGGTGCATTGTCATCGTGATCGTTGTGTGTCAAACGTGTCTCTTGGTTTATACTGTCTGTTTTCGTTGTGGTCGGAGCCACTGTCGGTTGTCTGAATGTCCTTAGATCTTTTACAGTTGTCGAGAATGGTTTGTTAGTGCTGCCTCTTGTTGGATATCTCACATTCGTATCTTTTGTTGGGTCATTTCTTATCTCTGTGTGAGTTGGTAATGTCGACGTTGGTTTGGCTAATCTGTGTCTGATCGTGTACGGTCGTAAATTTGTCTGATTCAAATAACGGGGTGGTGTAAGGGTCGAGGGAACTTTATTCGGACGGGGATTACTCGTAGGGGAATGGTTGACTTCGTAGTTGGAAATTTCTGGGCGTTTTATTCTCAGTTGGTTGATCAATGGTGCGAGTGAAGTTGTGGAAACTGAATACTTAAAATTTTCGTTTTGATGATGGTTGTACGAGTCGAACTTGACTGGTACCAAGAATGGTGCTTGGGATGAGATGATCGAATGAGGTTTAATGTTGTTATTATCGGGTCTATATTTTGTATTTGAGTTTTCATTTGCTGGTGGTCTATTGTAATTTTTTACATCAACAGGCCTCTTTAGTTGCTGTTCATGACTTCCAAAATGTTTCTGAGAATCAAAGTCATCATTGTTGCTTTTGTCATCATGAGATGAGTATGTATTTTGTTTAGTTGAAGTAAGTCTCGGTGGCTTTACAGTTTCACTATCGTAATCATCATATTGCTGATAGTTTTGTGCAATGGGTGGTCGCTGAGGCTTAACTTCTGTGCTGGGCATGAATTTCGATTTTACTGGAGGTTCATAATCATATTCCTCGTCATCCTCATCATCATAATAATAGTCATTCATTTCGGGTGAGGGTTTTGGAATTAGTCTCTTTTTGCTGCTAGGCGACGGAGAGGTGTTCACAGTCACTCTGTAGTTGTTATCGGTATATTTGGGTTTTTGTACAGTTGGCACATTTTTTTTTCCAGAATCATTGTTTGTAATTTTAGAAGGTTTCACTGTTTGTATATTAGCGTCAAAAGTGTGTACGTTTGGTTTAAAATCTGGTTTGGGTCTATGGTTGTCATAATTTGGAGAAGGGCTGACCTTAAAGCTGGAGTGGTATTTTGGCTTTTCTGAAATACCGGTGAACGGTTGAATGTTTTGATTAGTATTTTTGTGTTCGTCTCTGTAAGTATGTGTTTGTGGGTGGTAATTATAATTAGTCAATGGCTTTATATAATACTGCGAATTGTTGCGGAGATTGAAAGCAGTTTTATATTCATTATTGTAGATATTTGGTTGATAAACAGAGGATGGTTGTTTGATAACACTGTGTTGAGGATATTTACTAGGTTTGTTTGTAGCTCCAAACAATTGTGGTGGTTTACTTTTTGCAGGCGTCGGTTGTACATAGTCATCTTCGTAATACTCTTCATTATCCTGATCATAATTGGGTTTGGAACTGCTAGAAAATGAGTGACTTGGTCGTTGACTAGATTTGGTTTTTTCGGTACCAATATTAGCAGGCCAAGAAACAGTTTGATGTGTCACACTGAAAGGTCTGGGTGTGCTCATTCCATCATATCCATGATGGTCTTTGAGAGAAACTGTAGGATTGTTATAAGAAGAATTTCTATAGTTTTGCCTATAAGTTCCATCTTGTAGCGGACTATTAAGTTTTTCGATACTCTTTGGACTGACGAGGGATAAATGAGAGTTTCTTATCTTGGAAATGAATGTATCAAAATCAAAGTCAGGATCCGCAAAGGGGTTGACTACATTTTCATACTTGTTTTCAGCATGTTTGAAATATTCTGGGGGTTCGGGAAAATCTGGTTTAATTTCTGGAGATTGCTCATTATTGTTGTCATTTTGATTTTGCGAATCCTCTTCAGAATCTTCATCAGATTCACTTTCCTCATCATCATCTTCTTGATCATCTTCTGAATACTTTTGTTTGTTTGAGGCATGATTAAGATCATCCGAGGGAATTCTTTGTTTTGCCAAAATGTTTCCTTTTTTATTCCTATAATTATAATTTGCATCACTTCCACTGAATCTATTGTTTTGAGAATCGGGTTTTCGTCTACTTTGGCTGTATGTTGACGTATCGAACGTAGCCTTTGAAAAATTTTCAGATTCGCTCGGTCTGAGAGATTCATATTTGGAAGGTTTTCTTGAAGTAGAAATGTAGTTTTGCTGTCTGGTCTTTTGACCTATTTCATAATCATACAGTGGAGTGCTTTGATCTGGTTTCACAGAACTGTACTCTAAAGGAAGTTTAATCTTTGACGAGTATTGAACGTTTCCTTCCGCTTTGTTGTTATAAAAACCTCCAGTGAGTGATGAGAATGGTCCGTGGTTTTGTGAAGTGAGAGACGAAATGGGAGGAGATTTTGTTATTGAGGATCCAGTTGGTTCCAGTTTACTAGGAAAGTATTGATAATTATCTTTGTGAATAGTTGCAGGTGTACTGAACAAATAAGCCGGTTTAGAGTTTTGAGTTTTTTGACTGAAGTATAAATAATTGGGTGTAGTGGAATGTGAATCAAAATTAGAGCTTTGTGTCGGGTACACTTTCTTAGATTGAGGTACATAAGGTTTGAACCTCTCATCATTATACTGATTATTAAAATTACTTGGATTTAGTTTTTGTACATTTATGGCACTTCCGGAAAAAGGAGAGAATGCATCGTCAATTTGAGCGCTTGGTTTAAATGGAGACCTTCCATTGGGGTTTTGTGAGGAATATGAAGCTGAGATCAAATCCCCATTAACTTTCCTTGTGTCACTCCATCTTTGATTCAAACCATTATTTTGAGATAAATTAATTCCTTGTTGTAGTCTTCCGAATCTGATCTGTCTTTTGTCCCTTTCCGTTTCATCGTAATCAACATATGAGCCATTACTGTTTTGAAATTCAGGCGACTCACGTTTTTGTCTTATAAGTTTGATAAATTTCTTTTGAGTAATATTTTTGTCTTGTTTATTGCTGATGTCGTTTAAGGTATCTGTAGCATATTTTCTGTCGTCAGTCAAGTCGAATGGCAGTGTTCTAATAAAAATAAGAAAAATTATTAGATCTGATGGAAATCTACAATACCTTTGAAATAAAAACATGAATTTAGTGAATCATGTCATTTGAGAATGATGATTCTCTTATTATGTATAGAACAATTTATTTAAATACTAAGTCTATTCTCCTTTACAAAATAATAAAACGACATGGACATTGGTTTCTTTAGCTCAAAAACATTTAGAAAAATAATAAACAATGTTTGACATATCATTTCATTGAAAACAAATTTCTGAATAAATTAACTAAGTACCTCAAGAAATTAAACTATTCATTGTATATTATACCGATTACTTAATATTAACAAAACATTAATCCACTTCACTAAGTAAATATGAAAACATTATAATAAAATATAATACATTTTTAAATTTTAAGCACGAAACTACAAAGAACGTAATATTGACATTGACATTTGAGATACGTCTTTCTATGCTTTTAAATACTCAAGAAGTTGACAGTTTATAATATTTATCTGTGCATCCCAATCCCCTTACCATTAGTTATGGCGCTAAAATCTAAAATTGATTTAATTATTCATTGACGTACATTCCGCCATGCAATTCAATTTTTATTCGAAATGAATATAAATGTATTTTGTATAACCTCATTATGTTTTGAATTATATAACTACTAAAAATAATCTTTGGGTTGACGTGATAAAGAATAGGTCATATTTAAATTGATGAGTTTGATGACTTATTTCTCGTGGAATCCCATCATTAGATATTGACCAAATTTAAATGGCACCACCAATCAATTACCCCCTTCCTAATGAAAAAAAAAATGAAATCGGACATCTTGGTAACGAATTATCGCTGAAAACACAAAATAAAAATTATGTCAAATGTCCTTTTTTGAAGTCGGTTAAAAATAAAATGAGTTCGAATAAATGGGTATAATTATTACCTGTAATTCTGAATGATTTGTTCTTGGTCAATCTGTGTTCCGAAAGAAAATGCTCCTACTTTTCCCGAAGGTATGGCGTTGGGAGTAGCTTGTAGTAGTCTTCCTTGACCATCTCTGTCCTTTTGTACTTGACCTATACTACTTGGTTGCCCTCTCAATACACGCTGTTGCCGATCGTTTTCCAATTCTTCAGCGGGTGGAAGTTGTTCATCAACTTCGGCGTAAAGCTGTTGCTAAAATAAAAAGAAAAATATTAATATACTAGCCGCAAAAGGAATATTGATAAGGTTGGTTGAAAGATATTGCCATCTGGGTATTGCCATGTGGATATAAATTATATAATCCAACTGTCAAATTATTCAAGAGAATTTTATTCTCTTAACATATCGACAAGTATCAAGCCAAGATTTGTATGCAGGGTCTATATGTATCACGGCTTTTCCAACTTTGAAGTCAAAAAGCACCAACTTAGAGGCTTCGTAGCATATATGTTCCATATACGGATTTACTCAGAATTCGGAGTAGAACATTATTTAGTGTGTATGTGTGTCCGTCCGTTTTCTTTCCCTTATCATTTTTGATCCGCTCAATTTACAGAGCACAAAATTTCAGAATAATATATATAGATAGTTATAGGCCTACAAAACTTTCATACTCAGAATTTTGAATTTTTGTTTCAGTCAGGGGTTATCAACTTTTGAATTTTTACTTTATTTTTCCATATACTTATCTCAAAGACCATAAAAGCTAGAACGCTGAAAATTGGTAAAAATATAGACAAATAAAACATCTCAAATTTATTTTTTCAATAAAAAACATTTTTTTAATGATAAATTTATGTGTTTAACTGCCTATATTTCCAAAGTTTTTAAAAATATCGAAAAAAGTCGAAACACCCCAATTAGATAATTTATTTTTCCATAAAAAATACGAACATTGTAGTGTTACATCTCAAAAATTTTTCAACATTTTTTATAAAAATTGAATTTAGTGACGGCATCGTTTCATACAATTTGTAAGGCAGTAAACACTACACAATATCTCATTCAATAGTTTGATACCTTCTCTACAAACATACATACATCATGTTGTGTTCATATTCTGGGTAGGAAAAACAGACTGACCTCTATACTATCCTATCCTGACATACATACCTACCTGTTTTATATATAAAACAAAATATCTTAAAATATTTATTATTTTGTGTTTAAGTGTTTATAGTTTGGTACGTAGGTACCTCTTCTTACATTATGTATACTATCGCCATCGACAGTTGGATCTCATGTTTTACATACAAATAGTAATTAGTACCTACCTAGTTTTTTCTTAAATATTAATTTGTATTGTGCGACGATGAAACATATAGCGATAAAAATAAGAATTAAAACATTCAATCGTATTTATTACTTTTTAGGCGGAAAACTCAATTTGTTTGTCAAAATCATAACCAAACCTTGAAATAATATTATTCGTATTATTTCCTTAGTTTTAACACTGACAAAAACAAAGTAGGAAGAAAATATACTTATATAATTTTTTTACTTGGTTGTATTCAAAATTATATCACACATTAATCATCAAAAAATTCGTTGATATCGGCATTCAATATTACTATATTATAACAGTATTCAATTGTCATAATCATTGACTTCTAGTTTGTTAATAACTACCAATATGACTATCAAAGCAAAAAAATACTATTTTTTTTAGTGTGGTTACTCCATAGTTTCTTTTCATCGATCTAGGTAAAGAAACCTAAATACCTTGACGATCTCTTGATGATTGAGGTGTGTCGGTTGTCCCCTGGACGTAACGACCGGGTTGGGGGATGGCCTCGGTGGCGGGGGAGGGGGTGGCTGTGACTGTTGCTGCTGCACCTGCACCCTGACCCTCTGTGGGGCCGCTGTCTGGACCCTGGGGGACGCCTGTTGCTGTTGTTGTTGCTGAGGACGGGACACGCGGGACACTTCCACGGCCTCGCCGCTGGAACATCCTACGTTGCGAGGCCAATCGCATGTCTGAAGCTCATGACTGAAAAATATCGAAAATATATAATTTGTTTCCAGATCGATTTTTTTTAATACCATACCATACCATCACGCCATTTCCCTATTTGGGATAGGCAGAGAGAACCGAACGCCAGACTCCTCTCTCTTGACACACATTCCTCGCTTCATTCACGTCCATACATCGTCTCATACACGCTCTTCTATTATTCTTACTTCTAACGTCACCATCTTTCAAAATCTCATTTATGTGATCGTGCCAACTTTTTCTTGGCCGACCTCTACCTTTCGTTCCTCTTTTATCAGCCTTGTACACTTTTTTTGTCAGACGGTCATCACTCATTCTTTCTATGTGGCCGAACCACCTAAGGGCATTTTTTTAATACATGTTTCCGTATATATTTATTTATTTAATCTTGCTTCTCGGGCAACTAACAGGTATTTTGTCAAATATTTATTTAACACGCACCCAATAGCAAGTTGCCACATTCTGGAGACTTACGAAATTAATCGTCTCACAGATCCAGACTGAAAACACAACAAACTGTGAATTTCCGGGACCCTTGGATCAGCAGTCAGATACCTAACCAACTGAACCACGAAGGCCGACAATTTATACGAATGATTATAACAGTTTCACACAGCGATGATTTTTACGATGTCAAGATAACATTTAGAAGATCGCAAATTAATCAAGACATCAAATGTTAAAGAAAGAGTGATACGTAAACATCCAAATTATCAAATTTTAATTGACATGATACGGAAAGATATCCAAGATAAGTCATCAAGATACCCAAGATAAGTCATCAAGAAATCCAAGATAAGTCATATAAGTCATCAAGATATCCAAGATAAGGCATATAAGTCATCAAGATATCCAAGATAAGTCATCAACATATCCAAGATAAGTCATATGAGTCATAAAGATATCCAAGATAAGTCATATGAGTCATCAAGATATCCAAGATAAGTCATATGAGTCATCAAGATATCCAGATAAATCATATAATTCATCAAGAGTCATGCTATGTTAAGGTTTTTATGCTCTCTTAAGTATTGTAAGTAAAAAAAAATATTATTTGTACCTGTACATAAGACCTCCAGTACAAGACTCAAGTAAAGCACCGCCAAAGACACACACATAGTACTGGGTGCAGTCTGTTGGATGGGGATAATAGCCGAACTCTTCTGGACAGTTGAACTCTGTGTCTCGCTTTACGTCGGCTCCAACTGGGATACTCTGTATCGGAGAACGTCGCCTCGCGTCATTGCGCTGACCCAACGAAACACCTGAAAATAAAACGATAATTAATAAAAAGTACTTATAGGTCTGTCAATATCCGGACCAACTTCGGAAAATATCTTGTGGGATTGTTGCCACCCAATGGTGTCCTCTTAAAGATCGGAGCTCCTCGTTGCTGTCCGTGGGCCTCTTCAAGGTCCCATTGGTCATGAGGATTTTGTGATCTCGAAACAAACAATTTTAAAGCCTTCAAGAAGTTCTGTAATGGTGCCTTACTATAGGCTGATTCACATTAAATTAATTATTTTTTTAACGAGATCTTAGTCACACCTTTAATGCTTTACATTTGAAAATATCTGAAGTCGATGACAGTCCACGAGTGTGAACCTTTTATTCACATACGTCGGTTTTTCTTTTTTGCACATATATGGTGCCGAGATTCCATGAGCTACTATTCGTGCTATGCATTTTTTTGTCGCTCATTTAGCGTTCTGTGAAGGGGCCGTTTATAGTCCCCATATGCAGAGCGAGTGGTGGTGAGGGTAGTGAAAAAAGAATAGGTACATATTAGTCCGATTCGAACGTTCCGGCTAAAATAGGTGCATTCCTATTCCACTTTGTCCATCTTGATATTCTATAATGCTGAAATTGGAATTTACTCCAAGTAAGTCGCGAATTGGTTCAATTCCCTATTCTATAACCACATTTTAGTCGAATCAACTGTCAAAACGTTCCGAATTTTATTTCATAATCTAATTGGAAGCATAATACTTGTTACGAAGCGTGTAGCGGAATATTATTAACCTTAATACCGGTCAACCACAACAGCAAGTGCAACAGATTGATGTTTGAAAGAGTCCTATATACATACATATCCAGTTCCCATTTATTAGGCCCTTACATATGAAATTGGCGTTTTGCCGTACTGGCAACTTTGATCTCAAATATCTTCTCTTTGGTTAGGAATTCGAAATTCAAATTTATACAGCTATTTACTCATATATTTGTGTTTTGAAAATTATAATTCATTTGTTTTTTCCTCAATTGTTTTTTACCTTAACGTCACTCAGTTTGTAAAATGGAAAACTTGAAAATATCGCGTTATTTACGAATATGAGTTCCACCGTGGCACCAGTGCTGCAGAAATGGCTCTAAGGATTAATGATGTGTATGGCGACGGTGCCGCAAAAGAAAACACTGTGCGTTTTTGGTTCCAACGTTTTCGTTCTGGAAATTTCGACCTGCAGAACAAGCCCCGTGGACGGCCGGAGACCAAAGTTGATAATGAAGAATTGAAGGCTATTGTGGAAGCGGATCCATCGCAAACCACGTCCGAGTTAGCTGCAGGCTGCGGTGTTAGTGATAAAACTGTTTTAATCCACTTGAAGCAAATTGGGAAGGTTAAAAAGCTTGGAAGGTGGGTACCTCACGAATTGAGTGAAGCAAATCAACAAACGCGCGTTGACTGCTGCGTTGCATTACTCAACCGACACAATAATGAAGGGATTTTAAATCAAATCATTACCTGTGATGAAAAGTGGATCCTGTACGATAAACGGAAGCGCTCATCGCAATGGCTGAACCCTGCCGAACCAGCCAAACCATGCCCCAAGCGAAAATTGACTCCAAAAAAGTTACTTGTGAGCGTTTGGTGGACTAGTGCTGGTGTCGTTCACGACAGCTTTCTTAAATCTGGCCAGACGATTTCGGCAGATGTCTATTGTCAGCAACTGCAAACTATGATGGAAAAGCTAGCTGCTAAATAACTGAGGCTGGTTAATCGCTCTAGTTCACTGCTGCTTCATGATAACGCTAAACCACACACTGCACAACAGACGGCTACCAAATTAGAGGAGCTTCAATTGGAATGTCTAAGACATCCACCGTACTCTCCGGACCTTGCCCCAACAGATTACCATTTTTTACGAAATTTGGATAACTTCTTGCAAGGGAAAAAATTCAACTCCGATGGGGCAGTCCAAACCGCCTTCAAAGATTTTATTGATTCCCGTCCGAATGGTTTTTTTAGTAAAGAGATCGATGAAATACCTATGAGATGGCAAAAGTGCATAGATAGCAATGGTACATAGTTTGATTAAATAAATATATTATATTTAAAAAAAATCGACTTTATGTTCCTCCCATACAAAACGCCAATTTCATATGTAAGGACCTAATATAAAAAATATTTTCATTTAAAATATAAATTTATTTCGATCTATGATAAATTTTGTTTAAATGTCACATAGATTGAACGTCCTCTGGAATAAGGGTATAAAATAAAAAAAAAAGTAAATTATTTTTGTTAGAACTTATGTCACTGTGCCCAAATCATTCTGTGTTGTATATAATTACTGATTGTTAAAACACATAAAGCCGAACTTAGTATTTTTACTCCTCACTAACCCAAGGGTATATAGTGGGGAGCTATGATTTCGCAGACTAAAGTACTCATTCGATTCTTTTCAAATTTTGTAAGTATGTACCTATATCTAATACTCGCTTAGACCTCTTCTGTGCTTCTCAATTTTTTTAACTGTCAAATATTTGATAGTGACCCCAAGCTCAGGAAAATTTTCAAATTGGTAAAAAGGCACATCGATTTCATAAAATGGCATTGAATAATTATCAAGTTTTCACAATAAATATTAAAATAAAAAGTTATTGAACAAACTCATTTCATAAAAGTGTTGAAAATGCTTTGTGGAGTGACTTAGTACCGAGGAGTAAAGCATCGGCCACAATCCATTCGTTTATGATCAATCTGATAATTCTTCGATTTGCTTGCAGAAATTTCAAAACAAATAATTCTACTTTTTTTACTGGTAGAATAATTTGTTTGCTATAGAAATACATATTATAACATGAACTGAATGTCATTGAAAGAGTTATACACAAATGAGATTTATTGATTTTCCTAATCGAGTATTTAGCAGATTGGTTGGTATGTCACAAGCGATAATTTGTAGCCAAATGCTTCAAGAAAATTTCCGAGTCAAAACGTATAATTTAGTTAATCGCCAGAAAGCTATGGACCATTTATCCAATATTTACGCCAACGAAGAAACTGTAATGAGGGATCATTACCTATTTCAAAGATGCCAGAAAATTTAACTTCAGCTATTAAATTACAAAGTACATCTGCTTAATAATCTCAAGCAGGAAATTATATATAAGTGACTAATTCAAACTAGGGATAATTTTCACAAAAAAAATATGGAGGCAATTTTTTTTACGAAACACAACAAAGTCATAGATTAACCATATTGGGTGTTAAATGCTTTGAGTGGGATATGAAACATATTCATCATTTGTTACTCATATAATTTATCTCAAAATTACAACGTTATGTTGTTAAGATATTCATATACAATTACTGGTTGTAAATGTTTTGAGAAAATTGCCATTTACATCAGTAAATCTCTAAAATTCAGTATGTACAATTCACCCATAGATCAAAGACATGCTTACTAAGTTGAACGAATATATAATTGTATCTACATATATTTCAAATAATTCTATTTCTTATGAAGTTGCTTTTTCTTAAGAAACATAGGGTCAAAATTAATCAGTACCAGATTTTGTAACATAACAAAGTAACTTACAATTAGATGCCAACATATTATGTAAGTCAATTTATACCATAGTGGAAACTTGTTGTGAATTATCAAGATTCATTTGAATTATTCAGACTCAATATTCAAATCAGATTCCATTAGAGTAATACCTACTTAAGAAAACTGTGAATTTCGAATGAACCACAAGAATGAACTAGAACCCAAGCCCCTTAGATATTCTTACTTCGATTTTAAAGAAATACTTTATCCAGAGGGCAAGTATTAATTATTAGATAACTATATGTATAAAAACAAAAAAAAAACAATTATTTCCCAACTAGCTTGGAGTTATGTAGTATTCTAATTTTACAATCACATTATATTGAAATAACTTAACCTTTCTTATCAAAAATGCTGAAATGCATATAATGATAGCCTAGAAACGTCAATCACATAATGTCAAATTTTCTAGAACACAAACAAAAAAATGTCAGGCACAAATTTAGTCAAAAAAATATTGCAAATACATTTCCTACTTAAAGTTCAGCCATTTAAGATAAATAATTCTAGTTGCGAATCTATGTATAATATGTTGCAGTGGCAAAATGATTTAGAAACAAAATATCGCGAATAACAGTCGCTGTAGGTATATTTACGATTGCCTTGACAATTACATCCGAACCAATTAAAAATCTTTCGAATTTATCGTTGCAAAAGTTGAATTTTATATCGCAGACACCAATCTCGACGTCAGTTACCGACTCGACAGTCTTCCCAATATGGCAGTTCGACAAATTTCCCAACATTGAAAAGATATTGACTTGCAGACATTTATATTTTGTACACGTTCAAAGTTACGAAACGAAAGATGCAAATCATTTAAAAGCCCTAATTGTTTTTTTAGTAATATGATGTATAGGTAACTACACTTATTTGCATCAAGAAGCATAATAAATACCATACTATTAAAGTTAATTTCCAAGTAAATATTATAATCGCACAAGAAACTTCAGACAATGGTAGAACTTTAAATATTCTCTCTCCATTTTTGCTTGTATTTAACGCTTCACTATATTTGGGATAGACAAAAATAATTTTATCTTCACTATCAGTGAACTGTGAACCAATTTTTTTTACAAAATTAGCTCTCTTTGGTACGTTAAGTGAAATATCTGTAAGGTTTTAGAGTTCCACGGACTCTTCTTATGTTCTGTATGTGTTCTTTCAGAGTTTTGCAATGGGCCGTTATATTAGTCCCCATAAGCAGAAAGGGTGGTCGTGGAGAAAGAAGAGACAAAAATATCTGAACGGCACATTTCCTTATCATATTTAATTTTCGCTTTATTTATTTCCATGCATCATATTATTGTATTATACAAGAAGGGATTACAATCCAGTAAGATTTCTGTGGATTCTCTAGAAAAACGCTGGATCCATCGTGGATCCAGCAATTTGTGGATCATTAATGAAAACTAATATATTCTTTATTATATTGACTATTATCAATTTACAACATTAATTGTACATATTTCTATAGCAATGATATTTTTGATATTGGTCAAATTCCAAATGTAGCAGAAAAGTTGTAGAAAAACATGTTTGGACGTCATAAGACATTAAGCCAATTCATTTTTTGTATGTAGACATGAAACATAGCGAAAATTGTTTTTTTTTAACTGAATAGATGCGAAATTTTCCAGTTCACCTGTCATAAAATCATACAAAGATCATAAAATCTGATCTGATCGAACGATGTATCACATAGTAAGAAATGAGGACATAAGGAATGATTGTTAGATAAAAAAATATGATTTGGCATTGTTAGAATAAAAGTGAAGACGTTGAAACAGTTTTAAAGAATCAATGACGAACGCTCGATAGTGAATATAATATACCAAGCCGAAATAAGAGACAAGAAAAGGATGGCAAGAGGGTGTGAACGTCCTGAAAGAAGTAAAAGTGAGAAGTTTTTACAACAGGCAAACATTATATGTAAGATGATGCATGAATGTCGATAGAGGCGATGGATGCCATACAAGATAGAAAAACGTGGTGCCCGGTTACATATTTATTTTAAAATGAAGATTCCATTTAAGAGTTGTTACTATTTTACATGGAATCTTAATGTTATATACAAACAACGTAGACTTTGTGACATTATTTGAAAAATTAATTACTCGAGGATCCACAGCGCTGGATCCAGCAAGCCGAAAAATGTTCTGGATTGTTGGATGTTGCAATAGCAATACTAGGGTGTTAGATATGGAGTTTAAAATGTATGTAAAATTTGATCAAGTCTCTTGTCTAGAGTGTACTGCTATATGGCTGTGAAACATAGACCATCAGCCAACACGAAACGGGACGTCTGTCTGCGTTTGAGATGTGGTGCTACAGACGCATGGCTAAAGTTCACTGGTCAGAACACATCAGCAACGACGAGGTACTAAGTAGGGTTGGAGAGACAAGGCAAATTATGAAAAGAATTGCCCAACAGAGAACAACTTGGATAGGCCACAACATCCGGCACCCAGGCCTGCTTTTTACCATCGTCGAAGGAATGATTGATGGGGGTAACTGTAGAGGTCGCCCCAGAAATAACTATATAGACCAGATAATCGGTGACGTGTGGTGTAGCAGCTACAAAGAGATGAAAAGACTGGCGGACGATAGAGTCAAGTGGAAAGATCGAGTGTTTGGTGCAGACCAATCTTAGGATTGTGACCCAGAAGAAGAAGATATGGAGTGAACAGTAGAGGCCGACCTAGAAAGAAGTGGCATGACCATGTGAAAGATATTTTGAAAGAAGGAAACATAAGAAGCTTGAACAATCGAAAGTGTATGTAGGTACATATGAGACGATGTAAAGGAAGCCATGGATGTGTGCAAAAGTAGAAGCGTATAGCGTTCGGTTCTCTGCCTACCCCAATAGGGAGATGGCGTGATTGTATATGAATGTATATTAATTACATCGTACTTACATAATATATAGGTTCATTTTATTTCGATTAATTATAACGTTCCTTGATTTCGTAGAACGCTATCGACACCGTATAATAAATAGAGTTAAGATACTAGTTTAGACAGAAAAGGATTTTTTGTATTTGTCTTCATCTTCATTTAAATATTAATTTATTCTTCTTCTTCACGTGTCCTGTCGGAACGCCCCAACGTTGACGATCACTCGGGAGAAACTCTTCCTGTCCAGTATGGTTTGTTCGACAGAAAGTGTTAATTTTGTGGCATATTTATAACAATTTGATTAAATTGTTAATAAATAATAATAAAATCAAATTAAATTTGAATAAAAATTAACTAAATTTTTAACTTTGTTTACACCACGTGAGAATTGAAATAGCGACCGGTTTCGGAACTAACCGTTCCCTCCTCAGGCAGAATTTCAGCTAAACGCAGAATGTGACTGTGTGCTTAAAAGAAAACTATGTATTTGTATATTGGTGGGAGGTCATTAGGGGCGGGTCTTGTGTAGAATGGCTTTGATTGGTACGATTGACGGAAAGGGGAAACATGTTTAAAAGCGGGCTGTAAGTTAAATTTACTTGATTATATATTATATTTCTGTTTGAATTAATTGCTTTTTTTATTTCAAGTGACTCTAAATTATCTAAGCGTAAACCTACTTTTCAATCGTACCAATCAAAGCCATTCTACACAAGACCCGCCCCTAATGACCTCCCACCAATATCCAAATACATAGTTTTCTTTTAAGCACACAGTCATATTCTGCGTTTAGTTGAAATTCTGCCTGAGGAGGGAACGGTTGGTTCCGAAACCGGTCGCTAATTCAATTCTCACGTGGTGTAAACAAAGTTAAGTTAAAAATACGATATTTGATAATAAATTTGAATAATTCATATTCAGATGCCATCCGATCTCATGAAGAATGAGTAATGTCGACCGCCGTGGCACAGTTGGTAAGCCTTTTGGTTTCTGTGAGGGCGTTCTGGGTTCGATTCCCAGCAGAGGAGAAATTTATTTAAATTTATTTCTCACGCAAGTATTGCTTCTCTGTGCTGGAAACACTGGTTAGTTGGAAGAAATTGCCATACGGCAATAAACTTGCCACTTGCGCAAGGTGCAAGGAAGTTTTAGCTTTGTATTTTTACTGGCTTTGTACCTAGTACTTCTAGCACCTAGTACCTAGTTTTTAAAATAGTTCATTCTTTGTTTAAAAAGTGAATAATAATAAAATATTAAATTTTTAATTATTCGACTTAAATTTGAGAATATATAAGCGAAACATCTAGTTTCGGCAATATCAATAAATCTAAAATCAAGCGGTGCTAATTTGATCATAAAAGTCATGTTAAACGATTAGAAAGCTTTAGATGCATATTTTCGCACTAATTATGCATAATTTGATGAAGCTGTTAATTTGATAACATAATTAGTGTTCTAACAAAATATTTTTTGCCAATTCTAGATCACTTGGCGTCTCGTCTCCGCATCAGAAAAATTAAATATTTGAATTTTTCACACGAAACAGTTCAATGTAAACAATGATTTCACAAAAAAGGCACACACTACAATCAATTCAATGAGCAATTTTTTTTAGACTATGAGACAGTGAAAGTGGAATTATTAGCAAAAAAATACAGTTTAAAAACCTGATTGTTATAAAAAACTTCAACCAGTAACAAACACTAACAAATTGTTTCACGGTCTTAGAATTACCGGAACCGGAACATAGAGGCGGTAATTTATTATTAACATTTTTATATAATTAAAATAAGTATTCGCAAATATTTAAAATTAATAATACTTCTTTAAATTTTATTTTCCTGCCTGAGGTTATTTTCTCGATATCATAATAAATGTTGTCGTATTTTGTGGCTCAATCAGGAGTTTATTAATTGCTTTCTAGTTTGATTACTTTCTATTTCTTTTTTGACTATATACATTTATTTCAATCATTTAGCTTGAAGTGGACGTGTTACTGAATTTGCGATAAAATTATTAGTCTCCAAACAGGGATTATTCCGAGTTAAATAGGCAAAGATTAATTGGAAGTACTCAAAGCATGGTACTTCCCAACTACTATAAGTAATAAAGAAGTAATTTGTAATAAATTTCTATGTTTAGCGAAATTATAACTCCGGCACGAAATCCAAAATATTACAAATATACTACAACGCTATGATTTTTCTTTGTTCAATTTTTTTTTAGGTTGTTTAATTTTGTTGCCCTAAAACATGATAACTGTAATTCTATTATAACTATAATATGTTTGCGGTTTTGTTCGATTATTTGTTTGATAGAACACAGATGATTTTTAATTACAGCTGTATGTCTGATCCACAAAGATAGTTAAAAATAAAATGTTTGTTTAAAATTATATAAAATAGTCACAGAATATTTCCCCTAAAAAATCCTTGGTCCCTGGTAAAAAATCGCTAAGCTCAATTTTTGAAAGACTTGCATTTTTTTATTTAAAAGACTGATAGAATCAAATAAATTGATTTATTTGATTCTATATTATGGTTGTTTTGTTCAGAGTGTTATGACCTTTTTAAATTATTATCACCAAGTCCATGAGTAATTTAAGTAGGTACTATGAGGAAAAATCTATGGGATACAGTAATGTGTGGGAGTTGTTTTACCATACAAATCGTGTCTTGCAGAGAAATGTATTCCACCCATAGACTTGGCGCCATTTTAAATGTAAAGCTATAGATTTATACCCCTGTCATTGAGGTTTGCAATATTCATATTATCAACTTTTAAGTACAATTACATTTTATGTAACATTGTAATTCTACTCTAATATATTTATTATGTAAGAGTAGAATTAATAATAAAAGAGTAAGAACATATCATACATTATGTGCATAAGAGTATATCCAATAAATATAATATTTCTTACCTAACTGTTACGAGAATATTAATTTGAATTCACCATCTCGAGTCGTATATTATCGATATAAAAAAATCAATAGGAATTATCGGGTTTCCAAAACACAACACTCCCTGTTTAGTTACGCATTTTCTGATTGTGTTGTCAGGTTTTTCGGCCTAGAGGGGGACCGTTTGCACACACACGTGATCAAACAATCAAGAAAAAAAATTGTGTTCTGCGCACCCACGTGATTTTTTAATTACTGATGTAGTTTGGATGAGTAGCGTCTAGTCCCAGCTCTTCTTTTCTGCATTCTTAGGTTAGGTTTAAGTTTGTTTGTAATAATAATAGCGACTCGCGTGAGCGAGTTGCTTTATAAATTGAATTATAAATTATTATAAAATAAATTTACATTTTATTTAATTTTTCGTAGTTAATATAAAATTTCTCAGCTCATTTGACTCCATACTGCGAGATCTCAACCAATCAGAGAGCCAACCGGAAACAGAATGCGGAATGGTAAATGCGGATTGTAGACGCTAGTGTTTGGTTGTAGTTAATTAATTTGTAAAAATGATTTTAGCGGCAAATAACTTTGTCATAGACAAACCACAGATGAAAAGAACGATTTTTCAAAAGTGTATAGAGAGACGATCTGCCAACTTCAGTCAAGTTTTATCTATACAATATCTTGTTCTCCGTTTTAAATGTTGAATTTGAATGATTGGCATCATTCATTATTACGGTGGTAGATGGCGTGTTGTGTTAGACACAGAGAGGAAAAACAATGTGTATTATTCTAGATTAGACGGCAATTTATATTGTTGCTCGGTTGGAATCACGATTCGCCCTTTTGGCACGATTTTGACATTGTTAAAATAATATTTCGCTACTATTTTACCACCATGGACGACATAAAAGGCAGCACAGATTGACTAATGGCGAAAAATGACCTTTTGTTGCCATTCACCATTTACCAACAGAAAGACACTATATATGTAATTGTTGAAAACGAATAAATATAAAGAATAAACTTAAATGTTTTTAGTATTAAAAGCTTAGATTATATATGATAATTAAAAGTCATTTTATTTCTTTGATGATACATGTGCAATGTGCATCTTTATCACAATAATATCAATCTTCTTAAAACTAAAATAATTAAGCAGGTATATATAGTGCACAGAAATGCAGCAAGCAGAAAAAACGAGAATAAAATGTAAGACGTATAGAAATAAAAATATAAAATAATTTAAGAAGATGTTTTAGTAATATTGAAATATCATAGGTATAAATATCAAAATATATACTTGGAAGAGAGCACGAATTAACAAAAACACACATTATATTATGATCATGAATCCGAAGATATAAACATTGATTTTTATAACTATACTAGTGAACCCCCGGCAAACTTCGTATTGCCTGTATAATTAAAAATCGTCCTTCATAACCACCCGTCGCTTCAGACTCTTCAATACCTCCCATCCCTTCAGTACTTCCCGTCCCTTCAGTACCTTCCGTCCCTTCAGTACCTTCCGTCCCTTCAGTACCTTCCGTCCCTTCCGTCCCTTCAGTACCTCCCGTCCCTTCAGTTACTCCCGTCCCTTCAGTTACTCCCGTCCCTTCAGTAACTCCCGTCCCTTCAGTAACTCCCGTCCCTTCAGTTACTCCCGTCCCTTCAGTTACTCCCGTTCCTTCAGTTACTCCCGTCCCTTCAGTTACTCCCGTCCCTTCAGTTACTCCCGTTCCTTCAGTTACTCCCGTCCCTTCAGTTACTCCCGTCCCGTCAGTTACTCCCGTCCCTTCAGTTACTCCCGTCCCTTCAGTTACTCCCGTCCCTTCAGTTACTCCCGTCCCTTCAGTTACTCCCGTCCCTTCAGTTACTCACGTCCCTTCAGTTACTCCCGTCCCTTCAGTTACTCCCGTCCCTTCAGTTACTCCCGTCCCTTCAGTTACTCCCGTCCCTTCAGTTACTCCCGTCCCTTCAGTTACTCCCGTCCCTTCAGTTACTCCCGTCCCTTCAGTTACTCCCGTCCCTTCAGTTACTCCCGTCCCTTCAGTTACTCCCGTCCCTTCAGTTTCTCCCGTCCCTTCAGTTACTCCCTTCCCTTCAGTTACTCCCGTCCCTTCAGTTACTCCCGTCCCTTCAGTTACTCCCGTCCCTTCAGTTACTCCCGTCCCTTCAGTTACTCCCGTCCCTTCATTACCTCCCGTCCCTTCATTACCTCCCGTCCCTTCATTACCTCCCGTCCCTTCATTACCTCCCGTCCCTTCATTACCTCCCGTCCCTTCATTACCTCCCGTCCCTTCATTACCTCCCGTCCCTTCATTACCTCCCGTCCCTTCATTACCTCCCGTCCCTTCATTACCTCCCGTCCCTTCATTACCTCCCGTCCCTTCATTACCTCCCGTCCCTTCATTACCTCCCGTCCCTTCATTACCTCCCGTCCCTTCATTACCTCCCGTCCCTTCATTACCTCCCGTCCCTTCATTACCTCCCGTCCCTTCATTACCTCCCGTCCCTTCATTACCTCCCGTCCCTTCATTACCTCCCGTCCCTTCATTACCTCCCGTCCCTTCAGTAGGTCCCGGTCATACGCTCGACAATTCATCAAAGTTTCATTGAAATTGATTGAACGGTTTCAAGAATAGTCCACCTTCATCGGTAAAATGACCTGATACCCGATGAAGAAGAAGAAGAAGAATTTTTTTTTAATCCAGAAACCATCTCGGGCATACACTC
This sequence comes from Molanna angustata, assembly GCA_963576475.1. Lineage (NCBI taxonomy): Eukaryota > Metazoa > Arthropoda > Insecta > Trichoptera > Molannidae > Molanna > Molanna angustata. The sequence goes on from OY754967.1 coordinate 42,797,561, forward strand.
GACAATTCATCAAAGTTTCATTGAAATTGAATGAACGGTTCCCAGGATAGTCCACCTTCATAGGTAAAATGACCTGATACCCGATGAAGAAGAAGAAGAAGAAAATATTTTAAATTCATAAATCATCCCGGGCATACGATCGACAATTCACCAAAGTTTAATTGCAATCGGATGAACGGTTCCCAGGATAGTCCACCTTCATAGGTAAAATGACCTAAAACTCGATGAAGAAGAAGAAGAAGTTAAAATTTTTTGATCCAGAAACCATCCCTGGTATACTCTCGACAGTTCACCAAAGTTTCATCGCAATCGGATGAGCGGTTTAGGAGCGCATTCAACACATACATAGATACATACATAGATACATAGATACAAACATTCAAATTTATAATATAGATATATAATTATTTTGTTGAATCAAATCGTTCAATTTTTATTGATATCGTATGTGCTAAATATATCCTTTATTGCGCAGATAATTTCATACCTGTATTTCCGCAATAAATTTTAAGGTGATTTTTTGGCGAACGATTGCTAGAATAAGATTAGTGTTAAAAAGTTAACATTGAAATATTCGTATATTATTGTTTTTTTTTTTTTTTAACATGTCTACGTAGGGGACGCCAGCTATTAGGATTTGGGTCCATTTTACTCTTCCGAAGAAGCGCACTACGTAGCGTTGGGAGGGGTTTGCAATCTAGAAAAGAGTTTATTAATTCGGATTTTAAAAAGACCCGGGTTGTACGAAGATGGAAACACAGAATTCGGAAGATCGTTCCACAGTCGGGCTGCTGTGTTAATAAAGGAGTTCGAGAAGCGACTTGTTCGTATATGTTGAAGGTCCACTGTGAATGGATGCTGCGATTTAGTGAAGCGAGTGACTCTGTTGCGAGTGGGTGGAGGAGGGACCAAAGATGCAAGTTCTTCTGAGCAATTCCCGTGGTAGTATCTATAGAATAAACTTAAAATACCGACTCTGCGTCTGTGTTCTAATGATTGCAATCCATCAGTCAGTGATGGATCATCAATCAGACGTATAGCACGCCTTTGGACAGCGTCGAGGGTATTCAGTAGGTATTGGGGGGCGCCACTCCAGAGGTGACTGCCATATTCAATAATTGGGCGTATTTGCGCTTTGTAGAGTATACAGATCTGGGTCTTAGTAAAATATCTGCGCGCTCTATATAGTACGCTCAATTTTTTGGAGGCGAGTTTCACCTTAGCTTCGATGGAGCCCTTGTAGTGTAATTGGTTCGTTATAGATACTCCCAAGCAGGTCGATAGAGCTGCTGTTAGGTAGGGTGCTTCCGTTGAAAGACACTTGCAATTCATTGGGGTTTCTCTTCGCAGAAATTAGACAGGCTTGGGTTTTTGAGACGTTAAATGAAACAAGATTACTTTCACCCCAGGTATTGATTGAGTGGAGGTAGCTATTTATTTTTTGATGAAGGTCTTTCCGGGCTTCTGATATTTCACTCTGTTTAGGAGGTTTAAATTTGTATTTATATAAGTTGTTATTTCATTGCCTATGTTATTATACATAAATAGTGAAATTTTCAGATATCGTGCTATTGGTAGCGTGATAAAAAATAATGGTACCTTTCTGGTCTAATATTTTTTTTTATAGTTAATGGTTAAAAGTGAAACCAAGAGGTAAAATAAAAAGTAATTTAACTTTAAAACGATCTAGTTTGAAAGGGAATAGATACATCTATATAAGAAACAAATAATTGAACTTTCTTGAATGAAATAATAATTCTGACATATACAAAGGCATAAATAGACAGTTCAATTTTAATAATAAATTTGAATATTTGCCTTCTGGAGCGAATTTTTTTTTCACGATAAAAATAATTAAAAGTCTAAAAAAATGTATGAATTTCTCTAAACCAAAATAATCTTTTTTAGTGAATATGTCCGTGACTTAGCAAATGTCGACCTTCGTGGCTCAGTTGCTTAGGTATCTGACAGCTGATCCGAATGTCCCGGATTCGATTCCCGGTGTAGACACTGTTTTTAATTGTGTTTTCAGTCTGGATCTGTGAAACGTGAAATCTGTGAAATCCTCCATTCACATTCGTCGATTGTTCTTTTGCAATATGGTGCCGAGATTGCTAATCTAGAGGGCTCCATGAGCTACTTTTCGTGCTATGCATTTTTTTTCACTTAACGTTCTGTGAAGGGGCCGTTTACAGTCCCCATATGCAGAGCGGGTGGTGGTGGAAGTAGCGAAAAAAAAAAGTGTTTCCATCCCAAAGAAGTAATATTTGCGTGAGATATTAATTTTTCCTCTGCATGGGATTGAACCCAGGACGCCCGCACAGATTGTATATTTTAAATACGATTTGAAACTTTCAAAATATAAAATATTTGAGAAATACGCCAGCTAGGTAGTAAAGTACCTACATATTATTACATTGAAGTCTATGGTTGGCAAACGTCAATGAGCTATGTTTGTCTATGGCTATCTTAAGGCGTTGTTATTTTATGCGAACAGGCATCGTATTGCACTTCGAATACAACAATGATAGTCTAAGTGCTGTTTGTTATGAAAATAATTTATTAGATCTACAATCAGTCTGAAAGGACACGACAGCAGGGCACAGTTGGACGTAGGATTGTATATCCTTGGAAGGCTGAGGAGCGTGGGCTTCCCTGTCATCATAGTTATTATCCAATGATACCAACGCAACGAATATGGTCAACGATAGTTATTGTTCCAAGTGGTTCCAAGACATATAACTATATACATTATACAACATCTTGATTTTATGTGTGTGACGTTACACAAATACTTAGATCCGGCTTTAAGAACAAGTAGGTATGTAGTAATGAATACGGGATAAACGAGGTTTGATACTTGTTCATCGTATAGGGTCTCTGCATATTTGAACGAATATTGGATTCAGCAAATACTTTTTTGGCTACGACTATTTACACGACTCAACCATAGACGAAAACCAAAATAACCACAGAAAACGCAGATAAATCAAGTTATAAAAATATTTACCTTTGTTTATACGTTATAATTGTAGATCTCGATGAAAAAATGATTTATAAAATTAAGTAAATGTAATAAGATGCCAATATTATTTATTTTTTCTTCAAGTTGGTTTCCATGATGCATTTTTATGACCATTGAAAAAATGACAAAGGTAAATATTTTTGTATTTTGATTTATCTGCGCTTTCTATGGTTATAAATGACCTAAAAACATAGACGACGTCAGAAAATTTGTCGTGTAAATAGACATTTTTTTGGCGGGAAAACGTTTTTCCCGCCAATTCCGGTCGTAAAAATAGTGGCACCGTACTTTTTTTCCGGATCACAAACAAAAGATTGATTTGCATTCGATCCCAACACACATCTCTATCACACTCCAGCCTCTTCATATCTTGAAAATAGCTGCATTTGGTCTCTTAGGCGACCTCTACGGTTTTTCCTCGATAAGAAATTTAAGTAGGTAGGTACCTATTTCTTTGTTATTTCAAAGCGATATTTTACCATTTTTTTAATTTAAAACATGAAAATGTCCTTGTTAAACAAGTACATATACATCTTCCTACATTCCCTAAACCAAGCATAAATGCTTGTGCTATAAGTGAACGAAATCGGTCGAGGCTGGATTCGAACTCGCAACCACTGGATTACTAGCCCAGCGCGCTAACTGCACTGCCATCGACCCATCTAAGTTTTGTCATGTCTTGTTTTGTTTTGTGTCATCATTGATTTTGAAACGTTTATAGGTAAATACAACTTTGGAAAACAGGACCTATTTTGCTAACATTACGCATACGCCTATAAAACAACTGATGATAGATCAAAGTGTTGTAAAAGCCTGATTTATTGATTTTTATTCTAGAACATGTATTCTAGTTTCATCTCTTATGAGATGTATCAGAAAAGATGTAGGTAATATTTGTTGTGATTTTATCAATGTGACCAAATTGAATCTATGTATATAAATTTACATTTTCATCACCACTTACATGAGGTCAGTGTACTGATATGTCATCAATAATGGTTCAACACAATATATTATTGTAAATCCAATAATCTTCAAGAACTGTTACAATGACGACATTCTTATTTATATCAAAAGTTACTTTACCAAATATGTAACATGTTACATTAATTCCACTTATTTTTACATTTTTGATAGTATTACGAAGTCGTTTTATTACATAACGTTTTAGAGTTCAATAAAATGTACCGTTTTTATTCCAAAAATTCAATCGGTCATCTTATCATATAGAAAAATAATAAACGAGGTTTTAGCCATCATTGTACTCTCGGCTATATAGTTAATGTACTTTAATCTGTTTTTAAAGTTCTATTTCATGATGTTTATATTCTTTGAAGACAATTAATATAACAGACTGTATTTTTTTCTTCAAAGGTCGACAATCAAGAGTGTATTTATAGCTTTTTTGATCAGACTTCTAAGATGTCTTATGGGAGTGCACTTACTTCTCCGTGTCAACATTCCAGCGAGAATTCTACAACGATGTCCGAGGGAATTTATTTAGACTCATTGGACATGCGAAGAGCAACTTCAGGGCTCTCAAGACTTTTTGTGAAAGACCGTGAGAGCATTTTGAATGTTTTGACACATGAAATCATAGAGAAGAAATTAATGGATATCTATGGAAAATTAATCAGCTGTGAGTCTATGCTTTTGTTATATTAATGACTTCTCCTTTTCCTCATCATTCATTTTTTTTTGTTTTGTGGTCGGCTCTCCTTATTTTTCTCTTCCATGACACTATCTTATATCATCACCTTATACAGTTTCGCCACTCTTCAACTCCTTCTCCATAGCTGCCTTTCTTTATTCTTTTTTGCAGAATGCACTGAATAATCTTCATGCCTCATCACACGATTTCGTAAACCAATATTTATAAAAATGACAGTATGATATAAGGTAATTTTATTTATTTAACAACTGACCAAGAAGTTTAATAGATCTTGGTAGTTTCAGCAATCGATTTAATAAGTAGTGTAATTATTAAGTTGTATGCAATCATAACATGTTTCCTTTCATCTGACCGTTTTTGCACTAATGAACTCATCGTTTTATTAATAAACTCGGACAGGATGGTAGTCTTTTTCGATTCATTTAAAACATGTAAATATTTTGTAATTTACGTACTTTGAGACATAAAATCACACCTTGCATGTTTACCAGTTTAAATCTTTCTAGGGCAGTGTGCCAACCATATATTGAGAAATTATGTATTAAAACCTTTGCTAATTGGATTCTGGACATATTATCCAGATGTACTTAACTTTAAATTAATACAATCCTTATCCTCATGATTGAGGACGCTGATTGTAATCAATCGCCTGTGCCGCTTGCACGCTTATCTGTTCTGAGCAGAACTTAGAGAACTTAGTCACTGAAGACTCCAATCCAATAACAAGATCACTCTATCTAGTCGGCGAGGAACTACGAAATCTTCTACGCTGCCCACCACAACAGGCTTTTTGAGGCAATCTGTTTCTCTCCTGGCAATTTGTTCAAATAATTTAAGAATACGTCTGTAGCACATTGTTGATAGATGACAAATTTATTAAATTAAACTTTCAGAGTTCTTTCGTCATTTTTCACCAAGTTTACAAAGCGTTCACCAAAATAGAATGCAATGTAAACTGGAAACCGTATATTCAGAATTTTTGGAGAGCAGGTATGATATGCTTAAAATTAAACAGGTTTAGATGGACTGGCCATGATTAAAGCACACACTCGAGTACATAAAAGAATCCAAGTAACGAGAATCGAGCACCTACATAATTCAATGAGAGACTGTTAACCAGATAGTCTTAATAATTTTCTAATATGATGAAATATGTAACTGTCGGCGTATATATTTTTATTACGTTGTAAAAAAAGGAATGAATATGTCGTTGTAACAAGTATATATACATCCTCATACATTCCCTAAATTAAGCATATGCTTGAGCTGTAGGTTTTTATTTTATAAAATGGCTACTTAGGGGACACAAGCTATTAGGATTTGCTATTATTATACTCTTCCGAAGAAGCGTACTACGTAGCGTTGGATAGGGTTCGCAATCTGCTCAGGAAGATATTGATTCGGGTTTTAAAAAGACCCGGGTTGTAAGAAGGTGGAAACACAGAATTCGGAAGATCGTTCTACAGCGATCGGTCGATCAGCGATCGAAATCGGTCGTGGCAGGATTCGAACTCGCAACCACTGGATTACTAACCCAAAGAGCTAACCGCTCTGCCACCATCCATCTAAAGACATTTTAGAGTCTTAAACATAATATTATTATGATTACTATATTTCTATGATATATATTTAGCTCATAGGGTAGGTCATTATGATAGCAGGGTAATATAAAGAAGGATGCAGCACAGCTTCTGCATTTAGCAAAGTGGAGAACGTCGACTAAGGGCAGACAGAGACGTAGCTGAAAGGGCTTTTCCAAAAAATCTAATGACTAATCGTTGGCTTATTATAATGTATGTTAACCTTTCCAGTATAAATGCAGTAATTATTTAAAACATATATTTATTTTTAATTCGCTCCATATTATAAGCCACGGATAACTAATGGTTTGCAAGTAAATTACAAGACCAGTTTCCTTTGTTTGGACTTGTACGACCCTCGCACTTTGATTAATGATCTGATGGCATTAAAAAGGCTTGTGTTAATGTTTTTAGAAACAATTGAGGCTGCACATTACTAAGTCAAACTAATAATTACATAGTAAGAAACAGTCACCAGTCTTCCTGACTATCGTACCGCCCACGACAGCAAATATTATGCACAATGTAAGTATTAAGTTTAAGGTTTTATTCAAACCTGATAGTTGGTTGTAAAGTTCAAGATCACGTCATGCTAATTGTTATGTTGTATTGATGAAACTTGTAATGATACAGTATTGTGCAAATTACTATAAACCTAATGTAAGCAAATTACTAAAAATAAAGTTAATAGTTTATTTACAACGTTCATATGAGCATTTACAAAAAATAGTTTAACAAGTAAAAACAAACTTCTGCATTAAAATCATTAAAAAAAAAGAAAAATAAAATAAAACAAACAATATAATAGTAAAAGTAAGTATACAAATGAAAAATAGGAAAAAAAAACTCAATAAATAAGAATAAAAATAAAATACTCTTCACAAAATTTAAAACAATAAATAAAAAATTAAAAGAACAAACAGTAAAACAAACAAGTTAAAGTATAGTTATTAAATACAGAGAAAAATCGAATATTTTTATTATTGCATATGCGCAAACATTGGATTTTTTTCCCTTTCGGGAGTCAAAGATATTTTTTTTAACAGATTTTTTAATTATCTCAATAGAGACGAAGTTGGAATATTTATTGTAGGAGAACCGAGAAATCAAGGCACCTACAGGGCTTACGACCTGTCATCGGCTGGTTTACGTGATCACTTTATGCGCTTGCGCATTGGTGAACGTTGCGCAATCGCAAGTGATCACGTAAACCAGCCGATGACAGGTCGTAAGCCCTGTAGGTGCCTTGATTTCCCGGTTCTCCTACAATAAATATTCCAACTTCGTCTCTATTGAGATAATTAAAAAATCTGTTAAAAAAAACAGAGAAAAATAATTATATAATGAAAGCAATGAAAAAGGCTATACTTAAAAATTACATATTTTTAAAAAGGGTTCTGTGCAAAAGGGTTCTTTTACAAAAGCCAACACCAAAATTAAAAATGTCTATACCTGAGGAATACTCGTTACATAGACATTGCATGCAAACCGAGCGCCGAGTTTTGTTGTGAGTTTGTAAGATATTGTCAATAAAAAAACACTCGGCGCTCTGGTACTTCTACCAGGTAAATCACATGTATCAGTTGTAATGACTCAGGACTGTAAATTTTGTTTTTTAATATTTTTAGAATATTCAAAATGTCAATATTTTTGATCTGTTTTGATAACTTTAATAAACTGAAATGTTTCAAAACGAATGCGTCATTCAAATTGTCTCTCTGAATGCCCATTTTAAAATTAATGCATCTCAAAAACTTATTTTGGATTATTTCTATTAACATGACGTAAAATAAATAGAATTGTTTAGAATTATATTAGTAAATCAATATCTTTTACATGCCATCATGTTCTTCGTTGGTTTTACTCCTCGCATTTTTTTCATTTACTTTCCATCGTATCATCATATGGGTAACTTACATGATCTTATATAATTTTGACTTCTTACATCATAAATCATTTAAGTGTTTATTTTTATGGAGTGGAACTCCACTTAAGATCGTGTTTTCTTTTATTTTTAATAATAATAAAAGGAATAAATTAAATATATTTTCTTTACCAAAGGTAAGTTCATTTTATGATTTAAGTATTACTTCTAATGAAGTTGGATGTGTCAAATGAAAACGCTTCCATTCATGAACTCGTCTATGTGAAATAAAACTTTGGTTTTATTATTATATTTATAAAGTATTTTTTAAAAATATATATTTTGTTCACATTAATTCGTCCAAAACTGTAGGAACTCGTATGTTCAAGTTTGATACATAATATTATAATCTCAGTAAACAATAATGATTACTTTATTATCTGATTATGCCATTTTTGCCGCTAGCTCAGTGTTTGGGAGTCACTAATTGTTATTTGAATCCAATCTTCTTAGGCAGATACCAATTAAATTGATTTCTTGTGACTCACATAATAATTCTCCATAAAACGACTCCTCACACTCGATTGTTTTATTGATTTTTGACAAATAAAATTTTATTACATAATATCAATAAGAACTAAGTGCATTTAAATAATTTATATACATTAACTCTTTAAAACAAAAAAAAAATGATTTCAAAAAACTCTCATTTTATTACGCGAGAAAATTTTGAAAGTTTTAATCGATGAAATCATAGGGAGGAAATAAAGTCTTATTTATAGAAACTAATCACTAATTGGCTCTTTTTTTCATTTATTTATTTATTTATTTATTTGAATCTACGGCCAGAAGCCCTTTACAAATACACAAAAAAACAAAGCAGTTACACAATATAACAAAAATATTAATAATAAAAAAAAACAATAATTGTATGCAAAACAAAAAATAAAAGTTGACAACAAAAAGGCGATAAAAAAGAAATAGAAAAACATCGATTATATATAGTAAATTAAAAAAATGATGAAAAATTGTCAATGTAAATAAATAACGAAACATTGTATTATATTATGCATGACGGCGGTAGCGGTTGCGGGGTGTAGGGCTCTAAGCAACGCGCTCTTGTACTGAGACAAACCAGAGTTAAATATATCTATTATATGTGCATACCTATTACCTAGTCTATGCAGTCTAGGTATAAGGGATTTTATGTGTTCATTTGTTTTGGTATTGTCACAGAAAAAAAGATTAAATATCAAAAGATTAAATTTATGGAGAATATTAAAAATTAACAGTTAGGATTGTAGGTACAGATAAAATATTTTTGATTGTACGGCATAATATATTATACAAAAACATGAGAACTAAACAACGAGCAGAAAAATACGACTATTGAAGTAATTATACAATTTGTAGTATATAATTATTTGAATAGTTTTTTTTATCTATTTTATCAAACAATAAAACACTCCATACAAAAGTAATTTCAATTCTACGATTTTCTTACTGTAATCTTTCTTAAGTGGAGTGTCTACAAGGTTTTATAATGATGTATATATATATATATATTCTGTGTATGTCAGATTGACCAGATTGAGATGGGTCGGACACAGAGAATGTCACCACAGCAAATATCAAAAAGGGTTATATATGTGGACATCCAGGGCTGTGTTCAGATTCAACGCTCGACGTCGGGCGTCGAATGTACCTGAAGTTGCAGATTATGGCTTTTTCACACCAATCTCACTGAACGTTTTCGAGCTGCATCGGGCGTTTTAAATGTCAAATATCATTGAACATTTATTGAAAATTGTTGGATGATTTTTAAAAAAAATTAACCTCTTTGTGAATTATATTGTCATAATTAATAATGTGACGTCAACCGACACAATAGATACCATAGAAACAAATAGAAGTAATCATTTTACAGATAAAATAGAAGTCAACAGATACGACAACTATCAGTGCGTTTTTCAACCGACAATTTTATCGAGCGTTTGGTGCGTATACTCGATGTTCAACCTGAACGCCACAGAGTGTCTTTCGAGCGTCTGTTTCCGTGCATTATGAACGGCTTAGAGCATCACTAAGAACATTTATTCCATTCCTGTCTGCACTGCATATTTTCTCACGCAAGTATTGCTTCTCTGGGCTAGAAACACTGGTTAGTTGGAAGAAATTGCCATACGGCAATAGACTCGCCACTTGCGCAGGGTGCAAGGAAATGTTTATTATTTTATTATTATTCTTAAGAAAAGGATGGGTTGTGAAGGGATGAAGGATAAAGGAATTATAGACATGTGAATTCAGAAGCTCCTTAAAAACCATTAAGCTAAGAGCTTATCTTATACTATTAGGTATAATACTATTAGGCCAGACTGCGTGAATTGTGAACTAGTACTTATAGGAGGATGTGTAGTGTATTGGTATTGAAAATGTAGGTACTATGGTTTTGAGACCGTAAATTTAGGCCATGAGAGTTGCTGCATAAGAAAAAAATAGTTGGAGGCCAAGGCTCGACATGGGCTGTAGCGCTATTGAAGAAGCCGAAGTCTACAAGGTTATCAGTCTTCATAACTAGAACTAGTGGTAGTAAAGGAAGAACAGTACCTATAAATGTTTCTGCAACTCTATCAATTTGGAGTCAATGGTTTTCCTTTAGCCTTACTCTTGAAACTCGAATCCGATCCCAATTTCAAATTTTCATCTAGAACTTACCCATCTGCCGCCTGCGTACATTCAAATTATCGACTATTACTATTAAAACATACCTACCTACCGCATTCATTCTCCGTTACAAAGGTAGGTTCTTAGCGAATGGGATCGTATTGGGATCGGATTTGCAGTGGAGTGTAAGGCCGCTTATATTTAGTGGCTATTATAAATGTACGCCTTCTTGTAGAAAACTGCATGTATTGTTTATGTTGCTCTTTTATCTAGACCTCATTGGTAATAAAATAAACATATTCGCTGTGCACTCCGGTATGATGTTTAGTACCAAGTCAAGTTTACATATTATCATAAACAGGAAAATTTATTTGAACTGGGACTCGACTCCCGGCAGGACTTGGAAGTCCATAATAGGAGACAGTAATAAACCTGGTAGTGTTATGGCTTATAGTGGGTGTTTTGCCATCCAGTTAACAGTTCAACGACTGCAGTAAAGTCCGGCTCCTCTGATAGATGACCAAGTTGAGGATATGATTGAGCTTCGGAGAACCCACGATCCAGAGGTCAACGATATGCGTGGTAGTCATTTGTAGGTAGTTTGTATTCCAGATTGGAAGATTGATTAAGAAAGACTAATAATAATAATTTGAACGAGTTTCTTTCCAAGGATTCCAAATTGAGTAGGTACTATAAAAAAAGGTCATTTGATGTACAGATCACTGAACCTTTTTTTATTTTGCAATCGAGTTTTGATTGCACAATCTCTATAGTAAATTTTGCTTCTGAGAATGGTATTAGCTGTGAATTTGTTTTATTTTATTTTATCTATAAATTTAAATTTAATTAATACATATGAACTTCCACTATGTAGACGATAAAACTTTTAAATGGTCATTTTTTATCGTATTTTTCTAAATCTAATTCTTAATGAGTGTATATTAGACGATTTTATTGGTTATGTTAGCTAGATAAATGTCACTTTTCAAAGCGCGCTTGAGTTGAGGTTATCACAAAAACGGCGCTATACAAGTCATCTTAGCTTACATAGTATTTATTATCATGATTTATTGTTTCACGACTCGGAGTAAACTGTCTAAATATAATGTACTTATGTACTGTAGTGCTTATTGAGAGTGGTGAGTACCTTCCTATTTTGTTTTTTTTTGTGTGTTGAGTATTTTGTTTTTTTTTGTTGAGTATTTTGTTTTTTTTGTTGAGTATTTTGTTTTTTTTTGTGTAGTAAGGTACCTAAAAGTTTAAAGATAAAAAACCTTAGCAAACATTGTTATTAAACATATTATTATAGTTTTTTTTTTTTATTATTATTATAGTTGATCATAACTTCATTAACGCAATATAACCAAAAAATTTGTTTTCAATCTAATCAAAAATACCATGACAAGTCAAAATTTGAGAACGGAATCGTTATAATTCAAAGTCGTGAATTATAACTACCCAACTGAATAAAATAATTGTTACAATTATCTTTAAAAAGATAATCAGAATGACTCACAAATATGTAGTATGTAATAATATTATGTATAATGATATCCAAGTCTATTTTTGTAAAAAAAATACTACAGCCTTGATATAAATATAGTAATATTATAATCTAAATTTCATTATAATAACCTCATTGTGATTAGCACGACTCTTTCATTAGTACATACATATCAAATCACGGTTATTAGGACCGGATTTACAATGTGTACAGTGAGTACAGTTGTATAGTATAGGTATCAGACACTGGAGGGATGGCAAATAAGGTAATAAAGAAGTATACTTAGGTACTGAATATACTTCATAATGATATATTTCATGATAATACGAGTATATGCCATATACGAAATTATAGTTCAAAACGATGTAAACGAATATTTTAAAAAGTACAAAAACTAAAAACGAATTTAAAAAAAGAATGAATCTATCCCTAAAGAATGTACATAATATATATACATACCTACTCATAATACGTTTCCTAAAACTAAACGAGTGGGTTGTGGTCAACGCTATACTCCTCACTATCAAGTCACTCCACAAAGTATTCAAACTTTATATGGAAAATTTTCAGCATTTTTATGAAATGAGTTTGTTAAATTAATTTTGATTTACATATTTTATTATGAAAATTTGATAATTCTTCAATGCCATTTTATGAAAGTGGTGCGCTTCTTTTTTACCAATTTAAAAATAAAAATTTCAAATTTTAAGTTTCCTGAGTTTAGGGTTACTTTGAAATATTTGATAGTAAAAACAAATGAGAACTACTGATCAGATAAAAAAATAACCTTAACAATTGCGAATTTATTACTCCCCGCTATATTGCCTTTGGGATAGTGATGATTGAAAAGTAAAAAAAGTATTAATTATTCTTCTTCTTCCTCTTTTGTATAGATCTATGATCTGTTTCTACAGGTCCTGGTACGAGGATGTCCAGCTCTCCCTCCATCTCTTTGATGGTCTTCCCGGTGGTCGACGTCCCTCTGGTATCTCGCGCATTACAATCTTTGGCAGCCTTTCTGGATTCATCCTCTCAACATGATCTCTCCAATATCGTCTTCTTTTACTGCTCCACCTTGCAATATCCTCCAAAGTGCAGATTGTGCGGATCTCCTCATTGGGGATTCTGTTGGGATAGATCTTAGCTATAGGTCATAGGTCTTATTTAACTTTAACATTCGAGTTAACATTACATTTTGCTAACAAACCTTCAGTAGCAATAAATGATAACACTTTACAAACTTAATATTGATATCTCATTGAAGTATATATTTATGTATTTGTTAATTTCGTGGTAATAACATTATTAAAGTGTGTTAACTGATGCTTAACTGATTATTCGTGATGAGAAAATATAACGCGTACCTACAACATAAACCGTAGTTTAAAGCAGTAGTTGTCCAACTTTAGTATCTCACGGACCAGTAAATTCATTACTTTAAATACACCGGACTCTTGAAAGATTTGAAAGTAAAAACATGTATATAAATAGGTACATATGTACACAAAATAAGCAAACTATAATGATTTGGTGAAGTATACATTTTGTTCTGATGAGGGAGCGGGTCAGCTCCGCAACTAGTTAACTATATCTAAATACTCACTAGTGGTGTAAACAAAGTAATTTGTAATTTTAATTTATTAGTTAAAATGTGCCACAAAAGTATAGCTACGACGTATAAAGATAAAGTATACATTTCATGTGAAATTATGTACTTTTCAATGTAAATTATGAATACTTTTCATTTCTAACTTTGTACCAGCATACTTTCATATATGATCGTTTGCCTGGCCTATAAGCCTCTAATTTAGTCATATTACAGAGAATAATATATTTTTTAAGAGACAAAACCACTGAGAAATGTTAAGCGTGTTTGACAAAGGATTCGGAAATCTTCGGGATCGGCCGAACCTCTACGAACCCCTTGAATATCACCACTGCCTATAATTATGTCTTAACAAAACTGCTGTCGATATACATAGGTATACCATACCATACATGGTATAAATTTATTAAATATAAATCGATAATGATATCAGATTAACGCAATACATTGCGATTCCTTATGAAATGATACAATAGTAACGAACCGATATATCTACCTACTCAATTGTGGGTTATTATTATTTCTCACAAATATTATTACATTAGAAAAATAATCACAGGTTTCTGTTACAGATGAAGATAGATATTATTGGTGCCTTGTATATGCATCAGAAACATAGATATTAACGAAAAATGTACTGGTACATTCCAAATATGGTTGAAGGATATTGTCGAGAAACTTAAAATTAACCAATGAGTACACGTTTATAATTTTGAAGCTGCATAAAAAGTATTTGCAACACTGTACTTAACCTAAAATAGTTAACTATAATAAAAATAAGTAACTACATTTTTTTACTACCGTGCGTATTTCAAATACTATGGGAAAATATTATTACCGATTTGAATATTTATTAGTAAAAAAACAGAATATCACTGAAAATTTTTATACCTCGATTCTTAAAAGTAATTCTATAGTTATCATATGATTATTTTTTTCAGTGTCGGTACAAGTAAAGCAATAAAAGAGGTTTTCACTAAATAATGAACGTGCGTTGAGATCTCTCATATCAAAAATTGAATATGGCTTCTCAACCATTTACGACGAGCTTCTCGTAGTTAATTTAATGTAGGTACATTGGTTTTTATGGCATTCCACAGTATTTGTAACGTTCTCTGTCAACACCACATCTCAAAAGTATATTTTTTCTTTCTTTCCACGCTTTTTGCAATACCATCCCAACTCTAAACTAACTTATTTATATTTTCCGTATGAGACAAGGAAAGAATGTAAGACACAAGCAGAGAATGTAAGATGTAATAAATAAAATGAAAGTTAACGCATCGAGATGGTTTGGCCATTTGGGAAGAATGAATAAAGAACGCCTGACGAAGAAAATATTAATCAAAGTTAACACGAACGGAATACGAGGTCGGGGTCATCCAAGTAAAGGATGGCTCGACCATATGAACGATATTCTGAGAGACAGAAATATAAGAAGCGTGAACAATAAACGAACATGTATGAGACGATGCATGGATGTTGACGAAGAAATCAATTGGTGTCAAGATAGAAAAATATGGCGTTCGGCTCTTTCTGCTTATCCCGTGGGGTACACGGCATGATGGCATGTATGTACTTTCTGCTTATCCCGTGGGGTACACGGCATGATGGCATGTATGTTCTTTCTGCTTATCCCGTGGGGTACACGGCATGATGGCATGTATGTACTTTCTGCTTATCCCGTGGGGTACACGACATGATGGCATGTATGTACTTTCTGCTTATCCCGTGGGGTACACGGCATGATGGCATGTATGTACTTTCTGCTTATCCCGTGGGATACACGGCATGATGGCATGTATGTACTTTCTGCTTATCCCGTGGGGTACACGACATGATGGCATGTATGTACTTTCTGCTTATCCCGTGGGGTACACGGCATGATGGCATGTATGTACTTTCTGCTTATCCCGTGGGGTACACGACATGATGGCATGTATGTACTTTCTGCTTATCCCGTGGGGTACACGGCATGATGGCATGTATGTACTTTCTGCTTATCCCGTGGGGTACACGGCATGATGGCATGTATGTACTTTCTGCTTATCCCGTGGGATACACGGCATGATGGCATGTATGTACTTTCTGCTTATCCCGTGGGGTACACGACATGATGGCATGTATGTACTTTCTGCTTATCCCGTGGGGTACACGGCATGATGGCATGTATGTACTTTCTTCTTATCCCGTGGGGTACACGACATGATGGCATGTATGTACTTTCTGCTTATCCCGTGGGGTACACGGCATGATGGCATGTATGTACTTTCTGCTTATCCCGTGGGGTACACGGCATGATGGCATGTATGTACTTTCTGCTTATCCCGTGGGATACACGGCATGATGGCATGTATGTACTTTCTGCTTATCCCGTGGGGTACACGACATGATGGCATGTATGTACTTTCTGCTTATCCCGTGGGGTACACGGCATGATGGCATGTATGTACTTAATAGTTCGAATATTTTTTTATTATTGCATATGCGCAAACATTGGATTTTTTCCCTGTCGGAAGTCAAAGATATTTTTTTTTATCTCAATAGAGACGAAGTCGGAATATTTACTGTAGGAGAACCGGGAAATCAAGGCACCTACAGGGCTTACAACCTGTCATCGGCTGGTTTACGTGATCACTTTATTACTTACACATTGGTACAAGTAGGTAAATAAGACAAAAATGACCTTATAAGTCTGGCGCAATTCAGGGGTGACTTCTATGCGAAAAATGCATTTGTCACCTCAGGTATAAGAATTGTTGCTCTCATTATTTACAAAAAACCAATTCTCTCAATAGATGGCGTTACTACAAAATAAATAAAAATTATAAGAATGTTGTTCATAATTTCACACATAGATGGCTGTAGTTAAAATTCCTTATTTTCAACCGAAAAGAATTTCAGTATTACAATATATAGAACTTTCAAAATTGAATTGATAGGGATCTCATTAAAAAGGCATAATTGGTGAACGTTGCGCAAGCGCATAAAGTGATCACGTAATCCAGCCGATGACAGGTCGAAAGCCATGTAGGTGCCTTGATTTCCCGGTTCTCCTACAGTAAATACTCCAACTTCGTTTCTATTGAGATAATTAAAAAATCTGTTAAAAAAATCTTTTGTTATCAAAAACTCAAGTTTAGCTATTTATTCTTCAATCTTGGCGTGAGCAACTCTGTAGAAGTTAACCACATTTTCTTGTACACACCCAAACCTGACGGTAATAGTCAAATAGCTAGAAAAATTAAAAATATAACAAACTTTGTAATACTTCTACTTTACAACTTGCGAATAAGTTATTGCGCTCATCATCAGTAACCTTTTATTACTAATAAAATGTTACTGATGATGAGCGCGAGCTCGAAAGCGCAATAACTTATTCGCAAGTTGTAAAGTAGAAGTATTATAAAGTTTGTTAATTTTTATTTTTTTTAGCTATTTAACTATTACCGTCCGGTTTGGCTGTGTGCATGAAAATATGGTTAAGAGTGACAAAATGATTAGTACTCACAACAATTTGGTTACTTTAAACACGAAATTTTGTTACTACTTACTAACAAAAAAAAACAAAACAGTGTAATTTTTATCTAAGCTGTTATTATATTTATATGTAACGATTAATTTATGCGTTAATGATCATAAAAAAAACAATACATATAAATAAAAGTCCAGCAATGCTGCATTCCACAATTCTAATGCAATATGGATTATTATGTTTATAAAAAATTATTCATTTAATTAAATATGGTATAAATGCTGTTTTATTTATAATTAATTTGTCATTGAAGCAAAGACGTCTTGATACATTCCCTTAAATAAGCAAAAATACTTTTGATATACGTAAACGGAATCAGTCGAGGTAGGATTCAAACTCGCGACCATAGGATTACTAGTGTTTATACATACATTGGACGATGTAGGGTTTGAACTCAACATATAATTCAATCTTTGAACTACAGTTCACAGGATTACAAACACTTATGCTTTCCATGCACATCTGATTATATTCTCCTATCTTTTGTGCATATTGTGAAGTTTGATTTGTTGAACTTTGTTAGTCAAATTTCATTATAAAAATTTGAAAATTCTAAGAATATTCTCCTATCCTTTGTGCATATTGTGAAGTTTGATTTGTTGAACTATGTTAGTAAAATTTCATAATAAAAATTTGAAAATTCTGATTATATTCTCCTATCTTTTGTGCATATTGTAGTTTCATTTGTTGAACTTGTTAGTAAAATTTCATTATAAAAATCCTTCAAAATTATGATTTTACTATGAATATAATAATTGGTGTAACCTTTTCATAAATAATATGAAATTACTAGAAATTATAGATCATGACACAATGCTACCAACAGTATGTAATAAAATTGTTCTGTTTAAATATTTTTTAGATTAAATAATACATTATTAAGAGCCTCTCCTTAATATTTTGCATAATTTATTTTATTCAGTGAGTTTTTTCCTCATTGAAACTAAATCTATATATTGTCATTTGTGCATTAATTTAAATATTTAATTCACCCAAAATAATGGGTTTATTCTTTGATTGAATAAAAGTGTACACACTAATTTAAATTATTCAAACTTGATTTAATCGAGGGAAAGATTACTTGGATCCGAAATATTTGAGCCTGGACAGGTATTCAGAACAATTGAGAGCTGAATCTATTCTGCCAGTGGTTGCCAACGTCGGGGGCCCTGAAACGGCATCTCAAGAAGAAGTGGTCTCACTAAGTAAAATAGATTAATTTGATTACTAAAGTTACTAAAAACATATCTTGACACGCACCCCTCGTCTTGATAGAGCTATCAGAATGTCATTCACATGATCATGCTATTACTTTCTTTCACCACGACCTCTTGTTACATTCATGTCCTTTTTGTATATTTTCTAAGTCAGGCGTTCTTCATTCATTCACCCCACGTAGCTAAACCATCTCAATGTGTTCACTTTCATTATATTAATGACATGCATTTTCATATTACATTATTTCCTAGTAACATGATTTCTTACCCTGTCATGCATCGTCCTATGAGAAACATTCTTAGAGATCTCATTTCAACTGCATTTATTCTACTTTCATGCGACTTCTACCAAGTCTCTCTTGCATACGTCAAGGTCGGCACTATAATTGCATTGTGAGGAACTTAGTTCGTAAATTTACTTAAGTAGTTTGCAACATTATGTCCAAGGTTTTTAAACGACTCAACTTCTTATAATTTCTACTGCAACGTTATTCAAATAATATCTCTGTGTGAGATGATATAAAATCATTAGCGTCGAGTCTGGCGACGTCGTTAATTACACTGTTCATTTAAATGTATTTTTTTTTTTTCATTATTTTAAATTTCTGATTTTAATATTTAAATTTACCCAATCGCCTATTATATTGCAATTAAGAGATTTCATCGTCACGCATAAATGATAAACGTTCATTGTTAAGTCTGCAAAATAATATTGTGAAATTTCTGACTTCTTATCGTTCAATCAAAACGTATACAAAGTATCAATTTTCCCATCTCAATGATAAAAGTACCTTTCATTGTTCTTTTTTTTTTGTTTTTCTATGGTCAATATTCCACCAACACATACACAAACATATCTGTGTAAATACATAAATCAAAATACTACAATGAACTCTTGGCAAAAACGTTATTTTATTTTGGCAGGAAATCAAAATAGGTATACAGAAAAAAGTAAATAAACATAAAATGAAATAAATAAAATTCCGTAAAATCAACATTTTTTCACAAATTATAAACAAACATATATAAAATACAATGCACCTAACAATCAAATAAAATTTGTTTAGAACAGCTCAACAAAATAGGATTGGAAGAAAAAGAAAGAGTGAAATAATGAAATAAAATAATCGTGGGAAGGAGAAGAGGTAGAAAATGATATCACTGCTGCTACTAACACTCATAGGCTTGGTTGTTTCAACAAAAGTAACGGTAATAGTACCTATAGTTAAAATACTTTGATTTCATGAAATTGTTCAAAAACGCGATGTTTGACGGCATTAGATTTCAATGAAACAGCCAAAAGTATTGAACAATTTTATGAAATCAAAGTATTTTAACTATACTACTACTTTAATCTTTCGAGAAACACATCCATAGTATATTATGATGATTTTAAATATAGTTTGCAATAAATATGTCTACTTTCATCGCAAACATCGAGTTGTGTAGATTTGAATCACGCGGTATAATATGTAAGCATTGAGTCTAAAATTCTTTCTAACATTAAATTAAATTTATTTAGTTAACATTAAATAAATTGTTCACATGAACTTACCTTCCTGGTTCATGAATGTTTATAAGATTTGCCAGCTCCGGTAAGTCTATAGCGTTGTTAATAATTGTATGTATTATTCATTGGTCGAATAATGTTATTTTACCTTGTGATTAATGTTAATCTACATATGAATAATGTGATTCATACATTCATTCATATCATTACGGTATATCCCACAATGTGGAGTAACTAGCGACATGTGTACGGGTGTTCACCACGTCATAAAATGCAGCACAACACATGCCTGCATACCCACACAACAGTCTCGTCTCACCTAAAATGGTACTACATTCAGAATTGGCGGTGAACCTCATTTCTGGGCTATGTGAGATATTTTTGTTGGCTGATATTTACAATGCAAAAAAGAATAAAAAAATATATATCAGAATAACTAGATATAGGTACATATGCAATATGAATTGATAAATGAACATAGTAAACGTTTTATATTTATTGACGTAACAACGAAAATGAGTGTATATTGGAATATACAAAATTAGCATATGAAGCGTATAAAATTAGCAATTCTATCAGATGTTTCTAAACAATACTCAATGCCACGACCCACTGAAGAATACAAAGGCGCATCATTCAATATGCATTGGACATTTCTCCAAAGAACTGGTTGAAACATAACAATCAACATCGGATTCTGGTCCACAAATCAAATCCAAAGAGTGATCTTTACACAATACCTCAGATTTGGATGGATAAACAAACCTTTCGTTTTCATAAATATACCCAAAAAGCGATTTGAAGCCTTGAAGATGTTCTATCTGATTTAAACGTTCAATATTGAGATATAACAAATTAATGTACCAAAAACTCAAGGTATATAAAAGCCTTTTTAAAAGTTTTGAACAATTTTAGGAAATCAAAGTATTTTAACTATACTTTTACTTTAGTCTTTGTTCAAGAAACACAGCCTCAGTTTGTTTACAGATCTAACTCATGAACCAATGGTCTCGGGTTCGATTCACGATGGATACACAGTCTTTTTGTTTTTTCAGAGTCTGTTTCAAGTTTCCAGAATGTGTCAATTTATTTTATGCGTGTTAAATCAATATTTTATATAGTACCTGTTATTTGCCTGAGAAACAATATGAAATAAATACCAGCCAAGGAGTCAAATGGATGACCAATATGCCATAGCAATAAATGACAAGTAAAAATTGAATCATCATTTGTATATAAAGCCTTACGTTGTCCGCAAACCTCTTTTTTTCATAAAACTGCAGACTTTGAAATATGTGTACTATAAGTCTTTTGACATTGAATAATAGCATATTTTAGAATATCATTTAATATATGTATTATTAATATTATAGCTGCTGCTGCAGAATTTTATCTCATCAATATCTTATTTTTATTGAATTTAAATTGATGGCAATATTTAACAAAACCATTAGATTTGACTCGTGTCGTCACAAAAGTGTTAATTATTTTAATTTTTGTATCCAGTCATATAATTTATACAGAAAATTATACTGTAGATCTTAAAATAATTCAGTTTGTATTGAACAATTTAAATATTAAACTAATCCAATTAATAAGTTGCACAATAACACCTGTTAACAATTTTAAATATCATTTTAAGTGTTGCCAGTTTATTATTTTTTTTAACCTGAAGAATTTTAAATAGATACATTACATTTTTGTCCATTTTGTATTTGATGAATTCCATTGGTATGCATACCTGAAACAAAAGAAAAAATAAACTTAATTAATTTGCTTAATTTTATGAGTGCATATAACGCTAAATCTAGTGACTGAATACATGATCCAACTGTCGATTTGTTCAAGAGACTTTTACTATCTTAATGTATCGACAAAGTATCAAGCCAAGATACGCGAGATTTGTATGCAGGGTCTATATTTTACACGGTTTTGAACAGCGCCAAAATTATTACCTCGTTTTTGGCTTATTTTAATGTTTTTTTTATTTATTATTTTTGTACGATCCAGAGTACAATGATGGGTTTTCGCAATCAGGCATTCTCTTAAAACTAATAAGCAAATTCAATATATAGTAAGATTATAAAAAAAAGACTCTAGTATAAGAAAAAGTTAATGGACGCAGACAGTTCAAGAATGATTCGGTATTTATGGTGTCACTAGCAAAGTCGAAATTATGCTGGACAAGCAGTCTAGAGGAATGGAGTTTAAACTCTACCCAACTTTTTTTAATGATAACATTGACTTTTTGAAACATTATTTTTAAAAATTAAATTATTCTTCCTCAGCCTACTCCCGTCCACTCCTGGACGATGGCCTCCTCCATCATTTGCCTCCATGTCGCCCCGTCCTATTCAATTAAAAGTTGTCCCAACTCTTTGGCTGTGCAGACTGTTGGGGTTAGCACTCCTCGTTCTTAAATTATAGATCCTTCTGTCCTATATTATATCACCTAGCCCATGTCTCTGCATTTGGTTTTATCTTTGGGTCCAGGAATTCTTTGGATTCATCTGGATGTAAGTCGAGGAATATCCATGGAGGTTGTTTGGTTTACCGTGTGATCTAGCGGTCGCGTATTTACCTTTTCGTGTTGATTAGGAGGCAAGTACTGCCTCGAATTAGGCACTAGTTTGTTGCGCTAATGCACTTAAAACATATGTTGAATTCAAATGCACACGGTTTAGCAACGCAAACTGTTCCTGCTAATACGTGTCTTGATGAATACACGTATTAGTAGGAACAGTTTGCGTTGCTAAACCGTGTGCATTTGGAGGAAACGTGCCTTGAATTCAACACGAGTTTTTAAGGGAATAACGCAACAAATTAGAGCCTAATTCGAGGCAGTACTTGCCTCCTAATCAACACGGAAAGGTAAATACGCCTGGCGGTCTGCGTTCAACGTGCCCATACCATCTCCACTGATTTCACGAACGCGCGAACTTTTTATTTTGCCCGGTAAGGACACTCCAGCTCCTCACCTTAGCATACGAACTTCAGCAGTTTTGTTATTATATCAAAATAATTTCAGATTTTCTAAAACAATTCAAAGCAAAAGCATATTCTCTAAAAGACTGAAAACATCTTTGTTTCGTAGAGCAATAAACTATCAGCGGCATTAGAATGATCCTAAATCGTTAATACGGTGCATTAAACATTCTAATTATTATTTAAATTAAGTGCCTACCTAAGAAGATATAGGTTCTGAGAAAAAGTTATATGTAAATGTTTTGATATAATATATTCAACATTTGTGATAAAACGCGTAACAGTCTTATACGATAAACAAAAGTCGTGCCGTGATCGAGAATGTAACGAAAGTGCTCTAATTATTACTCAACTGGTGCGCATGCGCATGCACTTCTATTCTACTGCATTTCCGCAATCCAAGCGAGCCCAATCTTTGTACCTAACCATGTTGATATAATCGACAATGAACTTTTCAACTTCCCCACATTATTGTCCATAATATGTGGGTACAAGCCCACGTGCATTAAACCCGTATTTCAGGTCGAATTGTTTCCTTCGAGCTGTTTGGGGTATAAACTACATTATCCAATGCAAATTTTTCCGTGACCCAAGTGTGAACTTCTATGGTATAAACAAAACGAATTGCCTATGGTAACGAGAGCCGAGTTCCGTAACTTTTATTTTAGCAAATAATCAACAACCATTTTCCTTAGTTGCAAATCTAAAGTTTCGTTTTTTGTTTGCATATATCGTACTATGGCAATATGAAATAGATTCTTATAATAAAAGTTACCCATATTCGGCGAAAATATAATCAACATTCTAAATTTCCCGAGGGTGTTGATTATGCAAGCCCTTTTTACACTCCGGACGGGACGAGAAGACGAGGCAGGCCAAAACTCACCATCAAGCGAGCTTTCTCTGCGGCTTAAGCTAGGATGAAGCTGTCCATCTGGCGCAAGATAAAGAGGCTTGGAGAAATTTCGTGGCATCCACATACTCCACACTGGGACGAACGTGGATTGATTAAGTAAATGTACAAAAAATTAAATCAAAAGATATCAACGCATGGTAGACAATAGATGAAACCTCTTTTTTGTAGATATTTTATACAAACTTTCTTAATTTACTTTTATATCAAACAATCGTTGATGAAACACCAAAAAAATCAATAATTGCTATAACAAGACGTTCCAATTTTCAGTTTCACTATATTTAATTAAAAATTACAATTAAAATGTTGAAAAATAAAACTGTATGGTTTTATTAACCTCAAACAAATGTATTATTAGTTATTTTATTCGATAATATCCAGTAAAAACATTGTTTTATTTGATACTATCTAGTGAACATTTTTTTTTCGATATTCTCTGGTCACAAACGACAATTTACATAATATTCTTGAAAACTGTTAGGCAGTACGTGAATATTGTTTATTAGAAAACTACGAATGTCAAACACGTTATGCCAAACGCGGTTGTTTTATAAAATCAATTAAATTACAGAACATGTTAAAGAAAAATACGAAATAATATAAACGGTACTCAAATAATAACAATTTGCAATGTGATAAAATAAAACTTTGTATCCGGTGATGAATACATGAGGTTTTTTATCATAAATCAGGTCTTATGACTTTTAAAATTTAATGAATTACGGTCGAATTTCAACCTTCGCACAATCACTAGTTATTATATATATGCTAATTTGACACTATGACTATATTATCTTAATATTTAATATGGCCACCTCTAACTGCATTCAATTAATATTAGATTCTACGTAATATTTATTAAGGAAATGAATTAACTGCAGTTGAATTTCGATATCAACGGTTCAAAAAGCATCGCTGACAGATCCGATTTGTGTTTATAATTAAATTGAATAATGATATCCAAGGAAGAAAATTGTAACAAGGAAGTACTTTCAACTTAGTATGGGATTTAAAGACTGTACCACCAGTTTATGATCTAATTCTTACGTAAGTTCAGCAATGTAATATTATACACCCAGTTAAGTAATTTGCAATGGGACCTATGTAAGAATTATCGCATCGCACTGAAATTATACAGAAAATGGTTGATTTTGTCGATTTGTTTAGGTCTAGCAAACAATAATATTATGTCATTGTTTCATTCGTTCATACCATCACGGCATATCCCACAATGTGACATAACCAGCGACAGGTGTGTGGATGCGCAGTATTTATTAATTTGTAACTCCTTGTGCAAATAATTTGTACACTGGCATGTTTATTGCCAAACGAATATTTTTTCCAACCAACCAGAGACAAAAATAAAATAATTATAACAAAAGAAAAGAAAAAATCTATATAATAACAGTTTATTTATTTGTTTGTTTTAGATACCAACAGAACATTGAAATATATACAAACAAGTAAACACATGATACATAATGCTCCAATGACAGGCATCTGTTACATAGTTAGTACTAAATATTAATTTATATAAAAACAATCAAATCAAACAGTTGATAGCAATGATAGGAAAAAAAAGGATAAGGAGAGGAAGAAGAAGTCAGGTATTATCAGATAAATATTTTTGCAAGCCTTTTTTCTGAAAATGTTATCTAAGATAGCCGACGTAATATCAGGACTTAGACTAATGGACTGGACAATGTGCGGTAGTAATTAGCAACATGCGTGCGGGTGTGCTTTACAAAAGCAAGCACAACACATGCGTGCCCCAACATCATTCTCGTCACCTAAAAAGGCAACATTCATAATGGGTGATGAACTTTACCCAGCTCAAGGGACACCGGAAAATGATGATCATAGAAAAGAATAAAAGCACTATGGGTACTCTGGTATGGGTATAGGATTTTTTTATTCCTTCTAATATACTTATAATGGAATTCAACCAAATAAGTAATTATCACAAATCAATAATCTATAGACGTGAAATAAGCCATACTTCTTGGTAGACACCGCGTGACTGTGCCACCAAAATTTGGTAGCAGAAATATAACGTAGGTATTTGAATATTTTCGGAATGGTTCAGAATGAAAATACCTGAAAATACCTGATCCCTCTCCTTTTCCTTCCTTCCCTTTGCTACGTAATATTTATCCCTAAACACCCGATCTCGATTTCCTCTTCTTGTTCCTTTCCAATTCCTTTTTATTGCTATGATGTTTTTCTTTTTATTTATCTTGGTGTTATGTATATTTTATTTGTTATTTTGTAGCATTCATTTTTTATTGATGTACATGTTGTATAATTCTGTCACTCTGTAATCTGGTTGGTTGGAATAAATTGCCTAATGACAATAAGCCCGCCAGTGTGCTTTATAATTGTTTATATTATGTACAAAAAGTTAAATAAATAAAAACAAATGTGTCATTAAGAGGCAGGTGTCCGATTTATATAATATTTGAATATTGAATGTGTTTTGGATACCCCCATTCGACCTAACTTTGTGTACCCATGGCCTAGAGTCGTAGCTTATGAGAGCTCTGAATATTTCTTACTCTGATGTACTAATTGTTGCAAACTTCCAACTATTCAACAGTTAATCGAATGAATAACATTATTAAACGTAATAATGCAATTATTATTAACTAATCGAAGCGAAAAATTGTTATTATGAAAAAAAAAACCAATTCGCCATATTGAATACCATATTTCACGAAGAACGGAATCAACGATTTGCTTCAAAACACGAAGCCTCTATTGTTACTAAATAGGTGCTTACATTTTTTTTAATTATTTGTAATCATTTCTAAGAACAGCGTTTTTTTTTCACGCCCGATTTCACACTCGCATCACTACAGCACATTCCATTTTAACTTTGGGTACTACAATGTCCACGACACAGAAAATTGTAGTAGCTCTGTAAAATATAGTAAAATATCCTACTCATTTACGAATTAAATAATCTTTAATTCATTTGCTAAATAATCTTTAAGTTTTTTCCCAATGACAGCGCTATGATTGTGACTCTGTACACGTCAAAAAGTATTTTCAAAGTTGTATGTATATTTTATTTAGGTGTAAAAAATAAAATGCATTTTATTACATCTAGTATAACCAATAAGCATATTTACAAGTTGAAAAAATATAAAGTTTTCACAGTATGAAATATATAAACACAACAAAAAACAAGAAATTTTTTTAAATTTACACAAAAATACAAAAGAAGCACACAAGAACTTTTCCTTTATGTATTCAACACTTAGGCAACGAAAAGCGAATAAAGAATGAAATAGAATAAAATCATTAAGTTGGTCATTGATTGGCCAAGCGAAACATGGGTTAAAATCAATACTTTAATATTTACATATTTTAGATACATATATATTTTGTAGTGTACACATGAGATGAATTTTATGTTAAAAATATAAGGCTCAATAGATACTATCATAATATATCCTGTAGTTAGTCATATTTCCTCTCCTTTTTTTCCCTTCCCTCCCATAGTGTTGTAACAGGTTTTATCAATGATTTGTTTTATTTTCATTGATGTACATATTTTTATTCTTCTTCCTTTCTTGTGTTTAAATGTAATATGTTTATGGTTTTATATATATTTTCTTTTTTTTTGTACATGTACCATTTTGTCTCATAACTATCACAGATGGTTGTCTGGAAGAAATTGCCATTAGGCAATAAGTCCGCCATTTGTACTAGCTATTAAGTACAATAAAGTGTTTAAATAAATAAATATCCGTTTTATATCGATTTAATAACAAACTTAAAAAGGAAGAAAATAATAAAGAAAAAGATGTAAAGGAAGCCAGAAATGTGTGCAAAAATAGAGAAGTATGGCGCTCGGTTCTCTCTGCTTACCCCATAAGGGACATGGCGTGATGGTATGTATGTTAAATAGTAGGTAGCCTGATAAATATTGAACAAAATAAATACATGATCAAAAGTATTTGACAACGATTTATGTGTTATAAAAATTATTATCGGTGCGGGACCGGACGAGACGTGTGGAGGGGATGTTCTGCACCACACAGGACAGGAAAGTTTCTCTCGAGTGATCGTCAATACATGAAGAAAAATATTTATACCCGTATTCAGAGACAAATATAAAGATTGAACCGGCTCAGGCTTCAATTTTTCTCTTTATTTTTTTTTATTTATTATTAATAATAAAATGAGGAGGTTACAAATATAATTACATACTAGAGCTAGAAGTTAAGCGCATGTGTACATATGTGTGTGTGTGTGTATGAGTTTTATTTATTGATAAGCATTGTAATTGAAAGGATACGATGAACACCTCACTAGGAAGTCCTATGCCGAGGTGTTCATTTGAACAGTTGTGTGACATAGATAGTAAATTATGTATAGAGTTCTTGAATTAAATTATACATTAAATATTTATTGAGAAAAAATTATTATTTATATTTGATTGGGTGAAATTATGTCATTGATTTGTTCTGAACCGGTGTTGAATATCCATGCTGTTATGTGTTTTTTGTATTTTTGTGACGATGTGTTTTGTGGTAGCAGTTAGTGAGGTTGGTAGGCAATTATGCAGTTTGATGGCATAGTACTTAAAATGTCTTTGTCCATGAGTAGTTTGCAACTTCTGAATATTTATTGTGTTGGTGATAGAGGATCTTGTTGTTCTTGGAGGTTGTGTATTGTGTATAGTGGGTATGTTGTGTTTAAAATGGTAAAGAAATGCAGATCTTGCGTATAGTTGACGAAGTGTCATAGCTTCCAGAGTCTTGAAAATTACTGTGGAGCTTGTTCTGTAGGTATGGCACATTCAGTATGCTTTTTATTATTGATTTTTGTGCCCTGCTAACCGAGTCTATTTGAAACAATATATTAAACAACGATGATATATTATTTTAATAAAAGACTAAATTGAGACCTGAGGCTTCATCAATCCTCATATTTGTCGCTGAATACGGAAATTAGTCTCTTATTTCCCTGAGGATACAAGTCACATAGTTGGAGTTGATATCATCCTGATTGAATTATTTTTACTGCAGCATAGATTTCGATTATTTTACTAAACTGGTCAAATAACATTGAACCAAATATATGAATAAAATTAAGTGTTTATGGCAATACCTAACCTAGCCTACGCATGCTGCCTTAATTTTGACGTAAGAGTTTGGAAGTGAGTGTAACACATCTACACTCTCACACACACATACACACTTACACGCATTACCAATATTCACAAAACGAGTTACATTTACGCAAATGGGCCAGTTCTTATACAACGATTATTATGTTATGTGAGTTTTGACCAACATACATATTCAACATTAAATTATATCTTTACAACAATAGTAAAAATAAATTTATAACTTAATCTATCTTAATCTATCTTCAGACGTACTGGAAGCCTGAAAGGGCTATTTAGATGGATCCGTGGCCTAATGTTAAATGCACCGTACTAGCAACCCGATGGATGCGAATTCGAATCCTGACTAGAATGAATTCATTCAGACCTGATAAGCCATTCTTTTTTTTTTATTAATTTCACCCAGTCTTTTTTAGCGCGCTGGGCTAGTAATCCAGTGATCGCGAGTTTGAATCCTGCCTCAACCAATTTCGTTCACCTATAGCACAAGCATTTATTTGCTTATTTTAGGGAACGTAGGAAGATGTATATGTACTTGTTTAACAAGGACATATTCATTTTTTATTAAAAAAAATGGCGTGGTTCAGAGGTGACATCTATACTATATCATTATCACCTCTTGTATAAGGACTGTTGCTTTAATTACTTAAAAACCGATTTCTCAATAGACGGCATAATAAAGAAGTTTATTTGTCACTTCATAGATGGCGATGCTTTTTTTCAGCTTATTCTCAAGCGAAAGGGTTTTGATGAAAAACATATTTAGAACTTAAAAAAATGAATTGATAGGGAACTCAATAAAAATGCACAATTGGTGAACGTTGCGCAAGCGCATAAAGTGATCACGTAAACCAGCCGATGACAGGTCGCTAGCCCTGTCGGTGCCTTGATTTCCCTGTTCTCCCTCCTCCAACCTTGTCTCTATTGAGATATTAAATTTTTTTCATAAAAATATAATTGACACCCGACAGGGAAAAATCCAATATTTGCACAGAATGTTACTATAAAAATATTCATTTCTACTGTTGCTTTCAGTTTAAATTTTTTTATCAACTATATGTTTTTTTTCAATATTTATTAATTTATTTGATTATACGGCTTTTTACAATAAATTTAAACAATTATTTAAAACAATTGCACAACACCACTATATTTATCTGGGCACGAAATATTTCAATACTCTCCCAAGCGATATAAAGTTAATGAACAACAAGTTATTCTAAGCTTGAGTACCAATACATGTGTGCTTATGTGCGAATATATGTAATTAAAATTTAACTGTATAAAATTGTGTATAAAAATTTAATGTCCTTTGTTAGAATTACTTTAGAATTGTTTTTTTTCTTACTATTATATCATACTATTTAAATGTTACTCTTGCCCCATACACAAGTGTCTGCACTTCTAAAGGGGCAATCTTTTTGAATTATTGATGTAGGTATATAATTTTCAAATGTACTTTTAAATTCTGTATAAAAAAATATATATATACAGTAGTTACATCAATATTGAAAAATAATGCAAACTATTTTTCTAACGCTTTTTTCTTACCGACATTAAATAAACAAACCCGCATACTTTCGTTGATATATTTAATTGTAATAAATCATGTTCGAAAACAATCAGTTATTTCTAAACGATAAATTAAAGTCGCTTTGCCCCCAGTGCATTACAAATTGAAAGAATAGGAACCTAATCAAAGAAATTAATCATTAAAAACAAAAAATATATACTCATGCGTCTGTGATGCAATAAAAATAATTATGAAAGTATGTGCCTAATTATAATAAATAGTATTACTATGTATATAGGCTGCATAAAAAACTTGATTAATGATTTTTGTTAAGTACACACATGTGTATGTATGCTAGAGGCATGCCTTTTCTTGTCCAAACCATTGGCTACTATGAACTTGAAATTTGTAATTTTGAAATCGATTTCCAATGGACCGAATTGAATACTTAATTATACTAGTATATGAAAATGAAAACAGCACGATGGTTTATTATGTATGTTTGGAGATTAAGTATCAAATTATTGAGTTCCCGTAGATATTGTGTAGTGTATACTGCCTCACAAATTGTATGAAACGATGTCATCACTAAATTATTTTTTTATAAAAATTGTTAGATAAGTTTGAGATGTATTTATACAATGTTCATATTTTTTATAGAAAATTAAATTATTATATCTAGTTGGGGTGATTCGGATTTTTCCGATATTTTGAAATATTTGGGATGTATAAGCAGTTTAACATGTAAATTTATCATAAAAAGATTCTTAGTAAAAAATGTTTGAGAAAATTTGGAATTAAAAAAAATGAATTTGAGATTTTGTATTTGTCTATATTTAATGCTAATTTTCAGCGTTCTAGCTTTTATGGTTTTTGGAAAAATAAAGTCAAAATTCAACCTTTGATAACCCCTGATTGAAACACAGACACACAAAAAAAAAACATAAAATGTTCTACTTCAAATTCTGAATTCATCCATATATGTATATATATAACATATATGCTACGAAGCCTCTTAGTTGATGTTTTTGGCATGCAAAAGGTCCACTACACCATACAAAATCTTCCTTCATACACGTGTCTTGGCTTATTACTGTCGATTCATTAAGAGGTTTAAATTGTTTTGAACGAATCGACAGTTGGATAAACGTTATTGTAACGTTCATAAGATTTCTATTTTTAAACATATTTATCGCGCACTTGGTGCTCTTGGGGGCAAGTCTGGTCCAACCGGCGAAATCAAAACCTTCACGATTACCCATATCATGGATTTAATTATTATATAGAGTTCTATGATACCTAAATATTTATTTTTTTTATTTATTTATTTATTACAAAAAGACATATTTTACATAAAAAAAAAATACATAGCAATAAGAAATTAAAACACTTTATAATATGACTTCCTTCAAAAAGAGATATACTCGTGTTTTGAAGGGAGTTGCAACTATTTACATAATATAGAACAAAAACAAAGTAACAAAATAATCATAGGTAACAAAAAACATACTTAAAAATAGACATAGGTATATATGCTATATTAAAAAAAAAACATTTAAATATCAATTACGATTAATAAAAAAAGTGCATAATATCTACATATATAACAACAATGAATAAATAAAACCAGTTTTTATACACAAACCCTCTTTATATCTACATAAAATTTCTTTAGATCGATAATATCTGTATGTCTCTGCTCAGGCAACAGTTCGTTAAACCACTTAACGCCAAGATACGTATAGTGGTTTTGTGCGTAGGCCGTTCTTTTCATGATATGGGTAATTATGAAGGTATTGATTTCACCGTTTGGACGAGACTTGCCCCCAGATTGAGTTAAAAAGTTCAGATTATTTGAATAATAAGGGAACTCGATAAAACATAATACATAATGTTGATAACATTTTAACTGACTCCAAAAATAGAGGAAGAGGTAATCAATTCTATGTGATTTATTTATGTTTGTTAAGCCATAACTTTTTACTTCGTTAGCCTATTTCGATGTTTTCTTTCATTAAAATGGGAGTATATTCTGATTGATCTCATTTCAATTTGGTTAAGACCTGAAGATGGGATTCGATGAAGACGAAATCATCAATAACTGAAATTGAAATTTACAACATATATACATATCATCGCGTCATGTCCATCATGTAGTAGGCAGAGTCAACCGGACGCCACATTTTTTTTTCCATTTTGACCCACATTCATTTTGAAGTCGTTTTTAATACGAAAGATTATTATTATAGAAGCAGGCTAATAGTATGTCTAATAGTATGTATGTATATGTAATATTATATATAATATTTTATCATACATATCTTGTTATAAATAACTATGTTTTTACTATATTTCAGATGAAATATGTGTACATGAAGATACCTAATATCGTATAGATATATATTTATTTAATATCCTTTAACATATTCCCCTCGGTACGGGTTATGCCTAGTGAGATCGATATGTAAATGTGAACTGGAAAACCATGAACGTAAATAAATAAATAATAAAAATAAAAGTTTTGTACTCTGAAATCAACTATTAAAAAATGTTGCGACCCAAATACACGAATTCTGTTAAAAAAATCTTTATTCTTGATTGTAGGCTCTAATCTGGTTCTAAAGTCTTCGATCATTGATTGTGATTTGTTTAATTCCATATATGGGTTAATATGAACACATATTATTTCTACATGAACTTATTATGTATTAAGAAATCAATGAACCATATGTACTAGTACGTAGTACATATTATAAATCAAAGCTAGAAATGTATTTTTATATCACATACATTTTAAATATAAAATAAACCTTTCTTATTATTTATAATCATATTGTGCTTTTATTTCACTCGATATGTCAAATCAATCTTGAGATAATAATATAACATTATCGACAATTTATCGATGGAGGGATTATTTATATTTGCACTATATCGAAGCACTTATTACATACCTAGTTAGGATTGCTATAATATGTTGTGATTTTATTTATTATGTTGCCTACTCTTACATACCACTTACTTGTCAACACACAATATCCGCTGAATGTTGCCAGTACGGATAATAATTAATTATTTAAACCACGAAAGTAAGTACCTACCTACATACATGCTTCTCGTCTACCTGCCTCTGTCTGTTCCCATTTTAGTCGTCGCTTTTACAATTTTACTATTGATAGTAAGTAACATAATGGAGACTAATAAATTGATATATTTAATGATTATAATATATTAGATTGTAACTATTTTAAGAGAAAAATATTAGATTATGTCAAAAGTTTCAACTATTATATTTTTAGCTTTTTTCTTTTATAGTTTTTTTTTCTTGTGTTGTTTTTGATTACTATCTCTTATAACATTTTTATATTGTAAGGACAAATTCTAAATTTCTTCATTTTTAGGTAGTTTAAGTTAGTTATTTTATAATATAGAAACCCACTGATAACCATAAAATGCTTCGTGGGATCTTGTATGAATTAAATTATGTTTTAATAAATAAATGATGACACGGGGCGTCTTTGCCGGGAGTATCATAGAACATGACATGTGTGAATTTTACCTCCGATAGATGTTTGAAGCATTGATGGGAAAAAACTAAGCCATCTAAGATTTGCTGACGATATTGTCCTGGTTAGCAACAACCCCCGAGAGCTGGCAGAAATGCTGCTAGAGTTAAATGAGGTCTCCAAAAATGTGGGACTATGTATGAACCTGGCAAAAACAAAAGTAATGGGCACAAACGACTTTCAGATTAGGGTTGAAGGCAGCAACATAGAAAATGTTCAAAATTATATATACCAGGGTCACAGCATTAGACTGGATAAAGAAAACCAGACGGCTGAAATCAAAAGAAGGATTGGACTAAGTTGGGCTGCCTTCGGAAAAATGGGATATATATTGAAAAATCGGAAAACACCCATAAACCTGAAAAGGAAAGTATATGAAGCGTGTGTGCTGCCGGTTGCTACATATGGCCAAGAAACAGTAACTCTCTCTAAACTGAGTGCCGAGAAACTGCGAGTCACCCAAAGAGCTATGGAAAGATCCATGCTGGGTCTGTCACTAAGAGACAAGGTAAGAAACGAAACGGTGAGAGAAAGAACAAAAGTAACAGATATAATCCACCCACCGTGTGGCGACTCTGAAATGGAAATGGGCGGGACACATAGCCAGAAGCTCGGACGGGCAGTGGACAAAGAGAGTGCTGATTTGGAGACCTCGTATGACAAAGAGAGGTGTGGGGCGGCCGCAGCTGCGGTGGAGGGACGATATAACAAGATATGCTGGCACATCCTGGATGCAAACTGCACAGGACAGGACGACGTGGAGTCAAATGGAGGAGGCCTTCGTTCAGGAGTGGACGGAAATAGGCTGAAGAAGAAGAAGAAGATATTTGAAGAGAATCGCTGAAGACAGAGGGCAGTGGTAGAAGAGATTCATCTCTTTGTTACCAACCAATCTCCGAGATTGAAACCGACGAAGAAATATGCAAGTGAGACTTGGACATGGCAGAAGAATTGCGATCACTGTAGAGGACATCATAAGGTGAAACAGATAAAGAAGACGCTACTGGGGGTCATACATGGAGTGCATCAATCCCGAAGGACTCCCCAAAACCACAATGTCACCAGTTATCACCAGAGGGTCTACAACTACCAGCAGGATCTAGAAGATAGAGGTTTAATTGGGCATCTTTATCTCAAAACCAAGACAAAATGCCTGTAAAACAGTAAATGATCTACCGGAATAAGAAGAAAAGATAAATTTGTAATAAGACGGACGTTTGGTAGGTTATGATATGAAGATATCAGGAAAAATAATCTTTCATATAAAAACGACTTGAAAATTAATGTATGTCAAGATATAAAAATTCGGTGCTCGGTTCTCTCTGTCTACCCCATGAGGGACATGGCATGATGGAATGTATGTATATATTTATTTATTTATTACTACTCGAGCAACTTAAAGGTATTATGTCAAATATTAATTTAACACGCACCCAATAACATGTTGCCACATTCTGGAGACTTACGATATTAATCGTCTCACAGATCCAGACTGAAAACACAATTAAAAACCGTGTCTCCACCGGCAATCGAACCAGGGACCTTTGGATTAGCAGTTATATATCTGATCCGTTTATGGGAGTTGGTTTAAAAATTAAGGTATACATGTCATTTATAGAAAGAAAGCCAACACATTGGGATGATTTGGCCACACGGGAAGAATGAATGATATATTATGTCAGTCAGTACTTACTACTATGTACAATTAATTCACTGCAATGTCTCTAGTACCTACATATTCAATGTTTATACGTCCAATACATTTTTTATTGATTCTTTTTTCCAGCTTGTATGCTATTTTATTGGCATAAAGGTATATAATTTGGTAATGTGACTGTGGTTAATACAATATTATTACATAACACTTTATGGAGTGATATGTGGGACATAGCCTTAGGTGATATCTCGACTGTTATTTCTTTTTTTAACTTTGATATATGATATGACGGTAAGTTGCTATCAGATAAATATATACCTGAAAATAGACATAGGAAAAATGGTTAGTATCTAAATAATTTATTTTTATTATTATTATGTTCTAATTCAGATTATGTTAAAATAAAATTACTACAGTAAGCATTCGTGCGAACTGAGTATTTATGTGTTTGGTTAACAAAATAAAAGTAGTTAACAAACATTTATTTGCTTATTTTAGGGAACGTAGGAAGATGTATATGTACTTGTTTAACAAGGACATATTCATTAAAAAAAATATATATTTTATTTCAAATGTAGATAGGTACTAAGAATTGTATTTAAAGTAAACTTAAAAACAAAGCCTACAGATTTTTCGCCAATAGGTATTCAACGAAATCAATATAAATTTTACAAATAGGAGAAATATTATAACGATAACGCAGTAAAAGTTCATGATTATGATTAAAACATTAACAAATATAACCATACAGTTTTATTCCTTAATTGGTGAACACTTCTATACTTCGATTTTATTATATCCCGTTAGAATCTGGTGGAAAATAACTATGAAATAAGAAATTATATATAATACTATTTTTGATCAATATGCATTCACATAAATCGGCAATTTCTTCCAAACACCCAAATTTAGTTATAAATTTAAAATAAAAATGTCAATAAAGTATTCATACGACAAAAATAAAAGAAAAATTAAGATTACAGGAGAAAAAGACAAAAAATATTGGATCTAAGAACAGTTCATAATAATTATAGGAAAACAAAAAGGGATAAGAAGAAGAGGAGAGGAAGAATAAATCAGATATTCAACATCATCCTCAGCGTCACAACCCTAGATGGGCCCTAGCTGCCATTAATCTTCTCTTATCTTCTCCATACTTCCCTATCGCTGGCTGTCACCTTTCTGTTCTGCTGCCCCATAGCCCGACAACGCCGTCCAACAATTTAGGTCTCCTTACGCTTCTTCTACCGGTTGGGTCATTAGACAACATCGTTTTTTGGGAGCTCCAGATCATCAATACGTTGTAAATGTTCCAACCAGCGGCGTAGTCTATTAATCTTAATGAACTTGACTACGCTGATGTCCTGGTAGAGATCACAGAGCTCGGTTTGACATTCGCGAATAGGTCCATATTATTGGAAAGACATTTTAATCAGATATTATTGAAACGATATTTTTATTATTTTTACTAATTTAATGTAAATGAATCAAGTTCAAATAATCTTTAATCAATGGTATTCATTATTTGCTTATCTTTACGAAAACATATAAACTCTACAAAGTTTTATACTTGTCTATAAAACATTTCATACAAATTTCAATACGCTATTGTACAAATAGTGAATAATATAATTGAAACGGTTTGTTTCCAAGATATACGAGTATGTTTCAAACAGCCAGCACCTGTAGATAACACAAACAACCGAGACAGAAGACAACATACATTTAGACTGGCTAAACTAGTAATGGTCGGCCATTATAAACACTACTGTCTTGTCCTCGGGCTATAGAAATAGGAACACTATTAAATATAACGTAACAATACATCTATAAATTTGAACAAACGATTGTATAAATAAATATCTCAATACTAATGATAACATTATCAAATGTTCAGAGCAATGTATGAATTTATTTGGTTTAACTATTGAAGATTTGAAGACAGGTGGATATTTTATTCCCCTGTCTGTTAATATGTCACACCTTCTATCGTTGTTTTTTTTTTAATTTTTTTTACTATTGAAAACCAATATAAATAATCACAATATACAAACAGCAAATATAATAAAAAAAAATACAACTCAAAAAAATTCTAAATTTAAAATAACATTTTTTTGGTATAAACCATCTCACTATGCTGAGCCTGCAAGGCTACTCATGAAGTTGATAATAACAGTAAAATTAAGATCAGCTTCAGACTTTAGCAATCTTTGATGCAAAATTAATTGAATAATAATATTTATTTATGCAATAATTAATGAAAATTTCATAGTAAACGTTGATATTAAGAAATTTTCACTGATTTATACATTTTTAAGATTAAGGCAAGCTAAGAACGCATTAAGAACGTGTCATGAGTAGCCCCACTGATCCGAGGAGGCAGAAAATTACTTGCATTATATATCACAAAAAAAAAACATTTGGAATTTGTAACATTTTTTTAAACATTATACCTATAATTAAATAAAAAATTAAGTTATTGCCAGTTCATCATGTTTCCGCAGCAAATTATGTCCTTGTTTTTAATCTATGTTTCTATATTATATCCTTGTTTTTAAGCATGTTTCTATCAAAAGTACTAAATGATTTGAATGATGAGCTCTTGCATATATACACTACATGCCCAAAATATTTTACCCACTTGAAAGGTACATGATGAGGTCCGATGACGACAGCTATGTGCTCTATGTGTCGTAGGTCGAAACCTGCATCGTATGGGTATTATGTGTATTAAAAATACCAACTACTGAACTCGTCAACCTCAGATAAACCCTAAGGGTTTTGATGGTTGACTATATATTATATTAAAAATGTCATTATATAAAAATAAAAAAATATAAAATGTTTTGTTTTCTTAAATTTCATCAACTGTATGTAGAAATGTGGATCCACCGCAGAATGGTGAGAATATCATGGACAGACATGGTCAGTAACACTGAGGTACTACGTAGAGCCAAAACCAACAGAGAATTATTCACCAGAGAATTATTGTGCTGTTAAGCACCGTAAAGTGTCGTACATACTTCGGCCACATTCTGAGAGGTGAAAAATATATCATCCTTCAGCTTGTCATGAAGACGCAGATCGAGGGTCGTAGAGGGGTCGGAAGAAAGCAGGTTTCCTGGCTTCGAAACATCCAGGAATGGTATAAGAACTGTGGAGTAGCGTCGAGGAGAC
The DNA here is from genome assembly GCA_963576475.1 of Molanna angustata. Lineage (NCBI taxonomy): Eukaryota > Metazoa > Arthropoda > Insecta > Trichoptera > Molannidae > Molanna > Molanna angustata. Next base: position 42,836,689 of record OY754967.1, read on the forward strand.
CTGACATTACACGAGAAGATTAATTGTGCAAAAAGAAAAAATTACGAGTGCTCTAAAAATATAAGAATAAATTAAAGTTTATATGCATAAAAAAATAATTTGAAAATAAAACTGGTTTTGAACTCATGAAAAATATTAAAATGATGTCACGTCCTAGACATTATGAAGATCTTGTGTTATTTCCATTTTTTCCCAGAATTTACTGATTAGGTACAAGGAACGTGGAATTTTCCATCACTTGGGTGTGTGAAATTAGCTGTTTGATACTCTCATTAATATTTCAGACAGCAATATAATTTGTTTCATAATTCGTATCATATTTGTTTTTTTTTCATTTATGTTTTTAAAGCGACGACAAAAAATTGCAATTAAAAAGTAAAATAAAAACGTGTCATCAATGGGACATCATTATCTATTACACACATAATTCAATGGGACATCATTATCTATTACACACATAATTCAATGGGACATCATTATCTATTACACACATAATTCAATGGGACATCATTATCTATTACACACATAATTCAATGGGACATCATTATCTATTACACACATAAATCAATGGGACATCATTATCTATTACACACATAATTCAATGGGACATCATTATCTATTACACACATAATTCAATGGGACATCATTATCTATTACACACATAATTCAATGGGACATCATTATATATTACACACATAATTCAATGGGACATCATTATCTATTACACACATAATTCAATGGGACATCATTATATATTACACACATAATTCAATGGGACATCATTATATATTACACACATAATTCAATGGGACATCATTATCTATTACACACATAATTCAATGGGACATCATTATCTATTACACACATAATTCAATGGGACATCATTATATATTACACACATAATTCAATGGGACATCATTATCTATTACACACATAATTCAATGGGACATCATTATCTATTACATACATAATTCAATGGGACATCATTATCTATTACACACATAATTCAATGGGACATCATTATCTATTACACACATAATTCAATGGGACATCATTATATATTACACACATAATTCAATGGGACATCATTATCTATTACACACATAATTCAATGGGACATCATTATATATTACACACATAATTCAATGTGACATCATTATATATTACACACATAATTCAATGGGACATCATTATCTATTACACACATAATTCAATGGGACATCATTATCTATTACACACATAATTCAATGGGACATCATTATATATTACACACATAATTCAATGGGACATCATTATCTATTACACACATAATTCAATGGGACATCATTATCTATTACATACATAATTCAATGGGACATCATTATCTATTACACACATAATTCAATGGGACATCATTATCTATTACACACATAATTCAATGGGACATCATTATCTATTACATACATAATTCAATGGGACATCATTATCTATTACACACATAATTCAATGGGACATCATTATCTATTACACACATAAATTCTACCACGCCGTTTCTCGAGCCTCGGTCCCTTCGATCCCTGCTTAGATAGTACATAGATCTAAATATATATTGCATGATGCAAATATGCAATTATACTCTGCACAAAAACGACAATTTTAATAATCTTCGCACTAAACAAAATATAATATGTACAAGAAATTGCTCAATACGCTGTTGAGAATTTACTCACATTATTTGCTTCCTCAATAACAACCTACAGAATTACATACATTGTATAGTATGGTATTTTATTCGGGTCTTCTTTAACCTTTAATAGTTTTGCAACAATACTTTCATAATCTTCGTTCAATCCTGCGCTAAAGATTGCTAAAGACTTGAATAATCCGAATCTTTATATTTGATCATTTTATAAAAAGCTTTCGGACATACATTGTATTATTAAATAATTTATTCAGCGGTATTACGGAAAATTTCTTTGTCCATAAAATAGTAAAATTATGTTGTATAAATACTTAATTATAAATGAAGTTATGGTATAATATATTATGTTTTAAGGTAAGCATGTTATTTCTTTATTTACACATTCTTTGTGTAACCTATATTTTGGTTCGTTTTTACGTACCGTCTTTTTCGGATAATTTATTTACAAATATAATATTTTCATATCATATCGATGCCTATATCTATATGTTAAGTCGGTCGTAAGAGATTTCCTTATGGCGATAAATTCATCTTTGTGAACTTTATTTCAAATAAAATTATATTTATTTATTTATTTATTATATATTTCTCTCTTCTAAAATTATTAATAACATGTTTTCTAATAGTATTGATGTTATTGAAATGCATAAATTGAATAAAAACTTAAAATATGCAAATCGAATAATTTCGATATTAAATTAGATTTTTTTTTTTTTTTTAACATGTCTACGTAGGGGACGCCAGCTATTAGGATTTGGGTCCATTTTACTCTTCCGAAGAAGCGCACTACGTAGCGTTGGGAGGGGTTTGCAATCTAGAAAAGAGTTTATTAATTCGGATTTTAAAAAGACCCGGGTTGTACGAAGGTGGAAACACAGAATTCGGAAGATCGTTCCACAGTCGGGCTGCTGTGTTAATAAAGGAGTTAAAGAAGATTGACATACTCATTGGTACAAGTAGATAAACAAGCCAAAAATAAATATTATTTCTGGCGCAGTTCAGGGGTCACATCTGTGCGAAACCGTTGTTACCTTGTGTATAAGAACTGTGACTTTCATTGTTTACGAAACGATTTCTCTAGAGAGTGCGTTACAAAAAAGTTTATTCGTCAGTTCATAGATGGCAAAGGGAAAAACAGCCTATTTTCAAAAAATATAATTTTTTTATATAAAAAATGAATATGTACTTGTTAAACAAGTACACATACATCTTCCTACGTTACCTAAAATAAGCAAATAAATGCTTGTGCTTAGGCGAACGAAATCGGTAGAGGCAGGATTCGAACTCGCGACCACTGGATTACTAGCCCAGCGCGCTAACCGCTCTGCCACCGATCCATCTAACTATGAATAAAATATATAGAACTTTGAAAAATTGGATTCATAGGGAACTCAATAAAAAGGCATAGTTCGTTAACGTTGTGCAAGTGCATAAAGTGATCACGTAAACCAGCCGATGACAGGTCATAAGCCCTGTAGATGCCTTGATTTCCCGGTTCTACCTCAATATTCCATCTTCGTCTCTATTGAGAAATTAAAAAATTCAAGTTTGAATGTTGCGAGCTGATTTCTAGTGCTGTTAAAATGCTAATGAGTCCCGTCATCGTTTGTTGCATAAACGCAATGTCTTGATCAAATTTTGGACACGGTATCGTCTAATTTAGGAAGGTCAATGGTGATGAATGGTTTTCGGTTTTCTTTTCACTTTCTATCTAACTTTCTGAAGAGCCACCAGTGACTATAGACAGGCTGGGTGAGGAACTGGCTTTTCCCTCGTATTTGAATGTTATACGTGATGTATTATTGTCAGTCAATCAATTCACAGCACGATCTGCCTGCATATTTATTACGTGTCCGGATAATGAACGAGTAACTAACACGTGTGGCTTAACGATTACAAATTCAATAAACTGTTACCAAACACGTATAACAGTTCTTTTTAGGTCCTTGAAAAGATCAATAATAACTGTATTCAGAAACAAATATATGAGTATTAAGGAGACCTCACGACGTCATGGTCTAAGGTACCAACGTGGAGGTATATGTCGCCCTTAAGGAGCCTTCAAGTAAAATCTACACCTCAAGGGAAGCATAGATACTGATGACATTTTTCATCATACAAATATGATCTGTTAACTCGTTACTTTTGACAACAAATGCCCGATTATCTATAAATATCAAGTGGTATTATGTACGTTAAACCCATGTAAAGGGTGATATTTAAAATTCAAATTTCGTTTCATTCGAGCCAGCCGCCTTATAAAACACATTAGGTATTTATAGAAAATCGAGCTTCTGATAGAACATTCTATGACGAATGAGTTTTTCTTGGTTTAATGTTAATAATAATTTTTATAGCGCCGTTTTATGATTCAGGATTAATTCAAGGGCGCTGATATATTGGTATTATGTTGCTCTACGAAACAAAGCTGTTTTCAGTCCTTTAGAGAAAGTGCTCTTACTTTTTGCACTACTGACATCTAGAGACAATTCATTCCACCTTATAGGACCACTCACACCAAAGCATCGATCATAGTAAGCCGGTTTGTTGTGATCCAGAAGACCTAAGTGTGAGATGCCTCCCAGAGTGCTCTTTTCTCTGACACATTTATTTACTGTATTGGTTTGTATTAAATATTTTAATTTTTCAATATTTAGGTAGGTACCCAATCTTAAAACAGTGATTTATTTTTTACAGATATTCTATATAAAGAATAAAAAGTATGCCTCACTCGTTCTCTCGTAGGAATTCAAAATCTTCTGTCTCTGCTCTCCTTATTGAAGGAATGCAACACTTAAAGGAATTAACACATTTTCAAACAAGCATAATACGCATGCCCAGAAATGGTTTACTTTATCTCTATATCAAAGAATATATTTTGTTAAAATTCTTGAGGATTTTTCAAGGTATGTATAAGGTATGTTTCACATTCACTCTGAATAACGAAGTCGCCTTCAAGGTATCTTGAAATCGTAAGGCTTCCTGGAGATTAGTTTGTGAATTGGGTATAAGAAACGATTCTAAATCAATGGTGATGATTAGTTTGTATTGATTCATATTATCAATACAAACTCTTTAGAAAAGAAAAGCAATCTAACATTTCATAAATAAAAAGATAATATGTATTATTTATTCTTTTCAAAGTACGAATTGTGGCCAGCACTAAAAATTTAAATACATCAGTACAAGACCATAAAATGTAGCACAAATATTACAAAATTAATTAACATACATGAATGATAGTGAATCTGAATCTAAAGGACCTAGGAAAGGATTAAAAGGGAAAATTAACAATATTAATACATGCCACCACGATAAGAACTCCATTACGCAATAATGATTTATCATAATGTTAACATATTCCCATACATACATGTAAACGCATACACACACATGCATACGTTATGAAGAAATAAGTTTATTACACTGTTAAATTGTTTTGTTGAGATCGCTGTCAATATTTCCACAGTATGTATTTGATTTGAAGCAAGTTCTTATGATAAACTTTTTTTGAGTAGTTATTACGTAGGTACTGCCGGAATACTGAAAGGATCATTATTTTTGGTAAATGGTATGTTTTTGTTAAAGGACACAAAAAATCATTGTCTATGTAAGATTACTCACTTTTTAAATATGGTGTTATTATATCGACCGACGATTGATTGATAGTCTGGGCTGGACGGACGATTTCATTAAATCATCATCTTTCTAAAATTATCTATGACTAAAATGTTAGTTCTCAAGGAAGACTGGAATAAAATATTCAGATGAAAAGTTGAGTCTAGTCTGTTGGCATGGCAACATTGCACCTAAGTTGTCAAACAGGCTAATAATAATATCGTAATGACCCGTGACCCAGTATGCAATATGAATGAAGCGCCACTTGATTATGTTATTTACTGTTTATTAAATTAAATAGCTTAGGATCAACGTTATTCGATTCAATTTTACATTTCAATAGTATATATTTTTTAAATAAAAATTATTTAACTCATTTTTTCAGTACGTCATGTCATGGTCCCATGATGGGAGCGACATGCATGAACCATAGATTTAAAAATCTATGGCATGCACCAAGACTCAGATGAAACAAAAACTATTGGAACCGGAACTGGGGGGGGGGGGTACAAATATGATGGTGTCCCGGACACGGAAATCAAGTAAGTACATGATTTTTTTTTTGAAAGTTTTGACAAACGAAATCATATAGAATTTTCATGAGATGATATTGTTTAATTAATTAATTTTGTTTTGAATATTTTATTACGAAAACTTGATAATTCTTCAATGCCATTTTATAAAAGTGAAGTGCCTTTTTAGTAATTTGAAAATAAAAATATCAAATTTTAAGTTTCACGAGCTTGGGTTCACTTTGAAATATTTGACAGTCATACTTATATCCTTCAAAATCTAATGGGGTCTAAGTGCGTATTAGATATACAAATTTGCTAAATTTAAAAAGAATGAAATGAGTCTATAATTGATAAAGTTAAATAAACACACGTACAAAGCACATAGTAAGCACACACACAGATATATTGTGATAAAACTTTCAAAATACAATTTCAGCACGATACTAGTTGATAATCTGCAATAAAAAATAACCTTTGAAATTACGAACTTTCCACTATATCCCCTTGGGATTGTGGGGAGTCAAAAACAAGCAGATATCCATGATAAACAAATCAGCTCCATGTTAATACATCAATATGAAGACGATTTTTAAAAAGGTCTGTTGTGCTAGCCAAACGAAAGATATGTATGACGTCACCTATGCACAAACCAACTTAAGTACGAAGATATACTTTGATTTGAATCAACTAATCAACGTTTTACGTTGTGTAGCGTATCTTACGTGTCTCTTTTGCCTTGATCTTTGCAACCATGCTATCTATGTCATCCGCACTACCTATCACACTCGTTGAACTCTGCAGATGACACAACATTGCAGGATAGGTACGACATATTTGTACACCATTCACACAAAAACATCCTAATGAAACTCAAAATATAATACCTCTTGATAAATTATATATTATAATAGCTACATATTATGTTTAAAAATGTGAATCATCTCTCCTGTTCCACGGTGGCTGAGTTAAATAATATGTAATTTATTACTAACACAAAAAATACTTTACATTTATTTTACGTAATATTTTAGCAAAACTGAATAACCATCACGAGTTTGTGTTAATTATTTCAGTCTATATAATATCGAGTTACATGTTTGTATTTAATATTCATACATCATAACAACTATTATTAATAGTGTTTTAAATTATTATTTTCAAACTAGATGCATTTACTCAATACACTTTAATATAAAACTAAGTTATGAATATTTTATGAATATTGTAAGTAGAAATGCAAATTAGTAGTACCAGCTTATAAAATATTTAATAAACAGTAATAAATTTTGTAAGTAGAAAAAAATATAAGAAGATCTGTATCATTTGATGATTGTTTTGTAAAATATTAAATTAAATTAAACATGTTAAATACGAACGAATTCCACAGATTATTGCCGGTAATTTAAACTCACATTCCAAATTCAAAACGTGACCAACTTGACTGATCTGAAAATAAGTACCTACATTATGCCGTCACAGTCACATATCTGTTTGTTTCTGTGGATTTATAGCAGCGATAAAGTCGTTGTCTTTGCGTCAATAAAGCGCTGAAAGACATAAACAATTAATTCTCCCTTTATTATGAAATAATGGTGAAAGTAAAACCCATTATTTGCATTTCCATCAATGTAATTTTATGGACATTAAAGTATTATTAATGTAGGTACAAAATAATAAACTTATATCATAAGTACTCCCATTGTATAATATATTCTACATTACCAAACCTTTGTGGTTTCGCGCCAATATTGACACCCGTACTTAGCTATTTTATAACTCCATACATGTGTAAGATAAAATTGAAATTCACGTAATTTTTCGGTTGATACAAGTGTTACAGTTTCGATTGCGTCATAGCGGAAAACATATTATTGTATTATTGTAAATAATAGAAAGCAAATAAATTATTATCGGATACTTACTAGAATATAATAATAGGCATATTAGTGGATAGGTACTGAAATAAATCTTACGTTTCTTGTTAGCATTATTGTCTATTTGTGTAAGAAAATCTATAGAAAATCGTGCGTCTATTGTCTATGTCTAACATTTATGAGCTGTGTTCCGAATACAAATAATTAATAGTAATGTTTAAAAATTAGGGCATTTCAAATAGGTTAATTTAACACAATCACGAACGAAGCCATCCTTTCCAATTTCTAATGGATAAATCAATGACGTCATGTTCCTTTTTCAAATAATTCTTTTTCTTTTTCAGCCATCTCTTCACTGCTGTATGTAGGCCGATACTAGTTTTCTCCACTCGACTATTCATGGAACATTTCATACCCATCCACTAAATCAACCAGTTTGCAGTTAATAACATAAGATTTAAGTACCTACCTGTATGAAGATTTAATATTATTGTTGCTTTCTATTACAATAGCTCTATTGGAAAATAGACATCTGCGAATTTCATTCCTTATTCTTATGAACGAAATAAACAAGTACCTACTTTAGTATATAAGGTCTTTGTGGAAGACCGACAATGAGATGGAATGATGACATTAGTCGTCATACTGTTGTCAATTGGATGCTTAAAGCACAAGATAGGAGTGGCTTGCAAGGAGACGAAGGAGGCCTTCGTCCAGGAGTGAACAGGATTAGGCTAAGAAGAAGAAACAAGTTATAAGAAGATTCAACCATAGTGGAGCCCATAACAGTTAGCCGGGAATACAGCAAAATATATTTGTAAGCATTATCATGCAGTATGTGTTGTTTTAACTTTTTTTTGAAAAAAATGGAGTTTTTGGCAGTGCTTAATGTCATCTGGTAGTTGATTGTACAAATTAATGCTGGTGGATAATAGTCCTCTGTTTAGTCTGTCTGTTCTATTGCTAATGTTTCTTATGTTGTTTCTTTGTCTAGTGTCGTAGTTATGTATGTCACTAACAGTTTCCAGGAGTGTGTTGTGTTTGTTTAAGTAAGTCATGTTTGATTTTATAAATGTACATTATTTTTTCATAGTTTATAATCTGTTGTATTGTGGGTTCTGATACTATTTCATATACAGTTTGTGTAGGTGTTGCCAGTGTAGTCCGTATATAGTTTTAAGTGCCTTGGTTAGCATCCTTCCTGTAGCCCCAATCAACTGCTTTGAGCAATGTGACCAAACTACAATATTATATGTTATATGTGGAATTATTTGCATTTTGTATATATTTTTTTATATCAATAGGTAGATTGCTCCTTCTCAGTGCACCGATAACTCCTGATATTTTATTATGCAAATTATTGACGTGTGGCATCCACGACAGTTTTTCATTTATAGTTAATCCTAGTTATTATAGTTAATCCTAGTATAAATACGCTACTTGGATGGGTGCAACAATGTGTTTTTAATTACTAGTATTACCGTTCCACAGAATCCGTATTACCGTTCCACAGAATAATAGTATAGTATTACCGTTAAAAATAGTAATTAAAAATAGTATTACCGTTCCACAGAATCCTATTAGAATCCTAATTCCACAGAAATAACTCACTCGTTGCTAAAATACAATGTTAATATAATGATTGAAGTGATTTCATGGACGTATTAATCTTAGCAACCATTCTCTCGTTATCTAAGAGTAATCGCGTAATTATCTGAAGATTATTCTCATACACACATGTGCTCTACATTTCTCATCTTGAATTTGGCATCAGTTCGCATCACGTTTATTCATAGTCTACAAATGTTGCTTTCTCCATTGGCAGCCATCAGTTAGTTATTGTCACGTCTTGGGAATATTGATTCGGAAACTTTGGGTGAGGCTGGGGCAGACCATGCATCGTATTGTTTAACATTTAACAACTGACCAAAGCCACGATTCCATTTAAATACTCTAGAAAGCTAAAGTAATAAAGGAGAGTAGTACAATATCGGATTGCAAATAAGTAAATTATTCGAATAAATTCGAATGATCAAAAGGCGTCTATTGTCCAATAAAAATCTAAACCAAGCTAAAGCTAAATTCAAGAGTAAAGTTTAAGCCCGGTAGCAGACCAAAAGCTTAGCTCGCATAACTTAAGTCGTTTTCCATACAAGTGTGCAGACCGCAAACTATGTGAATAGTATGAAAAACGACCTCAGCTATGCGAGCCACCTAAACTAATTTAGATTAGCTTTTGATCTGCAACCGGCTAAATGATCCATATCTGTTCTCCTTAAATTTGATGGTGTGTACATAAAATGCATGTATATATATATAACATTGAGGGGGATACGAGGTAGCCTATATTTATTTATTTAATTTTTCTTCTCGGGCAACTAACATGTAATATTTATTTAACACGCACCCAATAACAAGTTGCCACATTCTGGAGACTTACGATATTAATAGTTTCACAGATCCGGACAGAAAACACAATAAAAACTGTGTCTCCACCGGGAATCGACCCGGCACCTTTGGATCAGCTGTCAGATACCCAACCAACTGAGCCACGAAGGCCTACTTTATAATAAACATGATGTAATCGTATAAGCAATGTTTATTTTATGAAATATTGCATATTTTACACCACTCGGTCAGGAGCAAATAGTTTACCAGAAGTAATTCTTTTGTGTAGTCGTTTTAAATATAAATAAAGTATGAATAATAAAAAATTAAATGTAGTAGAGCGGTAAGTATTGGTCACAGCTCACTCACTCGTATAAGTAAAATATTACCATAATCGCTGTTGATGTAAATTATGCGAACATTTGAACCTGTCGATTTTATTAGGTATAATTTGCCATGTCGTTTGAAAGATATTGATCGTTAACTTTGTTACGTGAATGAAATATTTATCTGAAAGATATTTTGTTACATGTGTACCTGCCGATATAATGATTATCATTATCAACTGAGGTTTTATTTCACGACTTCCATAATTCTTATGTATTTATGTACCTACTGTCCAGATATATGTACCATTACCATATACACATATTTATAATTCTTCAGTGTCTTTTTTGGTCTCTTGCGGTCTAACCTATGTACTTTTACCATACATGGTGCTAAATAAATTTGTATTACTATCCCATGTCTTATGTTTATAAGCAAAATTCAAACAATTTTTAATCTGTATTTATACGTATTATTCCTAATTTTATATATTCAATTATTAACGGTTATAAAACCATTTTTACAGAGAAGTTGAACAATTACATTATACGATCATCTTAAATAAACAAAATATACAAAAATAGAATCAAATAACAAAGAGAACAATAAATAAACAAACATGAAAATTAAAGCACTTCAAAGCACGAGTTCATCTCTTTTTGAAGGAAGTTATACTGTAAAGTGTTTCTTTTTGTTAATGTATTTTCTTGTGTAATATGTTTTTTTTGGTAATAATAAATAAAAATAAGGAAAAAAAATGAAGAATACAAAATAGTACCAAAAAAATTAAAAAATACATATCACGACATGTTGCGGGGTAGACAGAGATAACCGAACGTCACATTTTTCTATCTTGACACACGTTCGCCTGGTCAACGTTCATACTTGTTCGTCTGTTGTTCACGCTTCACAATATAAAAATAAATAAATTTAAATACATAAAACAACGAGACTCAAAAAAAAAAATAGCAGAAAGAAATTTGCTAACAATAATAATTGCAAAGTCAGTTTGTTTTTAAAAGTATTTATGCTGATAAAGAAATTGAAAACAAATTGTTAGTATAGCCACTGTGTAAAATTTCCCTTAATAAAACAATCCACGCTTTCATTATGTTGTGACGCTTTCAACGGTTAAATGATTATGCTTGATTGTTTGAAGTCTTTAAGATAAAACAATTTATCGTGAAGTGATGAGGATCGACCTTTTTGGTCTCAGCTCTCTCTTATCACCAGTTTCTCTCGTTTTCTCAGACTCATAGAGACATTTGACTTGAGGTTTTAACAAACCGACGAGATTCATTAATCAGAAATTAATCGACGACATTGTGATTCCGTATTACCGTACGTGTTATCACAATAATCCCAAAAGTCTAATACATATATTCCTTTATACATACTCATTGATTCCCTAAAATAAACCAAATTAAAAATTTAAACGGAACTCTGTTTTCTCAGTGTAGATTGAAATCGTTTGAGTTAGGATTCGAACACTCGTCCATTTGAATATTAGTCAAGCTCAGAACCCACTCTGCCATTGACTTATTCTGTAGGTTTACCTAAACTTTTGTATTGTCCGTTAATAATATTATTATTACCTACCAAAATATGTTTTCTTTATGTAAGGTTGTTATTACGGTTGTCATTCATAATGTAAGAAAATTGAAATATCGCTTACACAATCAATGTAATCCGTGACATGATCTAATAAATAGATTTTGTTTCATCGGTTCGACCGTTCGAGGCGATTTCTCCATTGCTGTCGCTATTGGTGTTTTGTTTCGGCGGGAAAAACGTGAGTGCGCCATTTTTTTTCTCACAGAATTCATGTTCTATGTATGTAGATGTTGTTACTTCATCGATTCGTCGGATTTCCTGTAATTGCGCGGGTGTTTCTTATCGACATGACTTCAATACCCAGAATTATCAACTTATATTTTTATTAAATTAGCAGTAATTAAATGGGTATGTGGAAAAGCGGCTTGGACTTTTAATTTATAATCGAGAAGCGCAGATTCGAATATCGCCTCGACCGATTTCGTGCTGGTTACCCCACATTGTAAGATATGCCGTTATGGTATTTACCTATGCAAAAATATTTATAGACAAATTTTTATCATCTCAATAGAGACGACGTTGGAATCTAATAGGAGAACCAAGAACTCAAGGCAAATACAGGGCCTTGACCTGTCATCGGCTGGTTTACGTGATCACTTTATGCCATTGTGCAACGTCCACCAAATATGCCTTCTTATTGACTTCACTTATCAATGCAATTTTGAAAGTTCTATATATTTTAATAAAGAGAAACTGATCGTTTGAAAATAAGCTGAAAAACAACATCGCCATCTATGAAGTAACGAAGAAATCTTTTTTTAACGCCATCTATTGAAAGCAACAGTCATGAGGTGACAATGATCTCACACAGAAGTCATCCCTGAACTGCGCCAGAATTATAATAAATTTTCCAAAAAAATTAACCGACTCCCGATAGGGAATAAATCCAATGTGTGCGTATACGCAACATCAAAATATTCGATTTAAAAATAATTATTGCTATATTTTAAGGAAACAAGAGCTGCCTTTAATAAAGTGAGATCGCTCTTCTGCAAAAAAGCTAAATGTAGAGACCTAAGACAGAGGATGATGAAAAGTTATGTATGGTCTGTGTTGTTATATGTTTGTGAGACTTGGATGCTGAAGGTTAACACTATGAACAGGTTGGAAGCTTTGAGATGTGTTTGAATCGCAGAATACTCAAAATCCCTGGGACAGATCTGGTTACAAACTCAGAAATCTTAATTCGATCCAGAACAACCAGGAAACTCCTGTCTAAAATAAGTCACATGATGAGGGGAGAAAAATACCACTTGCTTTAATTAATACTGGAGGACACGATATAAGGTCACCGAAGGACTGGAAGGAGACAGATGTCCTGGCTGCGTAATATTAGGGAATGGATGGGCTTCAGAACTGCGGAGAAGGTATTCCGGGCAGCAGAGTTTTTTTTTATAATATAGGTACCTACTTCTACATGTTACTGAAACAATGAAAATTCTAGATGGGTCGGTGGCAGAGCGGTCAGCGCGCTGGGCTAGTAATCCAGTGGTCGCGAGTTCGAATCCTGCCTCGACCGATTTCGTTCACCTATAGCACAAGCATTTATTTGCTTATTTTAGGGAACGTAGGAAGATGTATATGTACTTGTTTAACAAGGACATATTCATTTTTTATATTAAAAAAAAAATGTTCTTTTCCTCGGGCGTGATGTTGAGTGAAAGTCTTGCAAGTCTTATCAGTCTTGGTCTTAGTCGTGCATTGTATCCATGCATAATTTATAATGTGGTGAGTCATAAAACAAACAAAGATCGAATGAAATCGAAATGGAAATAAAAATAATTCTTTGCTAGGATACAAATAGGATATATAAACAGGTTTCATAAATTCTAAACCTTTGACCCTCGTGCCATAACCATTATAATTTTTCTGCATTTTCGCTAACGATTAGTGCCTACCTGCATACGAGTATAGTTCCGTTTTGGCATTATGGTGTCATCAAAAAATAATTATAAATACCTCGTGAGGTTGGTACCTATACAAATACACTTGAAATCTTAACACCAGCGTGACCTTGTACAGAGTGAAGATTATATTTAACATGTATGCTAATGAATTTACTATACAGGTTGTTTACAAACCTGAAATTTGATCAAACAAGACAAACTGCAAAGGCGATGAATCTCAAATAACAAAATTAGACAACATTAACGAAAGTAAAAATAATAATTTAAAATAATAAAAATAACTTATTCACCCTGTCAAATACTATATGGGAATTTGTGATGAGTATGTTATAACTAATACAAAACTAATGAATGGATTAGGGAGAACACAGGAGCACCTTACGGATGTGGCCAAAAGTCAATACGGAGTTGGGCGATTCATATATCCCGGATGTCGGATGAACGATGGACAAAGGTTGTGATGGACTGGAGGCCAAGAATATGACGCAGAAGCGTGGGAAGGCCCCAGACCAGATGGTCCGATGGTATCAAAAAAGTGGCGGGTCCAGAATGGCGGAGAATGGTACAGGAGAGAGGGAGACCAGTGGAAGTCAGGGAGGCCTTGGTCCAATACTGGACTCAAGAAAAGGCTGATTAAATAAGTAAATGTGTATTATAATATATAGAAACTTAATATAAAACCAAACTCGCATACACGAGTCGCTATGCTTGTAAGATAATCCATCGCAACCGAAACATGGGTTTCTATGAATGCTGTAAAAAAGCTATTTTTTCGACTTTTATAGAGCCAATAAAAATTCACTTCCTTGCATCCAGTGCAAATAGTCAGTTTAATACAAAAAGGAAGCCCAGAGAAGCAAAAAACGTGAGAAATAAATATCTCTTCTGAACAGAAGAACCACGTAAAGAAAACATCGGTAAGCTCACAAGATAGTGAGGCGTTAAATGTATGCAAAGGTATATTAATACTTGGACCTCGGTTCTTTTTACCTTCCCCAAGAATAAGTATATTTAGTATATGACGTGATGTATGTTAAAATATTCTCCCAAAATCCTTATATTTTTTCCATGTAAATTTTCTTAATATTTTTAATCAAAAAATAACTACTGCCCAAGTATTTAGGATGTCATTGTATTAAAACAATGACATCCCATTATAAATATGTATAATGGGGATATAATATGATATTATTTACTTCTAAAGAAATACATAGTTCAGCAATGAGGTTTACCACATATTCTGAATGTTTGTGCCTATTTAGGTGTAATAATAAGGCAAGGTACACCTGAACACCTATCGCTGGGATATGCCGTGATGGTACGAAAAAAAAATCAAATAATTTTAACATTTTTATGGTTTTTGTATATTTTTATCATGACTCATTTGAATTAAGCAATTTTGTTTAAAATTTATATACCTACTATCAGTATTGTTTTATTAAGTAAAATTAAGTATGTCAAGCCATGTCTAGACCAGGTATATGTTAATTAAGCTATGTCTAATCATGCATACCAAATCTCAAGTTGACAATAAGATAGTGTCCTCATTTCTTGGCCAATAGGTGGCGCTGTATTACAACTAACAAAATTGTCGCAACTGATGACAGCAAAGAATCAGATAACAAAAACAATTGATCGCAGATTAGTTAAGAGAGTACCATTGGGCATGCGGATTTAGTGGTCTCGAAGAAGAACTTTACAACCTTCAAATTGTTTTGCCATAGTCATAGTGCGCATCTATCTGCTGAATAAAAAAAAATATCATCATCAGAGAGGCATCAGATAGTTGACCAAGTGCCCTTTGACAACTCTCTGATGCCCAGTTTTACACAGTCACAGGCTTGAAGCAATCTCGTGACGTCGATTGTCATTATTTTGCCCTATTGTGCCGAGACCACGAGTCTAGAGGAGTTTCTAGAGCTACTCTTCGTGACATGCATTCTTTGCCATTCTTACTAGCGTTCTGTGACGGGACCGTTTTCAGTCCCTATATGCGAAGCGGTTGGAGGTGGTCGTAGAGATTAGTTAAGAAATTAATATAAAAAAGGATTTTTCCAGTATTTTTAACAGTACCTAACACAATAAAAGTTCACAATGACAAAAATTGTCACATAATACCTCTTCTTAATTAACAACACTGGTTGAAATGTTCAAAATTGAGGTATTATTGATGGTCTTTAAGGTTCAGAAATACATGGTTCAACACTTCATTCAAGAATTGTGTCAAAAGAATATACTATCAGGAAGACATCTTACATTGAGATCGTTTGCACCACAGATTAGTAATTTTTAACCCATTAGGGGGCTAACTATGGCTTATGACTTAATATTAGTATGATCACGGTTTCAGTGCAAACAGATCTTTAAAGTGGAATAAATTGTCCCTTGACATACACAAAGCTCAGAAAAATAGATAAATTATCTTTATAAACTCAAATATTTGAAAGATTTGATTTGTCCTACTGTCTCAAATTAGTAAAATTGGTTGACTACATCTGTCCATCTCTTGGCTACACAAAATTGAAATTATCCGTGGGAACTCGCGAATGATGTGTTCCAGTTACTTTCAAAGAAGGAATATTATTGTTGACTGTAATAATGTATTGGGTAATCTATTCTACTTTACAATTACATATATTAGGTATTACGTTTCAATGTTAGGTACTTGGACCCATTCTACATTATTTGCCGCATCTTTCTACTCCGGCACTAATCTAATATAATATAATTAATTGGGCGTGATTCTTTTATATTAACAATATAGAGCAACAGTTGACCTAACCTTGAGTTTTTACTTTTATAATGCTCATCGTTTTTTTAGACAGGTGGTCACAAAAGAAGAAATTGCACAATCAGCTATTTTAATAAACTGACTATAATTTGACTAGACGTGGACATGTTAAAAGTAAGGATTGAAATAAGTTGGATATGGTTTTGTCTAGCACCTATCCACATAAGTTATCAAGTTATGTATATCCTCGGAGACCTCGGAGACGGAGTCGGATGTCTTCGGAAAACAAAGGATTAACCGAAGTCATACAAACGCCCGCGCGGCATTCCATGCAAACGGCTCGTTTAGGGAACATCGTTGTTGTCTGAGATATAACTAACATATTATAATTATTGAACTATTGGTTTGTTATAAAACAAGTATTAACTATACAAGTCTATTAATTTTTAATACAGCACAATTTTGATGGGTTGCTGGATTTCACATCCAGCAATCTAGCTGGATCGAGCACATTTTACAGCTTGCTGGGTCCAGCAAAATGCGCGGGATCCAACATTGTGGATCCAAAATTAATTAATTTTCCAAATAATGACATAAAAGTCTATGTTTTTAAAATTAAGATTCCATGTAAAATTGTAACAACACAAAATCTCATTTATTTTGTAAAGAAGATAGGATAATACGAGTATCCAAGTAAGACATTTGGGGATTTATCTATATTGAAAACAAAGTCTATGCGATGGAAAAATGTATGCTTACTTTATGTACAAAAATATTTATACAATTAACTTGACAAGACATTATCTTTATTGGCTTAGTAATGAAAATATCTTATCAAATAATTATGATCTACAGTTAAGTGGTTATAAAACGTTCTCAATAAAATATAGCCTTTAAACACAACAGTGATATGGATAAAATAATGTAAAATCTTATGACTAATCCTTCTTCTTCTCCTCCCTTGCTATATCCCAACACTTTGTCTGTGCCGACTGTTGGAGTCAGCTCTCCTCGTTCTTAAATTATTGGTCCTTCTGCCCTGTATTATGTCACCTAGGACATTTCTCTGCAATTGGTTTTGTCTTTGCACGATCCAGGAATTTTTCGCTCTTCCTCTGGATGTAATTGGAGGAAGATCCATAGAGATTGCTTGGTTTATCGTGTGATCTGGTGGTTTGCGTTCAACGTGTCCATTCCATCTCATCTCTCTTTCCTCTATCTTACTCTAGTATATCAGTAACGCCTAAGCTTCCACGAACGCGTGAGCTTTTTATTTTGTCCCGTAAGGACACTCCAGCTACCCAACTAGCATACGCATTTCAGCAGTTTTTAATAGCCTAGAGTAGTTGTACATTGTCCAGCATTCAGGACTATAGAGCCTATAACTAATCTTATGACAAGTTATCACAATATCACATGTTTTGCAACAAGTCATATCACAAATCGCTCATAGTAGATCACCAAGACTACTTTGATTAAAAAAAGTTAGATATTCCAGTCTGCTGTAGTGTATCTTTATACTAAAAGGTTATATTTTATTGAGCAATGGTCATAGCATGACCCGTCGAAAAGGGAAAGTCCCCCCATTGTTTATTTTGAAAGAACTTCAAGTCCTCTTTACAACTGAACCGAACAAGAATGTCCATTGAACCGGCAACTCGATGATGTAACAACAATTAAATTAAATAGTCTAACTGAATAACTTTACATTGAGTAAATAACATTATAAGAAATAAGAAAATAAACACAAGTCATCGAGTCATTTCAATTGATCATTCAGAGACTATACAATGGCAGACACTTGAATGATTCTCAAAAATCTTTGTTACGTTGAGATTGTGTACATTTTATCTGAGAATCGTTTTATAAAATCTAAAACATGTCTGTTAAAATTTATGGTACTCATACTGTCACGGCGACCAGAAGGGATTTCATTTGCTGCTATATACGCAAGTCTATCACTATCCATTCTGGCTACGTGGTCCTTCTATTGTCTTCTTCTGGATCTACTCCACCAAACGATGTCCTTTATTCAAAATGTTTTTCTTATTTCAACATTGCGAACATGATCTCGGAAAGTTTTTGCAGTGATTGATCTTAGAACCGTCTTTTAGGCTCTCCTTAGGAGCCCCTTGGTTCGAACAGTATCTGCTTGCGTTTCCACAGCATACGTCATGATCGGGTGCACGTATGTCTTATATATTCAGACCTTGTCAATACGCTTGTGTTTATTTTTCCCGGCCATATTTTTTAGAGATCCAGATACGGCGAATTTAAGTGTTCGCGTTTTCAGACTTGTTCGCGTACTTCAGTATATGGATCGTTATGGCTGCAGATCTCTACTCGTAATATTTGAAACTCATTACTTGCTCAACGGGCTTATCATCAACAGTTACACCTTGAAGGTTGTTTGGGTATAGTATTTTTTTTGTTTTACTGACTGATATGGCCATATTTAGCCTCTGTGATGCCACGTGGAATTAGTTATCATTCTTTGCAAGTCGTTCTCAAATTAACCTATTATCGCCGCATCGTCTGCATAGAAAATAACATAAACAGATTTACCACCCATTTTAAAGCCAAGTCAGTAGTCCCAAGCCAGCAACCTCTTCTATGATTTATTATTACTCTATGAAAAATATTAAAATTTAATCAGCATTCAAATAACTAAAGCAAGCTAATCTGCGGCTATTAAGCTAGTTTCAAGTAAAAAGACAAATATTGATGGCTGAGGTCTCCAATTCTCATATTTATCTCTGAATACTGGTGTTAATAATAGTAGGTCATATATTATTCTTTTCATTCATAATATTTATATAAACAATAGTGCTAGTGACCACGTTATCTCAATGTTATGTTTTACAATACAACTAAAAGTATGTTAAATACTTATCTAATGCAAGTACCTACATAATAATGTCGTATCACGCTAGATATAACACCATACAATGATGTTTTCTTTCATAAGGTAAGGTAAAGGTACTTTGGCAGTTTCTTTTTATGCAATCAATTCATGTTAATAATATTATTGTTATCAGAAACATTGTTGTTTTAATATTGTTTATGGTCACGGTATTAAAAATAAGTCTATGGTCGACAACCAATTGCACGCGAACCAAATACAAATCACAAAAAATCTAGAGAAAAGTTTTTTTTATCCAAATAAATCCTTGAAAAATACACGTTTCTGTATTTTTATTTATTCTTTTTTGGTATTTTATAGACAACTAGGATAAAATATTAATCATCCAAATGGATTCCGTATTTCATAGAAAACTAGGATAAAATATAAATCATTCAAATGGATTCCGTATTTTATAGACAACTAGGATGAAATATGTATTATCCAAATGGATTCGGTATTTTATAGACAACTAGGACAAAATGTTAGTCATCCAAATGGATTCCGTATTTTACAGACAACTAGGCTGAAATAGTTAAACTGTAATCCCCCACACTATCTAATTATTTTTCACACTCACTGGAGTTTTACTATTGACTGTATAATAAACACATTAATCAACGTCTTTGGCACAAATAGTCCTGTATAGGGACTGACTGCCTTACTAAAAAATAAAATTGGCTAAAATATTAATCATCCGAATGGATTCGGCATTTTATAGACAACTAGGACAAAATGTTAGTCAACTAGGATAAAATAATAACCATCCAACTGGATTAGGTATTTTAAAGATAACTAGGATAAAATATTAACCATCTAAATGGATTAGTTATTTATAGACAACAATACAACTAGGATAAAATATAAATCATTCAAATGGATTCCGTATTTTATAGAAAACTAGGATAAAATATAAATCATTCAAATGGATTCCGTATTTTATAGACAACTAAGCTGAAATATTTATCATCCGAATGGATTCGGTATATTATAGATAATTAGGATTAAGTGTTAACCATCCAAATGGATTAGGTTTTTTATAGACAACTATAAAATACTTTATACTTTTTGAAGCATTTCGATAACGCAGTTTTTTATTTATATATAATAAATTTATTTATATTACATAAAAAACATTTGAGACGATCACCGTGGCTCAGATAATTAGTCGTTAAGGTTTTGTGCGGACGTTTGGGTTCGATCCCCAACAGAGGAAAAATATATTCGAATTCATTTCTCAAGCAAATATTGCTTCTCTGGGCCGAAAACACTGATAAGTTGGAATAAATTGGTATATGGCAATAAACTCGCCACTTGCGCAGGCTGCAAGGAAGTGTTTATTATTGTTATTATTTAATTACAAAACGCATCATTTTTAAGAAAGATATTTATTGATTTTCATATTTGTTTAAATGCGTAATTTTTTTAATGCGTTTTAATGTGTAAGTCTTAAAAAATGCTGTAAATAGTGCTTCCACTCTTATAATACATCATCGTTTTTGGGTGTCCCGTAAGAGGCGGGTAGTCGAAAATACAATAGGCAACAATAACATCTCACATAGTTCAACAATGAGGTTCACCACACATTCTGATTGTAGCCTTTTAAGATGAGACGAGACTGTTGTATAATGCTCTTTTATAGGGTTATATACACCCGTAAACCTGTCGCTGGTTAACTGACATTGTGGAATATGCCGTGATGGTATGTATATTATGTACAACGTACGTTGAAATGACAATAAATTAAAGGTTGTCAACTCATTGACTTTATATTGTGCGTGCATCCATACGTACGCAATTATGACGTCAGAATAATTTAATTAAACGTGTAATACCACATCACATACAATGTATTTTCTTTAACTTTCACTGTTACTGCATTATATTACTAACTCATTTATTTATTATCATATTTAGTACTAAGATATGTACTACGGTAATTAATATTCAAGCAGATCTCCACAAATAATAAAAAGTAAAGATAAGGGATCGATTTCATATTATTTATTTTTATTTTATTTTATTTTATTTTACCAAGGACAGCACACAGTACATGCATATAATTATTGAAATTAAATAAATAAAAATACAAAAATAACATGTACCTCTTACGTACTATACCTAATATCAAAATAATACAACAAAAAAGTGTGAATTAGTGGGGTGCGCGCATGAGAGAAGAGTAATACATGTGTGAGTGAAAGAGATATCTAGAAAGAGTGTGAGTGTGTGGGTGTGTATGTGTGTGAGTGAGAGAGGGTGTGCATGTGTGTGTAGACGAACATATATTGACAGATTCATGAGTTGGGAAGAAAAAGAAAATATATTGCTGATGGTGGTTGGGAAAAATAAAAAAAATCAGTACCTAATTATGATTCATCTTATGGTAATAAAAACCATAATTTTACTTCGACCATAACTCCAAATTTTAAAATAACTTTTTTGTCTGCTGGCTCAGTTGGTTTAGGTATCTGACTGCTGATCCAAGATCGCAGGTTCGATTCCCGGTGGAGACACAGTTTTTAATTGTGTTTTCAGTCTGGATCTGTGAGACGTTAAATATCGTCTGGAGACTTACAATTTCCACCGGAAATAGAACCCGGGACCTTTGGCTCAGCAGTCAGATATCTAACCAAGGCTGACAATACGTTTATACGTGAATTAAAATTAAATTGGACACTTATCTCTTTGTTTCAATATCTGTTTTTTTTTTAATTTATTTAAGACAAACAAACATACAATCACAACAAAATTCAATGTAAAAAATATATCATAAGCAATTATGTTTGCAGATATTAAAAAAATATGAATCTTGCTGCACAGTGAAAACATAGTAGGGATTCAAAATATGTTAAGATAGAAAAATGTGGCCTTCGGTTCTCTCTGCCTATCCCATGAAGGACATGGAGTGATCGTATGTATATACATATAGCAATATTATCATTCATACTAATCGCCCATACAATAATACGCAAATTGATGAATTTCATGATTTCTCGTGATTCCCACCATCAAACATCTTGACTTAGTTCAGATGGAACCACCCCGGAAGAAATCCCTTTCTAATAAAAAAAGAATCATCGAATTCGGACGAGGTGGTAAGGAATTATTTTTAAATGCAGACGACTTGAAAAGTTTCATATTTTTTTCTCGTAAGTTCCATCATGAGAATTCGATTAAATTCATATGTGTAATCGTCTCTTAAAATAACTTCTTCCTATTGAGTGCAAGTTGAAGATTTTCTCATGGATCCCATTATCATATCTTGACCAAATTGAAATGGGACCAATCTGAAGATACCACCTATCTCGTGAAAAAAGAATAATCGAAATCGGCCAACGTGGTAAAAAGATATCGCTATTATATAAACATCTAGTGGTGTTTTCAGTATACTAATGTGACGTCTAGTTTAGGCGATATATCAATTTTTATTTTCCCCATTCTAAATGATTTTTTTTAGTTTTTATATCACAACGGTTCTTTCCGGGAAACTTTTTTTTATCATCACATTTTATTTATTTTTTTATTTTGCTTGGTGTTTTCAGTATCCTAATGCGACGTCTAGTTTAGGCGATATATTAATCATAAATTTCTCCATACATAAAGATTTTTTTTTAGTTTAACCTGTTTTCTTAGAATTTTTTCTTATGTTTTTCTATAGTTTATTATAGTTTACTTACAAAAATTATGTTTATCCGACCTTTTTGTTATAAATTCTCATATAATTTTTTTTTTCGAGTTATACCAATTCTCTTCTGACCAAAATCGTTGCGCGCGAATGTTGCAAACTTCAGCATCCTAAAAAAGTTCACGTCGCATTGAAAACCTCTTGTTTTGGAAGTCGGTTAAAAATATTTACATTCAGTGTTTCATGCACTTAGGATGAATGAAATTTGGACATAATCAGTTCTGCAGATTGTTAGTAAAATTATGAACACCATAAATATACATATTAAAATATTATAAATAATATTAAAATATGGTATAACGTGAATATCAAGTTTTGAAAGTGTGAAAATTATTAATGAATTTGAGGAAAACTAAACTGATTACTGAAAACAATTGTAAGTCCTTGATTCGTTATAATTTCCGGGGTATCTTTAGCTAATTATTCGAGGAAGTAATTTAATGGATAGTTAACTAGGATAATTAAAAATGATAATGGATAAGCTTTAATTTTGTAGTGCTGCGTGATTTCATTCAGCACAGATAATTATAGATTATCATTTATTTGAAACTATTGAGATAATATTCATTGATTATTAAAATTGCTTACCAATATTGATTTCTTGTTTGAGTAGGTATATATAATTATTAGAGTGCTCATTGAATAGAAGTTGAATTTTACCTGTAACAAAAAGAATAATCAAATTTAAATATCTTGATTTATTTTTATTTAAAAATACACTATTGATATATAATGCTTATAATAAGATCATATCGGCTTATTCGGCACATATTGAGACGAACAAGATCTTTTTGCAGTCAGAGTGAGATCGCTAATAAGAATCTGTAATATATTATGTATGACAGAGTAAGAAATGAGGACACTAGAAAAAAACGTGAGATAAAGAAATATTTCATCAATTGATTTCAGATATGTATACTCTACATAGCGCAAATACGTCCAATTATTGAATATGGTAGTCACCTCTGGAGTGGCGCCCCCCCAATACCTACTGAATACCCTCGACGCTGTCCAAAGGCGTGCTATACGTCTGATTGATGATCCATCACTGACTGATGGATTGCAATCACTAGAACACAGACGCAAAGTCGGTATTTTAAGTTTATTTTATAGATACTACCACGAGAATTGCTCAGAAGAACTTGCATCTTTGGTCCCTCCTCCACCCACTCGCAACAGAGTCACTTGCTTTACTCAATCGCAGCACCCATTCACACTTAACCTTCAACATATACGAACAAGTCGCTTCTCGAACTCCTTTATTAAAACAGCAGCCCGACTGTGGAACGATCTTCCGAATTCTGTGTTTCCACCTTCGTACAACCCTGGTCTTTTTAAAATCCGAATTAATAAACTCTTTTCTAGATTGCAAACCCCTCCCAACGCTACGTAGTGCGCTTCTTCGGAAGATTAAAATGGACCCAAATCCTAATAGCTGGTGTCCCCTACCTATATTTAAAAAAAATTGAAAGAAAGTTAACATGTTGAGATGGTTCAATTGATGATTGTATCTAATACTTGTGGTTTACCTTCCCAACAATATTGACAGCTGGATATCACAGTTCTGAGGTGATAATAGAGTTCTGTTACCTTAACTCTACAGACACTGGTGACAACATAAGAGAAGAAATCAGGAAGAGGAAAATGTCTGCAAACCGTTGTTTCTATGGTATTCAGAAGCAGTTAATATCAACATAAGTTAATTAGAAGGAATACCGAAATTTAATTATTTTAAAATAATGTATGAATTTTGATGAGGCGATGAATGCATTTAAGGTAGGTAAATGTGGCGTTCGGCTCTCTCTGCCTTTTATTATATATAATTATTATTATTGAGAATAAATAAAACTTTTATATCTGCTATATTATAAAATTCCAAATTACATTACCGACCTACTAATTTTTAATATATTTCAACATTTTCTATAAAATGGCATCATAAATTATTCCAAAAATAAATAAATTATTGATTTCTACACGAATTGAATATCATTACGTTATAAATCTAATATTGGAACTAGTTTTGTAAGAAAGTGTTATATGGAGAAATGTTTATTTGTAAATAACATTTTAAATGCTTTAATTAAGATTTATTGAAGTAGGTATTTTTTTCTAATTCATCCCATTTCAATTTGCTTAGTATATTAATGGATTATCTTCAAAAACAAAACAAATCTACAGTTGTATTATATATGTACCTACTTATATATACTAGGCATCTGAACAAATGAACAACTCGGCACAGGATTTCCTAGTGAGGTGTTCATTATACCATCACAATAACACAAAACAGATACACATACACACACAATTTAAAAACAAAGTTTAAAATACGATATTTGATCATATTAAAAGAATGTACCCAAATTATCCAACTGTCGATTTGTTCAGGAGAACTTTGTTCTCTTAACATATCGACAATGTATCAAGCCAGAATACGCGAGAATTGTATGGAGAGGTCTACTTTTTTCACGGCTTTTCCAACTTTGAAGTCAAAAAACACCAACTTAGAGGCTTCGCAGCATATATGTTCCATACACGGATTTACTCAGAATTCGGAGTAGAACATTTCGTGTGTCTGTGTGTGTGTGTGTCTGTGTGTCTGTGTGTCCGTCCGTCCCTTATAACTTTTGATCCGCTCAATTTACAGAGCCTAAAATTTCAGAATATATAAACAGTTACAGGCCTACAAAACTTTTATACTCGGAATTTTGAATTTTTGTTTCAGTCAGGGGTTATCAACTTTTGAATTTTTATTTTATTTTTCCCTATATCTCAGAAACCATAAAAGCTAGAACGCTGAAAATTGGTATAAACATAGACAAATACAAAATCTCAAATTAGTTTTTTCAAAAAAATTCCAGGGTTTCTCAAACATTTTTTATTAAGAAAAGTATTTTTTTTATGATAAATTTATGAGTTTAACTGCCTATATTTCCATTTATTTTTAAAATATCGAAAAAAGCCGAAACACCTCAACTAGATAATTTAATTTTATATAAAAAATATTAACATTGTAGCAGTACATCTCAAAATTTTTTTAACAATTTTTATAAAAATTGAATTTAGTGACGACATCGCTTCATACAATTTGTATGGTAGTCACCTTTACACAATATCAAAGAAGACTTAATAGTTTGATACTTCATCTCTAAACATACAATATACATATACCATCATGCTGTTTTCATATTCCGGGTAGGAAAAAAAGACTGACCTCCATACTATCCTATCTTGACTACCTAGGTACATGTGTTGTATAGAAAACTAAATATCATAAAATAATAAATAATTTGTATTTATGGGTTTGGTACTTATTCTTCAACTATACATACTATCGCTGTCGACAGTTGGATCTCATGTGTTACATGCAACTAGTATATTTGAATTGAACAAAAATTAATGAAATTTTACATTCAAGACAAACTGAGCCACGAAGGCCGACATTATGAGAAATAAATAATTAATAACAATCTGCACAGAGTACATAAAACTTAAACATCTTACATATTTGGTAAACATAATATGTAATGCGGTACCTTATTATAAAAATATCATAGCTTTAAAAAAATAAGTAGAAAATATATTGAATCCTTATAAGATATGATGAATTAATATATAAAAAAAATACATCTTTTTTGTCGATTTGTTGATTCTCAGCATGCACCCACGTGCATAACTAATTTGGCAAATGCAAGGAGTGTTCTAAAATTATATGCAAATTGTGAGAATGCAATTGCGAAAGAATTTTTGGCAAGTGGAACTAACGGTTCTTGAAAGATCCACGTAAGACCTCCAAAATGTACCTTTCTGTAATGAACAAATCAATTACCTACTATCGTGTCAAGTCGAAAGAGCATTCAGCACATACTAAAGTGAGAAAATTGTCCACACCTACAATTTTTATTTATTATTCGATCAATATCAGTGTGTGTTTCTTTAATTATTTTTACAAAATATTACCTTTAATTTATTCAAATTGGTATTTTTTCCTTTAATTCATTTGTTTATTATAATTATTTTTAATATTTACTTACTTATTGAATATAAGGTATGAAAAATGTAAGTCTAGCTCCTACACTTTGCTAAGAAAGGTTTAAGGCTAAATATATTGGAGCAGTTAGAAATTTCCAAGCACTTAAAAAATCCTAACGTCATTGTCATAAATGAACAAATGAACATACACAGATCACCGCTCATAGATATTATTCCATAAACAAAAATATACCATATTATGTTATTTGATTTGATTCTGCCGCAAACTTTTTTAATTGTTTCAGATACATCCATCATACTACTCCAACAAGAATACCTACATATCAACAATAGTTTAAGAAATAATCCCTAATGTTGTAAACATAATGCATTTCAATGCCAATTAGGGCACAATACCATGTACCGTTACACCGAAAAAACCAGCCATTACCATAAATCAATTCATTATATTCAATTTCACTAATTATCTAAATAGGGATTGGTCAAAAAATAAATAGTCTCAACCAACCAGAGTAAATTAAATTTATTTCATTTTGTATTGTATAATATCAATAGTTTTAAATGACCAATCACAAGAACCTGTAAGCTCCTCCTACATAATTAATCTATAAATATAAGTAAAATTTGTCAAAATAGTCATAAGCTAGTTAATGCCCTAACAAGGCGAAATAGGCCTATCGCGCAGAACAAAAAATTAATGTAGAATCAAAAAGTCTTTACTTTTAATTATAGATAAAACTTATAATGGAATTCTACCAAATAAAAACTTCGTCGATAATTAAGTCTAGCTCCTGGGAGTGGTTGTGTTTATCAATTCGCATCTTCTGTATAGGTGAAAATTGCATATTTTAACATTATTTCAATATTATTTGTAATTTTATGTTATTTGTACCTATAAACTCCATCCGTTTTTTAATATTTACTTACTGTTACTGAAATATGTTAAAAAAAGAAGATTCTTTTACCAGAAATCTTCCCGGGTGTGCGCTAAACAAATTATCAAGATTCATAATAATTAGATGGATGTTGTAAGAGTACAAAGACGACTTAAAAAGATACAAGTGATACTAAAATCTGCAATTTTCACCTATAGAAAGGGGATGCGCACTGGTAAACGCAACTACTCCCAGGTGGCAGACTTACCTTTTTCATACCTATATTCAATATGGAAGGTAATATCATAAAACCAGCCATTAAAAAAATATAATTATTTTTTGACGTTACTACCTCTTAGATAACTTAGATTATTATTACATACAAATATCTTTCAAATTGAATAACAAGCGTTTTGTGGTCGACACTTGATTTTTCAGTACATATAAACTTCAAATTTGATACCAAAATGAAGTTAGTAAATATGCGTAGAATAATTTTTGAATTGTAATGTACGGAGGATATGTTTTCAATGATTGATAATCTCTATGTGTCGTCATTTTCTTTTTCCTTAATCATTGAGATAAAATGTACTACTTAATATTCTTGAACCTGGTTGAATTTGGTTTTACGTATTTGCGCATTTTATTATATCAATATGAAGTCGATTAAATTATAATTCCATGATACTTATAGTACATATACTTTGAAAAAACGCATTAAAAACAAAGTCAAAGCGCAAACTCGGAATATAAATCCGTCGAGAATTTAATTTAAAACGAGTGGGTTGTGGCCAACGCTAAACTCCTCACTAACAAGTCATTCTATAAATTATTCAAATTTTGTATGGAAAATATTCAGCATTTTCATGAAATGAGTTTGATAAATTGTTTTTTATTTAAATACTAGCTTTTATGTCCCGCCGTTGGCCAAGAATGTAAAATTGTGAAAGAAAAAGCAATCGTTTTTATAATATTGTCACCCAATTATTTTGCAATATCAGACAATGAAAAGTGGTTTGAAATTTGATTGAGTTTAAGTATTGTAAAATGTTCAAGTGATGGCCACAACCCATTCTTTTTTATATATTGCTATAAAGTGTGAATGAAGTATAATATTTATACAATTTCTGCTCGCATGGACTATGCGTAATGGTTTTAAATATGACTGTTTATCAACGTTGTAAAGAGATTGGTTTGGCCACAACCCCCATTTTTAAATATTATCATCGAAAACAAATTGTAATGTGTACCTATTGAAAATTTAGTAATTTTGGATGTTGGGATGTGGTTAAAATTTGATTAAACAAACGTAGGTACTGAAAAGATCTAGTATTGGTCACATCCCATTCGTTTTTATATTTTTTCATCAAGTGTGCATTATATTTTTGCTCAATTTGACTGAAAGTCTTCATTAACGAAGAAGAAGAAGACTTGAACTATAGTAAATAGTTTTTAATTTGAATATAAATGTTGTGAAGAGTTCAGTAATGGCCACAACCCCCATTCTTTAAATATAAGGTGTTGAAAATTATTCAAAATAGGATGATATAAATGGTTTAAATTTAATTAAACAAAAGTATTGAAAAGATTCTAGTGCAGGTTATATCGTCACATCCCATATCCCATTCATTTCATATGTATTTTCATCAAGTGTGCATATCGTTAATAATATTTCTGCACAATAGACTATTAGACTTAAAACTAACCCAAAAGACTAAATAAAAAAGAGAAAAATAAGTATAAGACTATAAGAAATAGTTTGTATAAAAAACTATTCCAATAGTCTACATAAAATAAGTAAAAATACATATACCTAATAGAAGAATTAGACTATTGGAAATAGATTGTATAAAAGCTCACCCAAAGGTCTACAAAAAAGAAGAAGAAGAATATTTAGACTATTGGAAATAGTTTGTATAAATACTGACCAAAAGGTCTACATAAAAGAAAATGAATAAGACTATTGGAAATAGTTTGTATTAAAACTCTCCCAAAAGTCTACGTACTTAAATGAAGAAGAATAATAATTAGACTAAAGGAAATAATTTTTATAAAAAAATGACCCAAATGTATACATAAAAGAAGAAGAAGAAGATGAATTAGACAATAGGAAATAGTTTGTATAAAAACTGCCCTAAAGGTCTACATAAAATTAAGAAGAAAAAGAATTAGACTCCAGGACCCGCCGCTTCAGGCCCTTCAGTACCTCCCGTCCCTTTAATCCCTCATTACGTCCCTTCCCATCAGGCCCTTCAGTACCTTCCGTCCCTTCAGGCAGTTTTATACCTCCCGTCCCTTCAGGCCCTTTAGTGCCTCCCTTCCCTTCATTACATCCCGTCCCATCAGTCGGTTAAGAAAAGTTTAAAACCAAAAACCATCCTGGAAGAACCGCGAAGAGATGAAAGAACCTTCTTTTCCCAGGATGCTCCAACTTCATAGGTAAAATGACCAAAAATACACGATGAAGAAGAAGAAGAAGAAATAAGTTTAAATCCAGATACCTGCGAAGAGATGGAAGGAAAATTGGACATTCTTCTCCCAGGTTAGTCCACCTTCAAAGGTAAAATGACCAAATAGACGATGAAGAAGAAGAAGAAAAAAGTTTAAATCCAGAAACCTGCGAAGAGATGGAAGGAAAATTGGACCTTCATCTCCCAGGATAGTTCATCTTCATAGGTAAGATGACCAAGTACACATTGAAGAAAAAGAAGAAAAAAGTTTATATGCAGAACCCGTCCTGGAAGACCTGTGAAGAGATGGAGGGACAGTCGGACCTTCTTTTCCCAGGATACTCCCCCTTCATAGGTAAAACGACCAAATACACGAAGAAGAAGAAGAATAAGAAAAAAGTTTAAATCCAAAAACCATCCTGGGCATACGCTCGACAATTCACCAAAGTTTCATTATAATCGGACAAACGGTTGATAAATAAATAAATAAAATAATTTTCCTATAGGAAATCAGTATAGATATATTATTGTTGATTTGTAAGTAAATAGTATTAGGTAGGTACCTACCTACAACAACCTTCTAAATAAATTCGATTCCTAACAAATTTTATTTGAATATCACATTCTTTCTGTAGCCATGGAAACGATTCGAACACGTAAGTAATATCGAATGGTTCGGATACATTTTTTGAATATGTAGGTACCTACATTGGTTTGTTCGATGCCATAAAAATGAAAATTGTCAGAAAAATCAAATATTATTTACAAATTATGCAATTTTATTATGCCTATATCTTTACTAATAAATAACACATTTTTACAATATATGTCTTAAAACTTGCCGTAATGTCTTGTGTTTCATTTTATTATTTCATAATTACATTTATTTCAAAGGTTTATTATTTTCAAGAACATATTCATTCGGTGGGAAAATGAAATATTGTATGAAAAGATATTAAAATGGCGGCGTTTATGTACAAAAGGCTTACTTTAAAAATAAGTTAAACATTATAATTATACCAAATATTCACCATGTTTTTCACTTAAACGCTAAGTTATACTTCAAAATATATTTTTTTTGTGTAAATACCTACTTCTAACTTTTAAACTAACAGATATTTGCGTGCAAAATGTACACTTTTTTGACAGATACGACTTGGAAAATTTTGTATGAAAAAAATAATTATTGAAATATTTTTAAAATTCAGCATTTTTATCGCATTATTTTTAGCGTGACACTGCATCAGGTATACAGGTACACGTTTGCACATAAATTAGATTTTTAGATGCTCTTGGTTTTTCAGAAGGCGTGAGACAAACACACACACATACACACACACACACACACACACACACACACACAAACACTAACATTTTGATTGCTTTATTACTTTAGATTTATTATGAAAACTTGATAACTCTTCAATGCCATTTTGTAAAAGTGATGTGCCTTTTTATCAATTTGAAAATAAAAATTTCAAATTTTAAATTTCATGAGCTTGGGGTCACTTTGAAATATTGGACAGTTAAAAAAATTGAGACTCACTATTCAGGTACCCTTCAAAATCTAATCGGATGTAAGCGAGTATTAGATACACATATTTGCAAAATTTGAAAAGAATCTTATGAGTACTTTAGTCTATAATCGATAAAGTAAAATGAACACGCCGTACATAACACACAGCACATAGCACATAGCACAAAGCACATAGCACACACACACACACAGATACATTTGTTGTGATGAAACTTTCAGAATACAATCTCAGCATGATACTAGTTTGATAATCTGCAATAAAAAAAATACCCTTAAAAATTGCGAAATCATAACTCCCCACTACATCCCCTTGGGTTAGTGAGGAGTAAAAAAATTCTTATAAATAACGAAAACATAAATCATCATTATAATAAAGTAACCAAGACTTAAAATTCCACCATTATAATCATAGTTTCTTTATGGTTTCAGAAACTATTTTTTGACAATAGTTTCGATTCATCAAAAGGCGATAGCGAAATAAATTATCCACGCATGCCAGGAGAACAGGTGTGAATAATGGTAAAACATTACAATCGGCTTCATCATAATATGTCAGATATGGTGATGGTACATGCATTGCACATCATTATTACCTATACCGTATTATGGTCGCCTGATAGCAGACACACACGAGATGGCACATGTGTTAGAGGCGGCCATATTTCACAATACAACTGGCACGACACAAACACACACATGCACAACATTCTTAACTGTTAATAAGAATTATGTCATCATTATTATCATGAAATTTGCCTTGAACTCTCGACAACCTGGTCGTGAAAAGTAAAAGGAGTCTCCCATTGTGATGTGAAAACAAAATGTCAACAACATAACGTAGAATTATAAATAAAAAAGGTATAATGACTGTTCATAAAAAAGTTACACATCGTTTTGAGAAACACAAATATAAATAAATCAAATATTGTTTAATTATGCTCGGCATTAAGCTGTTTTCAAAAAAAACATTGGAACTATTGTATATCTTCCAACTTCTATTGAACCATTGATTTTCATGTTTTTTTTTTGATTAAAATAAAAATCCTTGTATATATATTAATATTTTTATTTTTTGGTTAGATTTACGTTGACAATGGATTTAAATAATCAGAAGTGACTGCTTCTTCCTCAGGAGCAAGTTTTTACTTGAACTGAATTCATCGATGTGCAAAAGAGAATATTCTCAGGCATTTTCACCACAAATTTCATGTTGATATTCGGAGTACACAAAAAAATTCACGGTGCTTTCAATGTACAAAATCATTGCATAGTAATAAATCAAATTATTACACCCACAGCGTTTTAGAATTAGTAAGTAAAGAAGATATTCATAGTAACTTTACTTTATTAACCTTCTTCTTCTTATATTAGATCGTAGATCTGTTTTTCGAGAAAGCTATTCCTGTGAAGCTGAGGTCCAGCTATCCCTCCACCTCTTCGGTGGTCTTCCGGGGAGGCGATGCCCTGGTGAGAATTCGTTTGCCGCTATGGATGGGATTCGAGATGCGTCCATCCTGTTGACGTGGTCCCTTCAGAATCTTATCCTACCTAGCTCTACTCCATCGTATGATGTCCTCGGTCTCACAGGTCCACCTAATGTCGTGATTGCGAATTCTGTCCCTAAGCGTCTTCCTTGTGATAACCCTGAAAACCTTCATTTCCGATATTCGTAGGAGGTTTTTGGTTCTGGTCGTGTCGGCTCTTGACTCCACCGCGTATGTCATGAATGGTCTAACACGTGTCTTATAAATTCTGGCCTTACTATGTGTTCTTATATATTTGTTATGTGCCAAATGATATTTTTGAGACATCCTGAACTAGCGGCTGCTTTATTGGTCTGTTCTCTAACTTTTGAGTATAGGTCACTATGGCTCGAGATTTCCACACCCAGATATCTGAAAGTCATAACTTGCTCCACTGGAATGTCATCTATTACCAGCTTGCATCTTCTTGGTTGCTTGGATTAAACTCTTTGTTTTGTTGACAGATATACTCATGATATACCAACTTCCAAAAAGCCTAGGTGGATATCGATTCGATTGTAAACTTTTGTTTTATTTATGTTCAGCGATTTCTATTTACCACGTTGACCGATTTTCCTTACGAAGGTAGTATCTTACGATTGGTACCATTTAAATTTGGTCAAGATATTATCACGGGATCCATAAGAATTTCATCAAACTCTTCAATTTGCACATCAGCGATAAGATCTCTTTACAACATTGTCCGATTTTAATGATTTATTTACTAATAAGAAGGCAGTGCTTCAGAGATGATCACACATATGAATTTCATCGAGTTCTGATGATGGAATTCACGAAAAAAAAAATATTAAACTCTTCAATTTGCAGTAGTCGTCGGCAATTAATAATAATTCTTAACGACGTCGTCCGAATTCAATGAATCCCTTTTCATTAGAAATAAATTACTTCTTGGGTGGCTCCATCGCCAAGATGTTTAATGATGAGAAGGATTCGCGTATGTCTATACCTATGCGAACTGTATAAAAGATAATATTGCTAGATATCTACATACCATCAGGTAGAGGAAAGTCGCAGTCACCTACCCCGCTTCATAGGGACTAAGAAGTTATGTTTGAACTAAGTAGTTATGTTTGTCCCCGAAACGGCTGCTCGTCGGACGATACAAGCAACTACTATCAAGCATATTTCATACCACTACCACTAAGAGTCCAACCACAATCGTGGAGGCCCGTCAATCATGGCGAGGGTTACCCTCCCAACAGTGACATATTATGATGTACTTTCAGTTCTTCGATTTAAATCCTCACGAGGTAGGCAGAGAGAACCGAACACCAGATCTTGAAATACATTAATTTTCAAGTCGTTTTTTTATTCATTATTTCATATAATTTAGAATGGCCAATAGGCATTGCTTTCAAATCAGATATATCTACATTTATCTGAAGAATATCAATCTATTTTATTTTATGTGAATAGTATAATTTTGTAAATATTTGTATAAAAACAACTTCATTCTTGTTTTGTTTGATTATTGTTTAAGACAATATACTTAGATACGTTCAAAATATTCGCAAATCTAAATTGATAATTATTATCTAGTTTCTTGTATTCACAATAGGTATAGGTAATTGATTTATTGATTTTGAAAACGTTTAACAAGATCCCACTCATATAAAAAACCCATAACAATAATGGGACATGACACCATTATTAAGAAAAATAATTCTTATTATTTTCCTTGACGCAATACTTTTTATGAAAACACATCTGACATACAATTTATTAAAAACAAAATTGCAATCTGACCTTTGAGTGACCCCGCACACATTAATATAATAAGTATATTCAGACATACATATAAAACATATGGATAGATTTTTATACATTCATGTACACAAAATCATTTAAATAACCATGTAGTATGAATAGCAGGTTATTATTTTAATAAAGCCGAGACTCGTTTGTTAGCAAATTGATACACGTGGAAAATACGTAATTCTAAGCATGAACGCATACATTTTTTTCCTGAACCAAAACCGGGCGGTTTTAAAACGGAAAGAAGATAAAAAGGGGAATTACTGAAAACAAATTTTCCAATTTTAATCTGTCGTAAAAAGCTCTCTAAAACTTATGCTAAAACCCCATACAGTTAAGAAAAATGTATATTAGCAGCTATATTTTTTCTGATAAATGATATGTCTCTCTTTTACTATTTATTGTCTTATTTAACTATTTCTTACCTTATTCTACCTGTACATACATATTTATTAATTTATTCACTTGACGTTTTAAATTGGCGACAAGCAAACCTATTTAATCCTTAAGTTTATTTTTTATAGAATGAACAAGTTCTTCTAACAAGTGCACATACATCCTCATACATTACCTAAATTAAGCGTAACCGCTTGTGCTATAGGTGAACAAAATCGGTCGTGATAAGGATTCTAACTTGTGACCACTAGATTACCCAGCGCACAACCCGTTTTGCCACCACCCACCTATTAATAAATAATAGATAATCTATAAATTAAAAGATTTTTTCTTCTAAGCACAGTCAATACTAGTAACCTATTCAAATTCTAAACCATGACATGTAAGTGGTATTTATTAAAGAAAATAAAATAATTACATACATACATACATACCATCACGCCATGTCCCTTACGGGGTAAGCAGAGAGAATTGAGCGCCATACTTATCTATTTTTGCACACATCTCTGGCTTCCTTTACATCCATGCATCGTCTCATACATGCTCGTCGATTGTTCAAACTTTTATGTTTCCTTCTTTCAAAATATCATTCACATGGTCATGCCATCCCTTTCTAGGGCGACCTCTGCTATTCACTCCATCTCTTGCACCCATGTATATTTTTTTGGTCAGTCGTTCATCGTTCATTCTTTCTATATGTCCAAACCACCTTAAAGCATTCACTTTCATTTTACATATAATATCCTTCTTTAACTTGCATTCTCTCCTTATGTCCTCATTTTTTATTCTATCATATATCGTTCTATTACATTTATTCTACTTTCATGTGTTCTTTGCATTTATTCTACTTTCATGTGTTCTTTGCCAGGTCCATGTTTCACTTGCATACGTCAAAGTAGGCACCACAATTGCATTGTGTATTGCAATTTTGGCTTCCTTTGAGATGCTTGGGTCGGACATTACTGGTCTAAGTGCTCCGTTTATTCTATTCCCTGCCATAACTCTTCTTTCAATATCTTTATCGGGTCTTCCATTCCGTTCAAACATACTCCCCAAATATAAATATTCCTCAACTTGTTCTAGCCATTCGTTCTCTACTTTTATCATACAAGCAGTTATACTTTCAGTCTTTTAAAATACCAATATCTTAGATTTACTAACATTCATTCTCAGTCCATTTTGCAGGCATCCTTCATACACTTTATTCACTAAATACTGTAGCTAATAAAATAATTGAGTAAAATTTAATATGTAGGTAATTGGCAATATTTTCTGATATCCTTGACCATTTTAAATTGACATTTTTATAAAGATTTATCTCAAATATTCATAAAAATCTCTTAATTTATTTATTCATATACCTTCTTAATTAACCAATTAAAAAATATTGGCGAGCATACAAAACATCGTTTTATTGTGGACTATCATTACTTTATTAATTTGTACTCAATTGACTTTTGAGATTTCTCTTTGCTCGTGTTGATTGAAAGAGATTCCTTAATGGTAATAAACCCTCCTTTGTGCAATTGCTATATACAAACTATATAAATAAATGTATAGTTAACGTAAAATTGATATGTAAATTAATACAAACGAGTAAATATAAAAATGAGGACACCCTTTTTAAAGTTACAAAATCGACCTTATAACGAATCCATCTTGTATTTTTCCTTTTCCTTCCCGTTACAGGCAAATATTTAACTGTTAACTACATTTATTTTGTTGTTACAATATGATTTTTTAATGATCATCATCTGTGGACAAACGTTATTGGTCTGTTTCTTGATTATTTCGTAGTGTATATTTTACAAGACTGTGTTTGACCCATAAATAAATAAAGTAAATTATGCCTGAATATTATGCAATAACTTGTATAGCAGTCACAATTTTGGTTCATAAATACAAAATAGCTCAAGCTGGAAACAGTTTTAACATGCATTGTCATCGGGAATACACAAATTTTGAATATTTCAGAGCTGTTACTAGTCGGGATTTAAGTTAAAAGACAAATGAAGTTTAAGAAAAGAGTGTAAAACACAACATTTTTTTTATGAAAAAAATAATATGTCCTTGTTTTTTTTTAATATAAAAAATGAATATTTCCTTGTTAAACAAGTACATATACATCTTCCTACGTTCCCTGAAATAAGCATAAATGCTTGTGCTATTGGTGAACGAAATCGGTCGAGGCAGGATTCGAACTCGCGACCACTGGATTACTAGCTCAGCGCACTATCCGCTCTGCCATATATGATATATATAACTACAATAATTGAAGTGTTAAAATTTTAATTCAATATACAATAAAACATTAAAATGTAATATTTCGATAATGATGTGTTTTGGTCGAATCACATCATGACATTTTAGATAAATTATTGCTTCCTACATATTACTTAGTATTGCGCGAAATTATGAAAGCGTGTTCCATTATCAAATTGTGAACGAATTCAGTCACAATAATTGACTCAATTTGATGTCACCATAGTCAGGGTCGGATCCACCGTAGGGTCAAATGGTGAAGTTGCATAAGACGCTAATTAATCTAGAACGCCGGAATAAATAATCCAGAAAAATATATATTTATTTTGTCCTTAGGACATTTATAAGAAACATATGTTCCAGTTACACTGTATTTTTTAATATATCAATTGCGTGAAACATAAATAATCATTATAGAAAGTAAGAATTTAAACAGATGATATTAGTAGTAAGACGAATAAAAAGTATTTATATAAAAACAGAAATACAATAGTACAAGATTTAATAAAGAAAACACTGAATACCGAATATACCTATATGTCAAATATTTCAAAAGTAACATAACCTATTTGAACAAATTACAATTTAATAATAAGAAAAAAAGGAATACTAAACCATAAGATGGAAACAAAAATCTAGTTCAATTTGAATTCAATGACTGCAAAATGGCATTTTTCAAAACAATAGCGAGACAATTTATAAAATAATATGATTACCAACTTCCATGGTAAGGGGAGCGCCTTTAAAATTTAGTACGTCGGGCACCGAAAATTGTTAATCCGGCTCTGACCAGCGATATTGTTATTTGTTGGTAATTGTATATAGGAACTTGTGTCTTCCGTCACGTTGGCTGCTAATTGGATAGATATATGTATATTGTATATATAATATGCAACAAACATTATTACATATTTCTATTGTTATGTCTTTTATTATGATATAATTTCGTGAAATTTTCGGCTGTCTTTCGTAATGTGAAAACGCTTAATCAGAAAATCGTGCTATGGAACCGATTCTTTAGAGATTTATTAATTTATTTATTTGACAACCTTTCAATATAAATATGAAAACCAAAAGAAAAACAGAAACATAAAGACATAGATCTGATATCTTTATCTATTTTAATACATGTTTAGGCGTAGGCAAATATTTTGATAATTTTCGGCCGATAGGTAACTTACGCATCTTCCAACTAATAAATAATCAAATTTTGTATTATGCCAACGAGATTTTTCAAATTATTTGCCGATCACTCTAACCCACACTACAATTAGGGAGATTTGTGACATTCAAATGATGATAATAAAGTCAACGAATCTAAATATAGAAAGCAAACCATATACCTTTAGGAAACAGATGAAAAAATGGCTGCAAGGTGAGAACTTACCGAATATATCTGATTTGCTGTGATACAGGAAACTATTACGTACCTATACTTATTGTAGCTATGTTAAATGTTGTGGATCTTTTGGGAATAGCTCATGATTTTTCAAGTTTCGTAAACACAATTCTTATTTTTTTATCCCTTCCGAATACCAGGGTGAATTTGAGTCTTGGTGACTGACGCAACTGCGTATGAAATAAAATAAAAAAAACACAAAAAAATATATATAGGTATATACGTCATATAGATTTTACTGTATCCATTTGAATATAATTCTACGAATATTTTAAAATATTTACGTTATATATGCTATGTACCCATATGTACCTAACTATGTAAGGATTTGAAATAAATAAATAAAATAAATAAATGAAAACGCTATAACAAATATTCAACATTTGATTCAATGAATATATTTTATGGAGAAATGAATCATACGAGGAAAGAAATAATATTTTATAAAACAAAAACATATTTATTACAAGATGGTTAAATAAATTATGATTATAAGCAAAAAAATTTCAAAGACACGTTGAAACGATTAAAGTTTTTTCTACAAATCAAATTGTGCAATACCAAAAATAAAGTATATTAAAATTGACAAAAATAAGCCATTTTAAAAAATAATTTGAAGCAGGCACATTAATAAACAAAGCTTACACTACCGTGCGAATAAAATGAACAATTCTGTTTTAATTATATTAATTTATCTATGTACATTAGAAACGCCTTTGTCTATGACTTTTATTTAGCTATACGAACTTGTACCCTTGAGATATTACTGCTAATTAAAATTATTGAAAAGAAACTGAAATGACTTTGTTTTATAAGACCTTGAAACCTGCAACCCGCTCATTGATATTTTTTGTCAGAGTCGCAATATGATACTTTTGGCCAAAGATAAAATAATACCAACCCTATAATTTATTATTTCACAAAAATTTTCTTCGGCTATCAGCCAACATCGATCTGTAATATGAATCACTGCTATACCGACCAGCGTCAGCGTCAGGACGCTGGCACAGCGTCAGCGCCAGCGTCCTGAATTTTATTTTCAACAGAAAAAAATATCGTCAATTTTGTCACGCTCTTTTCTCCTATGGGTTGATAAAACCATTTTATTCGACAGAAAATTACCATCTTTAAAATAGTGTATGTACGGTGTATTATCTGCATATAAATAAAAGAGACCTGGTAATAAATAAGTTATTTCATATTTCTCACGCAAATTTTGATTTTTTGACTAAAAATTGGTAGTTTGAAGTAGATACCAACTGGCAATAAAATCGCCACTGGCACATGACACATGTCATGTATCGGCGAATATTTTGAAATATTTCGAGAAGGACAGTTTTCGCAACAAACAATCAAGCGAAAAACCCAAATTTGTGCTCCGTGTAGCCTTATGTGAACTTTCAATATGTTTTTCCAAAACTTTACAACAATTTGTAGCACTAATCTTAATGGGTAAATTGAATATCTGAAATAACGACATAGTTTTAATAATAATCTCACATTTCAGAGGAATGATTCTGTATAAAATGTCTTTAATTATGACTTATCTATTAAAGCCTCCTTTAAAATCTGCGCCTGAAGCTAATGTACCAATGGTCCTACCTCCGTATTAGCCCTGTAATCCAACATACCTACAACCTACAAGTTTGTGATAAAATCTGGTACCTACATAGTTGTTATGAGCAAATTTTCCACTCATAATAAGTAATAATTATTCAACAGGATATTAAAAGTAAAACCTATATTGCGATTTAAAAACATTCTATCTACATATTGTTAAAAAAAATGAAAAATACTCCTAGGTATAGCCTATGTTTTTATATCTTTAAAAAATTTTCGATCCAAACATACATATACCATCAGGCCATGTCACCATTGGGATTAGCAGTCAGAACTTTATGTCATACAATCCAACCTGGCTTACATCATGTGCTTCGTTTCATACACACTATTCTTTAATTCATATTTATTTTTTACTTTTTTGGTCATCCTATGCCTACCACACCCTTTTTTTCTGTTTTATCAATATATTCATTAAACATATCTCTTAAAGTTTATTTGAACTAATAAAACAAAAACAAAAATAGTGCAACCTCGTCAGAAATTCGACAGTTTTTTTTCAAGTAATCTTATTGCACCCAGAACCATCTAATTAACAATATTACTTACAATTACAAGTGCTTGTGGCGAAACCCAGGATGACAGCCACCTACTGATGTGTCCACTGATGAGGGGAGGCTGTACACCTAGGGACCTGATTATGGCCAATGACAAAGCGATAAAAGTCGCGGCTTACTGGAGTGACAGAATTTAGCCCGGACACGGAAAATAAGTAAGTACTTACAATCTTGGATTTTTTCGAAAGAATAAATATGTTCTCGTTAACAAATACATATATATCGTCATTTATTCTCTAAAATAAGCATAAATTGCACTATAGGTGAACGACATTGGTCGTGTGAGGTTTCGAACTTGCGACCACTTTAATACCAACCCAGGGCGCTTACCGCTCTGCTACCACCCATATTGTCTAATATTCTCAACATTCTATTATCATAAATAAATATTTGGTACAAAAAATATACAAATAA
This sequence comes from Molanna angustata, assembly GCA_963576475.1. Classification (NCBI taxonomy): domain Eukaryota; kingdom Metazoa; phylum Arthropoda; class Insecta; order Trichoptera; family Molannidae; genus Molanna; species Molanna angustata. The sequence continues at coordinate 42,878,739 of OY754967.1, forward strand.
AGACTCCTAAATGACATCATTTGATTTTTTTCAGATTTTAATAATATTATTGTCATTATATTATTTATTTAAGACGTTATTTTTTAAATCAAAACAAGTGTATCCTTGAACTTAATTGGTTGTTGACATGTCTTGGTACATTAAAAGTTTTATCATTTGTTGAAAAAACCGAGGATACTTATTAGTATTTTACTATAAGCAATAATTTATTTATTGACTTTTGTAATTACGCTACATATAAAAACAACATTTGGTTTTACATATCTTAGTGTACTTTTAAACTTGTCACAGGATTATTGTCGGTCTTCGTGGCTCAGATAGTTTGATATCTGACTCCTGTGCTAAAGGTCCCTGGTTTGATTGTCTGTGGAGACACAGATTTGAATTGTGTATTCGGTCAGGTTCTGTGAAACGATTGACATCATAAATCCTCTTCTTCTCCCTGGCTAAAATGTAGGAATTTGTTTTTTTTTCTTTTTGAATTAACACATGGTACTCTTGGGACTATGTGACTCTTTTTTATTTCGTATTCTTTTTACCCCTCACTAACCCAAGATGTTATGATTTTGTTATGATCAAGTGGCGAGTTATGATTTCACAATTTTAAGACTATTTTTTATGCAGATTATCATGCTGAGATTGTATTCTTAAAGTTTCGTCATAATGTATCTGTGTGTGTGTTTGTGTGTGTGTTTGTGTGTGTGTGTGTGTGTGTGTGTGTATGTGTGTGTGTGTGTGTGTGTGTGTGTGTGTGTGTGTGTGTGTGTGTGTGTGTGTGTGTGTGTGTGTGTGTGTGTGTGAGGGTGTGTTTGTGTGTGTGTGTATGTGAGTGTGTGTGTGTGTTTGTGTGTGTGTTTGTGTGTGTGTGTGTGTTTGTTTGTGTGTGTGTGTGTGTGTGTGTGTGTTTGTGTTTGTGTGTGAGTGTGTGTGTGTGTGTGTGTGTGTGCGTGTGTGTGTGTGTGTGTGTGTGTGTGTGAGTGTGTGTGCTGTGTACTATGTGCTGTGTGCTATATTTAACTGTATCGATTATAGACTACTCAGAGTACTCATTCGATTCTTTTCAAATTATGCAAATTTGTATATCTTATACTCGCTTAGACCCCATAAGATTTTGAAGGATATCTGAATAGTGCTTCTCATTTTTTTAACTGTCTAATATTTCAAAGTGACCCCAAGCTCAGAAAACTCGAAAATTGATATTTTTGCTATCAAATTGGTAAAAAGGCTCATCATTGTCATAAAATTACATTAAAGAATTATCAAGTTTTCATAATCAATATTGTATTAAAAAATAATTCTATAAACTAATTTTATGAAAATGCTGGATATTTTCCATACAAAATTCAATTTTTTTATGGAGTGACAGGTTAGTGGCGAGTTTAGCGTTGGCCACAACCCACTCGTTTACTCTTTGTAATCTTTATTTTTCTTTTTCATTTTAGTATTTTTCTTTTAATGTTTATATTACTTCTTTTTATCAAATATCTTATTAATTTTAATAGTTTAATCGGTATATACTATGTATGATTTTTCTCTTTGTTTTATTGATATGTATTTATCATGTTTAATGTTGTTTTATTCTGTATTTTTAAAATGCTGTCAAGCTGTAAATAATAATTAATGAATAATAAATATATTCAGTATCTATTGGGTGCTTATTAAATTAAAATTTAAGTTAGTTACTTGAAAAGCAATACAAAATATAAATATTTCTTTGATGTTGTAAAAGAAGAAATCAATCGATTGTTTCACCTTACGTACATTTAAGATGATCAAAGTATGTATAATAATTATAATAAATAAATGTGTATCAATTTTAATAATATTATAAATGTTATTCGTGAATTTATATAGTCGTTAATAAAAACAGATAAACTGCACCCACACGGTATTTAGTCTATTATGTCAAACTTGTTTTATTGACATCCCAATAAAACGTCATAGACAATTTATGCATCTATATTGATCTATTGTCTATTACGAAATCGTTACAATTCCGATAAAGCCATCAATTTATATTTTATTGTTATATTTTTGACAGTCGTTATGTTGTTCTTTTCTGAATTGTTACCAGGAAAACAAGAAATATGAGGAGGTTAAAAATAACAACAAATTAGTTGTGAACCAGATCAATCAATTCTTAGTAAATCACGAGGTGTTAGCTGCCGGATATAAGCTATTGTAATAATATGCCTGTCATTATTAATTTATCACCAACATAAAATTATTGCTATAATGATACATATTTTTTTAAATGTTAACAACATTTCTTTATGACGTCTAACAAACTGGGGGGCAAGTCTGGTCAAACTGTGAAATGAATACCCTCACGATTACCCATATAATGGATATAACTATCTTATACGAGTTGTATAATATCTTAATATATTATGTATAGAACTCCATATGATAACTATATCCATGATATGGGTAATCACGTGGGTTTTGATTTCGCCGGTCGTTGGACCAGACTTGCCCTCCTGACTTGAAATGAAAAATATATCAGTCATTCACTTCGATTTTATGCACTCTTTAAGCACATGGAACATTTATTTCTCTACGACACATGGCTATAGAGTATTTTTTTTAAAATGCTGCAAAAAAGGATATTTTTAATCATTTATTTAAGGGAATTAATGAAGAATTTTTATACTGTTTAATATATTTGAGAAATTTTACTTCAAATTGGGTTTATATGTCCCCTTAAATAGATTTATTAATAAAATTGATACAAAAAACATATGATTTCATGTTTGTTATTGTTTTTTTGAACTAAATAATATATTCAAACTACAGATATGCAATTAATATTATATATAGCTACATAGATTTTTTTGTTAACATTCACAAATAACTGTTGATAATAATTGTTTGAAGGCCGATACGAACGCCTCAGGGTTTATTAAGGTTCTTGTATTTTGCCCGTAAAACCGTAACTTGAGTATTTCGTTCCGGATTTTATAATATTATTACAGACAATCATTATTCACAATTATTGTAACATAGGTATTCCCTTTTACTTCGATATTTGTAAGTATGTAGGTATCTACCTAAATACTTTGAATAAGTTATATCATGACATAATAGCCAATTATGTTTCCCTAGTATAATCTGTGGATATTTTTGATTACTTCAAAGCACATAAAATCGTATTATGAAAGTGGAATTCGCAAAAAAAGGTTGTAAATTATTACGAAAATGGCGAAAACAGACCATTATTGTGCAGGCAAGTATAAAATATGAAGAAGAATATTTTTAACTGAAACATAAAATATATTACCGTTCTTGATGAAAAATTAAGTCATTAATTACATAACTAATTCGAGGTTAATTGCTAACGTAAATAATATCAATTTCATCATAAATATCCTTTGAAATATACGAATATTCCGAAATCTGGCCTAAGATATGTACATCAACTTCTTAGCATTAATTTTTTCTCAATACTACTTACCATATCAACTTTTACCATATTTCTTACTATATCAACTTTTGACGACAGCAAATGTAACACCATAACATTCTGTGATATTTTAATCGTTGCAACAACAATCATTTATACTTACCTAGGTACTAATTGTGTCAATATTCTTATTTTTATGTGTATGTATAGTGACGTTTATGACATGTTAATATGAAGCAGGCTGTGGACGCGCTTAAATTGGAGAGTTTTCGAGATTTTTTTTACTAATGTATTTTGCATATATGTATTGTCAATTCTCTGAGCATGTCCCGTAATAAAATAAAATAAATAAATACTGTATACTAACACTAATTCACCACAATATCTTAAGAAAAATATTATTTTCTCGTCAAATCACGGTCTGTCTTTTCGATCTGCTGATCGTACCACACTATCTGTATCTATTCATTCTACTGATTTTTTTTGTTCCTATTTTGAAGTAATATCAGAAAGACTATGGAACACCTTAAATAATGATATTACGACTTCTCAATCGATTTAACTAAAAAAAGACTAAAGCATATTGTACCTCTCTAATAACTTCCTCTTAATTGCCACCCCTTCCCCGTCTTCTCTCATATCTCACAAAATCTATCTCTCTCCTTTATTTGTTGTTGTGATTTTACATTTGATAATATTACGCGTTTATCTTTCTGTTTTTTTTATGTGTTATGAATTTAATTTACCTACTACTATACTATTTAGGGCCTCACGTTGCTTTGGATGGTTGGAAGATATTGCCAAATGGCAATAAATCCGCCATTGTACACAAAATAATGTACATGATGTAAAAAAATATAAAAATGTAATTTTAAAACAAAATAAAATAGACAAGTTTTGCTTCTACATTATTTAGTGATAAAATAGGACAACAGTATCGCCTGGTGAAGGTCTTTTTAACTGTCATCTCGTGCTTCTTTACGTGCCGTTTCCTCTAGGAAGATTGGCGACCATCGGAGACATTAGCAGTTCTTGATTTGAACCACTGTCTCAAATTACAGAGCCATGAAATTCTTCATCGTCCTGCCACCCTAGACAACATGCCATTTAAGCTAAGCGTTATCTCGCTAAGCGATAGTAAATGTGTGGAATTGATGGCTGTCACGTGACGTCACAGCCACCAATTCCATACATTTACTATCGCTTAGCGAGATAACGCTTAGCTTAAACGGCATGTTGTCTAGGGGGGCTAATTCTCTTTTCCTTGTAATAACCTTTCTTGTATTAAAAGCTGCAGTGGTTGGTACATTTTGCTTCTCATTATATGCCCAAAGTCACTGGTAAATTAAAAAATAAATACTGTAAAACAAACGAAATCAATGTCGGAATAAAAAAAATATACAATCCTATGGTAAATTAGGCATAGATTTTTTTATAAACTACTTGCATACATAGTATTTGTTCTATGCGTACATAATTCAACATAAAGTGCATAATAATAACGTTAATGGGTACATTTATTCCAAATTGCTATTATAAAATTATGCAAATATTGAAATTGCAATGCGCCGTATTCACGTAATAATAATTATATCATTATAGCAAAGATTATTTTTGTTGCTCGGTAGCTCACGACTTGTTCCACCCACTCAAATGTAGATATTTATTATGACGACCCAACATATTATATCTTATTGACTTTTCCTGGATATCCACAAATTGATTAAATATTATTATTTAACCTAAGAACCAAAACTACCGTCGGGGCCAAGTGGTCAAGCCTTTGAATCCGGTGTCGGTGGGTTTCGGCGTCTTGGGATTTATTTATAATATTTATTTATGACAAAAATCACTGAAAACACATGTTAGTTGGAAAAAATCCGAGGAAATGTTTAAATAAATTAAATAAATAAAGCTCCTTCGAACCAGCGAAATAAAGGTAGGTACTCCGAAGAAAAAAAAACCCTTCGTGATAGAGTACGAAACACAGAGATCCGAAATCCGAAGGATGTGTGAAGTTGAGGATATCGTAAGATGGGGTCGACAGAGGAGAAGGTTCTGGAAGGAACAAGGGTCAAGAATGACAGACTTAAGAACTATCAAAGTGACCAGAGATAATGTTCCCCAAGAAAGCAGACCTCCAGAACGTCGTCCCAAGAGATGGAAAGACAGCTGGCAGTCCACGTCACAAGAGAGAAGCTGACGCAGGAAATAAATAGGCCTAAAAAGAGATGACGAAGAAGAAGAAGAAGAAGAAATAAATAATATAGATATATATTTGTTTGTTTATTTTTTAATTATTTTTTTGTTTTAATTTAAATACGATCACTTTCTTGTACCTTGTGCAAGTGGCATGTTTATTGACAAACGGGAATTTCCACATATAGAAACAATTTACACAAACATGTTTACCCTGCTGGGAATCGAACCCAGGACACCAGCACTGACTTTTATAAAGCTATCGATCGAACTCTTTTATTAGGGTGGCTAGTTTAGACAAGTAATTTATTTATTATGTGAGAATAATTAAAAACTGTGTGTCCACCGGGAATCGAACCTCAGATCTCTGGCTCATGAAGCTGATATCTAGCCAACCGAGCCACGGAGACTGGCTTATACTGAAGTATTTACATCATAGATGTATTATTAAGATTTTGGACTCAAATACCAATGTTGTTCTCCGGCTGATTTATTAGGAACTAAATAATAAGAGAAGTATTGCTTTAATATCAGCACTTGGACGTGATAATATACCAGGCGTTGCCTGACGACAAGTCCTTCCTAAACTAGCTGACCTTGCTTTCAATATTCATAAAAGCTATATAGGTAACTATTTATGTATATTTTAATATATAATATAATATACTCAACTCCGGGTTAAACACTTTTGTTTCATAGTATTATTATTACAACTTTATATTTTGTCGATGTATACCTATGTAGGTAGGTACATGTACTATGAGTATATAAACATTCGCCCGAGGTGTGGCAACTGCTCTAATTATCCTTGAATTTTGCCCCGTATGACAGTTTACAAAACAGGGCTGTCACCACAGACCAATAATCTATAGTAATGACAAAAAGAAAATATAAAATTTCTTGATATACACCGTGTGATTGTGCCACCAAAATTTTTTGGTAATCATATAACGTTTTTGAATATTTTCGGAATGGTTCGGAATAAAAATTGAAATAGTATTAAATACTGGTAACAAAAAGTACATGATTAAAGCAAATACTTTTTCTGTTATATAAATGTATCATTGGGTTCAATTCTGAAACCGCAATAATTAATTAATATCATACAGATTCGTGGTGGTAGAGCGGTTAGCGCGCTGGGTTAGTAATTCAGTGGTCGCGAGTTCAAATCCTGCCACGACCGATTTCGTTCACCTATACCACAAGCATTTATGCTTAATTTAGTGAATGTATGAGGATGTTTATGTAATTTTTACAAGGACATATTCATTCTTCAAAAAATGCTATTCTGAAGATTTAATAAAATAAAGGAAGTATAATAAGATTATAATGACAAGATTTCTTGTTTATTATAAAATGGATATAGTTTAATTAACAGTTCTACGGGGCAAGTTCGGTCCAACGGCGAAACAAAACCCTCATGATAACCGATATCAGGGATATGATCAAGATAATTATACTTATATCTACGATGTTATCATGAGGGTTTTGATTTCGCCGATTGACCGGACTTGCCCGTGAATACATTTTTATTTTAATGACTTATTTTCATTCAAATTTTAATTCATCTTCGGAATTGAACCCATTATTAATAACCAATTACAAATCAATTATTAACTACAATTTATCCTATATATTTTTTTGTTTTATTTGTATTATTTTATAATGGACTTTATGATTGTTGAGTTATTAATGCGGTAAGGATATTGATACAAGTTCTTTAGTAAAAGATAATGACGCCTTTCAGTTTTGCACAGATACATAAAAACCTTCCAAGGACATCACAAAAGCAATGTGGTCAAATTATCCTTATTGATTTGTATACGTAGGAAGGTAAATAATTATCGGTTAGTTTTGTTGTGTTGATTCCAATTTATTTCACTTATAATATTATTATGATCTCTCAGTTAATTTCCCACGATTTGCCTGTTCGGAATCCAATAATATAATTGCATTTTATAAAGGGTTGCCAACCAGAAGTGGAGCTGGGCAGAGCATGACGCTTGAATCACAGACTCCAGATGGAAGATAAAAATGCCGAAATGGTGACCTACAATGGGCAGAAGAATTATTGTTAGAAGATCTCAGAAAAATTGATGTGATTACGAGGAGCTGGAGGCGGTCTACCCAGGACAGGGTGCCTGGAGAACTTAGGGAGATGCCTAAGTCTTGGGCTGCGTTCAGATAGAACACTCGACGTCGAGAGTCGGATGTACTTGAAGTTGTAGATTTATCATACGCATGTGTTTTTAGGTTATATTTTCCCCGAAAGACAACAATTGGACAGTGGAATAAATAATGCTCTCCGACCTTTTATTGGAAACTTTTCAATGATATTTTTCTTAAATAAACTTATTTTTGAATGCATATTGTCACCAGATATAGCGTCAAATGCCGTAACAGACGCCACAGAAAAATCAGAAGTTAACTTACCACACATAAAATAGTGGTCAACAGATACTTTACCTGTCAGAGCATTTTTCATCCGACAATTTTACAGGGCGTTTGGAAATTACACTTGACGTTCAATCTGAATGCGACAGAGTGTCTTTAAAACGTCTGCTCTCGGTCATTCTGAACGGGTTAGAGGGTCGCTAAGTCCACCTGGCGTTCATTCTGAACGCAGTACATCACTGAATGAGAGAGGGCTGACAATGCAATTGATCGTAGAGTTAGGTCTGCAATGTTTTTTATAGCACTTTTTTATGTAAAATTATATGAAAAATACGCTTAAATAAAAAATGGAACCTTTTCAGTACATAAGATTTCAACGCAAAGATAAGCAAAGAAACATATTTATGATCTGCGATTGTTATTAGAAATAATATGAACTAATATTATTTCATAAAGTATTTATTTTGTCTACCGACGCAACGACTGTTTCTGCTTATAAGGTCATAATCAACAGTTGAGTTGATGTTTTCGTATATTTCTCACTATTCCAAGGGGACATAGTGGGGGGTAATGAATTCGCACTTTTAGGGTTATTTTTTATTGCAGATAATCATGCTGAGATTGTATTCTAAAAGTTTCATCACAGTGTAAATTTGTGTGTGTGTGTGTGTGTGTGTTTGTGTGTGTGTTTTTGTGTGTGTGTGTGTGTGTGTGTGTGTGTGTGTGTGAGTGTGTGTGTGTGTGTTATGGACTATTTGTTATGTATTATGAACGGCATGTTTTTTCTACATTATAAAGTACTCATTCGATTATTTTCAAGTATTGGAAATGTGTTTATCTAATACTCGCTTAGGCCCCATTAGATTAAGAAGGGTATCTGACCAGTGCTTTTCACTTTTTTTATACTGTCAAATATTTCAAAGGACAGGAGGCAAGTCTAGTAAAACGTCTAGTAAACGTAGTGGAATCAAAACCCTCGTGATAACCCACCCATATCATAGATATAATTATGTCATGGAGTTCTATAATAATTATATTAAAATATTATAGAACTCCATAAGATAATTATATTCATGATATGGGTTATTATGAGGGTTTTGATTCCATCGCGTCACAGGACTTGCCCCCAAGGAAACATTAAATTTGATATTTTTATTTTCAAATTGCTAAATAGGTAGGTACATACAAATACTTTCATACAAATGACATTAAAGTTTTTATAATAAAGTACCTACTTAAATTAAAAATTATTGAACAAACTCATTTCATGAAAATGTTGAAAATTTTCCATATAAACTTTTCCATATATGTACTTTGTGGTGTGACTTGGTAGTGAGGAGCTTTGGTCACAACCTACTCATTTCTAAATATTATGGAATTCCATAAATCAGCGATTGTATTATTTAAGTACAAGGATCACGATGATGTGCTATTTTTAATAATAATATTTCCCAATAAACAGGAAGCCATTGTTGTTGTTATGAAATAAAATTCGTACATTATGAAATATGTGTAGCCCCGTGAATCTACATGCATAGGACAAAAAATAAGGGTCACATACCTACCTAGTGGGATATAGGGTAGCGTCCGAGAAGAGGCAAGTAGATCTTCAGTTAGGTTCAGGGTCCGATTCAATAAAGAGCATTGGAGTTTTGCTCGCGACATACAAATCAATCATTTACTTATTATAAGCAAACTAAGTTGTTATTATTAACGCTTAGTTAAAAGCATTCAATTAAATAACAGCAGTTTAGTTAAAAGACTTGTGCCGAAATTAACGGAGACGCTCACGGTTATCTGCGAGGGCTAGATTTCATAGAGGGCAGGTCCAGAGACTCTACCTTCTGCAATCGTCACTGACTTCTGACCGCAGAAATATAGAATCACAGAAGAAACAGCGAAGAGGTACCTACATACATGTGAGTGCACTTAATAATTCAACCCATACCAAAGCCAATACCTTTTATTTTTATTGTATTTCTGTGTGTAATACTTAACCAAAAGGAAAACCATTAATTGCCACATATCTGTTAAATAAATCCATTATTATAAACATCCTTTTTTATTTTCTTTATCTATGTCATACCACAAACAAACAGGAATCACCGATTCACCACACATACTCTGGATATTAGTCTAAGTTGCTCTAAGCCATTATAGTTAGCCGCGCATAATATTTTAATTTTATAATAATTAGTTAAAATCCCGAAACGTAACACTGTCGCTTTTCAACCTGGGGCCTAATTTTGTTTGTTTGTGAATAACTTTGTAATTTGTGGAACTGTATTAATTGATTGTTTTCCTTACTGCTATAGTAATTTCTCAATTAAAGATGCACATCTATAAATGTATAAATTTAATATTTAAATATGTCTTGCCCATGTCTTGTTATTGTTTATTTTAATCTATAAAATATAATGTAATATTTTTGTTCCACGCATTAGGTAATTTCAAATCAAAACGTCCTAACAAGATTTGTTTCATTCTTTTGTTGTTGGTGTGTCTTTATTTCAGTATTCCATAGAATCGAACATGTGTTTTATTTAGGGCAGTCGGTTATTGGGTGAATGCTACAAAACCCATATTCGAAGAATTTTGTCTTAAAAAAAAAAAAAGGTCACACTTGTGTCAAATCGTTTGGCTTGTTAACAAAATTTGTTATTTAATATTTATACCTGCTATAGTATTCTGTATTTTACATAAATATCACAGTTGGTGTATGTCATTGTAAGTTTTATTTTTCATAATGGAGAATCGTGACTTAGATTTTAGTCTTGGAATAATAGAAAATATTGACAAGATTAATGGTAATACATTACGCTCATTACTTAGAGATAGAAATATTATTCCGAAAAGGGCTTTACAAAGCCTCCGTGTACAAGCACAACTTTTTAACGAAAAATTCTTGCAATCAAATCATGATAATAACGAACCCACAGCTACTGAAATTGAATTATCTCAACCATGCAATAGCGACACTATGTCTTCATATAATGAAAATACATCTAATGAAAATTTACCTTTGACGGTGAATCAACCGGTTTCTATTGTATCACCAACACGAGTTACTAGTAATTCAGTTCCTTTGAGTAATCAAAATCATACAATACAGTATGTTATTGATGATCGATCGAACAAATGTGTCGATCTATCAAAATGGAACATAAAGTATAATGGTCATTCTAGTATAAGAAATTTTATAAGTAGGTTAGAAGAATTGATGTTTGCGAGAGGAGTAACGGATACTCAATTAACTCGCGGTTTTATTGACCTGTTAGAAGGGTCAGCATTAAAATGGTACCGAGCTTGTGTTCGGCGAGAATGGAGTTGGGATGAGTTAAAAAATTCACTTCTAGATAAGTTCGATCATCCCGAAATACAAATTCAACTGAAAGGAATGTTATACTCTCTTTATCAAAAAGAAAATGAGTTAGCATCAGATTTTATTCTCGATGCAAGAGCTCGAAATACAAAACTGGACGAACCGATTACCGACAAAGAACTGCTGGGTATATTGAAAAAGGGTCTGTTACCGAAGTACACATCAGTCATCATTAGCCACCAAATAACAGATATCGATGCCCTAGAACGAGTGTGTAAACAATTTGATTCATTACAGTTCAATTCGTTTCACAACCGGTCTGACTCTCCCACTCAAATAAAAAATTTAAAACCGTACAAAAGAAAAGCAGAACCAGTAGACTGCGCTTCAATATCGAGTGATACTAAACACCGAACCGTGATCTGTTATCGTTGCGGCAAAAAAGGTCATTTTCAGAAAAATTGTAATAATCTCCCGGCTCCTAAAAAATCACAAATATTCGAAAGTAAGAAGAGTCAAGATTATAGTATAACACGTTTACCCGATTTATCTCGACCACCTCCTAATTATACAAAAAAAAACTAATTAATAACCATCTGAGCAAACCACCGCTGACGGAGGCAGAAAGACGCAAGCAGTGGTCAGATTGGTTAAAACATGTTAAATATTTTCTGCATACTCGGCGCCTATCTGAAGTTTGTTGTACAACGGCAAACGACGGTAGGCCTTACACTACATTTAAGGTCAATAATGTTACTTTTGCAGGACTCTTAGATTCTGGGGCGGCTGCCTCATTTTTAGGAAGTGATTTATACAAACACTTTTTGCCATTAGGATATCAACTCACCCCCTGCATCGATAACGTCACGACCGCGGACAATACAAATCAAAAAGTTTTAGGTTCTTTACGACTGCCGGTAGAATGTAACGATATAATTCGCGATATTAATTTTATCATCGTTCCTACACTGGGCCCCCGATTCATTTTAGGTGTCGACTTTTGGAGAGTATTTGGTGTTGCACCTAATGTAATAAGTACTACGGCGACACCTACAAATAATGCATGCCCACTCGAAGAAATTCGTACTCTAAAGCCACTTGACAGTTTAACACCGGAACAGAATATGGAAATTAATAGAATAATAGAGTTATTCAAAGATATATCATGTGAAAAACGGGGGTTAGGCCTTACTCATCTGATTCATCATGAAATCCGTACTGAAGGCCCCCCCATCAAACAAAGATACCATCCTCTTTCACCTGCTCGTCAGCTTCAGTTTGAAAAGGAATTAGACTCTATGTTAGCTATGGGAGTCGTACGTCCAATTAAGTCCAGTTGGAGTAATCCAATTGTAATTGTCCAAAAAAAAGACGGTTCAGCGCGCCTTTGTCTAGACTCGCGTAAACTAAATGCAGTGACAAAACCTGATACATACCCATTACCGTATGTACATCGTATCTTAGATCGACTAAGAAATGCTCAATTTTTGACAAGTATAGACATGGCTATGGCTTTTTGGCAACTCCCGCTGAGTCCAGATAGTATCGAAAAAACTAGTTTTGTGTGTCCAAATCGCGGCATGTTTGCATTTACGCGCATGCCTTTTGGATTGCGCAACGCGGCTTCTGAAATGCAAAGGCTTTGTGATAATCTATTTGGTCCGGAATTCGACGAACACATTTTTTGTTATCTGGACGATTTGATAATAATATCAGAGAAATTTGAGACACATATAAATGTTCTCAAGAAAGTTTATTGTCGTTTAAGGGACGCCGGTCTTACAATAAATCTAAAAAAATCGGAATTCTGTAAAGCTCGTTTAAAGTATCTTGGTTTTGTGATTGATAAAGATGGTTTACATACAGACCCATCGAAAATAGAAGCGATTCGTAATTTTCCTCGACCGAAAAACTCCACTGAAATAAAAGCGTTCGTCGGACTATGCTCGTATTATAGACGATTCATAAAATCGTTTTCTACTATTGCAGCTCCTTTAACTAAACTTACCGGTGCTCGAAAAGGAAAAAATAATTATCTATGGACGGAAGAGGCTGAGAACGCGTTTACCTCTTTGAAAATGGCGTTACAATCAGCACCTGTATTAAACTGTCCAGACTTTTCATTGCCTTTCTCTGTTCATTGTGATGCTAGTAACGTAGGTATCGGTGGCGTTCTGACTCAAATTTTTCCAGACGGTGAACATCCCATAGCATATTATTCTAGAAGTTTAAATAAGCACGAGCGTCAGTATAGTACCACCGAAAAGGAGCTATTAAGCATACTAGATTCCGTGAATTACTTTAGAGGATACATAGAAGGTAGTCATTTTACAATTATAACTGACCATTCTAGCCTTAAATGGTTGCTATCAATGGAAAATCCTACCGGAAGGTTAGCTCGATGGGCAACGCGGTTAATGCAGCATTCTTTTAAAATAATTCATAAAAAAGGTTCCCAACATGTCGTACCGGATGCGTTGTCCAGGATCGAAATCTGCGATATTTCTCCTCTATCTAAGTCAGAATGCTGGTACACAAAAGTTTATAATGGTTGTGTAAATACCCCGGATATCTTCCCCAATTTTAAAATACACGACAATAAATTGTATAAATTTTGTAAAGCGCCACTTTCACTTTTATCGGACTATGAATGGAAGATGGTAGTTCCTAGTGATCAGCGAAATGATTTGATTACCAAAAAACATATTATCCCACCATCTTGCCATCCTGGTACTTTCAAGACTTATAAATCACTATCACAAAATTATTATTGGCCAAGAATGTTTTTCGATGTCAAAACATTCATCAATAAATGCAATACTTGCAAAGCATATAAACATAGTACCGCACCACCCTTAGGACACATGTCAAAAGGCAAGAGTGTCGACCGACCTTTACAATCATTAAGCTTGGATATAATTGGGCCGCTACCAAAGAGTTACGCCGGTAATATCTACATATTAAGTATAGTAGATGTTTTTACTAAATATTGTTGGTTATTTCCATTGCGGCGGGCGACGGCAGCATCGATAGTAAAAGTGATAGAAAATAACATACTTCTTCCATTTGGCTCTCCTCGTACAATCATTTGTGATAATGCAAAAGTTTTCGTATCAAAACAATTTAAAGATTTGCTAAGTAAATATGGAGTTCCAGATATATTTTTCAACAGTTACTACACACCGATGAATAATGTAGTCGAAAGATATAATCAAACGGTCGGTACTACATTAGGCATATTAGTAGAAAATGATCAGCGGACTTGGTGTTCACATCTACCTCGAGTGCAAGCATGCTTAAATAATACAATTAATATGGCCACTAATTACACTCCATTCTTTCTAATGCATGGATTAGAGCAGATCGTGCATGGATCTGCTCACTCTGAACGGCTATTGCCACAAGAAGAACAACCTATTAAAGACAAGCGGCAACGGTATGCAACACGTTTGCAAGAACTTGTTGCAGTATATGAGGATGTTAACGAAGCATTGGTAAGGGCATATGAGAAAAGCGCCCAAAGATATAACTTACGACACAGACACACTACTTATAAAGAAAATGACTTAGTATGGAGACGAACTTTTTATCAATCAGATTCGGGTAACTATTTTTCCGCTAAACTTGCTCCTAGATTTGTATGCAACCGAGTGATTAAAAAGTGGTCTGATACAGTGTATTCGCTAGTTGATATGTCCGGAAAATTCCAGGGTAAATTTCACGTAAAAGATATTGTAAAATATAGTGGAGATTAAACATATTATATCTTAAAGGTCTCTATAAACGAGCCCAATTGCAAGATAATATTAACATGCACTATACATACCTACTATAAAAAAAAAATATCGTCTGTAGAGATAAAATGTATATATATTCATATACTTTATACATGTGGATCAACCTTTGGTAATTACGTTCGTTGTAATGTTTTAAATACCATTTATAAGAAAAACAAGTGACGCTTTGCATTGGTTGTTATAGTTTAAATACCCCATAGTGAACGGTCATAAAACAGTTGGGGACAAATCCTTTGTCATATTTTTTATTATTATTATACAATTAGTAGCTTCCGTAAATAAGTGGGCAATATATTTTTTTTGAACCCAGTAAAGCAGAATAGTAAGTGGTCATAAAACTATTGTGTACAAATCCTTTCTCATTTTTAAGCATTGCATTATTATTATACCTATTATGTACAATGAGGAGCTTCAATGACAACTTAAGTGAGCAATATTTTTTCAGCATTAGCACTTGTTTTATTTTGTAAAAATGACTTAAGTTTAGTTTTTGTGTATATTTTATGTACTTTGTATCTTAGAATTAGTTACATACAAACCGTTAGATAATTTTTATTAATAAATGTGTTTTGTAAATTAGATTCACTAGTTATTATTTTTTGATGGTTTAAATGAATGCTTTTATTTTACGTGTACAACCTTCGGGCCAGACACATTTATTTAATTTTTTTTATGTTTTGTGAATTGTTGGAGTGTAATTGTATCTTTGGCTTAGACCTGTTGATCAGACACAATTTCAATATGAACATATTTTTTATTTAATTTTCTTTTGTCTTATTTTACTTGTACTAGAACCTTCGGGTCAGACAAAATTTTTATTGTATTATTTTGTGTATTTTTGGGAGTGTACTTGTATCTTTGGCTTAGACCTGTTGATCAGACACAATCCCAATATGAACATGATTTTTTTGTTTAATTTTTTTTTGTCTTATTTTACGTGTGCTAGAACCTTCGGGTATGACACAATTTTTATTATTTTATTTTTGTGTATTGTTGGAGTGTTCTTGTATCTTCGGCTCAGGCCTGTTGATCAGACACAATGAAAAATATGCATGCCATTCGAAAGTAAAATTAAGTTGTTTATACAACATGTAAGCCATGATGGTTGGCCGCGAAAGGTTCGCTGCCTAATTATGAAGTTCTTGATAGATACATGTTGTATGCCATGTGTTGGTTGTATATACAACATGTATGCCATGATGGCTGGCCGCGAAAGGTTCGCTGCCTAATTATGAAGTTCTTGATAGATACATGTTGTATGCCATGTGTTGGTTGTATATACAACATGTATGCCATGATGGCTGGCCGCGAAAGGTTCGCTGCCTAATTATGAAGTTCTTGATAGATACATGTTGTATGCCATGTGTTGGTTGTATATACAACATGTATGCCATGATGGCTGGCCGCGAAAGGTTCGCTGCCTAATTATGAAGTTCTTGATAGATACATGTTGTATGCCATGTGTTGGTTGTATATACAACATGTATGCCATGATGGCTGGCCGCGAAAGGTTCGCTATCTAATTATGAAGCTTTTAATAACGCGATAGGATTGCAATGCCTTATAATTGTTTGCAATTCATGATTTATTTGTTTCCTTGTAATAAATGATGCATTGGGACATGATACGTCATGATGAGTTTATGTTGTATAAAATATGTATCTTACTTTAAAAAGAATAAAATTTACTTCAGAAAGGAATAAAAGTTGGTCTAGTTGATGGCAGATCTTTCTATAATTTGTTGTTTTCTTAATTGGATATTAGCATTAACCTAATTGTTTCAAACGTATCATTGGCTTCAACTTTTATTAGATTGAATTTGAATAAACAGGTGCATTTTTACATGTACCTATTACTATATTCATATCAATATCAGTTGATTGAAAATTGCCTTTAGACTGTTGATGTTATGGTTTATCTATATGGTTTATTTTAATTATTATCTAAAGTAATATAGCTCTTACTGATGTGCATCTTTGATATCTATATTTGTGTCCGCTTTTATTTATCTTGTGTAATTAAATGTTTTGTAATGTATAAATTCCTTGCTTTGGTATTGGTATAAAAACGAAACGAACTATGTGTGCACTAAAAGTAATAAGTGAGAGCCTCGTCTCTATATATGGGGGCAGTGAATAATAAAAAAAAAACCCTCAGTGGAGTGGAAGCAACAGCTTCACTTTACTATGATTTATCAGATTTAAAAGCTTCGCTCCTTCGTTTTATTGGACCATGACATCTTTATTTTATCTTCATCTTCATTACATATAAATGTTATTTAATCACCAAGTGAGAGCCTCGTCTCTATATTGGGGCAGTGAATTATGAAAAATGACCCCTCAGTGCAGTGTAAACAGATACACTAAAACAATGATTGCTCAATTTAAAAGTGGCGCTCCTACGTTTATCGAAGAGTTATGTTTTGTAATATCTTCAATTTACTTTTCACCGATCTGTAATAAGACTTTCGAATCTCCAGTTATTGAGCAGTTTTATTCACCGATATTTCCAAAAGTATATTGAACAATTTATTTTTGTATGGTTACTTGCGTGTTTTTTTTTGTATTCACCAATGTTCCAACTAAAAACAATGTTCTATGATATTATTTCTTCCTTTTTTTTGTATTCACCAATGTTCCAACTAAAAACAATGTTCTATGATATTATTTCTTCCTTTTTTTGTATTCACCAATGTTCCAACTAAAAACAATGTTCTATGATATTATTTCTTTCCTTTTGGTTAAAGTATCTTTGTTTTAGTATAATGTACATGTTTAATAATTTTAGTTTGGTATTATGGCGTATTTTGATTTTTTCTATTATTCAGTTTTGTTTGATTTGCGTATTGGCGGATTGGTTTGGGTCCTAAAAAAAAATCAATGAGCCATTGATTTTTTTTTGTGAGAAAGGGGAAAGTGTTATGAAATAAAATTCGTACATTATGAAATATGTGTAGCCCCGTGAATCTACATGCATAGGACAAAAAATAAGGGTCACATACCTACCTAGTGGGATATAGGGTAGCGTCCGAGAAGAGGCAAGTAGATCTTCAGTTAGGTTCAGGGTCCGATTCAATAAAGAGCATTGGAGTTTTGCTCGCGACATACAAATCAATCATTTACTTATTATAAGCAAACTAAGTTGTTATTATTAACGCTTAGTTAAAAGCATTCAATTAAATAACAGCAGTTTAGTTAAAAGACTTGTGCCGAAATTAACGGAGACGCTCACGGTTATCTGCGAGGGCTAGATTTCATAGAGGGCAGGTCCAGAGACTCTACCTTCTGCAATCGTCACTGACTTCTGACCGCAGAAATATAGAATCACAGAAGAAACAGCGAAGAGGTACCTACATACATGTGAGTGCACTTAATAATTCAACCCATACCAAAGCCAATACCTTTTATTTTTATTGTATTTCTGTGTGTAATACTTAACCAAAAGGAAAACCATTAATTGCCACATATCTGTTAAATAAATCCATTATTATAAACATCCTTTTTTATTTTCTTTATCTATGTCATACCACAAACAAACAGGAATCACCGATTCACCACACATACTCTGGATATTAGTCTAAGTTGCTCTAAGCCATTATAGTTAGCCGCGCATAATATTTTAATTTTATAATAATTAGTTAAAATCCCGAAACGTAACATTGTATCAAAACGATTGTCAATTATTCGAATACAGTTTTTATCGGTGAAGTTTCTCTTTTGTTGAGATTTGTCACAGAAATTTGCCTGGTCAATGAAAGGCTCTTGCAACATTCTACTTTGAATGCCAATCGGTCCACTAACTAAGTTATACAGACTATTATTACAGTACCATTGCATAATACCAATATCGACTGAACGTAACTCTATATA
The DNA here is from genome assembly GCA_963576475.1 of Molanna angustata. Lineage (NCBI taxonomy): Eukaryota > Metazoa > Arthropoda > Insecta > Trichoptera > Molannidae > Molanna > Molanna angustata. The sequence goes on from OY754967.1 coordinate 42,897,723, forward strand.
TAAAGAAACTGGAATATTTTATCAGTTTGTTACTTGCGCTGGACTCTAAAGCGATCAATGGAAGTGAAAGCAATGCGAAAAATACTGTCATTTGTTTCAATTTGTTTGGATTAATCAATTTGTCATTTCTTATTATTTAATCGGCCCACAATGTAATATGGTTAATCTATTTTGGTTCAGATATCGACAACCCGTACAAATAATTACAATTTATATTATTAATTTGATTTCTTTTGTTGTGATTATATACCTTCCCAGCAGACATATTTATTTATTTATTTATCTTTTGATATATAATATAACAAATATATATTGCACACTAGCGGGTTTATTGCCATAAGGCAATTTTCCAACCAACCAGATTACAAAGATTACAAAGAATGGAAGCAAAAAAGAACAACAAATATATATTACACTAACAATAAAAACAAAAAAAAAATGAAAATACTACAAAGCAAGAAAAGGATAGGGTAAGGACAAGGAGAGGAAATCGGGATCAGGTGTTCAGAGATAAATATTCCTTCTTTAATTTTTTCTTGAAAATACAAAGTAGTTAGACGACGCAATATCCGGACTTAGGCTATTCCATAATTTCGCTAATTGTACTTCGAATGACGAGCTGAAAATTTTTATATTGTGGATAGGGATGGATAGTGTTGTACGTTCAGCAGATCGGAATGGAATTCCATGGTTGGATAAATAATTGAATTGGTTTTTGAGGTACTGTGTCATGTTTGTATTATAAAGAATATTGTACAATAATGTTAGAATGTGTAAATTGCGTCGCTGTCGTATCTTGGGCGAACAAAGAAGATTGCGCTAAGATGAAATGTGATCAAAAATTTTCAACCCAAAGATGAATCTGATACATATATTCTGAAGACGTTTAAGTTTATTGAGATGCATTTCATTATAGCATCCAAATAGCGTACATCGGCATAATGAAGCAATGGAAGAAGAAGTGATTGAGCTAGAGTTATTAAGTTTATTAAGTGAATGTAGGACAAAGAAAATAAATTTGCTGACATGCAATACCTACCTGTTCATGCCACGACATTTAATGAATCTATTTATACTTAAAAATAACTTAATTAAACTGATTGCTACCGATATTTTAGCTAAAACTTTGATGTTATTAATAGCTAAAGTTTAGCTGACTATTATAAATATACCGTTGAAATTTGTCCACAAAACAATTAATTTTAAGTAACCATGTGAGAAATATTCAGTATCGTTTGGTTACTATTAATTAAAAAAAATATTCGTGTAGTAAATCAGTAATCAATTTAACTTTACTCCGCACTTTGATCAAGAATTGTGTCAAAATAATACGTGTACCACTAAAAGACAACTAATATTAAAATCGTTTGTTCACAATGGAACTTATTTTACTGTAATTGTAAAGAGTCTTTGACTACGGTATTAAAGTAGTAAATTACTCCTTGATATTCGTGAAATTCGAATTTAGTAAATTATTGGAAACTACATTTTTTGTTTTGTAGAGCCAATAATTTAGTAAGAGCCCTCTTTGAATGATATTTACTCACAAAATAATTGAATTTAATTTTCAGTTTTTATTTATATGTCATTGGACAATAAAGAGTTCCGACGTTTTTGTAAATCTAAAACTAAGCTTGAAATCAAAATGTAACAAGATTTTCTTACTAAAAAGTCTTAGAATAATAATATATCACTGTACGATGATACATTAATATTGCACCTATACCTATTGTTTTGTTAAAAGCTCGAATTCACCGACGTTAATTGAGCTTGTAAGCTCATAAGTAATCAGATAATAATCATTAAGTTGTTGCCTTGTTTTAATTAGTAAATTAAAAACAGAGTTGCACAATGATAATAATTGATAAACAGTATAGTGTTCAAGGGGCCGGATCAATCATATGTTAATTGAGCGCAGTTGCAAACGGCGCTGTTATCTGAGGCATTAAAAAATTAACACTAGAAATATTTAGTAAAATGAACATAAAAATGAAGATGTTTTTATTTTAACTTCATGCAAACTTATGCTCTAGATAAATGAAATCGATGAGGCAGAATTTAACACGATGATCGTTATTTATTTATTTATTCAATAATTCTTTAGGAGTGACAAATTTATTGTCAGGTGGCAATTTCTCTCAACTTCCCATGGTTTCCAGTCTTGAGATGTCTGATATAATTTTTAAATAAATGTCTCCATTGCTGGAAATCGAATCCAGGACTCCGGCACAGAAACTAAACGGATTACTATTAAATTTGCCACGATTGTCAACGTTTAATATAGGTATTCATATCGTTTAAAAATAATGAGCTCGTTTTTTGCTACGACAAATTTATTGAACTAATTCTAAAAGGATATGTGTCAGTATAAGATTAAATAAAAATAATGTAAGTTAGTTTTTTTTTTATAAATCAACATACAATATCGTAATATTTACGATAAATATAGTAAGTCTCCAGAATGTGGCAACTTGTTATTGGGTGCGTGTTAAATAATTATTTGACATAGTACCTGTTAGTTGCCCGAGAAGCTATATAAAATAAAAAATACCGGAAACGACAAAAAGAGCTTATTCAACACGGCGCCTGGGTCTGGGTATCCATTACTTTTTCTATTATCAGAAGTGTGTATCTGTTAACCGTGTGAATTATATAATTCTTTAACTTGACAAAAAACAATAATCATCGACCTTGATTTAACGACACAGTTAAATCAAATAAACGGTTGGAGGAAACTGATGATTAGCACGATAAGACCTACTTAATGTGAGATTATTTTGATTGATAGTACCATCAAGAGGCAACTACTTAACAGATTTTTTGTGAATTCTATCGTTTATTTTATTAGATTCTCATTGAAAATTGTTGAAATGTCGGATCATAGGTTAAACAATGAAATAATCATAATACGCACTCTTTTGGTTCGTTAATTTGATTAAAATACAATATTCCCATGAAGTTATGGAACACAATAAGTACAGACACAATGGGACTATTGAATTTTATGGATCCTTGTGAGCTACTTACGAAATAAATTTTAAAATTATAAGAGGGTATAAGAAAAAACTTATTTCGTTGAGTAAAAAATTTAATATTTTTATACATATTTTTATATTTTAATATTAAATACCTACATATTTTTATATTTTAATATTAATTGCATATTTCATATTGCTCGCGCAAGCGCATAAATTGATCACATAAACCAGCCGATGACAGGTCGTAAGCCCTGTAGGTGCCTTGAGTTCCTGGTTCTTCTATAATATGGGTCGATGGCAGAGCGGTTAGCGCCCTGGGCTAGCAATCCAGTGGTTGCGAGTTCGAATCCTGCCTCGACCGATTTCGTTCGCCTATAGCACAAGCATTTATGCTTATTTTAGGGAACGTAGGAAGATGTATATGTACTTGTTTAACAAGGACATATTATTTTTTGTAAAAAAAAAAGAAAAAAAATATCCCAACTTTGTGTCTATTGAGATGTTAAAAAGTTTGTCAATAAAAAAATTGATTTAAAAATAAATATTCCCTTTGAAAAATGTATAGTATATTAAGTTGATATTTATAGATACTGCGTTTGCCTTACATCTGACGCAGTGGCGGCTACCCCAAAGGGGTTCTCGGGCTGAGCCCTCCCAAAAATTTTGTTCGATAGATTCCAAAAATATTTGCTAAATTAATTCTGGAAATTCATTATTTTTTTTTTTAAATAAATGTGTTTCCACCTTACGGTTGTAATAGTAAAATACTGCAATAGTTCGTTTTATACAGCGAGATTCTATGAAAAATTTTGTTGCGCAGGCACAATGTACTTGCGCCCGAAGAACTGTATGTAAACTCATAGAATTGATTCCAATGCCGTAGTACAACATGATGCGAAAAGTATGGAGCTCTCGGGCACGTTCCTATATATGTTCATGAATTTACCGGAATATATCTCTTTTCAGTAAGTTGTAGATGAATTAGTGTATTTATGAACACAACTAATATTAGCGTCTGCGCACTTCGCAATAAGCGGTCAGCTGGAGTGCTGAAGGCCGTTGATGACAGCGCGCTATTTTGCATGTTGTGTTGTGGTTGTGTTTGCAGAGTGATGAAATACGGTTAATTTAATATTTTTCATGATAATTTTTGACAATAGTACACGGTGAATAGTATACATAATTTAATTTCGCGTTACTTTAATTACGATGATCGTGTGAATGTGAAAAAATAAGGGCCTCCCGGCCAATCATCTCATTATCTCAAATTAGTTCTTGTAAATCACGTAAATATATTCGAAGTTTTAAGATGAATTTGTAATAAAAAACGTCATGGCTTTGCAGGTGTAGTGAAAAGAATGCGTATTGCGGGTGTAGTGAAGGTTGTTTTCTGTGTTTACTTTTTGACAATAATTCTGATGTAGGTATTTAATTCTGACTCTGACAAAAACAACTAAATCCAACTTGTATGATATATGATCCACCCGACCCCCCTTTCTTTCAGGTATTGTAATTGCAGCTTAACAGGAGAATGATGATAAACACTGATCATGCATATGCATGAAAATAATATTTTTTCACCTCTGTCGAAATTTCACAAGTGTAATGAATATTTTCTCCTTTTAAATACACATTTCCTTTCAAGAAAAAATTGAGCCCCTCTTATATTTTAGGTCGCCAGCCGCCACTGATCTGACGTAGATTTTCCTGTAAACATTCGTAAGATATCATCAGTTGATTAAGTAAATTCCATTGAGATCATTCTTAATAAATTCAAAAGGTCTAAAAATAAATGCAGAAAAGATGCGCGCAGAATAATTCTCCTAAGATTCATCGCAATCAGATCGATGGTATATACTACCTTTAAATGATCTAAAATCTGCAAATTTCACTTGTAGGGGGATGCGCTTAGTTGAACCGCTTCCTGCTATAGGTACCAGACGCACCGCATCCCTAACTATTTCAATGAGAAAGGCAATATCAAGAAATGAACTGACGTAAACTTATTTTACGACCACATTGCTAACGCTCGGCTCGCCAAAATAATTTCTCTTGTCCGTTATTGTGTGGGTGTGAAGATCGTACCTTGAAAGGATTTTGAGATGTGCAGATTTCACTTTTATTGATAAATACAAAATTAAACGTGACATCAAGTGCATAGATCTGCAAAACAACATTATGAATGACCGCTGCGATGATTCTTTGAATAGACCGTGATAATAAAAAAACGTGTTTTAAGAATTTCCATATTTGGTAAACAGAGAATTGTATATAATATGAACGATTAGGTATATACAACTTGTCTGTGATTTAACTAATATTGCACATAAAACACACTCGTTTTTTTTACTGGATGACTCAGTAAGACATTGAGTCTGAACTGCAAGTTGTACGTTTATTTTCATTTCTCACTAAAATTTGTAAGACGATTTTCATCAATTTGTCTCCATGAAGTGCTTCGCGTTTTTATCTTTAAAAAAAGGTAATTTGTCGAATATAATCTTGAGCGCATCTTTATATATTCGATCGTGACCTTTTAATTTAATTTCATTCAGTATTCTTCATACATTGAGACAAGTGGGGTATTAATTGAAATATGAGTTTCCAGTGGTCGATGCTTCCTCTCCACCCCCCTCCCCCCAGCTTTCTCTTATCCCATCCTATTTTTGAAATAATTAAAATATTTTGTAATACATACATGTTAGAATACTATAATTGTCACTATAAAAATTATTTCATTTTATTTATTAAACTTCATGTACAATACTGTGTACAATGGCGGGTTTTTTGCCACGAGGCAATTTTTTCCAACCAACCAAAGCAACGTAAGGCCATAGATATTATATTGGTAGGTACATTAAATTTAGAACAAACGGAAAGAAACACGTAACATTATTAAGAGTAAATTGACAGCAACAAAGGAAGGAAGGAAATAGAGGTTGAGGTAGGGGAGGGAGGATGGATATGGAGTGTCAGTAAGGAATTATTAGACAGGTAAAATAGCTTTAATACCTTTTTAAAAAGTTGAATTGATTGAGACGTCGTAGTATCATTACTTAAGGTGTTCTATAGTCTTGCTGATTGTACTTCAAAAGAGGAACTGAGAAATTCAGTAGAATGAATGGGAATAGCTAGTGTGGTGCGTTAAAATTATCTTTGAATTATATATTGTTTTTAAATGATTTTGTTTTTGCTGATGTATTCTATTGAATAAATAAAAAAATAATTATTATTGTATAAGTGTTAAGCTTATATTTGACATTACGATTAGTATGTTACCGGAGAATTAGATATAAAATAATTATTATTGTATAAGTGTTAAGCTTATATTTGACATTACGATTAGTATGTTACCGGAGAATTAGATATAAAATAATTATTATTGTATAAGTGTTAAGCTTATATTTGACATTACGATTAGTATGTTACCGGAGAATTAGATATTAAATAATTATTATTGTATAAGTGTTAAGCTTATATTTGACATTACGATTAGTATGTTACCGGAGAATTAGATATAAAATAATTTTCATTACAACTCTCCTCTTCTCTCTTCTTGTTATTTCTTTATGGGTTTTGTTTATTTGCTTCATCAGGAGTTTATCATTTTTTTCTACGTATCATACCATCTTATTACATTTATTTTCATCGTTTGATCGTACGTTTCAGACTATTGTCCTCTTTAAGTAAGTATTTTGTCATTTTTTAACCACACATTCGTCTAAGCGATATTTATAATACATACTACAAAAATATATTTATGATTAGAAGAAAACAATTGTTACTATTAAAAATGAATTTTTTGGTAAATATAGAAGAGGTATGATTGGTGTACGTTGCGCAAGTCCTTAAATTAATCACGTAAGCAAGCCGATGACATGTCCTAAGCCCTATTGGTGTCTTGATTTCCCTGTTCATCTACAACATTCCAACTTCGTCTCTATTGAGATATTAAATTGCCAATAAATAAATATGGAATTATTTGCCTTGTGGTACAATATATAAAAATATGTAATAAAAATTACATATTTTTTAAAACTTTATTTTCGCCATTTTTCTGTTTTGTAGTTATAACAAATGGTTTCGAAACTGAAGGTTCTCTCATCAGGCTCATTCACAACTATTTTTCCCTTAAAGTTATATATTTACATCAACGTTGATAGTATTCAATATCTAAGTGAAAAATTTCAGCAATTCTTAGCAAAATTGTTATTTAAATTCTTCGAAAGACAGGACAAGCAGACGCGAATAATATAATTACAACAAAGTTTTTTTTTATATAAAAAAATATAAAATCATCAGGTTCCTTAAATATGAACCGTAGTCTATATAATATGCATATACATATAATTTACAACAACGTTTTTACACTATCCTTATCATCAAACATTGCTCATTAATTAAGTTATATACACTGCCGCAGAAAATAAACTTGTATTGTGTAATTAAACTATAAATCAAATCATGGTCATCCACTCGCACCTATCAAACACTTTATCGATTAAGTATTTATTTTTAATATACAACTAATTAGATCCTTCTTCATCTTCGTTTATATGGGAAATACCCGATTAATTCAATCTGCAAGAATCGAATCTATTTATCTTATTGAAAGATTTTTTGCATCATACAAAATGTAAAAATATAATTCACCTTCAATGCTTACGAAATATTTCGAGAAACATCGTTGAGATTCTTTGATGTCTTTATGCTATTTTTCATTTAGTATTGAAAATATTAATTATTTCTTAATTGTTTATACAAATCCAGAAAAAAAATAAAGTTTTCGTCCCCTTACCGCCAATATCTCTTAACTCACAATTTTTACAATTTGTACCACGAACGTCTATCTTACACGGTAACAAATATCTTAGCGGTAAGAAGACGATATACATATATTATTACTTACATAATATTATACACTCAATTCTTTTTATTTGCGTATACGCAGCTTTAAAAATATTAGGCACTCAATTCTGATTACGATTCCTAAAAGTAAAAATAAAGTTTTGTTGTTTTTTTGTCAAATGACCTAACTCTATTTGATGAACGTATCATTTGAAGAAATTGATAAATAGCAATGAATTGCCATTTCCGCAGTGTGTAAAAGTGTTTATTTTAGTATTAATGTATTTTATACATTTCGTTATAATTTGACAGTTTGGTCCCGTTTAACTAAGTGTCAAAGGTTTCAAATTTGAAGAATATCAAATAGATACTGCACTAAAGAGCACAGAAATATGCGAGAAAAATTTGTTTAGTGCGGACATTGTTTACAAAAAGTACCATCGATTGTCTTGTCCTATGAAAAAAAATCGTTATTTATAACAAAATCTTAAAGACTTAGTTTGTAATTCATAGCCACAAGTTCTGCTGTTTTAAAGTATTTATTCTAACATCGTTGTAGAGTTCTCAGATAGAGTGCATTCTTGTGTTAAGTATAGTGACGGTCAAAAGAGTATCATCTATGTACAAAAAACCTTCAATTATTCAATCCATTTACATGAACATTCGTTTTAACGTGTCAAATACGGTCGATTAAAACATGTTTTTTGATTTTAAAGTGGCAGTTCGAGTAATGTGTATTATGCAACGATTCATTGTGCCATATAGTTTACGCAAAGTGGTGACACTTTTTAACGGGTTCCCTATGCACATAACGACATTAACAAAGTATAAGTATAATATGGAGATTGTACTAGCAAACGGATTACGACATTTTTTATGAAAGGCCCCGACCCACGCTAGAGGTGACCAAAGATAACGGCTTCCAGGAGCATTAAAATATTTTAAAAATCGGAGTACAAAGAATACACGCATTAATTTTTACGCTTACACGAGTCTTCTTCTTCTTCTTCCTGGCCTCTTCCCAACTTATCGTCTGTTCACCCTTCGGTTCTGGGCCGCCACCGATGTCAATTCTTGTCTCATCAATTGGGAAGTCCATTGCGCCATCCATGTATTTTTTGGTCTTTCCCTATTCGTTGGTCGGAGGATGTCTACGTCCATAGCCTGGTTCACAATGTGATCCTCGAATCTTCTTAATATGTGACCATACCATCTCTTTCTTCTAATTTATTGTTAATGCCTGTCACTCTTAAGCTTCCGCAAATGTATGAACTTTGAATTTTGTCTTCTAGAGACACCCCGCTGACCATCTTAGCATACGCATCTCTGTGGTTTCCATATGTCTATGGAAGGTATAAATAATCTAAAAATAGTTAGGTGGCACAGCTGGTAAGCCTTTAGGCTACAGTGCGGGCGTCCTGGGTTCGATCCCAGCAAGCGAGAAATTTATATAAATTCTTTGACAAATTTTCAACATCTCAACCGGGGCGACATTAAAAATAAAGAAATCATTTCACTAAGAATATGATCATTTTAATACCAAAATGCAAATCTGAGTTCTTAGAATTGATTCAATCCATTCTACTAGTCAATTTAACGCTATAATTTATAAAAATCAGTTTTTTGAGTAAAGTTATTTAGAATTTACATGTTACTACTAAGAAAACATTCATAAACTAATATTTCAATAACATAAATAAAAAATTTATTTATGTAATTGAAAGATTGTTATAATTTCAATCAAATATTATTTAGAACAACTCATAGTAAAATCTTGATTATAGACTGTCTTATGATCTATTGATAGGTATATAAGATAAAATCTATTTGAATATATTGCATTATACTGACTGAGGAATAATATTTCTTAACTAAACGTACTGTATCTTTGTAGCAATAACTATTCATACATGTAACATTCGTGTAACATGATACAAAATCTTGTTGAATTTAAATATTACGGCCTCATAAATTGTACATATAATGTGAAAACTTCCTTGAAACTTTAGCTAAATAACTGTACGATTTAAAGTTACACAAATGATTAAAATATACTGTAATCTCAAAATGTGAAAATATTAACTAAGTTTAGTTTGTCGATCGACAATTCTTGATAGAGCTCCATTGTACGTTGATATGTTATAAAAATATAAAAATACTTGGTTAAAGTTCTATTATATTTATTGGATTATTGACGCGTTTCGTGCAAAGCACATCGTCAGAATAATTCAGAATTTCATCGTCAGAATATTCGGACGATGTGCTTTGCACGAAACGCGTCAATAATCCAATAAATATAATAGAACTTTAACCAAGTATTTTTATATTTTTATAACATATCAATGTGAAAATATTTTTTTTATAATTTCAATTCGCTCAATATCGTCGGCATTCGTGGTTCAGTTAGTGACTCAGAAGGTCCCGGGTTCGATTCCCGGCGGAGACACAGTTTTTCACTGTGTTTTCAGTCAATATTAATATCGGACTGGAAGACGACAACCGAAAAAAGAAGGCGGTGTAGGCTGAAGTTAAAAAAGGCCAAGGATCGATATGGGCTGTAACGCCATTGGAAGAAGAAGAAAATTATAATATAGATATTTCCAGAATGAGGTAACTTGCTATTGGGTTTTGTGTTCAATATTTTTTAACATGGAACCATTTGATTTTACATAAAAGAGTATTGAATTTTTAAAAATACCTCCTTCACCCAGGGGCGAGCCTAGAACCTTTGAACTAGGCAACCCCTGAAAGGAAATTGGGAAATGTCGAAAATTTTATGTTTTTTAGCGTTGTTGATCATTCCAGTGGCCATAAAAATATTTTTAAAATGACATGCCAAAATAATATTTACATTTGTGGCCCTGTCAAGCATCACATACGATTCAATTTTTAATCTTGTAGTATGGTTGCTTTAAACAAATAAATTACTATAAGTTCTTGAATTTCTTGACATAATATTCATAGGCAAGCCAAGATTTTTTGCTTCTATAGACAATTCCGCTACTGTGCAGTTTATAGTCGAATATCAGTTTCTTCCAAATATCCAGTGTTTCCAGTACAGAGAAAAATAATTTTGCATGAATTTATCGTTTGCTGGAAATCGAACCCACAAAAAAGGAGACCCACACAAAATTCAAACGGTTAATCACTAAGCCCGCCAATGTTCTCGTGTACAAGATTATCAAATTATTTAATCAATTACAAATAATTTCTATATGTACATAGGTAAATAATGAACCAATTGGTACAAATAATAATGTATGTAAGGCACCATAACACTTAGATAAGTATTAAAATATTAAATGTCAGTAACCCAGTCATGATGACTAGTGACCCTAGCTTTTGTGAATTGCATAACTATTTAAATTACCAAATATTATGTATTTATCATCGGCTCAATCAGGTACCTATACAAGATGATAATGTTTTAAACGTGCTATATGTAATACTTTTACTATCAAATAAAAATTATTTATATCAAAAATATTTAGATTATTAACCAGATTTCTTGTCTTGTTCATTTCAAAATACTGCAAAATAAAGTAAACATATAAACTCTTATAAAAGAATATTCAAATATTCAAAGCATTGTTGTTTTTAAATTAAAATGGGTCATTATCCTAAAATAGACTTACAAGTTTTCTACTCCAACTTTACATAGTGAGGCCAGTAAAATATGTCGGGTGATACCGTATATAACGCAATATATCCATTGTTGTTTAATCTGTTAGTACTTACAAACGGAATGTAGTTACACATTTTACGAACAATAGTATCAAAAACTTGTAAATATTCCAAGTACTTTAAGTTTTTTACTTCAACTTTAGTGAGGTCAGTAAAAGATGTCGGGTGATTTCGTTTATAGGGCAATCTATGCACTGTTAGAGAAGCTTTTAGTTCTTATAAACGAAATATAGTTACATATTTTACGAACAATAGTATCAAAAACTTGACTGATCAAAACGTTAAGTATTCCAAGTACTTACATTCCGATCATCGTTGATTTCCATAAAATGAATATTATTCAAGACCGGATTTTCTTCAATATTTATCGGAAGTGAATTATGATCCACAGTGATTCACGATATACAAATTTAACATGTATAGTTAATTCATAATTCCTGTTATTCAAATTGATATATCAATATTATAATTTATTATATTATATGACATTGAACCTTTATGTAACCTTCAACTATATTTTCCTTCTATTGTATAAGTGATATGTATATTTAAAAAAAAAGAATATATCCTTGGGAAAAGTACCTATACGTTTTCATACATTCCTAAAAATAAGCAAAAATGCTTGTACTATAGTCGAGCGAAATCGGTCGAGGCAGATAGGACGGGGTTTGAACTCATCATCGCCGGATTACTAAGTCAGTGCGAAGCCTAAACATTCTATAATTTGAATAAATGTTTAAGGATTACATGAAATAAAATTTTTAGCACCAAAAATTATTTGACAAATTCCAGTATTTGCAATTAAAATCCTAAACTATAGCATTTCTCAAGAACATTTTTAAAAGATATTTGATATTATTAATGAATACATCAAAGTGGAAAATCGTTTAAAGTTCCTCTAGACTGAAATTTTTTTTTTTTTTTTAACATGTCTACGTAGGGGACGCCAGCTATTAGGATTTGGGTCCATTTTACTCTTCCGAAGAAGCGCACTACGTAGCGTTGGGAGGGGTTTGCAATCTAGAGAAGAGTTTATTAATTCGGATTTTAAAAAGACCCGGGTTGTACGAAGATGGAAACACAGAATTCGGAAGATCGTTCCACAGTCGGGCTGCTGTGTTAATAAAGGAGTTCGAGAAGCGACTTGTTCGTATATGTTGAAGGTCCACTGTGAATGGATGCTGCGATTGAGTGAAGCGAGTGACTCTGTTGCGAGTGGGTGGAGGAGGGACCAAAGATGCAAGTTCTTCTGAGCAATTCCCGTGGTAGTATCTATAGAATAAACTTAAAATACCGACTCTGCGTCTGTGTTCTAGTGATTGCAATCCATCAGTCAGTGATGGATCATCAATCAGACGTATAGCACGCCTTTGGACAGCGTCGAGGGTATTCAGTAGGTATTGGGGGGCGCCACTCCAGAGGTGACTGCCATATTCAATAATTGGGCGTATTTGCGCTTTGTAGAGTATACAGATCTGGGTCTTAGTAAAATATCTGCGCGCTCTATATAGTACGCTCAATTTTTTGGAGGCGAGTTTCACCTTAGCTTCGATGGAGCCCTTGTAGTGTTATTGGTTCGTTATAGATACTCCAAGCAGGTCGATAGAGCTGCTGTTAGGTAGGGTGCTTCCGTTGAAAGACACTTGCAATTCATTGGGGTTTCTCTTCGCAGAAATTAGACAGGCTTGGGTTTTTGAGACGTTAAATGAAACAAGATTACTTTCACCCCAGGTATTGATTGAGTGGAGGTAGCTATTTATTTTTTGATGAAGGTCTTTCCGGGCTTCTGATATTTCACTCTGTTTAGGAGGTTTGTCAAAAGAGAAATTGTCATGGACTGTGCTGTCATCAGCGTAACAGTGGATGGGGGCGCGTAAGAGCAAGTCATTGATATGTAGGAGGAATAGGGTTGGAGATAGAATGGACCCTTGAGGGACTCCCGCATTAATGGAATGGGGAGAAGAAGAGCAACCGTCCACTACAGTTATGACTTCGCGATCTTTTAAAAAATTCGCAATCCAAGTACACAGAGACTGGGGTAGTCCATAAGAAGGGAGTTTCATTAAGAGACCTCGGTGCCAAACCCGGTCGAAAGCTTTAGAGATGTCAAGGGCGACAGTTTGAGCTTCTCCAAAGCGTTCCATAACTCGACCCCAAACGGATGTCACATACGCGAGTAGATCGCCACAAGATCGATTTCCACGAAATCCATATTGGCGGTCGCTTAAAATTTTGTTTGCTTCGAGGTATGTGATCAACTTGGTGTTTAGTACCCTTTCCATTATTTTGGAGAGTACAGAAGTAATAGCGATGGGTCGGTAGTTAGATGGGTTGGAGCGATCACCTTTTTTGGGAATTGGGTGGATGACCGCTTTTTTCCAGTCACATGGGACAATACCAGTTTTAAACGAGAGTTTGAAGAGTTTAGTGAGAACTGGGGCTAGTTCGGCGGAGCATTTTTTTAACACAAGAACGGGAATTCCATCTGGTCCATTAGCTATGTTAACATCCAACCCTCGGATGGCGAGTAAAACCTCAGAGAAGTTAATCCTTACTTCGTTCATTTTAAAACCACAATGTGGAACTGGTTGAGGAGTTTTTCCTCCGTCGTCAAGGGTTGAGTTATCTGCAAATAATTTACCGAGAAGATTAGCTTTGTCGGTGGCAGAGTTAGCAATGGATCCGTCATGGTTCGTTAAAGGTGGAAATGAAGATGTGCAAAAGTTCTGACCTATGGAGGTTGACAATGACCAGAATCTTCGGCTACCGTTAGGGCATGAGGAGAGTTTTTGACTTATATGTTGGTCATGGAGTTTTTTAGCCTGATTAATGGTTTTTTTACAATCCTTTGTCATCTTGTTGTACGCTTTCTTGTTTGACGGGGATTGAAGTTTTTGAAATGTTTTGAAAGCCAGATTTTTACGCGTGACTGCTTCTCGGCATTTGGAATCAAACCAAGGTTTTGTGCCTGGTCCGCAGGTTTTGAGGGAGGAGGGAATATAGCCATCCATAGCAGAAGTGATGACATCCCCTACCTCACGCGCACAGATAGAAGGGTCTTTGGTTCTAAAACAGACTTCATTCCAAGGAAAGTCGCGAAAGTGTATTCGCAGTGCATTCCAATCTGCTGACTTGTATTGCCAAATTTTCCTTTTAGGTTTTTCGGGTGGAAGGTCCGGGATGAAGTGGATGGCCGTTTGCACAAGGCAATGGTCTGAAGAGCCCAGTGGGGCTGTGACTTTCAGTGTGTATCCCGTTGGCGAGGTAGTCATAAAAAGATCAAGCAGATTGGAACGATGCCCAGAGACATCAGGGATGCGAGTTGAAATCACTGAATGCAGAAATATTTTGCCATATAGTAAAAATATCGCCCTTTGTATGATTGATGTGGAAATCTATGGTAGATGGCACATATGTTTCACTATCATATTTTGAATCCTCTATTCTTTTATGAAAGAAAAAATATTTTTTATAATTTCAGTAGATTTATCTTCAGTACAATTTCTTAATATGTCATACATAATTTATAATGACAATATACATGTAATTGAAACTTAAAAATGAAAAAGTACCTTAAATTGTTTGCATTTGGACCGGAAGATTCAATAAATGTGTGTCATACCTGAAACAATTAAAAAAATAGAAATTAAACAATGAAATGATCTTCCAAATCCGACAAATTTTATCTAAAATATCGACATATGTTGATATCAAAGTATAATCATAATCAAATTAAGAGGGTGACTGCTGCCAACGTACCTATTTTTTCCATTTGAATCCGCGTCATTATTACAAAACGAATCATTTTGAAAAAAATAACCTAGTTAGTTTGGATATTAATAAAGAAAAATATACCTTAACTTTTTAATTACGTTCTGTATATATTCTTGTAGGAAAATAATAAGCATACCCCAATTTTTGACATTTAACTTAAATTTCTAAAAAAACTATAAGTTATAGAGCATTATATTTAGAAGATCAAAATATCTGGAAAAATACCAGGTTATATAATAAATATCAGGTTGAGTTAATAAACCAAAAAAACTTTTATTTCGCAATGGCGCTGAATGGAAAATAAATGTTTTTTTAGGTTTATTTACTAAACCTAAAGCATTAATGCAACGTCACATCATATTTTTCGAGATATTTTTGTCTTCTTTAATTAAACGAGTGGGTTGTGGCCAACACTAAACTCTCCACACCACAAATATTGACAATGAAATATTTTATTCATTCTAAATTTTACTACCAGGAATATAAATTTTCTAACGATAGTATATTTTCATGTTAAGATAGACAAACTATTAATGCAGTATGGTGAAGAATTCTAATGTTGTATGAAATATTTTAATAAAAAGCAGATAAATTTTGTTTTAAAGGACGTTAGAGCATTTTGACAATTTCGACACGTGATATCATATGAAGAAATTTTTGTTATTTATGGAAAGCTAATCAGTTCGATGTTCAAGCTCTTTACATTATAACATGAAATCAAATTACTGAACTTTTCCATACAAAAGAAATTTATCTTATTATATACATTTTTTATCATACTAAATTTTACTACCAGGAAAATAAATTTTCTATCGATAGTATATTTTTATGTTAAGATAGACAAACTATTATTGCAGTATGGTGTAGAATGCTTATGTTGTATGAAATATTTTAATAAAAGCAGATAAATTTTGTTTTAAAGGACGCGAAAGCATTTTCAAAATTTTGACACGTGATATCATATGAAGAAATTTTTTGTTATTTATGGAAAGCTAATCAGTTCTATGTTCAAGCTCTTAACTATATAACATGAAATCAAATTACTGAACTTTTCCATACATAGAAATTTATCTAATTACATTTTTATTCATACTAAATGTTACTATCAGGAATATAAATTTTCTTCCGATAGTATATTTTTATGTTAAGATAGACAAACTATTAATGCAGTATAGTGAAGACTGCTTATGTTGTATGAAATATTTTAAAAAAAGCAGATAAATTTTGTTTCAAAGAGCGTTAGAGCATTTTGACAATGTTTAGACGTGATATCATATGAAGAAATTATATGATATCTATGAAAAGCTAATCAGTTCTAAGTTCAAGCTATTAATATTCTTATATCAATATAAAATCAATGAACTGAACATTGCCAAATATAAAAAAATTCTCTTGTTACATATAAGTTTCATACAAATATCCATTAAATAAAATATAATTTTTGAAACCGTTGAATATTTTTCTTTTAACATTGACCAACTTTGAATACAATTTTATGAAGATTCTTGGTGTTGTATAAATAGTTGAAACCAAATTAAAATATCTCTAATTTCCAGGTCGTGAGAGCATTTTTTCAGATTTAATAGATGAAATCATAAAGAAACATTGGGAAAAAATGAACCGTTGTCTATGGAAAACTAATCAGCTCTAAGTTTATGGACTTAACACATGTGATATCAATATGAAGTCAATCGGACTTATAGTTTGGGCTGCAGAGAGGACACAAAAAAAAAAACAACGTAAATGATGAATTCATAGAGAAGAAATCAAAAGTTGTCTATGGAAAACTAATCAGCTCTAGGTCTTTGCACTTTACACATATGATGTTAATATGAAATCGATCAGACTTATAGTTTGGGCTGTAGAGAGGACACAAAAAAGATAAATGCTACGGCGTATGGCGTACGGCGTACAGCGTATACGCCATACACACAAACACATCACGACGAAACTCATAGTGTGCATTCTCTACATGATACCCATTGAGAAATTGATGTAAAAAAAATACGCTTAAATTTTGCGAAATCATGACTCTCCCCTATTCCATAGTGTGGAGAGTAAAAAAAATATGTTGAACTACGGCTTATATTTTATTAAAAATATAAGATAAACGTTGAAAATCGGGGTATGCCATTATTTTTCTACAAGAATTTATACAGAACATTATCAAAAAGTAAAGATATATTTTTCTTTATTAATACCCAAACTATCTAAATTATTTTTTTCAAAACGATTTGATAAGAAATAATGATGGTATATCAAATTGAATAATAGGTACGTTGGCAGCAGTCCCCCCCATAAGAAGATTATGTATCCTGAACGATATATGATAGAATGAATTTATATCCACATTTTGAGTACTCTTTGAATTTATATCCACATATGATACACTGAAAATCATAAATTCGGTCCTGTATATACATTTCACAACAAATATTTCACACAAGTGCGTTGTAATTTCAAAGATGTTGTTTTTAATAAAAGCATATACATGTTACAGTGCAATTTAGCTGGAAATTGATACGAGATCTCTGTCACTTTATGTTATAAGTCAAGGATTCTGACTTTGTATTTTCATACTAAACTGACAAATTAAATTGTAAATGGATGTTATTGAAACGACCAACGTTATATCCAATGACACTAAGTGTATTTAAATAATGCAGATATACACGAATGATTCTTGAATAAATATACTACAAAATACATTATATGTCATACCATCATGATATAAACAGAATTGAATATTTACAGATTGAAAATACTTTGAAAATTACACTTGATTTCATACTTATTGTAGATAAATTAAGATTGATCAGTGGCTCAACGATGGAGAGCTGATTGTGCACAAGTCAAAGATATTGCCTATATTTAATTTAACTCATGTGAAACATATTTAATTTATTTTAATTTGTATAGCTTTTTAGGAAACTAACAGGTAGGTACTATGTCAAATATTTATTA
Organism: Molanna angustata; assembly: GCA_963576475.1. Taxonomy (NCBI): domain Eukaryota; kingdom Metazoa; phylum Arthropoda; class Insecta; order Trichoptera; family Molannidae; genus Molanna; species Molanna angustata. The sequence continues at coordinate 42,915,971 of OY754967.1, forward strand.
AAAAGGCACCCAATAACAAGCGGTCACATTCTGGAGTCTAACGATATGTATTGTCTCACAGATAGAGTGATTGAAAACACAATTCAATACTGTCTCTCTACCGGGAATCGAACCCGGGACCTTTCGCTCAAGAGTTAGACATCGAAACAACCGAACAACGAAGAATTCAATAACACTTCTAATTATAATAATAATAAACACTTCCTTACACTCTGCGCAAGTGGCGAGTTTATTGTCATTTGGCAATTTCTTCCAACTAACCAGTGTTTCCAGCCCAGAGAAGCAATATTAGCGTGAGAAATTACTTTAAATAAATTTTTCCTCTCTTGGGGATCAATCCCTGAAAAAAAAAACTAGTGGGTTGTGGCCAACGCTAAACTCCTCACTGATAAGTCACTCTACAAATAATTCAAATTTTGTATGGAAAGTATTCAGCATTTTCATGAAATGAGTTTGTTGAATTATTTTTTATTTAAATAATATATTTATTATAACGAAAACATGATAATTCTTTAATGCCATTTTATGAAAATGATGTGCCTTTTGAACAATCTGAAAAAAATAACAAATTTTGAGTTTCCTGAGCTTGGAGTCAAATTGAAATATTTGACAGTTAAAAAATTGAGAAGCACTATTCAGATATCCTGTAAAATCTAATGGGGGTCAAAGCGAGTATTAGATATACAAGTGTACAAAATTTGAAAAGAATCGAATGAGTATTTGTCTAAAATCGAAAAAGAAGAATAAACACGCCGTAAATAGTACACAGCACACACACAGATAAATTGTGATGATACTAGTTGATAATCTGCAATAAAAATAGCCTTAAAAATCGCGAAAAAAAAATTTATAACTACCCACTATCTATTTTCTATTTTGTACTCCTCACTATCCCCTTGGGTTAGTTAGGAGTAAAAAAAAAGAATACAGAAATGAGTCATTTTGTCAAAAATACGTTATTTTTTGAGTATGTACATATGTGCAATAACTTTCGATTATACAATTTGAGTTTTTGTCGTAACAGTCTGGACGATCAAAGCGATTCTTAATTACAGCTATTTAATTTATAGTTTTATTTAATTGATATCTAATGTGGTTCTAATGACTTCTGAATTGTGTTTACTTAACTTGTTGAAGAAAGTATCATAAGAAATATGCGAGAGGAAGGTATCCAAATGCCTTAAATGTTATCTACCATAAAAATTCTCGTTTCATTCAAGCTGGATTTAATAATTATGTATTATGACTGTATGTGCCTATTCTAGTTTGTTGCTTAATTTATTATATAAGCAATATTATTATGTATGTACACACTACATACATAATATAACAGCATTGTTGTATAACAATAATTCCTCTGTTAATCCTGAAATTGTGTCAAGTTAGCATTACTAATGTTGAATTAATGGACCTTTTAAATGTGTGGGTATTATTAAGTTCTCAGTAAATTGAACTAAAACGGTTTATTCTTACGATATGGATACAATTCTTGTCACGTAATACTGGTACAAATCAAAGATTCTATGTTCGACGAAAATGAATTATTTTCTAGAGGTCGATCGTTTCGAATTGTCAACTAGAATAGAAGAAAATATTAAGTATTCAAAATTGGATATTATAGAAATAAGAAATTGAATATAGTGTAAATCATTTAAGATAACTTCATTTTACTGAAAAATGGACTGATGTCCTATAAAAACATAGAATTAATTTTAGTAGTTTGCTTAATTACATATTACCAATCGAAATTCAAAAGTTTCGTGTGACATTATTATCAAATAACGGTTTCTGTAAAATGTGTAAAGACTCATCGTCCTCCGCACCATAGTCACTGGCACTGCGTCTCACGGCCATCACATCAAATAATTCACTTTATATAAATAAATTATTGATATAAATTTATTAATATTTATTACAAAAATAATATAAAAAACAATATATAACTAAGAAAAATATGCGCTGACATATAAATATACATGTCCCTATAGAACTGATCTTATTGCACTTGACTAACACACAAATATGTTTTTCAAAGATTTGTAGTAATTCTAATAATATGGTCAATCTCTGTACTATCTGAGTCCTAAGTACCTACTGTTTCTTGTTCTTGGTTTTTCATTTTCTCAGTCACGCAAGCACAAGGAATGCCTAAGGTATCTTTAACAAAGGAACATACGTAAATGCGTGGTGGTCTCTTGTTATCTGATTATGCAAATATTTATCTCGTTTAGTTTTCATACAGTGTTTGTGTAGGACCTTTCGATATTGTTCAATGTTCAGTGTTCATATACCATGCCCTCATGTTTCATTGTTCTCTAGACATTATGATCTTCGATAGCTGGACATAAATTAATGATCAGCGTTAGAGGTAAATATGGACTCCTACCTCTGATACTTCTTACTCAATTCAGGAAGCTGGAAGTGTATGCTTAATTGTACGTTTGATTTGTTTATAGCTCGATTCAATTCGCGGTTCATGATACAATTTAATGGCAATGAGTGTAGCAGATTTTTCCCAATGATTTATTAAGAAAATGTTTCATCTTTCTCCTAAGTCTCATGAATGAGGGTTAAAATTTCAACGGTTTTGTGTGTGTCCATTCATCGATATCTTTTGTATGGATAAAAAAAAAATTAAATTTGCATTTTATATATTCATATATTTAAAACTTTTTCAGCACATGTGCACAATGGCGGGGTTATTGCCAATGGCAATATAAATTTGCATTTTCTATATTATTAAACAAACTTTTCTATGTTATTAAAAAGTAATATTATATTTTACTTTGTATTTAGATGAGTAGACATTTTTTATGCCGAGAAAAAAAACAATATTTTTATAAAATTATCAAATAAAATAGAATGCAATATTTTCCTATAGATTCGATTTACTGACACAGAACATTTTCACCGAGGTATCTCGGTATTATCAATGAAAGTAAATTTTTCAAGACTTATTTAACACAACTTTAAATATTTACAATGTCGCCAAATGTGTGAGAGGAATTAAAGTTGTTAATTATGTGTGGAAAATTTAAATCGAATATGTGAAAAAATACTGTATTCTATTTTATTTGTTAATTTGAAAACTGATTTCAACTCTGTTATCATAAAAAAATATTTTTGATTGCATTTTTTTTCTTTTTGTTTTCAACACAAATAAAAATATTTCATAAAGTGGAAATCCCTTACAGTGATCAATTTGAGACCGAGCATATCCGTTTGAATTTAGCAAAAGTTACAAAAAATACACCCTTCTTATTAAGTGACTAGAGTATGAGACTATTCACAAATGGTGGATAGGTATGTATGCAATGATGAAGACATTTACGCTGTCTTTTTTTCCCTACATTAAAATTAAATACCTACTTATGTATGAAATAAATAAGAAAGTATTCTTTATACGTTGCAGCTATGTATTTCCTTGTGGCACATTTCAACTAATATAATTAAAATAAATAAATATCTTAGTGTCAACCACGTTTGAGTATTTTTATGTCAACTAGTTTCGGAGACGTAACCGCTACTTCGTCCAGAGTATAAGTCTGTCCGGACGAAGGATCGTTTACGTCTCCGAAACTAATTGACATAAAAATACTCCAACATGGTTGACACTAAGATATTTATTTATTTTAATTATATAAAAAAGTATTCAACAATCACATATTTATTCATTTATTTGTGCTTGCGCTAAATTCTTCATAGGTATATCTACCATTATGTCAGTGTGTACATTGTACATATTAAAAATGATCAACTGTTTTAACACATAGTTTATTTTATTACTAACAAGATAAATTATTATATAGTTCGATATTTCATAGCTACGTAAGTAGGTATCTAATATTTATGTAATAATCCATTAGTGTCCATGTTTTACAACTTCCGTTTTGACTTAGTTCAATCAAGTGTTAGGTATAACTAATTACCCACAATCTGTACCTACCTGCAATAAGTGACTGTCAAAAACGGTACCTACTTGTTACAAAATTTTAATTTTACATATTATACATACATGCATACATGGCACTTTTATTTTCGATTATTAATTATTTGTTAAGGTGACTCCACTGCACCACTAACTACGCACGGAATTCGTTTATACAGAGCAGTTGTTGCTGTATATTAAGTTATTCTTTGGCCTGGAGATATTTTTATTGAATAAGGGACAGTTCAGAAGTGGTGTATGTGATTTACTGGAATCATCTGATCCTTAGTCACAAAATATATGTAAGATATATTTTGGACACGGATTTTTTTAAGAGTTATCTTCACCATTTTAAATTTGCCTCCTCTGCCTCATGTCAGATCTATCAATACCCAGACCAAACTTCGGAATATATCCTGTGGGATTGTTGCCACCCAATGGTGTCCTCTTTTAGATCGGAGCTCCTCGTTGCTGTCCATGGGCCTCTTCATGGTCCCATTGGTCATGCGGATTTTGTGATCTCGAAGAACAACTTTAAAGCTTTTAAGAAGTTCTGTCAGAATTATAGCGCCTTACTATTATTAGATTCCCAGTAGGTTAATATTTTACAGAGATCTTTGTCATACCCCTGATGTTTCTTATTTAAAAAGATCTGAAGTCCACGAGTGTGAATCTTCAATTCACATTAGTCGATTGTTATTTTGCACTATGGTGCCGAGATTGCTAATATAGAGGGCTCCATGAGATACTTTTCGTGCAATGCATTTTTTTCTTGTCCTTCACTTATTGTCATCATCAAAATGAAATACATTTTACAGATCACAAAATAAGAGACAATTTTGAAAGCGTACAAGGCTTTATATTTAAAGTAAGTCAAGATTCAAAAATATGACTCACATCGTGAAGGACACAACGTGAAGGAACGTGAAAAGTAATTCGAATCTTTATATTGATCATTTTTTTATAATAAAATTTTATTGCAATATTTCCAAATAATATTGCATATATTATAAGCTATCATATAAATAAAACCATGATTGTTATTCTGTTGAACAATGGATGCAATCGTCTAAATAATGCATTCAACCATGTTGTTATAACTGGTAATAAAGGTTAGTACAAGGATTTTCAAATGTCATTCCATTCTAGTAAGCAAATCTCTAACTTCACGACTCAGTAGAGTAATATTTTATCGTACATTCGGAGCAGATGAGATAATTATCGGTTGATCCATGTATTTAATGTTGTGTCATAAAAAAATATTTTCATTGTACCTATAGGTAAAATCATGCCAAATAATTCTACGAGCAAGGGCCATTTCAAGTGATAAAATAAAAAAATCATGAAAACCCCAAATAATATAAAGTATCAATTTGAAAATACAAAAGTAATTTAATTTGTATTAAAAAATGTACAAAATAAAGAAACATATGGGAGAATAAGTATTAATTATATTAAATTATAAATTTTATAGTAAGTAGAGTCAATTATTTTTTTCTTATTTAAGTTTCCAAAAATACCTTTATTACAAGCATAAAAATATGCTAAAAATGAAGATTGTTAATTGATTACCATTAATCTTGTTATATTTATGATATTTTAAACAATACTATCAATAATTGCATTTTTTTTTGTTGATTCGAATAAAAATTCCAATTGTAATAAATCCGTTATTGTTTATTTTGTGTACTTCCCCTACAACCGTAACAAATAATGCAAAGTTTCGTAAAAAAATACTCAGAATGGCCCTTGATCCACTCACTTAGATTTTCTCTTTGATCTATTTGTGTTGTAATTAATTAAATTAATCGCATTCATTGCGAAACTCAATATAGTATTATTATTGTTGTTTGTTGTACATTGGCAGGTAAATATCTATGTACATAACTAATAACTATTCAGTCAATTTTACATAATTCTATTATTACAGGAGCATTACGAAATTAAACTTCATTGTTTGCCGAAGAAAATATACTTTTTGTTTTTATCGACGTCGACTGATTTATTGTTTTGCATACGAATGATACGTGATTCAATAAGAAATGTAAATAAAACAGAACTGTACATAGAACTTTTTTTTCAGAAACTAGGTTACAATATTGTGACAATATTAACATGTACCGTTTCTATGAAAGAAATATATGGTAATCCAAAGATAAAACAAATACCATTCTAAAACAATGAGTATTTCTAACTAGTGACTCAGTAAATTCTGTCAAAAACAATTAGGTATGTTTTTGTATGGATGCTACGCACTAATCGCACTGAAAAAATTGGGTTCGAAATCCTTTCACATGAAAAATATTATTCTGCGATTCTGACATCGCTTTGTGTCTCTGAAACACTTTTAATGTTTTTGTTTTTTTTAAATAGATTAACCCGATAATATGAGTAATATGATCATATAAGTTGTATTTTTGTGGTATGTATATTTCTTTTACTATATGATTAATACTTATGTAATGTTTTTTAAGTAAGATACTCCTTTCACGAACCAAAATTCATAACTCTATCGAGAGAGTATCCAAATATATATTTTTATTTGAAAAATAAAATAATAATAGGTACTCGAGATCCGATTTTACCTGAGGGATGAATTATATGTAGTTTAATTTGAAGATGCTTATAACGATAATGTTATTCTGACTATAGCATGTCAATGATTTTCATTAAATTAGTAAATAAATAATTATAAAAAATAAATAAGTAATTATAAAAAATAACGAATCTCGTTTTCTGAGAACCTTTGACTTTCGATAATAGTACATACATATTTTTTAAAAATGATTCAATTAAAATATAAATGTTTATATGTTTTTATAATATAGATAATTCATATTTAACGAGCATTTGAAATACCTTTTTTTACCCATTTATCTTGAATCAATATATTTAAAAAATAATATGTTATTGTGAATATATTCCAAAATGACGCCTGATAGTTAAACATTAATTATATAATGTAGTTAAAGAGAAATGATTGGTTAAAACATATGTAAAAAGTATTGGTTAAGATCAACACTTACAATATGAAGGTTAACAAGATTGTATGTCGCTCACATTGGGAACTTGTTTCCCATTGCAATGCGGAAAAACGACATACTTCAATGTTTAAAAAAAAATAATAAAAAAAATAATGAAAGTGCATTATTTAAACAGACAATCCACATTTTATTCGTCCATGACTTGTATTCTACAATAATGTGACATTGTCACTTGTTATATGAATTATATCTATTAAAAATAACCAAATATACAATACGACTGATGATTTTATCACATTTTAAATTTATCTTTAGTAAAATGGTTACGTAAACAAGAGGAGGAAAATTCGAAAGCCATATTTGTGCTTATATTAGGATCATTTTTTCATTCGTCTATGTTTTCAATTTTAAGTTTAAATTTTGGATATATTTATTTTACAAAGAGATAGAGTTTTCCGTGATGTTCTAATTTGCATTGATCAAATGTAAATTAAACAGGTTTAAATTAACTGTGCAGTTGAAATCCCTCCTCCTATATATTGTGACGACATGTTTTGCTTTTAAAAATATGTATTTTAGTAATTTACATATTGATTGTTGCAATATATTAGGTTTACATACCATGACTTTATGTTTTGACACAGCATTTCATAAAAGGACATGTTTCTCAAAAAAAATTACGTAAAATGCGTAATCAAATGATAAAGAACACTATATTTTGAAGCATTTTACATATATTTTTAAGTATTTCCTCATTATCTAGAAGCAGGATATTATAAACTTGTTTTTAATCTATAACACAACTTGTCTCTTAACATTGTTATTGTTATAATCATGTATTGGTGTACAATAACACATGACAACAATGGCGTTGTTATTTGACATTTTATTATGTCTTAACATCAATGTTAATGGGAACATTAAAATAGATTACCCTTCGACGCCATGTTAATCCAAATTTCATAACCTTTAAATGAATAATTTTATTATAAATATAAGTCTAAATGTTTTAAGTTCCTATAGTAAAAACAATAAAATGATTAGAATTATTAATTTTTTGTAAATAAGGCAATATAAATTCATAATTTAATAAAGGTTTATGAAATTATTGCTTCGAATTAAAAAATAACCTTTTTCAGATGAAAACGTGAATCTGTAAAAAAAATTTAACAATCATTATCGCGCTTCTATATAACGATATTTTTTGTCATATGTTACGCGAAGGGATAGTACCCCGTATTCAGTAACTATTGGAACTAAATAAGGAACGTTCGAAAATTGTAGTTTTTAGATTCAAGGTCTTATTTCAGTGTTATAAAATATCAACTATCAACTCAAAGTTACTAAATCAGACGTATTATGAATAATTATGAAAATTATAAAATTTTCATCATTTTCATAATTATTCAAAATATGTCTAATTCAGTAACTTTTTAAGAACGTTCCTGCCAATATAGGTATATATTCCATTTAGTCCAAGTTGATATTTTATAACGCTGAAATAAGACCGTAAATCTAAAATCTACACTTTTAGTATGTTCCTATTTCAGTTACAATAGTTACTGAATACGGGGTAGTCTCACACGAACAGTTGAAAATTTTGTTCTTATTTTAAAATAATCATTTATCCGACCACCGTGGCACAGTTGGTAAGCCGTTTGGTTTCTGTGCGGGCGTCCTGGGTTCGATCCCCAGCAGAGGAAAAATTATTTCAATTGAAACATTGGTTAGTTGAAAGAAACATATGACAATAAACTCGCCACTTGCACAGGGAGCAAGGAAGTGTTTATATTATTTTTATATTATATTATAATTATAAATTAAAAACAATAATCAAAATGAACCCGGGACCCTTGGATCAGCAGTCAGATACCTAACCAACTGAGCCACGAAACCCGACAAGTATTATTAAAATTTATATTAATTTAGATCAAATATTTTTTTCTTCTACACTTATAGTGGAGAGTCATGTTTTCACAATAATTTTGAGCGTTTCTTCTTATATTCTTCTTATAATTTTGAGCGTTTCTTTTTATATTGGTGGTTCCACGAAGAAGCAAGATTATTTTTCAACGTTCCTTTTATGACCATACAAAAGTGCTGACCTCTCGCTGAGATACTAAACAAATCTTGTACGTTTTGGTATGAACAACACACCACCAGCTAACACGGTTGATTTATGTTTAAAACATGACGAGAAATGGACACGACAAAAACTCGCTGTAATCGTCGTTATTATTAAAATAGCGTGCAAAGCTGATGGACAAAAAAATATGTTTCGAGAGAACCGCACTGAATTTTAATATTCGACCGCAAAATATGTAAGAGCAAATTGGGGGTACCACAGGAATCAGTTCTGAGACCAATTATGTTTCATTTATATTTAAAAAAAAAACTATGACTATGAAAACTATGAAATTGAAAACCTACAACAATATATTAAAATTTGCAGATAAAAATTAAATCAACAAAATAGATATCGATGGAAAAATAAATATCAATCAGCCAGCTTATAATATTATTTCTTCTGAGACAATTTAATATCAAAATGTCAACAACACTAGTTAAATTAGCCAACAAAATGACAAATTGCTATCAAGACGATGATAACCGCACTATAGAGCATTATTACTGAATATGTAATGAGAATAATAATTAAAATCAACAAGAATTATATGATCAGCCTTAATAAAAACCTAGATAAACATCATTACCTATATATTTTCCGCCCATTTTTTCTTCTAAGTATATCACACAACACCTGTGTTCTTTCAGACAACCAATTCCTTTCACATATAAATAGGTACATAACAATTTTTTTTCTTAAATTCGTTTGTTGTTTTTTTAATGATCCTTTGAAGTTATGTCCTGATATATCAGATCAGGCGATACAGATACATAATAATTTATATTCCGGGGGCGCTACGCGGATGTAGAGCTAAATGTGAACCAGTTTCGTGTCAGCCATTAATAATAGCTTTATATAGAGCAAAAGGATTTTCACCTTTGTGAAATTATCGGCCGTGTTCAATGTCCATCGGGTATTGACGACCTTGATGACTCTGAATCGTTGCTGAAGTTTAACTAGGTACTCTTTTATCTTCTTGGAAAAATACTGTTCATTTTTTTGTATAATTACTATTCGTAACTTTCTGTACATATATCTAATTTGTATACTGACGGACATCATTTTTTGTCAAACCACGAATGAGCTATTTTATACGACAGGTTTCTAAACGACTACTTTTTCCTCAAAGTCAACTCCATAAAATATTTAAATATTGTTCATTTTTAACATGAAAACTGGAGGATTTATGTTTATTAACGATTAAATGTTGTAATATAAAGAACTTTTTAATATCCAGATGAATACTGAAAAATAAAACAGCCCATAAGTTACATGATATTTTAAATATATTTATACTATACACTCAATTTGTAAGTTATCTGTAATATTACTGAGGCATACGTTCTGATAATTAATATATTTTTTAATTAGCTAAAAAAAATTGACTGGTTTAATTTATTTAAAAACGTATATAATGGCACGTGCTGTCTTGTTGATAAAATGATAAATAAAAAAAACTGTTAGAAAATGTGCTATGTACTAAATCAGTTGAAGTAAATTTCAATAAATGGAATGCTAATAAGTAATTTTGATCTAAAAACTTAGTTTTATCAAAGTATTAAAAGTTTGTAAAAAAACTTTATCAATATTAAAACTCTGTTTATAACCGGATAACTCGTGACGATATTAAAATAATTATATATATATATAGGTAGGTACCAATTATGTTAATCAAAATTGTTTTAGTCAATTTTTGTTGTTGTTAAAAATGCTATTTGGAATCTTACTATATTATTGGAAAACTAATTGAATTTTTTTTTACCTTCTTTATATCTTACTAAGACATGTTTTTAATGAATATGTTGTTATGAAACGTACATATTCATCCTCATACATTCCCTAATTTAAGCACAAATGCTTGTGCTATAGGTGAACGAAACCGGTCGAGGCAGCTAGGGTAGGGTTCTCTCTATCGCTTGATTACTAAGCCAGCGCTATGCCACTGATCCATCAAACTTGAAATTTGGGCTCTCCGAAGTTGATATATGTATATTATATGCAGAGATCCGGGAAATTGGATATCTACAGGTCTTACGAACTCTCATCGGATGCTTATTATGTATATTTTGAGACATTTTAATTATGTACCTACTCGTAAATGAATATTGTAATATCTGCTCCATTTTGCGCACTTGATACTACAATAGCAGATCTACTTGCAGTCAAAACAGGTTGTAATGTAAATTTTGTCAGTTTAAGGTCGGTCGTTGTCGCATTTTACTGGTGGTTTGTGGGCATCTCTCAAGGTAGGCGCCTTTTGGGATTCAAAGGAATTTGAACCTAGTTCAACAACCGCACTTGCTACAGTACCCAGTAATCATTTCTGTATAATGTGTTCAATTTAAATACTTATCTTGGCCGCGAATCATTATATTTCTTGATTGGTTTTATATTGTAAACTCTAATAGACGCGTTGATGGTAAAGGTATTTACTGATGAATCTATTTAGCAGTAGATGGTTTTTACATTAGTATCAAATTATATTTACTGTGAGTGCTCCCAGTCTTGACAAGCCGACTTGTAAAATTTGTTGAAATCAATGACATTGTATTAATAGACACGTTATATGAGAACAAAATGCTCTACAAAAATCGTACAGTTTGACGAATTGTGACAATAACATCAAGAAAGAGCAACTATAGTAATATGTCGGCTTTCGTGGCTCAGTTGGTTAGGTATCTGACTGCTGATCCAAGGGTCCCGGTTTCGATTCCCGGTGGAGACACAGTTTTTAATTGTGTTTTCAGTCTGGATCTGTTAGACGATAAATATCGTTAGTCTCCAGAATGAGACAAATTGTTATTGGGTGCGTGTTAAATAATTATTTGACATAGCACCTGTAAGTTGCCCGAGAAGCTACATAAAATAAAATATATTCAGACACACACTGGAGACATATTTTCTCTTTTATTCTAGTGCAATCACATTGTAATTATCTCTCACACCAAATAATGACCGTGAAAAAGCGAATTCAACAACAACTCAAAATAAAAATAACTTTCGAAAAATCCATATAAATATATTCTTCTTCAGCCAGTTTTCATCCATTCTTGGACATAGGCCTCCCCTTTGATCCTCCACAACTCCCTGTCTTGGGCACACTGCATCCATCTCCCTCCGGCACATTTCTTGATGTCATCAGACCACCTTGCCTGGGGTCTGCCAACACCTCTTCGGCTTGTTCTCGGTCGCCATTCCAAGATCTTTTTGGTCCATCGTGAATCCTGGCATCTGGCAATATGCCCAGCCCAGCTCCACTTAAGGCCAGCGACCCTTTCCGCTACATCGGCTACTTTGGTTCTTTGTCTTATCATGACATTCTGAATTCTGTCCCTTATTGAAATACCCAGCAACTTTCTCTCCATACATAGCTCTCTGTGTCACTAACAGCTTGTGCATTATTCTTTTTGTTAGGACCGATGTTTCCATTCCATAAGTAAGCACTGGGAGAATACATGCATCAAATAGCTTCTTTTTCAAATAATGGGAGTATTTACGGGATTTCAGAATGTATGATAATTTTCCAAAAGCTGCCCAGGCAAGGCCACGTCTTCTCTCTATTTCTGCCTCTTGATTTTCTTTGGAAAGCATCACGGTATGGCCTAGATATATGTATCTGTCTACTCTTTCAATTTGCACTCCATCTATTATGATGGGGAAGGACTCTTCTGCGTTACTCATCATTTTGGTCTTGGAGATGTTCATCTTCAATCCAATGTTCACACAGGCTGAATTTATTTCTGTCAGCATAGTTTTCAATTCCTCCTCATCCTTGACAAATATGACAATATCATCTGCGAACCGTAGATTGCTGAGATACTCGCCGTTTATATTTATATATTTATATTATTATATTTATATATTTATCGTTTACTAATATAATAAATATATTAGTAAACGATAAAATTTGCAGCATGGAATGATACCTACGTCTGGTCGTCCCATCAAAGTTGTAGTACATTTTAACATATTTTCATCACACAAAATAACATTTTGACTACGACGATACGTCTGAACACTACAGCATCTTACTTGTAACTATTGTAATTTGCGGTTGAATTAAGTGAGGTATGCGCCTTACTTTTTGTATACCGAATTTAAAGACTAGTAACGTAGCTATATCTTTATATATCATTGGTTAAAATACTATTTTTATTATTTGTAGAGCTGGGTATGGCAATATTACATGCCCGTGGTTCAGCAATGAGGTTCGCCACAAATTTTGAATCTTGCCTTTTTGCTGTACGAGGCTGATGTGTGAAGATATACCTACTCATATATCGTGCTTACTATTACAAGGTGATGCCGTGATGGTATATATACAACATATAAGATTTATATTCAAACTATCAGAAAATCTAGCCAACTTGTCAGAAAAAAGATTAATATCGAAAGAACTATGTATTGTAGTCGATGATTTTTTTTTAAAAAGAATGAATATTTTCTTTTAACAAGTACATATACCTACATTCTCATACATTCTCTAGACAAAGCAGTAATGGAATCGAATCAATATTTTATTTCAAACTCGATGAAAAACATTTTTATTTGACAATTACAAAAAAATATACAGTTTTACATTCCACTACTATGAATAGTCATGATTTCTTTCACAAATTTCAAGCATTTTTTTCTTCGTCTAATTATTTATGATGAGATTAGCATGAAGAAAGCGTAGACGTATGACGTAATATGAAAAATTGATATTAATGTCAGGAAAAACTTGATTAAAACTCTTGTCTAGGAATGTGATACAATACCCCCTATTCAGTAACTATTGTAACTAAAATAGGAACATACTAAAATTGTAGGTTTTAGATTCACGGTCTTATTTCAGCGTTATAAAATATCAACTTAGACTAAATGGAATAGGAACGTACCTATTTTGGCCGGAACGTTCTTAAAAAGTTACTGAATTAGACGTATTATGAATAATTATCAAAATTATGAAAATTTCATAATTTTCATCATTACTTAAAATACGTCTAATTCAGTAACTTTTTAAGAACGTTCCGACCAATATAGGTACGTTCCTATTCCATTTAATCCAAGCTGATATTTTATAACGCTGAAATAAGATTGTAAATCTAAAATCTGCAATTTTAGTATGTTCCTATAGTTACAATAGTTACTGAATAGGGGGTACTATGGAGCGAAACGTGAACTATCAGCCGGAGAGAATCTGGAAGTCTGTCTGCCTTCGAAATGTGTTGCTACAGGTGCATGGCTAGGATACATTGGTCAGACCACAATCCCAACGACGTGGTTCTAAACAACATGACAACTCGTAATGAGAGATTCCCAACAACGAACCAAATGGATAGGCCGTAACACCAGGCATCCGAGTCTGCTTGTTACTATCGCACAAGGAATGACGGAGGACGGAAACTATAGAGGTCGTCCTAAAGACAGTTAAATGGATCAGGTGATTAGTGATGTGCGCTGTAGCAACTACCATGAGATGAAGAGGCTGGCGGATAACAGAGATATGTGAAGTAGAGAGATAGAGTGCTTGGTGCAAACCAATTTAAGGATTGTGACAATTAAGAAGAAAAACGTCTTAAGATTGTGTCATGAATATATCCCTACTGGTATTATACATATCTGCAGAGTGCATTCATTTAGGTCTGCTTCCTAGAATCTGAAAACACCTTACGTGATTTTTTTTCTATTTTTTATATCGCCTCTCTGGCAACTAAAAGGTACTAATATTAGTTTAACACGCACCCAATAACAAGTTGCCACATTCTGGAGATCCAAACTGAAAACACAATTAAAAACTGTGTCTACACCGGGAATCGAACCCGGGGCCTTTGGATCAGCAGTCAGATACCTAACCAACTGAGCCACGAAGGCCGACAAAATTCGCGACAGAATGTGCCTATAAATTCTTAGATTAAACTTAAGCGTTAGGAATCATTGGTTAAATTGTCCATATATGTATGACGAATCACAATAATTATTAGTTAAAGACAAAATAAATATTATATTTGTGGGTGTTACAATATCAAATTATATAATTCAATAGTAAATAAATAGGTAGAGATAACAATAAACATTAAAATAAAGTTAAATGTAAACATGACATGACATGTCTGTATAAACTAGTTTCCTGAACACACAATATTATTAAGTTTATTTTGCGGATACAATATTGCGCGGATATTAATGTTTTTTAAACTATACTTTTGAGATAATTGGTAGCAGTAAACTGACGATAATGATAATACAAGTTTTCAACGAAATTTAATTGATTTTTTAATTGTTTCATATGTCGACTTCCTACCCAAGGATAGTCAACTGTAACATGTTACGACAAAATGTTTTTCGTGTTTCACGTGGCATTGCTCTGGTTGCCATAATCAAAGGTAAAATATTTAACCTTTACAATAAAACGCTAAGCACTAACTTATTACGCAAACATTGGTTTAAACAACATAACAATTAATAGTTTAAGATTTTTTTTTTCTTCCGCCATTAATGGAAGATTTTAATTTTCTTAAACTTTAACTATTACTTACTTATCACTTCGTTTTTATATCATCTTCTTTGGCCTAATGAGTTATGACTAAGGATCACTCGTTGCATATAAGTACGCGTATGTCTATTATATGTCAATTGTTTCATCTACGTTTCTTCGCCAGGAACCATAACAACTTCAAAACAACATAAAACTTACTTACTTAAAAATACAAAATAAATCATTATTCCCGATACTAGATGAACAAATAGTAAATAATTTGTAAATGAAAAGGCTATTTTTATAACAACAACAAATGACTTTGCGTTACTTCGGCAGAAAGGTGAAATAAATTCATTTTTATTTAATTATTTATAATTTCTTACACCACGTGCAAGAAACTAACTTATTACCATACGGCTATTTCTTTCACCTAACCAGTATTTGTAGCCCAGATATACAAAGATTTTGTGAGAATATCTAACCAATTTTCGGCTTTTTGTCTTTTTTGATATACTTGTTACAGTAAAATAAAATATTAAGTAGGTATTTTTACTGACAAACTTTTTAAAAATCTCAATAGAGACGAATTTCAAACATCTTCAAGAAAAGGCTAAAGCAAAAATATTTACCTGAGAACACCTGATTACATCTTCCTTTCCTCTTCCTTTCCTTGTTCTTTAAGCTTTTCTATCATTGCTATGAATTGTTCTTATATGCTATTTTCTTTGTTTTTTTTTACTTTTTTCTGCTGTATTTATTTATTTTGTAATGTAATTAACTGATTGCCATAGTACACATTGTTTTGTATACTTAACATTTACTCTGGTTGGTTGGAAGAAATTGCCATTAGGCAATAAGCCCGCCAGTGTACTAATTATATGTACAAAAAGATACAAATAAATAAATAAATTTGGGATATTATAGAAGAACCAGGAACTCAAGGCAACTACAGGGATTGCGACCTGTCATCGGCTGCGTAAATGCGTATATGCAATTAAAAAAAATATTCGATATTAAGTATGTGTTCTTTCAGTGGTTTTGGATGAAAGCATTATCTAAATGTCAAATTCAAAATTGCATAGGTACATACAAGTATTATGTACCTAGTATTGAGACGAATGTAGTTTATATTCTAAATGTATAAAAAAGAAGGTTTTGGATCACGACTATAGTTAAGTTTTGGAACCGCCCGTGGTGTAGATATTTAGCGGTAATGATAAATTGGCGCTATATTGCGCAAATGCCAGTATTCGACCTTGCTTTCTCTCTGTGTAGTCAATGCATGAGTGTAGTTGAAGTAGGTATATGTAACTAGGAACAGAACATATATTGACCACACGATTTGATACAGATATTACCATAAGATAAACAGTTGGTGGCGGTATAAATAGATCAAAAGTATATTTTAGATTAACAATAAATCTTTACATAATAATAATAAAGTGTTCTATTTGTTTACTATTTTCATGGTTAAGATAATCTGATTTTATGAATTAATTCAATAAATAATAATTTAAAAAATGATACTCTTCGATTTGGCGGAACCCCACGTTTGAGGTTGGCCTCTTCCACGTTTGAGTCCTTGGCTGCGTTCAAATGGATCACTCGACGTTAAATGTCGGATGTACCTGAAGTTGCAGATTACGACGTTTTTCACACCAATTTCACTGAACGCAGTCTGGGGCGTTGTAAATTCAAATATCATTTATCATACATGCATATTTTAAGACTAGTTGCATGTAATACATCAGATCCAACTGTGGATGGCGATAGTATGCATAATTGAAGAATACGTACCAAACTATAAACACTTAAACACAAATTAATAAATATTTTAAGATATAAATTTATCATTAAAAAATGTTTTCTTAAAAAAAAAATTGAGAAATACTGGAATTTTGAAAAAACTAATTTGAAATTTTATATTTATCTATATTTATATATTTATACCAATTTTCAGGGTTCTAACTTATATGGTTTTTGAGATATTAAGAAAAATAAAATAAAAATTCAAAAGTTGATAACCCCTGACTGAAACAAAAATTAAAAATTTTGAGTATAAAAGTTTTGTAGACCTATAACTATCTATATATTATGTAATTTTGGGCTCTGTAAATTGAGCGGATCAAAAGTTATAAGGGGGGGAGGACACAAACACACACACAAAAAATGCACAAAATGTTCTACTTCAAATGAAGTCTCTAAGTTTGTTTTTTTGGCATGTAAAAAGTCCACTACACCATGCAAAATGTTCCTTTATACACGCGTCTTCGCTTTAAACTGCCGATTCCTTCAAGAGAGTTACATTCTCTTGAACGAATCGACATTTGGATTAATCTCTTTTTGAAAGCAAATTGTCACCAGATATAACATCAACAGACGCCACAGAAAAAAATAGAAATAATTTTATCATGAATAAAATAGAACTCATCAGATTCTATGACTGTTAGAGCGTTTATCACCCGACGATTTAACAGAGCGTTTGGAGCGTACACTCGACGTTCAATCTGAACGCAACATTGTCTTTAGAGCGTCTGTTTCCAGTCATTCAGAACGGCTTACAGCGTCACAAGTACACTCAGCGTTCATTCTGAACGCACTCCTTATGTTGTCTGATGTGCAACCACCTTGGGGTGAACAGGGCATTAAGTTCTATAACGTTTCCCAAAGGAGTGGGGTAGGACACCTGAGAAAAACCTATCAATAAACCGAACCAATTATAAAATGTAAAAAATATATGAGTTGCGCGCTAATGTCGGCGCACTAACGTCGCTGCACCCGAAATAAATACACATAAAATTGATTAATCACAATCCTATGTCCATTCTCACTCACCTGTGAAACAGATATTTCAATCAATAATTGTTCCGTTGACAGGTAAGTATCGTATGATGAATGAAAAAAAGTCATTAATTATTTTTTTACAAAATCGATAATTATAATCTGTTACTTTTGAACTCGATTATAGGTGCACTGCACACAACGTTTACTACACACTCAAATACTTGCACAACAGCTCTTGCTCTAAATTAACATGGCTAACAATGTTGAATTATTTTGTACTTATTGAATTTAAAAACATAACAATATTAGTTTGTATTATGAGAGCATTAGGGTCAAACACTCGCATGAAACCAATAAGTTAAATTAATTACCAAATGATTTGACGAAATTAAAATTTAAATTGGCACGACTTTTGAACAATGGCACATGGACCAACATAACAAAATGAACATGCATGTTTGTAAATAGTAACATTCTATACACACCCATTATTAAATTGAATAAAGTTTTTTCAGCCACGTTGTTGGGGAATTAGCTATGAAAAATATTATATCCGAACATCTTAATAAAATATGGGAATATTATAGTAAATTCACAAAATATATTGCATAACATTGTGCACATACTCTTTTAAATATTCAATTCCAATTACGAATTTACAAGTGAAATAAAACATATTTTGTGCTTGGCACAAAAAGCATTCACAAATAAAATTGACCAAACTAAAGTAATAGATGAAATAACAACAAATTAATCAAACATTAAAGTATAGGTAAGAGATGACAAATAAATAAATTGAAAGTAGGTATATCTTAATGTTGTCCTAAATATAAATCATGGCATAAATATTTAAAACAAACAAAACAAATTAATAAAAAAAATAATGTGTTTTATTTGTTTGTTTGTTTTAAATATTTATGCCATGATTAATAATAATTAATTAATTAATTAATTAATTAACTAATTAATTAATTAATTAATTAATAAGTTTAATTATTTATTATTAATTAATTCATTAATTCGTTAATTAATTAATTAATTAATTCGTTAATTAATTAATTAATTAATTAATTAATTAATTAATTAATTAACTAATTAACTAATTAATAAATTTATTTATTTATTTATTTATTTATCTAATTAATTATTTATTTATTTATTATAATTATTTAATTAATTAATTTATTTATTTATTTTTATTCATTTATTTATTTATTTATTTATTAATTAATTAATTTATTTATTTATATATTTATTAATTAATTTATTTATTTATAAATATATTTTTTTTTATTTGTTTATTTATTAATTTTTTATTACTATTTTTTTAATCTATTTATTTACAATTAAAAACTTTTTATCCACCGGGAATCAAACCCGGGCCTTTGGATCAGCAGTCATATACCCAACCAACCAAGCTACGAAGGCCGACAATAAACGACACATAAACTCGTACCTACAATTATTATTTACGAAACACATGGCTTGCAAGTCTTTATGACATATTCAATAATACAATTTACTTCGTTACTTATAATATTCAACACGAATTTTTTGAGGAATGTCCGACGGTGATATTTCTGTTACGTAATAAATTTCAAAGGTCAGACCCTGATTTTATCACAAGAGAATTGCTGTGATTTTTTAATGCATAACTATGTAGTAATTAAATGAACACAATTTATCACGTTTTCAACTGAGTTATTCCGGAAAATAATATTTAATTATTGTGAAACAATCCTTTTAACAAAAAGATATTATCCTTAGAGTTATTCGATTATAATTTCCGAATGTCCCTGACCGTAGTTGAAAACAGATTTTATCTCTTTTATTTGGCAAAAACATCTTTAAATGCCTATTAATCAATTTAGCAATGGACGTTGAATGATTTGATTGGTATTTAACGCACAAAATGCCAAGTGAGAATGTAATTTTTACAATAATTAGTGTGTTGAATCTAAGCCTATGTTACATCTTTTAATTCTAACGATCCTAAATGTCATGAGTTATTTTTTATAACAATAATTACTATCAACAACTTAACTAGAAAATGAACTGAAATTCGATGGATTTTGCAGTTGATTAACTTGACTGCTTGTCACTATCGCCAGATTCATTTAATATATTATGATAAAATATCAATATTATACACTTCCCACAATTTTAACTATTTATCCGGAAAAGTTACAATTCCTCTTCTCAGGATAGTCCGATTTCACAAACAGGTCAAATGACATTATACACGATGAAGAGGAAGCAGAATTTACTTTTGTTAAACACATATCTAACAAATACCTCGTTAGCCACAACTTTGACCGTTATAAACAATACTAAAAATCACAATTTAAAACGAGTGGGTTGTGTATTCTAGTTTAGTATGGAAAATTTTTAGCATTTTCATGATATGAGTTTGTTAAAATATTTTTGGTTTGAATATTTCACTATGAAAACTTGATAATTATTTAGTGCCATTTTATGAAATCGATGTGCCTTTTTAGCAATTTAAAATTTAAAATATCAAATCTTAAGTTCCCTGATCATGGGCTCACTTAGAAATATTTGACAGTTAAAAAAATTGACAAGCACTACTCACATATCCTTCAAAATCTAATGGGGTCTAAGCGAGTATTGAATATACAAAATTGCAAATTTTGAAAAGAATCGAATGAGCAAATTAGTCTACAATCGATAAAGTAGAATAAACACTTCGAACATAATACATAGTACACAGCACACACACAGATAAATTGTGATGAAACTTTCATAATACAATCTCACCATGATACTAGTTGATAATCTGTTATAAAAAATTGTGAATTCCTAACTACCCACTGGGTTAGTGAGAAGTAAAAAAGTATTGATTTTTTTTGAATTAGGAAATTTTAAAATTGATTTTAAAAATAGAATTCACACTTGTTAAACATTATTGTTGCTCAAAATTTCAACCATTTTTAACAATCCCGGAAAAATCGTTTTCGTGAATTGCCGGTGAAGTTGGCGAAATATGGCCGTGTATTAACATGTTGGCCAACATTACAAATTGGTTTCAGTTCGTGAGACTTTCTCATGCAAAAAATTCATTTGTACTTTTACGTAATTCTTTCTTGTTGTTCTTTTACATTGATTCACGCCAAACACAATGTTGACTTATTTTGTGAAGAATTCACTACTCAATATTCATGTAAGGTGTGTGCAATCACATTCAATTTAGTTATATACATCAGCTGGTATTTAAAATGTAACCTCTATGAGAATTGCAGTGAGTGATGTAAAAAATTGTGATTTCAGATACTTGATAATGCATACATAGGGTAAAGTGCGGATAGTTGCCGCACATTTTGTTAGATGAATTTAAAATGTGTTTATCATCATAATATTTATTCAAAATAAATCAATGCATTACTTTGTTTAACACTTAATGTACACATATTTATAGGAAATAATGTATCGAAATAGCTTTGTTACAATATAGAAGGCAATTTATGCAAGTACTACATCTATCCTCTTGGGTATGGTTAAACGCCCCAATCTAGTATGGATAAATAAAATATTTTTTAAGTAGGCATAGTATTTTTTAATAAAAACAACAAATAACTGAAACGAATTTATTGAAAACATAATATTCAAGTTTAAAAAAATATATTGCAGTTAAAATATCGATATGGCGAGTTTTGTTTGGCCCGTAATCATCAACATACTATTCGAAGATATTATTTTCCATAATAATACCTATTATATAATTTGAATATCTTGTTTATACCTAAGGTACACGATTTAAGATTATCCAACAAAATTAGGTATCGACTATGTTCAAAATTGTTACGTACAGATTAACACAAAATACTTTGCAATTTAATGGGCAGTTAAACTTGACACACTTGTACACAAATTGTGTTTGATTGGCAGATACAGCTTGTGTTTGATACACAACGCAACACATATGTAATAATTCATTTAACATTTTGACCCGAAAAGGATTTATTCTCTCCATTCTTAAAATGTCTGTCTCATTAATTTTATTTTCGCACCATGATTATTAACAAGTAAGTGCGTATGTGTTAAATATATTCACGACTGTCATTTGCAATTAGCAAGAGCGAAAATTTAGAACCTACATAAGAATTATATCATATTTTCATGGTAATTTTTTTTAACTTAATAAAATCAATTGGATTATCTCATATTTCACGAATAAAATGAAATTGCTAGAACAAGTAGAGGAATATTTATATTTGGGGAGTATGTTTGAACGGAACCTTTATAAAACGCTCCTCCGTCCAGTCATTGAAACCAAAAAAGATGAAAAAATACTTCTGATATTTGAAAGGAAAGTTTTCAGAAAGATATTTGGTCCTGTCAACGAAAATGGAGTGTGGAGGACACGATTCAATCACGAATCAGAGGCACTGTATGGCGAACCTAACATTGTACAGTTCATTAAAATAAGAAGACTGCAATGGTTGGGCCATGTCCATGAGTGATGAGTGATGATCGTACTCCCAACATGGTTTTAAACACCACACCAGACGGAAGAAGAAGCAGAGACAGACCAAAAATGAGATGGCTGGACGATGTGGAGGCTGATATACAAGCGCTGGACATTACCAACTGGAAGAGAGCCGCAGAATGCAGGGAGGAATTGCGACGTATTCTGAAGGAGGCCAAGGCCCACGACGGGCTGTAGGGCCAATGATGATGATGATGTTTGAACGGAATGGAAGACCTGATAAGGACATTGAAAGAAGAGTTATGGCAGGTAATAGAATAAACGGAGCACTCAGACCAGTATAATGTACGATCCAAGCATCGCCAAAGCCAAAATTGCCATACATAATGCAATTGTAGTGCCTAGTTTGATGTATGCCAGTGATGAGTGAAACATGGACGTGGCAAAAGACGCATGAAAGTAGAATAAATGCTGTGGAAATGACTTCACTAAGAAGAGTATGAAATAGAACGATATATGAAAGAATGAAAAATGAGGACATAAGGAGAGAATGCAAGATAAAGAAGAATATTAGAAGTAAAATGAATTCCTTAAGGTGGTTTGGACATATTGAAAGAATGAGTGATGAACGACTGACCGAAATAATATACATGGGTGTAAGAGATGGAGTGAATAGCAGGGGCCGCCCCAGAAAGGGATAGCATGACCATGTGAATGATATTTTGAAAGAAAGAAATATAAGAAGCTTGAAAAATCGACGAGCATGTATGAGACATTGTATGGATGTAAAGGAAGCTACGAATTTGTGCAAAAATAGAGGAGTATGGTGCCCGGTTCTCTCTGCTTACCCCGTAAGGGATATGGCCTGATAGTATGTATGTATGTATGTATGTACGTACGTAAAATGAAAATATTTGGAATCGTTTTAGATTGATCAATAAATGGGTTAAAATAAATATCAATTTTGTAAGAAAATGTTTTCATTTATAATATTGAAAATGTAAACTAATATTGTGCGCATGATACGAATCATCACTTTTCATGATTATTATTATTTTTCTAAGCATTTTTCATGATTATTATTATTTTTCATTAAGTCATTATGACGAATTTGGGAAGCGGCTATAACAGGGGCGATTTTGCGGGTGCTTCAAACATTTTTTTTTTAATATTTTTATCTTTTTTTGGGGACAGTATTTATTTTTTTCTTTTGCATATTATATTCTTTGTATCCAATTATTTGTTGATTTCATAAAAAAAACAGGGGTAATTAGCCTATTTATCCTTCTCATAACGTACTGCGAGAAACTTTTCCTAAATAAATTTAAAACGTACACACCAAATACATAGATGAAGAAATGTCAGATACATTAATAGAAGATATTGGTTCTCCTATCAAACTAAACAAATAACATTTCGAGATGTACTTATTATCTATAATAAATGGTGAATCGACATTCATCTTTACAATTCAAACTTATATTAGAACAGTTATCCTTGACTTTTAACGTCTTCATAACAAAAATAGTAAAACGAAATTATCTACGTGTTATTTATTGTAATTTTGATTTATTGAATTTATAATAGTCTAATTACACTAAAAAACACAAACACGGTGATTTCGGATTGAGAGTTTGAAATAATTAGAATTGATTCTATTTTAATTATTATTCATAGATACACATTAATAAATACTTAACTTTATTCAAGAATTTTAATAACATTTTAATTAAAAGATATTATTGACGTTGTCCGGCATGTCTGGTGTGTATATAAATTGCAATAAAAAGTATTCCGCCTTTTTTGAATGTTTCCTGTACAGTAATAAAATAATTCATTGCGATTTCAAATCAAATTATTGTTTGATACTGTTATTTTTTTATAGAAATAAAACGTATTTTCAACTAAATAACTAAATAATTTATTTGCAAGTGGCGAATATATTGCCAAGCAGCAAATTATTTGAGAAACCAGTGTTTGCAGTCCAGAAAATTAAAAATTGGGAGATGAATTAATATAAATGAATTTATACCCTGCTGAGAACCGAACCCCAGACTATATAAGTTAACAAATTCAAACAACAATGTAGGTATATAAAGTATTTATTCACAAAAGAAAATATTTGTATCGTTCCAAATGATTTAAACCTTAGTTCATATTCCTCTTATTTAAGAGGCTATATATAGTAGACTATATAGTATATTGTGAAAATAATTTCCCTAATACCCTCTAAAGATGCGTCTTTGAAATAAGGAACAGTTTATTTGTAGGTACATCTTTATTCCATTGCATATGTTTTTTGAATTTTAAATTTGTATAATACTTTTCATGTAAAATTAGTTTTAATAAAACCCTTTTTTATTTTTTTGCTGAAAGTAACTGATAAATAACAAGGCCTATGAAGTAGATTTTTACTTCAATCGAAAGAGAATATAAAAATCTACGGGCTGAGTTTTTTATTATGATAATATTTTAACAACTATCCTTGCTTTTAAAAAAAAATCTCTAAATTTTACCTTTTTTTGCACGAAAAATGTTGCATATCACATATCACGTGGTAAATTAGTGTGCATTTTTGCACACATCCGTACACCCAGGGTATACAAGGGCCTTAACACCTACGTCAATCGAAAATAAGGAACCATGAATGTGTACAAGAATACAGGCGTATAGCGCTTGGCTCTCTCTGCCTACACAACTAGTGACGTGATATAATTTATATGATTTACTTGCTTGTTTATTTTTAGATACAATAATTTGTCTATGTTATGTTTTATCCGAGTATCGATCACATCCCGACCCGACCTCTTTAAAAATAAGAAGAAAATAATAGTAATACGGAAATTCAAGAAGTGCGAACAACAGACGATCATGTATGAAGCGATACACTTATGTAGATGACGCGATGAATGTGTGTCAAGATAAAGATATGTGGCGTTTGGTTCTTTCTGCCTACCCCGTGAGGGCGTGAGGGACGTGGAGTGATGGTATGTATAAATAAATAAATAAATAAATAAATAAATAAATAAATAAATAAATAAATAAATAAATAAATAAATAAATAAATAAATAAATAAATAAATAAATAAATAAATAAATAAATAAATAAATTAATTAATTAATTAATTAATTAATAAATAAATATTAAATAAATAAATAAATAAACATTTATTGAGACGAAAAGAAGTTTACATACAAAAACAAAGATGTAAAAACAAATATAAAGAAAAACAACCTTTCTGACTCAAAAGGACCATGCTCAGCTGTGTTGCAGGAAGACAAGCCCCCCAGCAGTTGATTTTCAGCATGATCCTATTGCTTATATATGTTTGGTTTTTTTTTCAGACTTATAACAGGTATTTGTCTACTTGTCTATATTTTCACATGTTGGTACATTTTGGAGACTAACAATGAAAATAATCTCAAAATCTTTCATATAATCACTGGAAACAAATTGTGACCTCTCCCGTTCATCCAATGATTAACCAACTAAGCCACGAAGGTCGACATGATTAAACAATCAACATAAACACTTAATAAATCGTTCAACAGCCATTTTTCTATGACATCAATCAAAATTATTATTACACAATTTTTATTATCACCGTAGTGGTTTTTTTTATACGTAGATACCATGATGTCTGTCGCACGTGTTTTTTGACATTTCGGCCTTTAGGTGACGTAATTGAAAAGTACACAAATAAATCATGATTGATTCTAGCATGGTCATATGCTAAAAGGCTTAATTGCGTGAGAAAACAATGTTTGAATAAATACATATATGCGGGTCTGCTTAAAAAAAAATCTAAGTATGGTAACAGATTATTGGAATATTTAGTTGGTGCTATCAAAATATTTTGAAAAAAAAACTATTTTGCAGTTTATCTCAATAATAAAAATATTCGATTACTTACACATTGGTACAAGTAGGTAAATAAGACAAAAATGACCTTATAAGTCTGGCGCAATTCAGGGGTGACTTCTATGCGAAAAATGCATTGTCACCTCAGATATAAGAATTGTAGCTTTCATTATTTACAAAAAACCAATTCTCTCAAAAGATGGCGTTACAACAAAATAAATAAAAAATAATAAGATTGTTGTTCATAATTTCACACATAGATGGCTGTAGTAAAAATTCCTTATTTTCAAGCGAAAAAAATTTCAGTATAACAATATATAGAACTTTCAAAATTGAATTGATAGGGATCTCATTAAAAAGGCATAATTGGTGAACGTTGCGCAAGCGCATAAAGTGATCACGTAAACCAGCCGATGACAGGTCGTAAGCCCTGTAGGTGCCTTGATTTCCCGGTTCTCCTACAATAAATATTCCAACTTCGTCTCTATTGAGATAATTAAAAAAATCTGTTAAAAAATATCTTTGACTCCCGACAGGGAAAAAAATCCAATGTTTGCGCATATGCAATAATAAAAATATTCGATTATTTTGCAGAAATTTATAATCAGATTAATCTAAAACCTTACAGTTGTTATAATGTAGCAATAGTATCGTTTTTAATTTTACGTAACAATGCTGACGTTTTTATTTTGTTAGTGTTTTTTTTTCTCTTGTTTCGGTTATTTTTTCAATCACTTTATATTAATTTGAATAATTATACCAATAATAATATTGGATGCTTAGAGCACAAAAGTCTTAAAGAGGCACCCAGGTGACAAAAGAAAGGCCATAAGACCGTGGCTGCGAAGGGAAGACGATATTGTGAGGGACGCGTCCCAGCTTCTGAGTACGTCAAACTGGAAGGAAGTTGCTGGAGGCCAAGGGAAGATATGGTCTGTGAAGCCATTGAAGAAGAAAAAGAGCACAAGATAGAGAGATTTGGAAGGATGTGGAGGAGGTCTTCGTCCAGGAGTAGGCGGGATAAGGCTAAGATGAAGAGAATAAACGAAACACATGATAAACACAAAATTTTCAAAATCATAATAAAAATTGCATATAATTTCAGAGATCGCATGGTTTTAGAAATGACTTTAAAAAAATTGTATCATGTATATTAAAAGTTAATTGACTTATCTAAAGTAATAAAGCAATCAAAATGTTAGTGTATGTGTGTGTGTGTGTGTGTGTGTTTTTGTCTCACGCCTTCTGAAAAACCAAGAGCATCTAAAAATCTAATTTATGTGCGAACGTGTACCAGTATACCTGATGCAGTGTCACGCTAAAAATAATGCGATTAAAATGCTGAATTTTAAAGATATTTCAATAATTATTTTTTTCATACAAAATTTTCCAAGTCATATCTGTCAAAAAAGTGTACATTTTGCACGCAAATATCTGTTAGTTTAAAAGTTAGAAGTACGTATTTACACGAAAAAAATATATTTTCAAGTATAACTTAGCTTTTAAGTGAAAAACATGGTGAATATTTTGTCTAATTATAATGTTTAACTTATTTTTAAAGTAAGCGTTTTGTACAAATGTACATATAACCCCGCCATTTTAATATCTTTTCATACGATATTTAATTTTGCTACCGAATGAATATGTTCTTTAAAATAATATACCTTTGAAATAAATGTGATTATGAAATAATAAAATGAAACACAAGACATTACAGCAAGTTTTAAGACATATATTGTAAAAGTCTGTTAATTATTAGTAAAGATATAGGCGTAATAAAATTGCATAATTTGTTAAAAATATTTGATTTTTCTGACAATTTTCATTTTTATGGCATCGAACAAACCAATGTAGGTACCTACATATTCAAAAAATGTCTCCATAACATTTGATATTTTTCACATGTTGGAACATGGTTACTATGGTAACGGACACATTCTGATATTCAAATAAAATTTGTTATAAATCGAATTCGAATTAATTTAGAACATCATTGTAGGTAGGTACCTACATACCTAATACTTACTACTTAAAAACCAAGAATATACTGATTTTGTATAGGAAAATTATTAAACTATTTTAGGTTAACTACAATACACATTCAATATACCTACAAACTATTTCCTATAGTGAAATTCTTCTTTTTTCTATGTAGACCTTTGGGTGATTTTTTTTACAAACTATTTCTTGGTGTTTAAATCTTCTTCCTCTTCTTTTGTGAAGTCATTTGGGACAGTTCATAAATAAACTATTTCCTATAGTCTAATTTTTCTTTTTCTTAATTTATGTAGACCTTGGGTGAGTTTTTATACAAACTATTTCCTATAGTCTAATTCGTCTTCTTCTTCCTTTATGTAGACCTTTTGGTTAGTTTTTAAACAAACTATTTTTAAACAAACTATCCTTTAGTCTAATTCTTCGTTTTCTTATTTTATGTAGATGTTGGGTGAATTTTATATAAAATATTTCCTATACTTCAATTCATCTTCTTCTTCTTTTATGAAGACATTTTGGTCAGTTTTTTATATAATACATTTCATAATGTGTAATTCTTCTATTTCATCTTCTATGTAGACCATTGGGTCAGTTTTTATTACAAACTATTTGTTATAGTTTTATACTTCTACTTCTTTTTTTATTTAGTCTTTTGGATTAGTTTTATGTCTAATAGTCTATTGTAACGAAATATTATAAACAACATGCATACTTGATGAAAATACATAAAAACGAATGGGATGTGACCAACACTAGAATCTTCTCATTACTTTTGTTCAAACAAATTTACACCATTTATTATATCATCATATATTGCTTAATTTTCAATAACTACACATTTCATTTTGATGACAATCTTCACAACGTTTATATTCATATTAAAAACTATTTAACATAGCTTAAGTCTTCTTCTTCTGTAATGTAGACTTATGTGTCAGTTTTAAGTCTATCAGTTTTATTGTGCAAAACTATAATAAACTATATGCACACTTGACGAAAAATATAAAAACGAATGGGATGGGACCAACACTAGAATATTTTCAGTACTTTTGTTTAATCAATTTTTAAACCATTTCCCATCATCCAAAATTACTAAATATTTAAAACACATTATTTGCGTTCGATGACAATATATAAAAATAGGGGTTGTGGCCAAATCCAAACTTTTTTCGACGTTGTCTTTTTATAATAAGTCATATTTAAGATCATTTCCCATAGTCCATGCGTGCAGAAATTGTATGTGCTTATATATAAAAGCAAATGGATTGTGGCCATCACTTTAAGATTTTACACCGCTTAAACTCAATTAAATTTCAAACTACTTTTCATACTACGGTTAAAAAAAATTATGTGTGACAATATTATGTAGGTATATAAACGATTGCTTATTCCTTCACTAATTTACATTCTTGGCCAACGGCGGGACATAAAAGCTAGTATCTAATATACGACAACCTTGTAACATACAAATTTTAAACAGTAATTATATTGAAAAATGAATATCATGAACACAAAAAAAACATATATAATAATAAAGTAATTAATAATATGCTAAATTTAGGGAATATAGGAAGATGTATATGTAATTGTTTAACAAGGAAATATTCATTTAAAAAAAAATTTAAAACACAAAGTGAATTTTTTGGATGTTTGATGTGTGCATATTTTCCCTATTGATTATGCCCCTGTAAAAGTTATCTAACTTTATCTAAAGTTATCTAAAGTTATCTAACTGAGGTCTGGACACGGAAATGAATGAATGAGTTATCTAACTCAATTAAATTCAATTCAATTTTCATACATTGAATCTCATGGAGTATTAAATTGAAATATGAATTTCCAGTTGTCGATGCTTCTCCTCCAGTCCCCCTCCTACCTTTAACCCTTCCCATTCTCTTACCAAATTTATGAAAAATTTAATAAAATAAAATACCTTATAATACTTAATACTTCTTAGAACACAATTGGCAATGTAAAACATACCAATATATTTTTGTATAATTTGTTTATTTTTGTTGTTGTACTATATACCTAATAAATAAACAATATAAAAAAGTAATTATTAAAAATAGTATTTTTATATTTTTTTATAAATTTATAGATAATACTTTCCATGGGCTGATATATAAGAAAATAATCTTGAAGAGTTTCTTAAACAAAATTTTAAATGGCAATTATGTAACATAATATAAGAAACTTCATAAAGAAGATCGAGAAAGAGGTATATAAATTTAAAATGAATGGACATCAGATGTATACTATGAAATAATATCTTAACTCTTAATTGTATATAATATCTTAATGGGTTGCAAAATGAACGTTTTGTTTTGTAGCTTTTGAAGGTGCCGAATAATGATGAAAAAAAAATTGCACAATCCATCATGGTAATATCATCTGCGCACAAATCAAAAGTTCACATGAAGCGAACTATTAATTCTTTGCGAAATATGAGGCAGAAATCTTCTATGACGCTGTGTTTGCGCAGAGTAAAACACTGGAAAAATGAGAAAATTCCACTATTTTGGTTCATTCTGTTACATATCTTTGTCGTTAGACGTAATATTTGAGTTCAACTACTAGAAAGTTACAGTTTTTCGCGGAGTCCGAGAACCCATATGTAAAATGAATAAAAATAAATCTTATTTATAATATCCAAAATTACTTTGTTTACACCATTTATGAGGAAGTCGAGTGGTATCGAGAACAACGTTCTCTTCTTCGGGAAGACTTATACTAAATTAAAAATTAAATATTGAATGTTGCTTAGGTCTAACGCTGAAGGAGGAGTCAACTTAAAAATTGGTATTTGTTCGGGCGTTTAAGATCCAGCCTAGCCATATTCCATACTTGGCTTATTATCACCATGCTGAGACCAGACATCGCCCACCGCCGCCCAGAAAAGAAAGTACCTACCCACAATTCGGAATATTCATTTCAATAATTCAAATAATTCGGAACATTTTCAAATAAAAGGTTCCATTCATTTGTTTTTAGTTGGTTGGAATTTTTCACTAGTGTCAGACACGTTGTTATTTCGCCTTTAATATTTTCGATAAAAACTTTTACATTTCCCACTAAGTGTTGTGTACCATTTAAGAAGAATTTACGAAGCTCTGGTCGAGAAAAGCGGAAGGTAACATCCGGTGCATCGCCGAGAACCTGGGTAAGTCGATCTCAGTTCCTGATGATAAATTTCTCTTGTCCTATCCCAACCCGACCGATTCCTATACAGTCCACTTAAGCGAGTCGGGCAGTATCGTCCAGAGGCAATATTACCAATTTTCATTTCGCCAGGGCCACAATAGTAATTAATAAATAATTAATTTATATAATGTATTTACATACATAATTTATGATGGCGTCACGAAGTTACCTTACAAATATTAATGAGAAAAATTAATCTTTTTTTTTTCTATTTCTTTATTGTGTAAAATGTATTTTTTATTTTCAAATCTAATTATTTTTTTTTTACTGTACATTTATTTAGTTTTCTATTCTTTCTCATATTTTTAATGCCTCTTTCTGTGTGTTAATTTTTTATAAAAAAAAATATTTGTGTAGTATTTCATCCCCCTGTTCACAGACAAAAAGATAAAATCTTTATTATAAATCTTTATTACAAAAAGATAAAATCTTTATTATAATTAATATTAAATAGTTTGAACTTTATGTAACTAACAACATATTATGATTTTTAAATTATTAGGATTAATATAATTCACTTACAAAGAATATTGTAGTAGAGTAGATAAATCACCAAGGAAGTATGCTACATACCTGGAAAAAGAAAAAAATAAAAAAATTAGTTGAAGAAATAATGAAAATATTTGTAAAAATAGAAAAGCACAAGAGTTAAAAAGCATGATCCCACCATTCTTCCGGTAATAATTAAAAGTATTGGATAAAGATAATAATATACTATATGTTATATCTATAATACAATGGAATTCTACCAAATAAAAACTTCGTCGATAATTAATATACTTTAATTATGCTTGTGTTATAAAAAAAATTAGACACTAACAGATATCTGATTCATGAGTCCAATAAATACAAAAACAGGATAAAAACATGTTTTATGAATAGTCACAGATCACAATTCTCATTGTATAGGATGTATAAACGACACAATTTATTACATAACTAATAAAAAAATATTGATTGTTATTTTAAGTAAATAAAATACAAAATTGATATATATGCATAATCATTGTCAAATAAAGGTCACTTGTTTGAAAAACATATATTTGTTTAACTCGTATGAAAAAATGTCATAAAATATGTACCTACATATTATTTATTTATTTATTTATCTGTATCTACGGCCAGAAGCCTTTTACGATTATACACAAAAAAATAAAGCAGTTAAACAATGTTATAAAAATATCAATAATAAAAAACACTTATTGTATGCAAAAAAATTAAAAGTTGACAACAAAAAGGCGATAAAAAATAAATAGAAAAATATCGAAAAAATATATTTAATTAAAAAAAAAATATGAGAAATTGTCAATGTAAATAAAGAACGAAATATTTGACGATTATTTAGTATTTTTGCACAGTTTTACCTACTTCATTCAATAAATAAATAACTAAGTAGTTTGATGCACATTAATTATGAAAAAATGACATTCCAATGTAAAATCTATGATTTTCTTTTTTTTATTTCGCTTTGTTTTTTTTTCACACTTTTATTTAAATTAACCTGTCTTTCCATATTGGAATTTCATAATTGATTTTTCAGAATTCGTGTATTACCGATAACAATGCATATTAAAACGCATGTTTCCATCTTGATTCATTTGATGAAATTGATCAATTTTATATTTAATACAAACTTAGTGTAACTGTTTAAGTACCATTTTTATATCGTTTCGAAATAGATTATGTATGTTCTGTATTTGAATTTGTTTGCTGTATAAAACAACTGCGTCAATGTGGCCCAGAAGAAGGTAGCTTGGATCACATATTTTTCAATTGCCCTACATCTAAGTTCCCAATATCTTTAACACACCTGATTAAATTTAAAATATTTCCTCCTCATAATATCACCTCCTTACTCAGCCTTAATAAATTTCAAGTACTTAATGTTCTTACAAAATTTATCAGACACAGAATAACATCAAATTGTGATTTCATTTTCTACTTCCCATTTAAAAACAAAACTTTTTTCACAACTTTTTAAATTTTTAATTTCAGTATTAATTATTAACATTTTTTTTTGTTTTCCACATATTTTATAATTTGTTGTTTATTTTAATGTAATTAACAAATGCATGATTTTGTAACAAACTTGACTCTGGCCAAGTTCATTCATTTGAGGTTACAAGTGCCATTTAAATAAATAATAATAAAACAACTGCGTTTGACATTATGTTTAATATTGGCAGTATCCGTAGGTATTATATACTCTTTGATTGGCAGTATGAATGTAAACAATCTACGGACTGACGTGAATTATTTTTTTTAATCTTTATTTTGAGAAATGTGTTCTCATTTTTTATATTTTCTTTTTTTCTTCTATATTCGCTTTTTAATTTTGTAATATAATATGCTGCAGTGCTTATATTTTGTTTTCATATTCGTATCTGTTTCTTTGAAAGAAATTGTCAGTGTTTGTTTGTCCGCCAATCAACAACATGATCAAAATATGGATTAATAAATAAATGAAATTTATAGGTTTGATTGCTTCATTATTATATACGCAGTGCTAATAATTCAAATTACTTATCTATATTTTTTTGAACCATGTAAATCCATGACTTTCGTTCAATATAACTATTTTAATTGGCACGAATTGTTATGATCGATTTGATCGATAAATGTTGGTATTCCTAATTATTTAAGAATTCTAATTTTAAATATATCAGAACGTTAATGATTGTGTAAAAAATGTACACTTAGTATTGAAATTCCAATGGATTTTGTAACTCAACCTCATGTTTGCGAAAATGTAGCAAAATAACGATTCTTTCAAGGAAATTGAAAGTGCACACGAAACAATGTAACCAACTTCCTATTGAGGCTATTCAACCGACAAATAACTACCTACTTAACAGTAACAAACTTCAACAACTGTCTCTGTTGAATATTGAAATGAAATCAGTTGAATTCGCTCAACGAGATTGATTTTTATTCAACGATATTGTAAGTACCTACCTACTGTCACCAAATATAGAGAAATCTGTTTTAATCAGTTTTAATATTATTTTATTTTGTTCTTTTACAATTCAATACCAAAGATTTCCATATAATATACAAGATGGAGTACTCAGTGCAATGAGTGATTCATGTTATATCGCTGCGAGTATATGATTTCTTCTTTGGCCACATATTGCAGTTTTCCATACATTTCAACACTTCCTAGATGTTCTCTAAATCTTAATGAACAAAGTGTTTTTTTCGACAAATAAATCCATAAACTCTTCTTTTCTGCCCACCTTGTTGTCAAAAGTTCCGCGGAAAAAATCCTCACTTCGATTCATAAAAAATTGCTAACTACGACATATTATATGAAAATCTATGTTCAATATTTATTATTTTGAAATAATTATTATTCAATTAATTATAAATTTGATTTAAATACATGAAAAAATATATAAAAATAACTCATATGTAACTTTCTGTACATTTTATATTTTCTACACTGGCAACCTTGTTGCTAAACGGCTATTTCTTCCAACCAACCAGAGTTAATAATATTATATATAAAATACATTGTGTTCACTATGGCCATAAGGTATAATTATTATATAAAGAATTACGATCATATGACAAAAATAAAAAAAGATAACAAAAGTAAAAAATGATTACATATAAGAACAGGTCATACCAATGAAAAGAGAAAGAAGAAATCAGATAGATATAATTGCTTTAGTCTTTTTTAAATATGATTAGTTAGATAATACGACGTGATATCAGGACTAAGAAAAACTCACTATTTTTCTTGAACAACATTTAAAAGTTT
Organism: Molanna angustata; assembly: GCA_963576475.1. NCBI lineage: Eukaryota > Metazoa > Arthropoda > Insecta > Trichoptera > Molannidae > Molanna > Molanna angustata. The sequence continues at coordinate 42,951,529 of OY754967.1, forward strand.
ACAATTGTTTAAAACAGGACAACTGTTACACCTATTGAATGCCTTTACAATTGGTTGAATGCTATCAATGTAAAAAATGCATAGGTAATATACCTAATAAGGTAGTAATTGAGAATAAACGAATTTTTCAGCAGATTGTTGAAAACATTTTGGACTCTGCGCTCAGAACTGCTCTGATACATTAAAAATTAAAACTAGTTGCATGTAACACATGAGATCCAACTGTCGATAGCGATAGTATGTATAGTTGAAGAATATGTACCAAACTATAAACCCATAGATACAAATTATTGAATATTCAGATATTTTGTTTTCTATACAACATATGTAGGTATGTATGTCAAGATAGGATAGTATGGAGGAAGATCCTTTTTCCTACCCAGAATATGCAAATAGCATGATGGTATGTATGTATGTTTGGAGTCGAAGTATCAAACTATTAAGTCTTCTTACATATTGTGTATAGGCGACTGCCATACAAAATGTATGAAGCGATGTCGTCACTAAATTCAATTTTTAAAAAAATTGTTAAAAAAAAATTGAGATCTTCTACTACATTGCTGATATTTTTTATAGAAAATTAAATTATCTAGTTGGGGTGTTTCGGCTTTTTTCGATAATTGTAAAAGTTTTGGAAATATAGGCAGTTAAACTCATAAATTTATCATAAAAAAAATATTTTTCTTAATAAAAAATGTTTGAGAAACCCTGGAATTTTTTTGAAAAAACTAATTTGAGATTTTGTATTTGTCTATGTTTGTACCAATTTTCAGCATTCTAGCGTTTATGGTTTCTGAGATATATGGAAAAATAAAATAAAAATTCAAAAGTTGATAACCCCTGACTGAAACAAAAATTCAAAATTCCGAGTATAAAAGTTTTGTAGGCCTGTAACTGTTTATATATTCTGAAGTTTTAGGCTCTGTTTATTGAGCGGATCAAAAGTTATAAGGGGGGGACGGACACACACACAGACACACAGACACACACACACACACACACACACACAGACACACGAAATGTTCTACTCCGAATTCTGAGTAAATCCGTGTATGGAACATATATGCTGCGAAGCCTCTAAGTTGGTGTTTTTTGACTTCAAAGTTGGAAAAGCCGTGAAAAAAGTAGACCTCTCCATACAATTCTCGCGTATTCTGGCTTGATACATTGTCGATATGTTAAGAGAACAAAGTTCTCCTGAACAAATCGACAGTTGGATAAACATTAAATTACTACTAGTTGCATGTAACACATGAGATCCAACTGTCGATAGCGATAGTATGTATAGTTGAAGAATATGTACCAAACTATAAACCCATAGATACAAATTATTGAATATTTTCAGATATTTTGTTTTCTATACAACATATGTAGGTATGTATGTCAAGATAGGATAGTATGGAGGAAGATCCTTTTTCCTACCCAGAATATGCAAATAGCATGATGGTATGTATGTATGTTTGGAGTCGAAGTATCAAACTATTAAGTCTTCTTACATATTGTGTATAGGCGACTGCCATACAAAATGTATGAAGCGATGTCGTCACTAAATTCAATTTTTAAAAAAATTGTTAAAAAAAAATTGAGATCTTCTACTACATTGCTGATATTTTTTATAGAAAATTAAATTATCTAGTTGGGGTGTTTCGGCTTTTTTCGATAATTGTAAAAGTTTTGGAAATATAGGCAGTTAAACTCATAAATTTATCATAAAAAAAATATTTTTCTTAATAAAAAATGTTTGAGAAACCCTGGAATTTTTTTGAAAAAACTAATTTGAGATTTTGTATTTGTCTATGTTTGTACCAATTTTCAGCGTTCTAGCGTTTATGGTTTCTGAGATATGTGGAAAAATAAAATAAAAATTCAAAAGTTGATAACCCCTGACTGAAACAAAAATTCAAAATTCCGAGTATAAAAGTTTTGTAGGCCTGTAACTGTTTATATATTCTGAAATTTAAGGCTCTGTTTATTGAGCGGATCAAAAGTTATAAGGGGGGGACGGACACACAGACACACACACAGACACACACACACACAGACACACACACAGACACACACACAGACACACACACACACAGACACACGAAATGTTCTACTCCGAATTCTGAGTAAATCCGTGTATGGAACATATATGCTGCGAAGCCTCTAAGTTGGTGTTTTTTGACTTCAAAGTTGGAAAAGCCGTGAAAAAAGTAGACCTCTCCATACAATTCTCGCGTATTCTGGCTTGATACATTGTCGATATGTTAAGAGAACAAAGTTCTCCTGAACAAATCGACAGTTGGATCAAATGATATAACTAGTTGCATGTAACACATGAGATCCAACTGTCGATAGCGATAGTATGTATAGTTGAAGAATATGTACCAAACTATAAACCCATAGATACAAATTATTGAATATTTTCAGATATTTTGTTTTCTATACAACATATGTAGGTATGTATGTCAAGATAGGATAGTATGGAAGAAGATCCTTTTTCCTACCCAGAATATGCAAATTGCATGATGGTATGTATGTATGTTTGGAGATGAAGTAACAAACTATTAAGTCTTCTTACATATTGTGTATAGGCGACTGCCATACAAAATGTATGAAGCGATGTCGTCACTAAATTCAATTTTTAAAAAAATTGTTAAAAAAAAATTGAGATCTTCTACTACAATGTTAATATTTTTTATAGAAAATTAAATTATCTAGTTGGGGTGTTTCGGCTTTTTTCGATAATTGTAAAAGTTTTGGAAATATAGGCAGTTAAACTCATAAATTTATCATAAAAAAAATATTTTTCTTAATAAAAAATGTTTGAGAAACCCTGGAATTTTTTTGAAAAAACTTATTTGAGATTTTGTATTTGTCTATGTTTGTACCAATTTTCAGCGTTCTACCGTTTATGGTTTCTGAGATATATGGAAAAATAAAATAAAAATTCAAAAGTTGATAACCCCTGACTGAAACAAAAATTCAAAATTCCGAGTATAAAAGTTTTGTAGGCCTGTAACTGTTTATATATTCTGAAATTTTAGGCTCTGTAAATTGAGCGGATCAAAAGTTATAAGGGGGGGACGGACACACAGACACACACACAGACACACACACACACAGACACACACACAGACACACACACAGACACACACACACACAGACACACGAAATGTTCTACTCCGAATTCTGAGTAAATCCGTGTATGGAACATATATGCTGCGAAGCCTCTAAGTTGGTGTTTTTTGACTTCAAAGTTGGAAAATCCATGAAAAAAGTAGACCTCTCCATACAATTCTCGCGTATTCTGGCTTGATACATTGTCGATATGTTAAGAGAACAAAGTTCTCCTGAACAAATCGACAGTTGGAAAATGTCAATGCGACGAATATGCTGCGCGATATATCATTCGTCTAATGTTATTTATGGGTCTGATCTTTATTGAGGTTGTACATAATTTATGCGATCACTTTTATAAATCTAGATTTAGATCTGAGAGAAAATATTTGGCATGTGATGAAATTTTCACTACGATAATCTAAACTAAATAAAAAAACATCTGAGTGCGAATACAGATATACAAGTTCAGGCAAATACATTAAATATATAACTGATTTCAAGTTATGTATGACACTCAGGTCTATCTATAGCCATGCTTTTCGCGATTGGAGGGTTTTTTGGCATTTTATGTACACACCGCGCTTGGACTAAGAGAGGTGTGGAGTAACAGTAGCTAAGGTGGAAGGATGATATACAACGTTATTCTGGCACGTCCTGGATGCAAACTGTACAGGACAGGACGACGTGGAGTCAAATGAAGGAGTCCTTCGTTCAGGAGTGGACGGAAATAGGCTAAAGAAGAAGAAGAAGCACGCTAAGATCCATGTTTGCAAAACTAACGACTCACAACGTGCTATTTGCGAAATGGTGTCATTTTAAATATAAAAATAAAGGACATCCATGGAATAAATGAAACATTTTTAATTTTAAGAACTTACTATTTCCAGAATCCCTCGCATTAAAAGGAGCTAATAATTGATTTATTCATTTAAATCATTGGAGACCAAAACAAATGATTCAAATAATTTTCTTCATAGATGTATTCCGTTTTGAATATATTAAAGGTAAATAATTTCCTAAAGGTAACAAACAAAAATCTACTTGATAATGAGCATCGCACGAAATCGATCGTTGTCATATAACGCACTATAGTTAAATTTGTATTATTTACTGGAATAAAATAAATAGCATTCTTAGTGTTAAATATTGATTGAAAAATACAAAATCATTCAGCATCAGTTCATTGAACGAATGAGAAATAGTTTTGAAATAAATAACGAGTTGTAATAAATTGTAAATATGTCAGTGTCAAATCTAAGTTCCGTGTGAATCTTTCATTTGTATATACCCACATCTTGGTACCGAAATATAGAAGTGTTGTGTTTTCTTGCCAGGGCCGAATCAATGGTTCATAGACATTGTCCAAATAAATTGAAAAGTGTCCTCTTTCATCAAATACACAGTATTATCAGTTTTTTAAATATATACTCTGATCTAAAGATCGATCAAATACAAATTCCTTTCGGTTTCAATTCCTAGCTAGAAAACAGCAGGGCTACTGACATAAGTTTCAGATCAGCTTCAGACTTTAGAATCTTTTGAGCGTCAAATTAATTAAATATTTGTATTAATTTAAACAAAAATTAAAAACAATTTCATACTAAACGTTGATATTAACATTTTTTTATTATTAAATTTAGATAAATATTGAAATTAGATTATGATTTATACATTTTTTAAGATTAAGGCAAGATAAGAACGTACATATTAAGAATGTGTCATGAGTAGCCCCCCAGATTCTGGCTGACATTCATTTATTTCATCTATTCATTTATTCTTATATAAATAATATTTTAAGTGACTTTGGTTCAATTTTAGCTTCTAAATTTTAATGAACCAACTGACTTGTCATGTAAACTGTAAACCATATTATTGTTGAGTCTACGCAACATAATATTTGTAATAAGTATTGTAAGGGAATCTCAAAATTTCGACAATAATTAAAATTGAGGCTTTTGAGATGTGACCAAACAGAAGATTGATGCTTGAATCTCCAACGAAATACTCGTAGTTTTGAATGTGATGGAGAAAGAGAGAGAGTTGCTGACGACTGACTGTCAAGAGACTGTCAAGAGGCGATAAATATGGTCTTCTACAACTCATAGCGAAGGAAATGATAGAGGGAAGATGGGGTATGGGGCCTTAAAGAACATCGTGGCTTGAAAAAACGCGGATAGTGGTTTGGAATTCCGGATGCGTTGTCACTCATAAGGTTACCGTAAGATCGTAATGAGTGTGGTGTGATGGTCGCCAACCTCTGTTAGGATTGGCGCAAGTAGAATAAATACAAAAAAAAAATCAACTCGAAACCACTTAAACTTGCAATTCTGATGTTGTAATTTTTAAATCCATGTTTGCTACATAAATTCTCAACGGGTATCGTATATAAGAAAAAAAATGTTTTATGATATATAATATACTGCCAGTATTCAATACTTGCCACTTGTGGTTTATAAATTTTGAATATGAAAGATGATGGTACGTAATAGAATTGAAGGATAATTATTACGTAATTTTTAATATTTCTACATACAAACCATCACGTCATGTTCCTCACAGGGTAGGCAGAGAGAACAGAACGCCACGTATTTCTATCTTGACAAACATACATTGCCTCGTTAACATGCATGCTTCGTTTCATGCATTTTCGTCTGTTGTTCAGGCTTGTCATCCTTAAATCGTTATAATTAAATATTTTTGTTTAATATTTATTTTTGTATGTTTCCAGCAAAGATGTGCAAATTTTACCTCTATACATTAAAGTCTCCTTCAAATAACGTTATTTTTTTCTTTCGCATTTGTTGTTGTGCAGATTGAAAATAAAGCTGTCTCTTCCGCTTTATCTGTGCCTGGTGCATCTGTATCTTTTGCAAGTAAGGTTGAACCAGCCCAGTTCGTTACAAACAATAATAATCCATTCCCATGATAATGTCGATGTTACCGATCACCTTAATAATACAATTTTTCCAAATAATCATTTCGCAAAGTTGCAACACATACAGCGTTGCTTCTTCACCATCGTGGGTATAACAAACAACAAACAGCGAAATAAATAATGTTTCAACTAAGCGGTCAATTCACAAAATAGTTTACAATTTTAAAAGGTTTATCGAAATAATTGGCCAAATTATCGACCGACCGCTCTGATGGATCTAACAGATCGATTTCTCCTTCGATCGTCTAAATCTAAAATATCACGTCTTGTTAGATCTATGTACAATGGCTCAAAAGACAATACCAATTCTGTTTCCTTATCTTCCACATCTCTTCGTCTTGCAGTCCGTTAAACGGAACGAAAGAAGTAACGACCTTTCTAATTTGCGATAAAAGTGTCTTTATAAATCAATTGGCGAGGTGGTTTTTATAATGATCTCTTTCTCCGAATCGGGTTGCTGCTGTGTCTGTGGTGTCTTCAAAACACAATGATACAAAAAATGGTGTGAAAGATAAAAAACGTTGTAAATGTTATCCGATTGTGAAATTGAATTTTGTGCTTATTGCTTTTATTTCATTTGATGCACTTTATTTTTTGCACTCTCCACAAGATAATAATTAATTATTTATTTGTTTTGGCCATAAAACAATCTAGTTATAAGTTTCACCATGATAATTAGTATCAGTCGATTTCTGATCATCTTCTCACAGGTAAGTATGGTATAAATAGAGTAACTAATTGCCAATTCTTGCATTTAGGTATTTTCTGGATAGTTTTATGATAATGCTAATCCAAACCATGGTGTCCATCTTTTAATTCAATCTTCTCATTCCAGAATGGATGTAGTGGCTCGCAGAACTCTGCTGCGTATTACGGAAAAATTTAACTGACTCTCGTACGAGATAGATATTTTCCATTGGAATATAGGGCACATCAAATCGTACTTAAGACAGAGATAGCCGTCGTCGAACCGCATATCACACTGCAATTGGCAGCAGCTGTCGTTTGATTTAGGAAAAAAAATATATGCTTGTTTTTCATTCATCTTTGAACTTGAATAACAACACAATTAAGTTTGAATCGTAAACCTCTTTTTAAACGAAAATAACTTGAAATTATTTTATTTTAACAGTATTGTTCCAAAAGCACTTCCTTGTGGAACACCAGAATAAATTCAAACCAAAAGATTCTGACACATGGATTATACCCATAACATTCCTCGTAATAAAAATATGAATCAAATTTTGTAGGTATTATTGTATGCGTGCCATTGATATGTAATTGGAGTAAACATCAGATGCCATTTACCCCGCTGGGAAGAGAACAATTTAAGAGTAAAAGTTGGACTAATTAATTGTACAATACTCGTAATAATTGTAGATTTAAAGAATGTACCAGCTGGGTACCACCAGAAGAACAGACGTGTGAATATCGGACCCAGTAAAACTCCGGTTGACATCATGTGAATTTTGATCATAAACAATAGGATTCGAGAAGAAATCATTAAATTTCTGCAATCAATTGTACCATTCTTTTTGCTGCGTAAACTACATTAAAACATCTGGTATTATTTATTTAATTCTGTTGCACTTGTGCGACCTCTCAGTATAAAAAGAAAGTTGCCATTATTCCAAGAAATCGTTAGGAACCTACTTGTACATCTTGCACTAATTAATTTTAAATTATTAAAACTTTTTTTTACTAATGAGAAGGTAAATTTTGTATAGGTACGATGCGAACCTGATTGGAATTGTCTGATTCTTATCTGAGATTCAAAAAAAAAACACTCACAGAATATGATTATCGTACAAAAATTGCAATGCGAGCAAGAATAACCAAGTTTATATACATTTATTGCTTCTAATGGTGAACTTCAGAATTCAAACTATGGTCTTGTATTTTTATTCGTGTCTTATTTAATAAATGAATTCTTGTTTCTTATTTCAAAAATGTATTGAAAAAAAAAAAGTTTTAGGCGTTTGCGTTTCCTGGTACAGATGTAAGGCTGTGAAACTCTTGTGTTTACAAACAGAATACAAAATAATTCACCAGTAACACAAAGAATCATGGAAATGAAAAATGCTGGGTATTTTGTTAACAGATATAAAAACCAACACGTGGATAAGAGAGAACACCATAGAAAACCATAGTAATTGTGACCTAGAACGGGAAAATAAGTTTTGGATGGCCTCAAATAACGATGTTAGAGAGTAGTGGAGAGTGGAGGCGAATGGATGCAGTCTGTCCAGGGTAGAGAGCTGTGGAAGTCTCAGGGGTAAGCCTATGTCCATTATTGGAAAAACTCTGACAAAAGAAAACTATAAAAAAATTAAACAGATCGGCTCAAAATTGATTCAAATAGACTTAATTTAAATTTCAATACCTATATTACATATATTATACAAATAACTCATTGACTCTTGAATACCACATTGATGGGTTATTATAAGATTATGTGTATTACATATTCTTTCTTTCTTTCTTTCTCACAATACATGCATATACATATATAAATTGATCAACACTGCCCGACTAGGTATTACCTGTTCTGGGGCTGCTGTTAGGTATATTACAGTATCGTCAATTTGAATATTTAAAGCAATATAATTTACACATCATAAATATAAACACAAAATACAAAACAAAGAAAACAACATAATTTAAAAGGACAACATAATTTTAAAAAAGTAACATAATTATTTAAAAACATCAATAGATTCACATTATGAACTCACAGAATAAATAACAACCGAATATAATAAGTGTAGTAAGACATATTAGGGGTCGTAAGCTATGGGTGAATACTCTCCTCTGCATAGTGTCTGACTTTTACTAATAGCCATTTCTTATAAAATAAAAGTTAAAGACATGACATGTCTTTAACTTTTATTTTATGTTATATAGAAATAATTTTAGAAACAATAATATTTCATGACACTTATGTATTTTATCTGTAGTGTTCCTCTAAAATTTGACATTCTTTTTCGACAGTTATTTAATTATCATATTTTTCATTTATTTTCAAAATTCCAAGCCATTTTGTTAACACCTAGGTCACGAAAATTAGTGAATATATACTGTTTAGATATTTCATTTTTTTTTTCAATTTTGTTAAACACATTGAAACTCGTCAGTTCTATAAATTAAAATAGTATTTTTTAAATCTTCCAGATTTTTTCACATATTAAAAAACAGAAATTTTCCACAAACAATATTTTTTTGTATTTAATATGAGCAGAGCAATATATAATTTGTATGCATATGGATATTTTTTTAACAAGGTTACTAATACAATTATAAAGGTTTCATAAATTCATCAGTCAAAAGGTTAAATATAATTATGTACTTATAATAAAATCACAAATTGGCTCCGTCTGTTAATATATTTTCCGTGTTTATTAATTACAATAATATAATATCGTACACGTTCCATAACTTATTCAACAGAAATTTTCATCACAGTAAAACATACATTATCGATGGACAATCCGTGGTAGGACTCCATGATAACATAAGTACTAAAAAAATAATAGTTTTCCTTTCACTGTTTCTTATCCTATCTTTTTCTTTTTATCTATTTTGTGACAAGTCATACCACAATTCAATTATACCAGACCCATGTGCCATGGGACGTTTTCACAAACAATAAAAAAAATTTGAGGTAGCTTATAATATATAAGTCTTGTATAGATTAATTATTTTTACATAAGTACTGTGATTCATTTTCACGATCAAGTATATATTTATAAAAGAACAAGTAATAATTATTACATTGCCAAGATAATTAAGTATTCTTGGATTATATTTTTAGAGTGGCCATGAAAAATGAAAGGAATATACAACTTATACTTGGGAAGGTACGCAATGGCCGTTTTAACAGTACCTAGTCTAAGTAATCCATGAGATTATAGTTACGGAGAAACTGCTTAAGCATTAATTATTTTATAATAGTGTACAATGGACATTATAATTATAAGTAAAAAAGTATCGTTTTGAATATGAAATGTTAAGTTAAATTATATATTAATCGAGCAACTAATTTGTGATAAAAACATTCACGTTCAACGATATGTTTATACTCCTCACTAACCCAAGGGGATATAGTGGGGAGTTGTTTTTTCTCAATTTTTAAGGCTATTTTTTACTATCAACTAGTATCATGCTGATATTGTATTCTGAAAGTTTCATCACAAAGTATATAATGTGTGTTTGCTGTGTACTATGTGCTATGTACGGCGTGTTTATTTTAATTTATCGAGTATAGACTTAAGTACACATTCGATTATTTTCAAATTTTGTAAATTTGTATATCTAATACTCGCTTAGAACCCATTAGATTTTGAAAGATATCTGACAAGTGCTTCTCATTTTTTTTAACTATCAAATATTTCAAAGTAAACTCAAGCTCAGGAAACATAAAATTTTATATTTTTATTTTCAAATTGGTAAAAAGGCATTGAATAACTATCAACTTTTCATGATAAAACATTTAAATCAAAAAAATTCCATACGAAATTTGAATACATTAAAGAGCCTCTCTGCCAATCCATCACGGAGTAGGCAGAGAGAACCGAACGCCACATTTTTCAATCTTAACACACATTCGTCGCCTCGTCAACATTCATACATTGTCATATACAAGTTCGTCTGTTGTTCACGATTCTTACATTTCAGAATATTATTCACATGGTCGTGCGATTCTTTTCTTGGACGCCCTCGACCTATCATTTCGTTCCTGTATATTTTCTTCAATCATTCATTACATGTGGTCAAACCATCTCAATGTGTTAGCTTCCATTCTATCAATGACATCTTTATTTAAATTACAAACTTTCCTTGTATCCTCATTTCTTACTCATTTCAACTGCATTTATTTTGCTTTCGTGCGACTTCTGCCATGTCCAGGTTTCACTTGCATACCTCATTGTTGGTACTACGATTGCATTATGAATGACAACTTTGGTATCGTTTGATATGTTGCGATCATTCATAACTGGTCTAAGTGCTCCGTGTACTCTGTTTCCTGCCATAACAATTCTTTCGATATCCATAATATGTGTAAGCCGAATAATATTTTTAGTCACCAGACTTCAGAGTGTGGCTACATGTTATTAGGTACTATATTAAATTGTACTATTGTACGTCTTTTAAGGGGGGGACTGCTGCCAACGTACCTATTTTTCAATTTGATATACCATCATTATTTCTTATCAAATCGTTTTGAAAAAAAAATTATTTAGATAGTTTGGGTATTAATAAACAAAAATATACCTTAACTTTTTGATAATATTCTGTATAAATTCTTGTAGAAAAATAATAGCATACCCCGATTTTCAACGTTTATCATATATTTTTAATAAACTATAAGGCCTAGAGTAATATATTTTTTTTTAAATTAAAGAAGACAAAAATATCTAGAAAAATATGATGTGATGTTGCATTAATGCTTCAGGTTTAGTAAATAAACATAAAAAAACATTTATTTTCCATTCAGCGCCATTGCGTAATAAAAGTTTTTTTGGTTTATTTACTTAACCTGATGCCTTAATGCAACAGCATATCATATTTTTCCAGGTATTTTGTTCTTCTTTAATTTACAAAAGAAAGTATTGCTCTATACCTTATATTTTTTTAGAAATTTAAGATAAATGTCTAAAATCGGGGTATGCTTATTATTTACATACAAGAATATATACAGAACATAATCAAAAAGTTAAGGTATATTTCTCTTTATTAATATCCAAACTAACTAGGTTATTTTTTTGAAAATGATTCGTTTAGTAATAATGATGGTGTATTTTATTTTTTTTAATTTAATTTGCTATTTAAAGTAGGTACCTACTTAATTCTCGGGAAAAGTAACATCTCACATAGTTCAGCATTTAGGTCCACCACCAATTCCAGGGGGGCAAGTCTGGTGCGACCGGCAAAATCAAAACCCCAGTGATTACCCATATCATGGATCGCCGATTTCGCCGATTGAACCAGACTTGCCCCCCTGAATGGTGGTGTCTTTTAAGGTGAAACGAAACTGTTGTGTGGGCAAAAAGCATGTGTCGAGCTTCTTTTCGTAAGGAAACGCACACTCCCATACCTATTATTGGTTATCACACATTATGGGATATGCCGTGTATTTTTTTTTTTTTATTTTATTTGAAAAAATGGGCAACGTACAATAATATTTTTTTAAACAAATATAATAAATAAGAATAGCAACATAAGTAATTGTAACTTAATCAGCCCACCTTTGATTTCATGGTGCATTGTACTCACTACTGGTAATAAAAAAAATAAATTATTATTCCTGTTTAACGTGGCTCGTGAAAAGAGTCCTGGACATACAGAATATTATGTCCACGGACCTGATCTTTTCCAAATTATTATACGTGGTAAGGCATTGGTACAATGGCGAATTTTGAGCGGCATTAGTGTTTTTTTGTCTAAAAAGAACGTTGAGGTGTGTCTTGTTCGTCTGTTTGGTATGTTGAAGTTAATAATTTTCAGAAGGTCTGTACAGTCAATATTGAAGTTTATTATGTCATAAAGGTACATTAAGTCTGAGGTCCTTCGTCTTGTCTGAAAGGTCTGCAATTCATGTTTGTAGTTATTACCAAATTTGTACTTTTATGTTTCAAAAATATTTGTTGTATTCGTTCTATATTGTCAATATAAATATTATATTGTGGATTACAGATGACTGATGCATGTTCCAATTGACTTCTAACAATTGTGTTATATAGTAAGATAAATGTTTTCACTTGTGTGAATGGTTTGCATACTCTCATCAGGAATCCCAACATTTTATAAGCTTTCAGTGTAATTGTGTCAATGTGTTTGTCAAATAAAAGTTTACTGTCCAGTTGTATACCTAAGTCTCTACAGTCTGATCTTATCAATCGCATGAATAAATAGAAACACATAAAACTTACACCATATTGATACATAACATATCTTGACAAAAATAAATGTATCTTTTTTATGTGACCCTGTTTTTTTATATTTTGTATATTTGTAGACTTTAATTTATACCAGTTTGCTAAAAAAACTACTTCGCCTATAAGTACCAATATATATTATGTTAATTTGAAGCGTGACCAAATAAATCATTTATCTTCTTCGTTCATTGTTTTACATCGCGGTCATAATATCTTTACTTATTCTTTCATACTTAATTTGCATACGTATTATTAGTTTCTAGGTTGTTCAAAAAGTCATTTCGACCACCCGCCGTAGCATAATTCGTATTCCGTTTAGTTTCTGTATGGACATCCTAGTTTTGATCCTAAAAAGAGTAAAAGAGTATTAAAGCGGCTGAAAAAGCAAAGCTTGTTTGTGAAAAAAAAATGCTGATTCTGCGCAATAATTTTGTATTGTGCCATATCAAATAAGTATTAATAAGTTAAAAGCAAAAAATAAACAATATAAAATATCAAAGATTTCGTGATATACAATATTTGTTCGTGTTTCATACATTAGAAGGTAATGAGTGTGCATATTTGTGTACATCCCGTATAGTTCCAAGGTCATAGACGTTAACAATGGTTAACAAGACGTTGCTTGCACTACAGGTGTACGAAATCGGCCGAGACAGGAACTCGCGACCACTGGATTAAAACAACGCGCTATCCACTCTTCCACTATCCCATTATTTAATTTTTCACATTCATTTCAAAAAAAAAAAACGAACTGACTCTCCGAACTACCTATTATTTACAAAGTAAATTATTTAGACAATCGCAAAGTATTTGGGAAAGGTTATTTAAATGTTTTGTACTTGGAATGAATAAAATTTACATTATCTAGGTCGAGATTACATTATTTCATTATAAATTTGAATATATTTATTTTTAACTATTTGCCTATAAGCTATTGAATTAAAAGTTTCATAATATTTCGTACATATCTACTGATACGGATAATGAATTTTATAATATTTAAAAGAGTGTTTTTTCAACATGTGTTTTGACGTTGAACCGGTCTGATTAACATCTTTTAATTGATTTAATATTTTATTTCAGTTCCTGAAAAAAATATTTGTAATCATAGCGATAGGGGAGCTGTAATTTGGACACAATAATAATATTGCGCAATCGCGCTGGCGAGTCGTGGAAAGTTAATATGTGCTTTTTTAATGTGTTGTTATTAATATTTCGTAACGAAAATTACGAGCATATTTATGAGGGTTATTAACCTATTTACAATATTTTTTAATGCAACTCGCTCTCAGGAAATAAAATAGGCTCTGAAGTTTTAATATAGTAGTTTGTTATTTTTTAGGGTTTTAAATCACTGAACGCAGTTTAATGGGGCTTATTTATTTGCGCAAACAACTAAAAAGCTTTTTTAAGGAACATGAGCGCATTATCAAACTGTCGATTTGTTCAGGAGAACTTTGTTCTCTTAACATATCGACAATGTTTCAAGCCAGGATACGCGAGAATTGTATGCAGAGGTCTACTTTTTTCACGGCTTTTCCAACTTTGAAGTCAAAAAACACCAACTTAGAGGCTTCGCAGCATATATGTTCCATACACGGATTTACTCAGAATTCGGAGTAGAACATTTCGTGTGTCTGTGTGTGTGTGTGTCTGTGTGTGTGTATGTCTGTGTGTGTGTGTGTGTGTGTGTGTGTGTGTGTGTGTGTGTGTGTGTCTGTGTGTGTGTGTGTGTCCGTCCGTCCCTTATAACTTTTGATCCGCTCAATTTACAAAGCCCAAAATTTCAGAATATATAAACAGTTATAGGCCTACAAAACTTTTATACTCAGAATTTTGAATTTTTGTTTCAGTCAGGGGTTATCAACTTTTGAATTTTTAATTTATTTTTCTATATATCTCAGAAACCATAAAAGCTCAAACGCTGAAAATTGGTATAGGCATAGAAAAATACAAAATCTCAAATAAGTTTATTCAAAAAAATTCCAGGGTTTCTCAAACATTTTTTATTAAGAAAAATATTTTTTTATGATAAATTTATGAGTTAAACTGCCTATATTTTCATTTTTTTTTTAAATATCGAAAAAAGCCGAAACACCCCAACTAGATAATTTAATTTTCTATAAAAAATATTCACATGGTATTAGCACATCTCAAACTTTTTTTTACAATTTTTATAAAAATTGAATGTAGTGACGACAATGCTTCATACAATTTGTAGGGCAGTCGCCTATACGCAATATGTAAGAAGACTTAATAGTTTGATAGGTACTTAATCTCCAAACGTACATACAGAACCATCATGCTGTTTTCATATTCCGGGTAGGAAAAGAGGACTGACCTCCATACTGTCCTATCTTGACATACATACCAACATGTGTTAAAATTTTCAATAATTTGGATTTATGGGTTTATAGTTTGATTCTTATTCTTCAACTATACATACTATCGCTATCGACAGTTGGATCTCATGTGTTACATGCAACTAGTTTATATAATCTTGTTTGTATCAAAGGAAAATGAATCACCTATTAGTTTGTGTGTCATAGAAAATAAATTGAGTATAGTAATAATTCACAAAGTCTCTACAACCATTTTGAGATTTTTAAAACTAGTTGCATGTAACACATGGGATCCAACTGTCGACAGCGATAGTATGTATAGTTGAAGAATAAGTACCAAACCCATAAATACAAATTATTTATTATTTTATGATATTTAGTTTTCTTTACAACACATGTACCTAGGTAGTCAAGATAGGATAGTATGGAGGTCAGTCTTTTTTTCCTACCCGGAATATGAAAACAGCATGATGGTATATGTATATTGTATGTTTAGAGATGAAGTATCTAACTATTAAGTCTTCTTTGATATTGTGTATAGGTGACTACCATACAAATTGTATGAAGCGATGTCGTCACTAAATTCACAACAACAATAACAATTTTTATAAAAATTGTTAAAAAAAAATTGAGATGTACTGCTACAATGTTAATATTTTTTATATAAAATTAAATTATATAGTTGGGGTGTTTCAGCTTTTTTCGATATTTTAAAAAAAAATGGAAATATAGGCAGTTAAACTCATAAATTTATCATAAAAAAAATACTTTTCTTAATAAAAAATGTTTGAGAAACCCTGGAATTTTTTTGAAAAAACTAATTTGAGATTTTGTATTTGTCTATGTTTGTACCAATTTTCAGCGTTCTAGCGTTTATGGTTTCTGAGATATATGGAAAAATAAAATAAAAATTCAAAAGTTGATAACCCCTGACTGAAACAAAAATTCAAAATTCCGAGTATAAAAGTTTTGTAGGCCTGTAACTGTTTATATATTCTGAAATTTTAGGCTCTGTAAATTGAGCGGATCAAAAGTTATAAGGGGGGGACGGACACTCACACAGACATACAGACACACAGACACACACACACACACACACACACACACACACACACACACACACACACACACACACACACACACACACACACACACACACACACACACAGACACACGAAATGTTCTACTCCGAATTCTGAGTAAATCCGTGTATGGAACATATATGCTGCGAAGCCTCTAAGTTGGTGTTTTTTGACTTCAAAGTTGGAAAAGCCGTGAAAAAAGTAGACCTCTCCATACAATAGGCGTGATGACAGTAAGAAAAAATCATTGAAATTATGATTTTATTAGATAAAATATGTTATAAAGATTTGAAAAAATATATTTATTTTCATTTTAAAAGAGCGAATAATATTAATATTATTAAAATAAAAATACAAAATATGTTTGTCCGCCATTTTATGTGAAACACCAATCAGAGCGCATGACGTCACCATATTGTCACTGTCAATTGTGTTTGTTACTGTCAACTGTTGTGTTGTTCGAAATGGCTATTTTTTTCATAACAAGCTATATGGAATATGCTGCTTATTTTTAACCTGCTATTTTTATTTATTGATTTATTTGGTTTATTTGGGACAATAAACCAAATAATATCGCTATCCGCTCTATTGAATCGTTGACGCATCTGTTATAACACGCACCGAGTATTGTAACGTGGTGGAGAATATTTAACGTTTCAGAAATAAATAACTTGGTGGCTTTCATTGCTTGATTATAAAATAAAATGATGTAATTATATTGTTTGTGGGAGTTGTACAGTGTTACATGAGGTTGAAATGGAAATACACAATGTATTATGATGAATCTAATATACATATGGGATAACTGTTATGATTCATATACATATTATGATTAATATATTAAAATATGTAATAGGTGTGATGACTGTAAGAAAAAAATCATTGAAATTATGATTTTAAAAAATTAAATAGGTTATAAAGATTTAAAAAAATGTTTTTTTTTTAATTTATAGGAGTGAATAATAATAATATTATAAATATAAAAATACAAAATGTGTTAGTCCGCCATTTTATGAGAAAAAACAATCAGAGCGCACGACGTCATAGTATGGTCGCGTCAATTCTTCTGATAGACTTCAATACAATATACGCATTAATTGTCGGTCTGGACTATGTTTATTTTGGTGTTATCGATATATTAATATTTTAATTAGATATTTAAAACTAAAACAAATTAAATATAAATGGAACAAGTATTCAACAAAGCAAATAGTTTCAATTTACCTAGATACTCGCCTACCTATCGGGGGACACTATGGGCCGGTATTACAGTGTCAGTTTAAGAGCTAAACTCAAGTTTTACAAAAATATAGCGTATTACAGTGTACGTTTAGACCTAATCTTCCCTCAAATACGTCACTAAAACGACAAATATTTAACTCAACGTTTCTGGCAGATTAAGTACTTAACTGTGAGTCAACTGTCATTTGCTAGGCAACTCGTGTAGTTTCAGTTTCTATCACTAGAGGCGTTAGGCAACGTGTGTAGTTTCAGTGTTGTATCGAAGGTGGCGCCACACAACAAAACAAACTGACAGCCGTATTGAAACGAACACGGGCATTTAAAAGCATTATTTTGGTGAAAAAAATTAAATTTACCATGTTGGATAATAAAACAATGGTATTTAAAGTCGTAGCGTCCCGTTTTGTATTTCGTATTATTTGAGGTTATTTAAATTTGACAGATAATAACCACAGAAAAAGTGAAATATGTCTATAATTGAAGATTTAGTAACTGACATGTCATATTGCACTGTAATACGGAAATGGATTCAATCTCCCCTTAACATTAATCTTGAGTTTGGCAAACTCAATGAGTTGAGGGCCGACTGTAATATCGGGCCTATGTTAATTGTATTTTGTATGTAACTTAGTTTTTATTGAATAAATAAATAAATAATGAACGCTCGCAACGTATGGTAAACTAATTTAGTTTTAGTATTCTACAATTTTGTCACGCGATGGTGAGCTGACGAACGTTCGACATGTTATGATGCTGGTCACTGCCAAACTAAACTAGCAAGCTATATTTTTTTCATGCAATGAAGCGATTTGCGAAACGACGGCGATTACGCGAAGCATGCGTTTTAAAACATCGTTACAATTTTAGCAGCATACGAATTATTACATAGCGCTCGTTATTTGTATTGTGTTCATAACAAGCTATATTTATCTGCTATCGTTATTTTTAGCAATAGCAGCCATAGTAGTTATTTTTCTGCCTGTCTTAACTACTCTTAACTAGAATGGAACTTTTGATGGTCGGATATTTCTTTGCGTCGAACAAAGACTTTTGTTCATCAGAATTTCGAAACGTAAAAACTTAATAATAAGTACATATAAGTACTTTATTTATCTGTAATTTAAATACAACTTACATCTCGAAAATCGATAAAATATGCTCCTTCTTCTCTCTACATTATGTGTTCATAAGCTAAAAACATACGCGGGAAACTTATGATGGCCTATTTTGACGTTTGGACATTAATGAAGTTCTTTATATGCTTATTGCCTAAATAATGGTAAATATTATATTATTGAGAGCTAAAAGTGGGGGAACAAATACTGTACTTCATTGTAAACGCGTACTTAATAAAATTCACTTGTGTCTCGCCGTGCGAAATTTAATCACTTATTTCTCTTTTTTTTCGCGTGGGACGAAAACAAATACCTCAGTAGGTGTTTTTTTGTACATTTAGGGACCGCACAACACTTATGCACTTTTGAATTGATTATAAATACACAAATCGTCTTAGAACACATATATTACATATAGTAGTGATATGCAGTTTACGATACCATGACGTCACCGTCAGGGTCGGCAGCCGCCATGATACTACAAGCTTTTTTTGGCGTAAATGTCAAATTTGATTTTAAAATGGCGATTTTTGCTACTAAACCTTTATTTTATGTAGAAATGTATATATATTTGAAAACAGTGAATGCGTAAAAACATCGTGAGATAGTTTTTCAAAATTAGTCATCATGCCTATTCTCGCGTATTCTGGCTAATCGACACAAATCGACACAAACTAACAAATCGACAGTTGGATAAAATAAGCTTAACAAGTCAATGTTAATCTTAAAAAATGAAAACCTTTTCTTCACGTAGAAATGAAGAGTAAATACATATATCTCATCAGTCAAACACATAATGTCAAACGCAGTTTTGTTATATAGCAAACAAATTCAAACACAGTACGTTCATTTATTATCTATTGTGATTCAAATTCATAAAGATATTCTTACAAATTCAAACCAATTGTCATTTTCTTTAAGCAGCAGAATAAATTCACAAGGATGTATTACCATTCCTCTTTTACGTACAACTGCCTCACAACATTTCTATAAGTATAAAGGTACTAAGTGGTTTAATGAACTCCCTTTGAGTCTTAGACTCGAAAAAAATTATAGTATATTTATAAATAAAATTAAAAAAACTGTTCTGATTTATTTATTTATTTTTTGTTATTTCATTCTTGTTTTGTGTAGCTTCATATTTTTTAGTAGATGTACAATGTTTTGGTAAATGTAACAATATTAAATAGATACTCCCCTCTTTTAACACGAGATTTTATCTCAATTAAAGAGGGTTATTATGAATTATATGATGGAAATTTTATACCTTTTTAAATTACGATTTATATGTGAACCTTGTATTGTTTTTGTTAATAAATAAAAAATAAAAAAAAAATAAAATAAATTTAAATTCGATGTAAATTGTCTATTTGTTATTTTTAAATTATAACGTCGGCCGGTTTAAACATATTCAAAAAAAGGCTAAAGCAAAAAAATCTATCTGATTAATACCTGATTCCTTCATCTTCTCCTTATCCTTTTGTTATTTTTAAGATAAGGATTCATATGAACTGTTGCTAAGGATTGATATGAACTATTTTTTGTCTTCGTTTTTTGTTGCTTTTTCTTCTTATTTTTTTTTTAATTTTTAATTAAACTTATTACCATAGTACCTACACTTGTATTGTATAATAAAATCAACTCTGGTTGGTTGGAAGAAATTGCCGCTTCGCATTAAACCCGCTAATGTACAAATCATGTGTAGAAGACGTTTGAAATAAATAAATAAATACATGATATTCATCAATTTGCATTCATAAATGATCTCGTTATATTTCACTAGTATCATGAGACCTCATTAATATATTATGGTGTCTATTATCAAACCATTTCCTTTAACTTGAAACAAGTTATATATAATACATATTATGTACCATTTTATATTATATTTCACCACATTAAGTATAGGTTTGTATTTTATTCCATTCACTAAATTGACTATAGAACTTCTGCATTACTAATGATAGAACCACCAGCTTATCAATCAACTAATTAACGGTTACATATTATTTCTATTCTAGTTATGTGTTGCGTGATTGTACGCATTATTGAAACAATCTATGCGACAATGTTTTAATATACTAGTTGCATGTAACACATGAGATCCAACTGTCGATGGCGAAAGTATGCATAATCAAAGAATACGTACCAAACTATAAACAACACAAATTAATAAATATTTGAAGATATTTTATTTTCTATATAAAACATATAGGTATGTTTGTCAGGATAGGATTGTATGGAGGTCAGTCTGTTTTTCCTACACAGAATATGAAAACAGCATGATGGTATGTATGTATGTTTGGAGATTTAAGTATCAAACTATTAAGTCTTCTTACATTGTGTATAGGCGACTACCATACAAATTGTATGAAGTGATATTGTCACTAAATTCAATTTTTATAAAAATTGTTAAAAAAAAATTGACATTTACTTCTACAATACTAATATTTTTATAGAAAACTAAATTATCTAGTAGGGGTGTTTCGGCGTTTTTCGATATTTTTTAAAATATTTGGAAATATAGGCAGTTAAACTCATAAATTTATTATAAAAAAAATATTTTTCTTAATAAAAAAAGTTTGAGAATTCCTGGAAATTTTTGAAAAAACTTATTTGAGATTTTGTATTTCTCTATGTTTATACCAATTTTCAGCATGCTATCTTTTATGGTTTTCCTGAGATATATGGAAAAATAAACCAAAATTTCAAAAGTTGATAACCCCTGACTGAAACAAAAATTCAAAATTCTGAGTATAAAAGTTTTTTAGGCCTATAAGTTTCTATATATTCTGAAATTTTGGGTTCTGTAAATTGGACACACAGACACACACACAGGCACACACACAGACACACACACAGACACACACACACAGACACACACACACACACACACACCCTCACACACACACACACACACACACACACACACACACACACACACACACACACACAAAACTCACATAAAATGTTCTACTCCGAATTCTGAGTAAATCCATGTATGGGAACATATATGCTGCGAGGCCTCTAGTTGGTGTTATTAGCATGCAAAAAGTCCACTACGCCATACAAAATTTTCCTTCGTACACGCATCTTGGCTTAATAATGTCGATTCATTCAGAGAATTGAATTCTCATGAACGAATCGACAGTTGGAAAATCTAATAATTATTGGTACTAAGATTAAGATACGCCATTGGCTGATGAAGCAAAGTCAAAGATTTCCATATTATATATTAGATGGAGTACTCCGTGCAATGAGTGAGTTATGGTAAATCGCGCGTTTGACGTCTTGGTTGGCAACATATTGCAGTTTTCCATACATTTCAGCACTTCGTTGATAACTGTTATCTATATTTTAATGAGCAAAGTGTTTTTTTCGACAAATAAATCCGAAAACAATTCACATTACTCGTTATTCTCTATAGAAAAACGAGGTGGGCAGACCACATTATGGTCTGCCCACCTCGTTGTCATAAGTCCCGCGGAAAAAATCTTCACTTCGATTCATACATAATTTGCAAACTGCGACATCTAGTATATTATATGAAAATCTATGGTCAAAGTATGTCTGAAATAAAATTTGAACATAGTCGAATTTCAAATTTAGAACTCATAGAACTTTATGGAATTGAAATAGGCATTTATTACAATTTTAAAATGACATCCTCGTAACTCTAATTTTATTTTTCGAACGATGTTGAAGTAGGTACTTGATTTAATATATTAGTGAGATTTGAAAAGAGAACAAATATAATCAGTAGGTAACTGTATGTTTTGGAAGAAGACACGATATTCTAATTTCAAATAAAGAACTCCTATTTCATATTTTCTTACACAAATATTTATTTTAAATTTAGAATTGTATCTTTTTTGGCTGTACATAGAATCTTTAACTTTCTTGTTGAACCTACTACTATAAATGCGTTTCTTGTTGTACCCCAAAATATGTTTGTTTAACTAGTGTTAAATATATTATTTTTATTTAAAAATCGAACATATTATTTTAAATTTGAAAAGCGAATACTTTTATGTGATATCACGATTTTTATTATAATATACTAGATGTAGTACTCCGTGCAAAAAGTGAGTCATGGAATATCGCGCGTTTGACGTTTCGGTTAGCAACATATTTCAGTTTTCCTTACATATCAACACATCCTAGATAACTTTTCTCTAAACCTTAATAATTAAAATGTTTTTAAGAAAATAAATCTGAAAACAATTCACATTAGTTGTTATTTTCTATAGAAAAACGATGTGGTCTTGAACTAAAACGTCAAAAATTCCCTAAGAAACTCACTTCGATTCACACAAAATTTGCTAACTACGACATGTAGTATATTATAATAAAAATCTATGGATTATTTTTTTATGGACTAGCATTTCAAATTTAGAATTATCAATAATTGATAATTTAAGACAATACTAAACACGCCTTGCACATTTAAATGGAGTTATAGTTTTTACTACGTGTACCCAATTGTCGCTATAAATAGTATCAATAATGCATTTATATTGTAAGTATATAGGTAGGTACGTGTCTTGCAGAATGCAGCGGTAAATAGTGTTGTAATGTAGGTTGATTGGTGGGCAATGGAACTATATTATATACCTACATAGATATATAATAAAATAATAATTTTAATCGGAGTTTTATTCATTTCAAATAGCCAGAAGCGGCATTTCGTCTTGAATTGCCCAATTTAATGAAAAAAAAATACCTTTGATTTTGTATAAAAAAACATATTGTCGGTAGGAAATTTCTTTCAACTAACCAGATTTTTAACTGTGATAATTAGATTTTTAATTATCTCAATAGAGACGAAGTTGGAATATTTATTGTAGGAGAACCGGGAAATCAAGGCACCTACAGGGCTTACGACCTGTCATCGGCTGGTTTACGTGATCACTTTATGCGCTTGCGCAACGTTCACCAATTATGCCTTTTTAATGAGATCCCTATCAATTCAATTTTGAAAGTTCTATATATTGTAATACTGATATTCTTTTCGCTTGAAAATAAGTTATAAATAATTTCGCTTATTTTCAAGCGAAAAGAATATCAGTATTACAATATATAGAACTTTCAAAATTGAATTGATAGGGATCTCATTAAAAAGGCATAATTGGTGAACGTTGCGCAAGCGCATAAAGTGATCACGTAAACCAGCCGATGACAGGTCGTAAGCCCTGTAAGTGCCTTGATTTCCCGGTTCTCCTACAGTAAATATTCCAACTTCGTCTCTATTGAGATAATTAAAAATCTGTTAAAAAATATCTTTGACTCACGACAGGAAAAAAATCCAATGTTTGCGCATATGCAATAATAAAAATATGTGATAATTATTTTACGGTTATGTATCAAACATTGGTGCTTATTCAAATGCAAAGATTTAATAATGAATATTATCTTTAATACACTTTTTTAACTTCATTATTACTTAAAAATCTCATGTGGTGGCAGATACTTGGTGGCAGTGTGGTTAGCGCGCTGGGTTAGTAATCCAGTGGTCGCGAGTTCGAATCCTGCCACGACCGATTTCGTCCACCTATAGTACAAGCATAAAGAAAAAAAAAGGATGGCAATTTTTTGGTGGGTTGGTGGGTTAATGGCAAGAAGCCCGCCAGTGTAAAATATATTTGTTTATATTATGTACAGAAAGATTAATAAATAAATTTAATATTTTTTCACTTACGCCATTTTATTTTATTTTTATTTAATTCTCAGGTAACTAACAGGTACTATGTCAAATACCTATGTATTTAACACGCACCCAATAACAAGTTGCCACATTCTGGAGGCTTACGATCGTCTCACAGATCCAGACTGAAAACACAACTAAAACTGTCTCTCCATCGGGAATCGAACCTGAGACCTTTGGATCAGCAGCCAGATACCTTACCAACTGAGCCATGAAGGTCGAAGTTTTTTTTTACATATTTGCATACATTATTATGCAAACCCAGACCAGATGGTCCGATGACATCAAAAAAGTGGCAGGTCCTGAATGGCGAAGGATGGCACAGGATAGAGACCAGTGGAAGTCCAAGCGGGAGGCCTTTGTCCAATACTGGACACAAGAAGAGGCTGAGTAAGTAAATAAGTAAGTATACATTATTATAAGGCTCGAAAAAACAATTGAACTTAATAAAATGGATTTATAGTTGAAAAGATTCGTGCTGATTTATTTATGCTATCGAGGCGTACAATAAAAAAATTGTGCAATACAAAGTATTATTTTATCATTATTATTTTTATTTATAAAAAATAAATAATAAAAAAAAATAATAATATTAATTGTAACAATAGTCCCAATAATATTATCATCTACAGGCATCATACCAAAAACACTCCAAAAAAATATAGACATACTAAAGTTACCCCCCATACGTCATCACCAACATACAAAAAACTACAAAAATCAACACATGCACAATAGTCAGAAAATTTCTACAGGTACCACTTTAAACAACTACACACAACCACACAAACACATAGCCTCACAACTTGAGTACGCTCCGTTGTGAAGGAAATTACCGGTTCATAACCGAGATCAACATGTTTGCAATAATAATAATAATAATTTAGTATTTGATTATTGTAAATTTAAATAAGAAATCTTTTATTATGCAAATTCTGCGAGTCAATCACTAAAATAAGCACTCTTTTAAACGGACTCACGCGTGATGGGTTATATTATATATTATGTCTTGTGAGGGGCCTGTGTTATCGTGTTCCGCCCGGTTGAAAGCGAAAGGCTTTGGACAAGAAATTAAGGCCATTACCTATAGTATGACAATACTCTTGCCTTGTCTTGTCTTATAATACTGGACTGTGGCGTGGTTCATTTTTATTACACCCTTTTATTTAAATTCACTTGTCTGTCTGTACTGGAATTTTGCAATCGATTTTTAACTAACTTCCCGACCATTTAGTACTCAGAATGTGTGTATAAACTACATAATTATGGAAAGCTGGTTACTAATTGGTTGATTCGAATTCGATTCCAATCAGAGAAAGAATTGAAGTTTGTTCTAAGATGATATTTCCACTCTGAATAAGATCTTTTCTTACACCCGCATACATTATCATTACACATATCCCCACATCGTCCTCTTACTCGTGCAAACACACCCTCATCCTCATAAATACACTTGTTTTTTTTATGAGTTAAGGCATTTATACTTTTGCACTTTTATATTTTTATACATTTATACCTTGAAGATTATTGAGAATTTATGAAGCATAAATGTAAGGCGTAATTATTAAGCTTAGTTGTATCATATTAATTTTATTTATTATGGAAATAAATAAATAAAAAGAATGATGTTGTCAAGTCACTATGAATGAAAAAAAATTATCAATTCACTTTCTTACAATTCATACCTATAGAAAAAACGAGTATATTCCACTCATGGACTAGTCAACACGGTATTGTTAAAATTCATTTAAATTTTGTCGTTTGACAGATGAAAACACAAGAAGCTGGGAACGTATAAGGTAAGAAATACTTTATTATTCCAAATATTATTTTATTTTGAACTTTGTGACTCATTGACCAAAGATCCCTGTTTCGACTTTCGGTTTATAACTGTATTTTCAGTCTAGATTTTTGAGTACCTACGTCTCCAGACCGGCAGCGTTTAATTTGACAAATTATAAATTAATATTTAAAAAACAGAGTACGTTACTTGTTAGTTTCCCGAAAAGCAATAAAATTGTGTATGGAAAGGAAGAAGGTTGCTTAACATTTCCTTTGCAATATTTTGTAACACCATCCAAAGATAATTGAATGAGTAACCTATCTGCAAATCACAGCAGCTTCTATCTATTACCAATGGTGTGTTGTTGAGTCATGTGTGCCGCTGCGTCAGATCGTGTGAACTGGACCAAGACAGTACGAGAAATTGGATGAGATTATTACATACAATGGTAACTTTCCTACGTAGAAAAAATATAAAGAGATCGAGTGAATCTGTAGAGGTATTCTTATGATTTCCTGGTACTTTTAGCCAAATATTTCACCATTTATTGAATATTTTTCAAAATTGGATGAAATTGACTTAGACAATACCAAATTTTCTATGTAGATAAAATATATACAGATCTGGCGAATCTGTATAATATTATGATTTCCTGATAATTTTAGCCAATCACCGTATATCGAATTGTTGGATATTCTTCTAAGTTGAATGTGATTCTGACACAGGTACAACAAATTTCCTACGTAGAAAAAAAAACAGATCGAATGAATTCTTCTTATGATTTCCTGATAATCAAATATTTTTTTAATATGCATATACGCAATCATTGGATTTGCTTCCCTGTCGGCAGTCAAATGATATTTTTTTGACAATATTTTTGAATAAACTAACTTCTCAATAGATGGCGTTACAAAAGTGTTTCTTCGTTACTTCATAAATGTCAATAGTAATAATCTCCTTTCAGGTGATCTGTTACTCATTATTCAAATATATTTAACTTTCAAAAATTGCACTGATAAGGAACTCAAAAAGAAGGCATAAGTGGTAAACGTTGCGCAAGCGCATAAAGTGATCATGTAAACCAGCCGATGACAGGTCGTAAGCCTTGAGTTCCTGGTTCTTCTATAAAATTCCAATTTCGATGTTAAAAAGTTTGTCCTTTTGTCCAAATATTCCAATGAAGAGTTTTTCATTCATTCATTATAAAGTCGAGTGGGTTATAGCTAACCCTTTGAAATAGATACATACTTCGTCAACTCTCCGATACAAATGTCGGGATATGCTTTTTTTCATCGGAAGGTGAACATCCTTGAATATATTATGATTTGAATGACAAAATTTTCTCAATAAAAATTACAAAATAAACGAATTCGAAATATAAATGGAGAACCGGAAAATCAAGGCACGTACGGGGCTTTTGTCCTGTCAAAGGCTGGTTTCCATGATCACTTAATGCGTTTTCGCAACGTTCTACAATTATGTAATTAGTATTATTAGTATGAAGCTCATTTTTATTTTATCCATTATTTGAACAAAAACCCTTTCAGGTATGAATATATTTTGACTTGTCACAAAAATATTGATATCCTAAAAAAAAAAATATTAAGTATTCTATAATTCTCAAATTAGACCCCTAAATTTATAACTTAAAAAAATTTGGAAAATTTTGCAAATTTTGATAGAAATTATACGCTTAGTTACCATTATAAAGTCGATGGATCTTTGGGGTGTTATTATTATAAACAGGACATAAGATTTCGTAGGTACGCCAAACTATGTAGGTATATAATTTTGAACTCTACTACTAGTTTCTATATAATTTCCGCTAAGAACTTGATGTAAAAAATAAATTTTAAGTGAAAACTGTCCACAAATACATAAAAGTGAATAATACAAGTATTTTAGTTATTTCATATATTAAAAAATACATTTTATTTAATTTTCTACAATGTATTTACTCTCATATCGACACATAATAATTACTGAATAAAATAACATCGTTTGTAACTACTAAAAATGGACGTTATAACCTTAGTTTTATATTCATAATAATATGTAACCATCCATTTACTACGGGATTCATATCCGAAGGTCATCAGGTCATGACATGTCTTAGATATATCACTCTTATGCTACATAATCCTTTTACATGGACCAAAATACCATTATGGGACATTTTAATTTAAAATATGTAATTCAATCACGAATTTTGTAGATATGGATGAAACATTCATAATTATTTATTAATAATTTGATCTTTTAATTACTATATCTGCGACAGATAGCCTCAAAATTATTGACTGATTTTTTTTATTAATCCAGAATATATTGTAGATTAATCAGTTTCCATATTTGATCCAACAAGAAGATTAACAGAAAGGCTACTCATAAAATTGATTAAAACAAGATTCAAACTATAGAATTAAAATTAAATAATAAATTTAGTTAATATATACATAAAATTAACGAAAATATAATACTGATCGGCGATCTTAACGAATTATTATGATTGAATGATTAAGGGGGGGACTGCTGCCAACGTACCTATTTTTCAATTTATTATACCATCATTATTTCTTATCAAATCGTTTTGAAAAAAATAATTTAGATAGTTTGGGTATTCATAAATAAAAATGTATATTTATTTTTTGATGATGTTCTGTATAAATTCTTGTAGAAAAATAATGGCATACCCTGATTTTCAACGTTTATCTTATATTTTTAATAAAATATAAGGCGTAGTTCAACATATTTTTTAATTGAAGAAGACAAAAATATCTAGAAAAATACGATGTGACGTTGCATTAATGCTTTAGGTTTAGAAAATAAACCTAAAAAACATTTATTTTCCATTCAGCGCCATTGCGAAATATAAGTTTTTTTTTGGTTTATTAACTTAACCTGATGCATTAATGCAACGTTACATCGTATTTTTCCAGATATTTTGATCTTCTTTAATTTATAAAATAATAAAATGCTCTATACCTTATAGTTTTTTTAGAAATTTAAGATAAATGTCAAAAATTGGGGTATTATTATTTCCTACAAGAATATATACATAACATAATTAAAAAATTAAGGTATATTTTTATTTATTAATATCCAAACTAACTAGGTTATTTTTTTCAAAATGATTCGTTTTGTAGTAATGACGCAAATTCAAATTGAAAAAATAGGTACGTTGCACGTTGGCAGCAGTCCCCACCTTAATACATTTTCAAGATTAAGACAAGATAAGATCGTATTAAGAACGTATTGATCTCTGAAACCAATTCATTATTTTTTAAATGTTTTTATTCTACCAATTCATTTGTTTAAAAATAGTATATACAAGCATTTATTCAAGGAATGTAAGAGGATGCTTTTCTTTTCAAGCTTAGATTAGGTATATATATATATAATTCTATGTTTTCAAGTTTTTTTTTTTATTTGTACATTTTCATTTGTATTATTCATTTATTTTCATTTGTTTGTATCTCTATTTTTAAATTTACATGTTTATTTTACTTCATTTGTCATTTCAAAGTTATTGATAAAGACATAAAAAGAATGAGCATGTTATGTAGTGCAGACAAACGTCATACTGTAAAAATGTTTATCTACGAGTTTTTCACAACAACTATTCTAAACTAGATTAACTTGATAATAATACCAACGTCTTCCTCAATTGACTTCACATTTTCACTTCCTGAAAATCTGCAATCAACACTTTTACTGAAGCATAAACCTATTATTTTACCTTCATGTATGAATCAATATGACAATAAAATAAAAATGACAATGGTGGTCGCTTAGCAACCGGGTTGTCAACAAGTTTGTGTTTATATTCGCTCTGAAAAAAATATTGTTTTTTTACTAAAATATAAGTGTATTTTATATTTATTGTGCACTAATTTCATTATTGTGAGTTTTAGTTTGTATCCGTTCATTATCCATGAATATGGATTTGGATATTCCACCTGATCCGGGACCAAGTCTAAGTGTTAAAAAATCTGACATGTCAACGCCACCTAAACAAAACAACAAGAGACCTAACACAAATAATTCTGACATTATCCATCCGTCTAAAGCTCCAAATTTAAATAGTTCTCCGGAAAAATTGTACAATACTCATAGTGAAATTGAAATCCAATACCTGGAAAATTCGCCTGGGCCTTACATTGTTTTCGTTCAAGATATTGACTCTAGCAAGAATATTCACCCAATGAAAATTGGTAATATCCTTATTAAACATAACATTAAAAATATTTCTCCGGGTGGAGCAAAATCAGAAGGGAGAAATAAAATCTCAATTACTTTCAAAGATGCTATGAGTGCGAATCAATTCACGACAGCCATTTTTTTAAAAATAAATAATTTAAAGGCATATATACCTAGATTTAAAGTGACAAAAATGGGTTTGATTCGTGGTATTTCAACAGACTTTTCGATTGACGATATTATAGAAAATTGTGCAGTACCAAACCATATTGGGAAGATTTTAAAAGCAAGACGCCTCAATTTTAAAGATAAATCATCAGGAGAAACAATGTGGAAACCATCTCAATCCGTTGTCTTAACGTTTGAAGGACAAAATCTCCCAGAGTATGTTTACCTTTTTTATAACTCTTTGAAAGTTGAAACTTATGTATTTCCAACCATCCAATGTTATCGCTGTTGTCGCTTTGGTCACATGAAGATTCAGTGTCATTCTATAACTCGCTGCTTCAAATGTGGAGATAGTCACCTTGGTGAAGTTTGCCAAGTGGTGGACTTTTTAAAGTGTATAAACTGTTCAGGATCTCATTCAGTTACAAGCCCAATGTGCCCGGAATTCACTCGGCAAAAAAATATTAAACATTCAATGGCTACAAAAAATATATCATATCTGCAAGCATCTCAACTCTTCCCATCTTCTGTGAAAAGCTATTCTGAAGTGACTAATAACCAATTGAACAATAAACAAAGTTTTAAAAAAACAATATACACTAAAATGTCTTCGGAAACTCAAAAACAGACAATTCCTCATATTAATATTAAAGAAATAAACAAGTGCATGTCGTATTCAAATGGTGAAGCTAGCCATCCTACAAATGGATGCGCTGTTTTAAGCCAGTCAACTACTTCTGCATCTAATGAAGTCCAAGAAAATATTTTCCAAGATGATGCCCATTCTGTTGTATATTTAATTACGCAAATTCTTATTAGTTTAATTTCCAACTCAAATTTTAATTTACCGTCCAACGTTGCCAATCTTATCCCGCTTTTAAATTCTTTTTTAAAAAATGGTTCAAAATCACAAAACCCATAATCCTTTAAACATTTTACAGTGGAACTGTAGAAGCGCATGTTAAGTGACTTTCTTTTATTTGATACTGTTCATAGTGTA
The DNA here is from genome assembly GCA_963576475.1 of Molanna angustata. Lineage (NCBI taxonomy): Eukaryota > Metazoa > Arthropoda > Insecta > Trichoptera > Molannidae > Molanna > Molanna angustata. The sequence continues at coordinate 42,983,140 of OY754967.1, forward strand.
TGTCTTGTTTATATTTAAGTTTGAGTGTTCTGTGAATACAAATATGGCACAAATCATACAATATTGTGTGAATTGCCTAATAAAATAAAAAAAAAAAAAAAAAAAAAATATAAGTAATTTTATCATCATCTTCTCCACTATTGTATATGGGAAAGAATATACACAACGAACGAAAAAGAAAAGGACTACAAAACAGAAAAAATAAAACATTTTTTCCTGTTCGTTATCTTGTTTAACGTATTCATTCCTCCCAGAGTACTAGTATTCCTAATACAGACGAGCGGTAGGAACACGAAAAAATGGTGTGTTACAAATTTTATAGGAAATCAAAGAACTGAGATAGCCAATGTGATAGTCGTGTGATAGGCGATGTCGAGGAGACCCGACATTGGCTATCTCTATCCTGGAAAGCTTCTCTATCCTGGACAGCTTGGAACAGCTCCTCAACCCCTTATTCCTGTACAGTCTCCTAAGCTGCGGAGCCAAGATATTTGATTTCTAGCAACACCTACATATTTGACTCTCTGTTTGATGATAAGATACACCAGCTCCGTATATTCTTTCTCAAAGCACATGACCCAAATACAATAACATTCTGTTAAATATCCTAACATAATTCACTGCTCTCTGCATTCATCGGTCAGCCACCACATCCATGATTGTCAAGTTAACTGAAATAAATAGAGGTAACACTACATCTTTCGGTGATCGTGCTTTTGCTGTGGCTGGACCAGCCTCGTGGAATAAACTTCCACATGAACTGAGGCAAATCGACAACTTGGCCCTATTCAGGAAACACCTGAAAACACTTCCGCGAGTCTTACAAAAACCTGTAATATATTCAAAGCGCCCTTGAGGTGAGGTTATCATATAAACGGCGCTATAAAAATCATCCCAATTTATTATCCAACTGTCGATTTGTTCAGGAGAACTTTGTTCTCTTAACATATCGACAATGTATCAAGCCAGAATACGCGAGAATTTTATGGAGAGGTCTACTTTTTTCACGGCTTTTCCAACTTTGAAGTCAAAAAACACCAACTTAGAGGCTTCGCAGCATATATGTTCCATACACGGATTTACTCAGAATTCGGAGTAGAACATTTCGTGTGTCTGTGTGTGTGTGTGTGTGTCTGTGTGTCTGTGTGTCTGTGTGTGTGTCCGTCCCCCCCTAATAACTTTTGATCCGCTCAATTAACAGAGCCTAAAATTTCAGAATATATAAACAGTTACAGGCCTACAAAACTTTTATACTCGTAATTTTGAATTTTTGTTTCAGTCAGGGGTTATCAACTTTTGAATTTTTATTTTATTTTTCCCTATATCTCAGAAACCATAAAAGCTAGAACGCTGAAAATTGGTATAAACATAGACAAATACAAAATCTCAAATTAGTTTTTTCAAAAAAATTCCAGGGTTTCTCAAACATTTTTTATTAAGAAGAGTATTTTTTTATGATAAATTTATGAGTTTAACTGCCTATATTTCCATTTTTTTTTTTAAATATCGAAAAAAGCCGAAACACCCCAACTAGATAATTTAATTTTCTATAAAAAATATCAACATGGTATTAGCACATCTCAAACTTTTTTTAACAATTTTTATAAAAATTGAATGTCGTGACGACATTGCTTCATACAATTTGTAGGGCAGTCGCCTATACACAATATGTAAGAAGACTTAATAGTTTGAAAGGTACTTAATCTCCAAACATACATACAGAACCATCATGCTGTTTTCATATTCCGGGTAGGAAAACAGGACTGACCTCCATACTGTCCTATCTTGACATACATACCAACATGTGTTAAAATTTTCAATAATTTGGATTTATGGGTTTATAGTTTGATTCTTATTCTTCAACTATACATACATACTATCGCTATCGACAGTTGGATCTCATGTGTTACATGCAACTAGTTTATTCATAACCTGAGAGTTTTTCTACCAAAGCTTGGTGCCATTCACCATTTCCAACACAATGTTATGGGCTCAAATAACTGAGAGGTCAATGTATATTTTTCTTTTAAATATTTAAAAAAATGTTAATGTTTAACTATTTTTGTTACATTCAATTCGAACTCGCGACTTCTGTATTACTAATCCAGCGCGCTAACCGCTCTGCCACGACCTATATTAACTAAATAAATTATTTCGATGGTTGTTAGCAATAAATCGATCTCGGTAAAATCGAAACTGACATTGTAAACTGGTTTAGTGAAATATCCAGATTTTGTTATAGTCATAATATCGTCAGTTAATACTAGAGAGATACTACACACCATACAGATGGATAGCCGCTATAATTTTATCGTCTCAAAAGTAGGTTGAGTTTGTGGAAGGCATATTGAAGAGAAATCAGTATGCTTGACCAAGTTGATAATATTACGTACATACATTTATCTACATTCGATACATTTGCGAATTAATAAATGATATATAAATTCGGTAAAAAAATAGTGACAAATGTAAAATATAACACTTATTTTGCAAAAATACAATTACGTAGGTATGTTGGGTTTAGGTCGCTGTTTTTTGACAAGAATTTTAGTATTTTTTTAGATTTGTATAACGATGTGTTAACTTATTTTTGGATTAAATCGACAAATTAATTACCTGCTAGTTTTCCGATAAGCAATATTTACGATTTAAAACAATAAAAAATAATAATAATGAACACTTCCTTGCACTTTGCGCAAGTGGCGAGTTAATTGCCGTATGGCAATTTCTTCCAATTAACCAGTGTTTCCAGCCCAGAGAAGCAATATTTGCGTGAGAAATAAATTTCACCTCTGTTGGGAATCGAGATGTGTTCATCTTCTGGTCTGCACAGGGCTGCACAGGATAGAGAGAAGTGGAAAGCGAGATGTAGACTTCTTCTGCAAACCAATCCATAGGATTGAGACTTTTGATGATGGGAATCGAACCCAGGACGCCCGCACAGAAACCGAATGGCTTACCAACTTGTACCACAGCGGTTGGCAATGGTCAATCCTATATTGTTTCTGGTAACTATTGGGAAGGGCTAATAAAACTTCTTAAACCATCCTATAAATGTTTCATTATATGTAACTCTTCTTCTTCTTCGTCAGCTAGGACTATGTCCTGTAGTTCTCGGCACCTGCTCCTGGGAGGAGGACGTCCAACTGTCCCTCCATCGTTTGGGCGGTCTTCCTGGAGGTCTGCTACCTGTAAGATGTTCATCAGCTGATATCCTCACTACTCGGTCTGAGCTTGCTCTCCCCACGTGATCTCTCCAGAAACGTCTTCTTGTTCTACCCCATCGCACCACGTCCTCAACATCACAAATTTTCCTTATTTCGGAGCTCCTCATTTGATCTCGGAGGGTTACTCCTGCGATGGGCCGTAGAGTCTTCATCTCCGTGGTTCTAAGGAGACTTTTTGTGCGGGTGGTGTCAGCTCTTGTCTCTATGGCGCATGTCATGATTGGTCTTATGCAAGTCTTGTAGATCCTGACTTTACTCTCCCTCAGCATATCCCTATTTCTCCACACAGCACTTCTCAGGCATCCAGCCACTACAGCAGCCTTGGTTGCTTGATCATGTACTTCGTTATAAAGATCATTGCTGCTGGATATTTCTATGCCCAAGTACTTAAATCTCATCACTTGTTCTATAGTTTTACTGTCTATTGCAAGTTTGCAACGTACTGGATATCTTGAGGTTACCATGCTTTTTGTTTTCTCTATTGAGATTTGCATATTTAGTCTTTGGCAAGATAAGTGGAATTTATATGTAACTCATCTTTATATAATATATAAAGATGAGTTACATATAAATATATAATTCTTCTGTACGTGTGTATGTCACTGAACTACTCCTAAACGGCTAAACCGATTTTGATGAAATATTTTATCTGTATTTGAATGAGTACCTGGATTGTTTAGATTCTCAAATCGATTAAAAAATTGTAACAGCGGAAATAGAAAAAAAAATTAACATGTCAAAAAAATGTATGCCTAGTATTATGCAAACAGTTTAACTATTGAGATATGCAATAAAATGCGAAAAAGCAGTTTCATCAATATGTTTATATACTTCTTCTTTACGAGTGCATGATGTCACTGAATTCTTAAACGGCTTGACCAATTTAGATGAAATAGCAGGCAAGCCAGCGTTCGGACAGGACAACGTCTGTTGGGTCCGCTAGTGTTTCTTACAGTCTGATATTTGCATACCATCAGAGGGGCAAGTCTGGTCCATCCGGCGAAATCAAAACCTTCACGATTACCAATCAGGGATATATTATTATATGGAATTCTATAATATCATTAGATGTCATAGAACTCCATATGATTATTATATCCATGATTAATTATCGATCAAGTTTTTATTTGGTAGAATTCCATTATAAGCTATATCTATAATTAAAAGTAAAGACTTTTTGATTCTTCATTAATTTTATTATGCGCGATAGGCCTATTTCGCCTTGTTAGGGCATTAACTAGCTTATATAAGCAGAATAAAATTAATGTAGAATCAAAAAGTCTTTACTTTTCATTCTTTCATTCATTCATACCATCACGGCATATCCCAAATGTGGGGTAACCAGCGAAAGGTGTGCGGGTGTGCATTGCCTTATAACAGGGAGAAAAACACATCTATGTATACCCACACACCAGTCTCGTTTCACCAAAAAAGGCACTACATTCAGAATGGGTGGTGAACCTCATTGCTGAACTATGTAAGATGTTATTGTTGCCTGTTGTATTTTCGATTACCCGGCTCTTACGGGACACTCGAAAACATTAATTATAGATATAGCTTATATCCATGATATTTGCAATTATGAGAGTTTTGATTTCGTCGGTTGGACCAGACTTGCCTCCCAGGTAATGTTTCCTTCGGGTAGGCAGAGAGAAGCTACAAATATTGGGAAATGTCAATTCTATATATGTATGAAAAAAATCAATATAATCTTAGACAGTCTTCCCCTTTACCATACCATATGCGTTTGCTTGAATTAATACCAATAATTTATTAAATCATGCCATAACAGATGAAAGTAATTTTACTGTCAAAGAAATGCTTTATCACGTATTAAGTACAATGGATTAAATTGACCGCTATTTAATTTTGAATAATTTATTTGTCATGATATTTCTCCATCTAAATGGTGCCACAATACTCAGTGATCGAAATCAATTCATTATATAGCTTTTTTTTGTTGCCTTGCCAGAATTATGTTGTGAACCTACTTGTATCATTTGTTCTAATTACTATTCGCTTTTAACATACGTAAATATTTAGAGTTGTAACGTAACACAACAGTTCTCAAACTTTCAATAATTTATTTATAAAGTTTGTCAACGAACAACGTCCGTTGGTCATTTTTTAAAAATCATTTACTCTCGTAACAGTAAAATATAAGTATTTTACGTCATTTGACAAATTAATATCTCAATAACGGTCTTACGACCTGCCATCCATCCCGTTTTAGTTCCCGGTTCTAATTCCAACTTCGTCGCCATTGACATATGAATTAATAAAAAAATATCATTGACACAGAGATGAAAATCCAATATATTATGCAATCACAAAATATTCTATTTACTTGTAAGTTTGGTGTATTTTCGATTATGATAGTTTCTATTGCGTTATATTTTTTTCGTTATTTTCATACTTAAAAAAATGAACCAATTAGGAAAATTAAAAAGTTTGTTACACAAAGGATGTATCCCTATTAAGTTGAAAGCGTGCCTTTGAATGAATAGGATTAACACCACAATGAATATATATATATATATATATATATATATATATATATATATATATATATATATATATATATATATATATATATATATATATATATATATATATATATATATATATATATATATATATATATATATATATATATATATATATATATATATATATATATATATATATATATATATATATATATATATATATATATATATATATATATATATATATATATATATATATATATATATATATATATATATATATATATATATATATATATATATATTATAATATTTTTATCTCGGTTTTCCCGTGTCAGTAGGTCTTGCCTAAGACCATTTGTCTTCCGACGTTTCGCCTGAATATCACCAGGCATTTTCATTGACACGGGAAAACCGAGATAAAAATATTATAACATATTTCACCCGTGAAAACATCAAATATAACATATATATATATATATATATATATATATATATATATATATATATATATATATATATATATATATATATATATATATATATATATATATATATATATATATATATATATATATATATATATATATATATATATATATATATATATATATATATATATATATATATATATATATATATATATATATATATATATATATATATATATATATATATATATATATATATATATATATATATATATATATATATATATATATATATATATATATATATATATATATATATATATATATATATATATAATATAATATTTTTAAAAAATTAAGGCCATTTTAGTTTAAATCTTTTTAACACTTAAGAAATTCCAACAGTAGATTTACTGCCATAGAGAATTAGAATATTAAGTAATGAAAAGTTTCATTTGTCACGCAGTTTGCGATTCTGTGGTTAGCACCAATATCGTTACATAACCGATGATAAATGAGTTTAAAATTCAATAAAATATGTCCGAAAGCAGGTTTTACTCTGACACGAATATACCAAATGTATTAAGTATATGTACACGCCTTAACACCACGCAGTTCAGGGCTGGATTTTATTTAAACAATTATAATTGATTATTTATTTCTTGAATTGATGAAATTCCGTTATAAATTTTATAATTATTTTTTTTTATAAATAAATGAATATTTCCTTGTTAAACAAGTACATGTAAATCTTCCTATGTTCCCTAAAATAAGCTTAATTGCTTGTGCTATAGATGAATGAAATCGGTCGACGCAGGATTCGAACTCGCGACCACTGGATTACTAACCCAACACGCTAACTGCTCTGCCATCGACCCATCTAATTACTTGGTTAAGTGAAAAAAAAACATTTTTAACTTTCTTTCACATATGTTTATAAATATAGGTAGATACACTTGACCATAAACTTAAAATGGGTCGGTGGCAGAGCGGTTAGCGCGCTGGGCTAGGAATCCAGTGGTCGCGAGTTCGAATCCTGCCTCGACCGATTTCGTTCACCTATAGCACAAGCATTTATTTGCTTATTTTAGGGAATGTAGGAAGATGTATATGTACTTGTTTAACAAGGATATATTCATTTTTTTATATTAAAAAAAAAAAAAACTTGTTCTCAAAGTGTCGCTCAAGAGCATCTACAGAATGGTGAAAATAGTATATTATACTGAAACTTATTTTTTCTCAGATGGTTTACTGGAAATAAATTGCTTCCAGACATTTCTTGTCTCATTTGTACATTGCGATATTATATGTAGGAATACACAAAAAGTGTTAAATAATTTAAAGAGCATCCAGTCTGTAGATGCTCTTTGAGCGAAATACGTCGGTGGTCAAATGCATGTATAATAAAAATAAAGTTAAAAATGGTGTATTTATACTTATTTTAAGTAAAAATAACAATAAAGATTTTATTCTAGTCTGTAAACAGGGGGGTGCAATGCTACAAAAACCATATGTTTTTTTTTTAACAAAAAAATGAATATGTCCTTGTTAGACAAGTACATATACATCTTCCTACGTTCCCTAAAATAAGCAAATAAATGCTTGTGCTATAGGTGAACGAAATCGGTTGAGGTAGGATTCGAACTCGCGACCACTGGATTACTAACCCAGCGCGCTAACCGCTCTGCCATCGACCCATCTTATTCCATATCAAATTTAACATACAAAAAGAGATACTATAAAATAATTTTTTAGACATTTTAAAGATATTGATTCTCAGAAAATTTAAAATTTTAATTCATTTCTAGCAGTTATCAATCAATGTATTGTTATTATTCCCTTCAAAACACGAATATATCTCTTTTTGAAGGAAGTCATATTATAAAGTGTTTTAATTTCTTTTTTGTTATGTAATTTTTTTATGTAAAATATGTTTTTTTTTGTAATAAATAAATAAATAAATAAATAATTTACTTTATAATAAGATATGAATTATTATGACAATTGTTTAAATTTAAAACAATATGTAGATACATATAGGTTGTTGTCTGATGTTGATGATATTTATAGTCAGTTCATATCATTGGTGATGGTGTATGTGTATGGTGAAATATTATATGTTAAAGATTACAATGATCTATCATTTTATGTGACTAAGTGTTTTATAATGAACCAATGTTTTAAATGCAGACAAGTGAGAAATGATGTAAGTACTTATTTTTATTTCTGTGAACTTAAATATTTTATTTACATATCGCAATAATGCTAGATATGAACGTTATTTCTCAACTTGATAAACAAATATCTATAAATGAATATGTCTGCGAAAACATTATACAATGTAACAACATCCTATCAAAATCCAAACAGAACCTCAATGTAATACACTTAAATGTACGTAGTTTGAAAAAAAATTTTGATGAATTACTTATAATATTGAATAGTTTGATCAAGCGTCCAGAATGTATTGTTCTGAGTGAGGCATTTATTAATGAATGTTCACCTCAATATCATATACCGGGTTACACATATTTATCGACAAAAACATATATAAATAGAAATAGTGGTATTGCCATATATGTTAGTGATAAGCTCGATATAATAAATTCAATAGAACATGACATGGATAGGGCCAACTGTATGGAAGTGTGCTTTCAATATAACGGAGTTAGCATACACATTGTTGCCGTATATCGAACGCATCAATCAAACGTAAACATGTTTCTTGATCAACTTCATAATATACTCATTAGGATTAGGGGTAAATTCTGCATAGTTTTGGGGGACTTTAATATAAATTTAAATACTTCTATTGACGATCCAATAGTAAATAAATATGTAAATAATATGACTGAACTGAATTTCAAATCTTGTATAAGTAGTGACACTCGGGAATGTACCGGACAGGTCCCTTCTTGTATTGATCATATCTGGACCAATATAAATATCAAAAAATTAGAAAAAGTATCCAGTCTTGTGTGGAAAATGGGTTTGACAGATCATCATGCCTGTATATTTCTATATGATGATCTTGTAAAAGAGACATATAATAATATAAACCATATAAAATCTAAAGTAAATACTGAAAAGTTTATTAGTATTATCAGACAACAAACTTGGCTGGACATTATCAACGAATCTGACGTAAATAAGTGCTCTGAAAATTTTGAGAGAATTGTAACAAGTGCTTTACGCGATGCAACAGTTTTAACTACTGTTAAAATAAAATCAAAACTCCGACCTCTAAAACAGTGGATAACACCTGCAATTGTAAATTCAATTAGGTATAAAGAATGGTTATTAAAGAATGCCCGTAAAAATCCATTAGATAGCACACTACAATCCCAATATACTAGATATAGAAATAAATTAAGTAAAATAATAAAAAGATGTAAATATGACTATTATAAACATAAAATAGAGACATCGTACAATAACCAGAAAGAGATTTGGAAAATTGTGAATAAAAATCTGAATAATGCCAATAATAAATCTGAAATTAAATTTATTTCTGATGAAAACTCTACACTGATCGATGCGAGAAATGATCCAAAAAAATGCGCTAATATTTTTAATAATTTCTTTGCGCAGGTAGGTGAAAAATTAGCTAAAAACATAAATAAATTGAGTCACTCTAGACAGATAAATAACGCGGATTACTGTGTCAAATGGTCTTCATTTACACAAGTGAGTCTCGAAGATATAAGTAAGATCATAGATAAACTAAAGAATGGCTCATCTCCGGGATTTGACGGAGTTACGGTAGAATTATTAAAAAAGGCTAAAACATTTATTATCAAACCATTGTTACATATTGTAAATAACAGTTTGAAAGCTGGTATATTCCCTTCTATTTATAAAAAATCAATAATTATACCCATATATAAAGCGGGAGATAAACAAAATGTTACTAACTATCGTCCAATCTCATTAATTTCAAATGTTAGCAAAATTATAGAAAAAATAGTAAAAACTCAGTTAGTGGAATATTTGGATCGAAACAGAATAATAGACAAAAATCAATTTGGATTTGTTCGGTCATCTAATACACAGGATGCAATTTCTAGATTAACATCGTTGCTGTATTCATCCCTGGATGAAGGTAAAAAATGCGCGGGAGTCTTTATCGATCTTAGAAAGGCATTTGACAGCATAGAACATAAGCTTCTTCTGGAAAAAATGCAAAAAATTGGGATTGGAGGCGATGTAATAAGTTTTTTTCGTAGTTACCTACATGAACGACCACAGACTGTTAGAATTAATGGCAATAACTTAAGTGACGAGACATCTTCCATGTTTTCAATACCGCAAGGAACTGTGTTAGGCCCTTCTTTGTTTATAATATTCGTAAATGAAATATTCGCACAATCACTCCACGGACAAATCATATCGTATGCAGATGATACGGCCTTAGTAGTAAATGCGAGAACATGGAAAGAATTGGAACTAAAGGTCAACCAAGATGTTGATTTGATAAAACAATGGTTTGATGAAAACTAATTATCGATGAATGCAGATAAAACGTATATTGTCCCATTCTCTATACATAGTAATGATTATCCGAGTGACATTAGTGTACTAATCCACGCTCGTGATGCTGCCTGTTGCTTGGGTTCTTGTAGTGATAGCTGTTCTAAACTCAAGATTGCTAACAATGTCAAATATCTGGGAATAATAATAGATAAAAACCTTAAATGGAAAGAGCAAATAGAAACAGTGGTAAAAAGGATAAGAAAATTAACATACATATTTCTTGAAATCAGAAATTACATGTCATTAAAGCATTTATATTCTGTGTATTATGGTCTTGTACAGTCCTTGTTACAGTATTCTGTCACAAGTTGGGGAGCAGCCTATGATACCAGCCTGGGGTGTGTGGATGTTGTGCAGAAGTTGATTATTAAAATAATTCTCGGAAAACGCAGAGACTATCCCTCTGAACAATTATTCATAGATTTCAAAGTTTTAAAATTCAAAAATATTTTCAAAAAATTTGCTATTTTACAAGTACTACGAGAACCTGAGCACCATAGATTTATAATTGAAAATCGGACCCGATATAGATTTTTATTTTTCCAAGATAGAAGGAAGACTACTTTTGCGCAGCATCACTACTCATTCCTGGGAGAAAAGTGTTTTAACGACCTTCCTCTAGATATAAGAAAAACAACTGACTCTAGACAACTCATAAATAAAATAAAACAACATTTTAAAACAGATATTTAAATCACTTGTATTTTGTTTTCTTTTGTTTGTGATAGTGTATATGTCTGAATATGTTGGTGTGTGTGTATCTATGTGTGTGTTGGTATATGTATATATATCTTTATGTGTGTAGGTACCTATATATGTATGTATTTATACTTATATGAAATAAAAAAAAAAAATAAGGATAGTATGACTATGACTAACACAACTCCTCTCTACTCAAGCCTAATAAGCTTTCAGAGAGGAGTGGTATTGTAATATATATTATTTGTAAATGAATTATTGCTTGCTATTGTGAACATACATGTTGTATAAATAAAATAAAATAAAAAAATAAAAAAAAAATAAAAATTACTTTCATTCAATACAATTATTGTTCATAATCAATTTCTAATAATCCAATCAGAGGACGTTATTAAAATGACATGTATGTCGCTTGCCATTTCATTCATATTTATTCCCAACATTAATTTTTGTAATCTGGCTTTCTTATATATTTATTATATCATTCGTTCAAGCAAATAAAGTCAAAACGCACCTTTTTCGCAAATCTTACCAGGGGGGCAAGTCTGGTTCGACCGGCGAAATCAAAACCCCAGTGATTACCCATATCATGGATATAATTATCGTATGGAGTTCTATGACATCTAAAGATATTGTAGAACTCCATATAATAATTATATCCATGATATGGGTAATCACGAGGGTTTTGATTTCGCCGATCGAACCAGACTTGCCCCCCTGAGCCAAAATGATACAACGTAATCAATTTTCAGCGCCCTTGAGCTGAGATATTCACAAAAACGGAGCTATATAAATTATCCAAATATTATTATTATTACTAACAATCAGTTCAGTTTCATTTACATTGTTATTCTCTGTACTTTCGATTATGGTAATTTTGAATTGTTTATAAGATTTATTAATTTTATGTTGCATTGTGTAATAGTTAATAATAATAATAAACACTTCCTAACATCCTGCGCAAGTGCAAGTTTATCGCCATATGGTAATTTCTTCTAACTAATTAGTGTTTCCAGCCCAGAGAAGCAAGCACTGCATGAAAAATGAATTTAAATAGATTTCTCCTCTACTGGGGATCGAACCCTAGACGCCCACACAGAAGCCAAACGGCTTACCAACTGTGCCACAGCGGTCACGGTAGTTACTGAATGTTAAGGTATTGATTTTTTTCAATATGTGATTACTAGCGATAGGTGTGCGGTGTGAATGTGATTTACTTTATAAAAGTAAGCACGACACATGCATGTTTCCCTACACACCGGTCTTGTCACACTTTAAAAGGCATTCAGACATTCAGAATGGATGGTTTATTTATTTATATATTTATATATTTATTTATTTATTTATTTATTTACTTATTTATTTATTTATTTATTTAATTATTTATTTATTTATTTATTTATTCATTTATTTATTTATTTGTTTGTTTGTTTGTTTGTTTGTTTTTTTATTTGTTTTTTTATTTATTTATTTATTTATTTATTTATTTATTTATTTATTTATTTATTAAGTTTTTATATATTTATTTATTTATTTATCCATTTATTTTTTTTTATTTATTTATTTATTTAAAGCTTTTGAGCTCATGTGCACAATGGAGGGCTTATTGCCAAATGGCAATATCTTCTATATCTATGGTTATTGTTGCCTGTTCCATATTCGATCACCCGACTCTAACGGGACACCAAAAAAAATGAGAAAAAAAGTGGAATCACTATTGTAAGGCGATGCCTCACATCGAAATTGATCAAACTTGAGTTCTTTGTTTTATAAAAGGAAGCAAAATTAAGTCGTCGTATTTCAAAATGCATATTAAATATGAATAATTATTTCATCTAGTTTTAATATAATATCCACACGACCTATCGATTATCTTATAACTTATAATAATAAAATTATAAGAATTTCCTAATTAGACTAAATTATGACGGCTTAATGTATTGTATTTTATTACAAATTATTATCTCTTTTTGCCTCGAGATATATTGTATTGTATAAAAAGAATAAATAACATGATATGTGGGTTGAAAATTACACGAATCACGATTTGACCATTCACGACAAGGTCCGTTGTTTTATACGTCCATGCACCGTTTTCTATGCAATAAATCTTTGAACAAAGGGGGAGGTGTCATAATAATAAGGAAAGCCACCGTTATCCATGGACAACTAAAAGCGTGGACGATAAAAAGGCAAATAAATCATTTATATCTTTCTGGGTTTGTATAATCAAGATATCAAAGTGGAGCCGATATGTAAGCTTTGTTTTTTTATTGACAAACATTTTTTTAACATCTCAATAGAGACGAAGTTGGGATATTGTAGAAGAACCAGGAACTCGAGGCACCTACAGGGCTTTAGACCTGTCATCGGCTGGTTTACGTGATCACTTTATGCGCTTGCGCAACGTTCACCAATTATGCCTTCTTATTGAGTTCCCCTATCTATGTAATTTTTGAAATTTCTATATATTTGAAGAGTGTGTAACATTTCACCTGAAAATAAGGAACTATACCTACTATTGCCATCTATGCAGTAACGGTATAGCCTTTTTGTAACGCCATCTATTGAGAAATTAAGAAATTAGTATATTTATAAACAATGAAAGCAACAGTCCTTATAAATGAGATGATGGTGTCTCGCACAGATGTCACCCCTGAACTGCGCCAGAAATATTATTTCATTTTTGGCTTGTTTGCCTACTTGTACCAATGTAAATCGAATATTTTTTCAATTGCATATACGCAAACATTGTTTTTTTTTTCCTTTCGGGAGTCAAATGATATTTATATTGACAAACATTTTTTTTATATTTAAATAAATCTAATCAGATTTTTATACTTCTATATTTTAGGTGTTTACCACAGAGTAAAGAATGTACAGCGTTGACATAAGCTACGATTTTGGGCCAGGGGATTAGTAATAAATTTAAGGACTCGGCGGCGGTGGTGATGTATGATTTTAAGTTGGCCTTTGCTGACCGCATCACCAACCTGACATCTAGATGTAAACTGTTGTTGGGCTTGATATTTCACCTGGGAAAATAATTTTCGAATCCAGAGGCGTCACAGAGTATATTCAACTGTATAGTGCATACCAAATTGGAGTATGGTAATGTTTTTATGGACACAGTACGAAATAATTTTGGGAATACCGAAAAAACGAGCACCATACACATCCAGAGAAAAATGCACATCATATTTTTCCCGTATATTCAAATAAGTATTACAAAATTGTAAGTATAGACTGATAATTAACAGAAATGCACCAGAAAGTTTAATGTCGTCATGTCAAATACAAAGTTTTTTTTTCGTATCATAATTAAATAATTTATTTAACACATGAAATAAAGCCTCGTGTCAAGCCAACTCGTGGAGGCCAAAATGACACACAACAGATTTTGTCGCTGTATTACTACCTGTATGTATATACACTGACTATACTCAATACCCGTCTGATCACTTTTGCTTGCTCGCACCAGAAGATATAGAAAGTGATAAGTTCGCGATGACTTCTATTTTAACCGCTTGTTTAACATGACCGATATAATTATTTTCGTATTTATCCGAGAAAACAATAAAATAAGCCATCAAAGACTCAGAAACAGACATAAGAAAATATAAGCACAGATAATGAGGAATAGACTTGTGCTGACAATAGTTTGTTTTTTAAAAAATATTTAATACATTTGATCACAAGAGTTAATTTTGACAGAGTATATAGAATATGTGGACGGTAAAAAAATAAAATTATGGAAGTAGACCACGAGCTTCCGACAGCCAAAGTATAAAGCCTGATTTTTGCTGTAAATATTTCAACCTATAAGAAACCTTACGATATTTTAAGAACACATTCGAAATTTCAATTGGAATGTTTCTTTGGAAAACGAAAATTAAAAAGTAGCTGTCAACAGGAAAATGTTTCGGAAACTGTGAGGAAAATGTTTGCAATAAATAATTTATCATACTTCTGCATTTAACTAAATATTGTTTATAGTAAAATTATATGTCATATCTATATAAATATTTTAATAAAATAATTTGAATTATACTTATCAATCATATTTTAATTTAAACCAATAACAATATATTATTATGGAACACCTTAAGTGATGATATTACGACACCTCAATCGATTCAACTTTTTTTAAACACATGAGATCCAACTGTCGATGGCGATAGTATGTGTTGGAGCAAATGGACTATATGAAGGGATTAAAATCGGGAATTGAAGGTAAACAATTTTTCGACGGGAGCATAGAACAATGAAGATAAATTGTACTTGCCGCCAGCCGCGACGAACCAATATGAAGATGAATTAAATGTTGTTTGCAGCACAGGAACACAAAAACGAAACACTATACGAAGAAACTATAACTTGACGAAAACTATATTTAAAAATAGTTAAACGCAGGTAAACTAATGAAAGATATGTAGATACTGATGAAATATATGAAGTGCGCCGTATATCGCTCGAAGTTAACTCTATACTGTTTTTTGTAGGTAGTCTTTTCTTTTACAACATTTCTTCTCGGCTAGGCGGGTTGGTATACATTGTCTATGATAGGGATACGAATAAAGAGAGGATTAAAAAGGATATCCCTAACAGTATGCATAATTGAAGAATACGTGCCAAACTATAAACACTTAAATATAACATAATAAATATTAATAATAATAATTTGTCTATATTTATACTAATTTTCAGGGTTCTAGCTTATATGGTTTTTGAGATACTCGTATTTGGAAAAATAAAGTAAAAATTCAAAAGTTAACCCCTGACTGAAACAAAAAATCAACATTCTGAGTATAAAAGTTTTGTAGGCCTATAACTATTGTAAAATGTTGGGCTCTGTAAATTGAGCGAATCAAAAGTTATAAGGGGTGAGGACACCTACAGACAGACAAACACACGCAGGCTCACAGACACACTAAATGTTCTACTCCGAATTCTGAGTTAATCCGTATATAAAACATATATGCTGCGAAGCCTCTAAGATGGTGTTTTTTGACTTCAAAGTTGGAAAAGCCCTGAAAAATATAGACCCTGCATACAAATCTTGGCTTGATACTTTGTCGATATGTTAAGAGAAATAAATTATCTTGAACAAATCGACAGTTGGAAAAGACTAAAGCAGTTATACCTCTCTAATAACTCTTGATTGACACTCTCATATCCCACAACATCTGTCTCCTTTCTTTCTTTGCTGCTGTGATTTTACATATAATAATGTGACGTGTTTATCTTCCTGTTTTTTTTTTGTTAAAAATTTAATATACCTACCACTACACTATTTATGGCCTCACTTTGCTCGGGTTGATTGGAAGAAATTGCCTTATGGCAATAAACCCGCCATTGTACACACTATTTTACACCAAGTAAAAAATATAAGTGTCACATGTAAATTTTATACGAAATAATAGTTTCTGTAAAATGGTTTAAAATACCCACGTGCATATTATAAAAGTTTTAAAAAATCTAAAAAGTATAAATTTTCTCCTGCTTTTATAAAATCAATAAAAAAAGTCGATCATTGACCTTTTTATAAATTGATAAGCTACATAATAAAAATATATTACACGGTTATGTCAAATTGTGGCATGTCTGTAACAGGCAATCAGCGTGAAATACCTCCAAGTCGCCATGTTACATTCTCATCATCATGATGTGCGTGACTTCTAATGGAAATTCGGAATAAGGTACATCATATGTTCGTAAGTAAGTGTATAAAATGTAAAATTGGAGTGTACAATGCTGCGAACATAACCTTGTGTATTTACATTGTATATAATGTAAACAATATCGTTATGTACTGAACATAATTGAATTCTCGACGCGAAAGTGTCGAAAACAAAACAGATATTTTGTAAAATTTACTAACCCCATGGGCGGACATGCATGAGACAATCCATGAACGCAGATAAGGCGATGGATGCATGCCAAGAAATAAATATTTGGGGTTCAGTTCTATCTACCTACCTCATTAGCGATACGGCATTATGGTTTATGTATGATCAATATTATGATATTTTCAGTGCAGCTTTGTATATTTTCTATTGTATAATACTTTTTTGTCTATTTTTAGTTTTATGACATTACACTGCTATTTTTGAATTTATAATAATTTTTATTTAATGAATGATTTATTATGAGCCCATCTGTATATTTTTTTTGGTATTTGCTTACTTCGATTATTATTATTTTTTTTAATGTTGATTTGATTGTTTTACTATGCAAGTTATTTTTTGCTATGTGTATACCTACTGTATACTTAATGTTTTTTTTATTCCATTTTTTTTTCTCTTCAATATGTGTGTTTTTATGTATGTATGCAGAAGGAAATTTTTGCTGTTTATTGGTAAATAAATATTATCGACTTATAATCCTTTTTCAAATTTCAAAGAAATTGATTATATTTAAGTATGAATATTAAGAACAAAAATAAAACTATAAAAAATAGGAAGGCTCCGCTAGTCAGGACAAAAGCATCGTGTGGACGATGACCAGACACCAAAAAAGATCCTCACAACTCATCCGGAGGGAAGAAGAAGTGTGAGAAAGACTTCTTTGTAAGTAACATAAAATTAATACATAAGAAAGTACTTACTAATGATTTCCTCTAGATGTCTTGTCTTTGTGAAAATAATATTATTTTATGGGGTTGACTACAACTCTCCACATCGGCTGATGACAATTTATAAATCATCGATATACCCGATTTCTACTTGTATCTCTATTGGAAAATAATTAAATATTTATTTTTGAAAACCTTTCATAATATTAAAATATATTCATTTTTACAAATCAACAAATGTTTTCTTGTTTTTAATTCGTTTTTATCTGATACTTATCACAGGTCGTTAACATAAATAAATGCTGTAAAAGATATACATACCTTCTAATAGGAGATTATCAACGCACTTGAAATGTATGTAATTTGTTTTTAAAGTGGATATATTAATATGTTCTTAAACCATATACATACAGATTGTGAAACGTTGGCATTGAAAAAAATATAATTATAATCTCCATAGAACTTAAGACCGTATTATACTAAAGAACACAGTGGTGTTCAATCTGTATAATATGTTGATGCATTTTATGAATACAGTTATATGCGATGAAAATAAATAAAATACCAACTTTATTATGATAAATTAATCGTAATAATAAAAATAATTAAATAATAATACCAATTAATACCAATTTAATATGTCAATCTCATTTTGGCATGACATCATTAACGCCAAATTTGAAATTAATCATTTAATTTCAAATTTGGTTGTAATGAAAATTGAATATAAAGTACCAATTGTATTTATTTCAATTTAAAATATTACAATACACTTGGAGTTTAAAATACAATCGACTTGTTTCGAGAACTAAGTTCTCTTCAATATCATAGAGATAAGGACATTTTAATTGTTTATTAAAAAAACTTATAGCAAAGCGCTAATAGTATGAAAATATTGGTGGTTGGTTGGTAGAACGAAGTTACATACATAAGTTGCAGTAAAACAATGTTAAAGAAGTATATAATTACCTTTTCATTCCTCACCATAACGTAATTGTTTTACACAATTTTATTAAAATAAAGGCTGTTTATGCATACCTGAAACAAAAAAAAATACCATATAATTATTACCATCAAAATGTTTGTTTTTCATTTAAAATACCGATAAACAATTTAAAGTTTTATTTCATATAAAGCAGAGGAAAGCAGGATATCTGGATGATTCCACAAAAGGTGCAAAGACAACTGGGAGTCCACATCACAAGAGGCAGCGAGCTCTGCGCAACAAAGCCTAAAAGTTTTTTTTATCTTTTTTTTACTATACATAGAATGAAAAAAAAAACACTAGTTTGTTGGAAGAAATTGGCATATGGCATTAACGCACAACTTGCGCAGGGTGCAAGGAAGTGTATACTGTTTATTTATTATAAATCTCCATGTTTGTATGTACGATATGCGCTCCTAAACCTTTGATCCGATTGCAACCGTCGATCCGACGAGAAGGGACTGAAGGGACGACAGGAAGGGACGATGAGAAGGGAAAGGACCATTTTTAATTATACATAGGCAATATGAGTAAACGTAAAGAATTTATGTTTGATGATTGATTGATGTTTTGTCTGTATTTTTTACGCATTTTTTAATTCAGTTTTTTTAACTCTAATGGAAGTAAATTGAATAATATAACTCCAAGGAATTGAATCGTTTGTCCATTGGACAAGCATATCGCAAATATCATTGTCCATGAACACGATAGATCTAAAAGTAAGGAAAAAAATATGTACATGCCTCTTAAGTATAATTAAGCAATATTCAAATTTGATGAAAAAAATATGCATTAAATACGCTGCGAATCTTGTGCACTATACTACTGTTCAATACGGTAACAAGGCATAAAAGAGACAGCATATATTCATACGTACGGTTGTTATCAAACATATTTTATGTACAAAGTATCTAATGCTCTAACTCTACACAATATAGGTTTCTCTTTTCTATCATACAACAACAACTGCCAACAATTATCTCGTTACATACTGCGTTATTTTATTTCTGCTTCCACTTATACCATGCTGATTCGTCTGTGAACAATTTAGCTGAACTCATCGTCAAAATTATTTATTACAGAATTAACCAGTGTCAAGTTTTGGGTCGAGTATTTCATACATGTTACTCTTGACGATTTTTTTAAAGGATATTTTTATTAATCGATTTATCATTTGTATGATTATTGTTCTTCGTGACATAATAAAATATAATTCATTATATTAAAAGAATGCAATTTTTATTTAGTCAATTATTATTAGCTAATTTAAATACATTAATTTAATAAAAAATAAACTACTTTCCTTTTATACACGATAAAAAAAAATATTTGGATACTGCGAAAGATGCATAAAATAAAAACGAAAACTGTTTAAATTAGATCATTCAGAAAAACCTGTAACAAGAATGTATGATAGAACAATAATATTATTGATCATTAATTTGTATTATTTTAAGGATGAAACTACAAATACCAACACCGATTTCTCTCATCACAACTAATAACTGGGGACTGAGTTATTCGCAATTGTGAAAAACTTGATTTTATTCCCAAATTTTCACATTTAAGAAAATTACACCGTAATTTGGCTGTTTTAGGACATTTCATCTAAATACCGGCAATTATCCACCGAAAAAGCGTGGTTCAAAAATAGTTACTGTAACTTAAATTTCTGCGGCTAAAATCTATACATATAGTTTAATTATAATAAGATAACATGATTGTAAGAATATGTTGACAATAGAAGCTATATTATATTGATTTCTTACGTTAATGTCGATTCATATGTGTATCTATTCTCCTATAATACCTACTGTTTTGGCAGACAAGAACAAACCTTAAATAAGCAACTGGCTATAATGGCGATCCTAATTTTTTTCTAAACTAAAACTAAATGAAATAAATTACAAAATTATTTTTTTATTAATATAATACATATAAATTAATATTATGCGAATAGAAAATGCCGTTTTTTGTAGATTTTTTTATCATATAGGTACATTTTTTAATTATTTAAGAATTTAAAGTGAAAAAAGAACATTTTGTATAGAAAATAACATCGATAGGTAAAAATCCTACCTATTTACTGAAAAAACAACAATTCTTTTCGCTTCCCTACAAAAATATCACCCCTTTTCCAAAATAATAACCTGAATAATAACATCCTTTTCCAATTTTCCACAAAAATAACACCCTATTTCTTAAAAAAAATAACGTGAATAATAATACCCTTTAAAAAAAAAATAACGCGACTACTAACACCGTTTTTATACAAAAATAGTAACACGTCTTTTCCGAAATAATAACGCGAGTAATAACACCATTTTCCGATTAACTACAAAAATAATACCCTATTTCTTAAAAATTAACGCGAATAATAACAGCGTTTTTCTACAGAAATTATAACACATCTATTGCAAAATAATAACGTGAGTAATAACACCATTTTCCGATTTTCTACAAAAATAACACCCTTTTTCTTAAAAAAATAACGCGAATAATAACACCACTTTTTTTTTTAAAATAACGCGACTAATAACACCGTTTTTCTACAAAAATAATAACACATCTTTTCCAAATATAATAAAGCGAATAATTCAGGTTTTTCCTAATAACCCATTGATAAATCCAAGTTCATAGTCCTACATAGGTAGACACATTGCATTGCATTGAATTCAAAATAGTATGCAATGATCAACAAAGTGTAAAATATTGTAAATTCCATTATATCGTAATATTATGACTTGTCACATTCAAAGAGAAGTTTCACACGATGCGATGCTGTGACTGTGCAATACATGTATCATACTTCCTGAAGCAATCAATGTTACGATATCGTAGCCAAGTGAATAAAAATAGAAACTTAGCGAGAATTGTTGTATGTAGATATTATACTGTAGGTGTGAGCTAAATGCTCTCCCACCATAACACGATTAACTAAAGCGAGTCTTATAGGAGAAGAATATTTTCATATGGTTTACCTACATGTGGTTCACAAATTCTGGAAAATATCTTTCATAAATGTTTGGAAAATGTGATCACAACCAAAACATACGGTTTTCTAACATTTGTAAATTATAATCACAACCAAAAATACGGTTTTCAAACATTTGTAAAATATAATCACAACTAAAAAATACGGTAAACGAACATTTGGAAAATATAATCACAACTAAAATATACGGTTTACGAACATTTGGAAAATATAATCACAACCAAAATATACTGTTTTCAAATATTCGATTGAATAATTGTACAGCGTCAAGATTTGCGTTGGCACTATAAATTATCTTTTTTTCATCCATCCAGATACTTAACATATCAAAGGATTAGGCTCTGAGGAGGTCTCTATACTACCTATCAACCCTACTGATTCCCGAATATTAACGTTTAAAAAATCTTTAACGATTCTACATGTATTATTATTATCGTTTTTTGCATTTTAATTATTAAGTTTTTCGATAAATCTAAAATTTCTAAATTACGGATTGATGATTTTGGAATAATGCCAGTGGCTGAAATAATGAACGATTATATTATTATTTTACGAGAATGCCAAAGTCTTTTAATCTCGTTACCTAAAGCGGTTTATTTTCTAATATTTTATCAAACGATAAACGATATTACTAAAATTTGGAATAGCTACGTCGCAAATGTATGTTATTTTAAATAATAAATAAATTTGGAATGGTAAAATAAAACCAAAGTTTTCAGTTCTTCTAATTTAATGACACTGACTAGTTTCGGTCATCCAGTGACCATTTTCAAAGTGTGAAAAAAAAGAGGTGGTTGATGTTTTTCACACTTTGAAAATGGTCACTGGATGACCGAAACTAGTCAGTGTCATTTAATTAGTAGAACTGAAAACTTTGGTTTTATTTTACCATTCCAAATTTATTTATTATTTGAAATGGAGTTCTACCAAGAATTGTCCATAGAAAAGTTAAAAAAAGTATGTTATTTTATTAATTTTATCATGTATTATTATATTTTCAGCTTGGCGTTGTCCATTGGAGACATGACAGATCGGAATAGCTTAGTCTTCTTTTAGAGGTCTCACCTTGAGATGTGGAGCCGATGATGATAATAATTTAAGAGTAAACAATATACTTTTTATTAATGTTGTTGAATATTTTTTTAAGAAATATAATA
Organism: Molanna angustata; assembly: GCA_963576475.1. Lineage (NCBI taxonomy): Eukaryota > Metazoa > Arthropoda > Insecta > Trichoptera > Molannidae > Molanna > Molanna angustata. Next base: position 43,006,230 of record OY754967.1, read on the forward strand.
GAGTCTAGGATGCTGAAACATTTTTTTAGCTGAAGTTGAAGAAAACCCCAAAAGACCAAGGGGAGTGGAGGAAGATATGCATAGCTTTGCTGCCAACCATTACAACTGTGATATTAGAAAAAAATCAGATCTATAAACACACAAATTATATTCTAATTTGATTGTTTAAAACAGACAATGTTGAGAAAATAACATTCAAGCCTATTGTTAAAATTATTATTAGTGAAAGGTTAATAAAATAATCACCTTTGGTAATTTTATTATTAATAAATATTTTAACAAATAAACCGCCATGAAAGATTTTGATACATTTTTAATTCTTTATTCTGAGATTCTTTTTGGTAAACAATAAAGTGTTTTCTTTTCTGTTTATTATAATACCATTTCTAATATTTTGTTATTGCCCGATAGTTTATTTCACAGCAAATAAAATTAGTTTACCCAAATTATTTTGTTTATTTTATGGTGTTCTTTCATTTCTCACAATAATTAAAAATGGCTTAACAACAAGGTATTCTCAATAATTAAAAACAGTATCTACGTTGCATTACATATAATCAAATTGATTATAATGCAACGTAGATACTTCTAAATAAATATAGATATAATGGTAGCAAATATGTCGCAAACTAAAATCATATGATATTAATCGTCTAACAATATCTGACTGAATACAAAGTTAACTTTTGTTCACGTCGGAAATCAAACTCGGCACCTGTTACTGATATATATTTTCTAAATATTCATTCAATGATTGCTTCCAAGAAAAAGTGTACCAGACAATCGTCAGAGCGGCATTCCTCTATGGCTCCGAATGTTGGACAATGTACAACTCCTACTCTAAGCAACTGGAAACTGCTTAAATGCGTATGCTGAGGAGAGTCCTTATGAGACAAAAAAAAGTTCACACATTCGTGGAAGCCTAGGCTTTACTGATATACATTGTAAGATAGAGAGGAAAGACAGTTGAGATGGTACGGGCACGTTGAACGTAGACCGCCAGATCACACGGTAAACCAAGCAATCTCTATGGATCTTCCTCGACTTACATCCAGAGGAAGATCAAAGAATTTCTGGATCGTGCAACGACGAAACCGATTGCAGAGACATAGCCTAGGTGAAATAGTGAAGGACAGAAGGACCTATAATTTAAGAACGAGGAGATCTGACCCCAACAGTCGGCACAAACAAAGAGTGAGTTGGGATATAGCAAGGGAGATGAAGAAGATTCAATTATTGCTTCCTAAATAAAAGTCATTTTGATTAATTGGGAATACCTTCGACACACAAAAGACAACCAAATAAAATGAAGACAATTTTCTTTTCAGATTCTTTAGTATGAAATCCAAGTGAGACCATTATCTAATAGCGGTATTCATTTCCACCCACGTTTCGAATCAAGTCATCGTCGGACAAATATGTGGGGGTGTTTGACATTTTGGTGATATTTTGTCGATTTGATACAACATCACCAAAACGCACCAGGAAAGCATTCAATCTTAAGGCGGAACATTGGGTCTAACGTGTGATGAAATAATAAACAACGTGTTGTTATTTAAAAAAAATACTGACATTTTTTAACGGATAAGCTATTGTTTGTATTTTTAAAGCCACCATCAAACTAACTCAGAAAAAATGAAATATAATAATGGAAGTAGGAAAATTATTGAATTTCTTAAAAAAAACACGATGAAATTACTATTTAATCAAAATAAACAAAAGCGAATTATCAAAATATTAATTTGTGATATACCTAGAAAGAAAATTATATAAAAGAAAACCTGAAAATCCAGTACTGATACGAAAAAATACTTAGATTTATCACTGAAAAAACAATGAATGGGTGATGGTGGAGATGCGTGTAGTAGAGTGGTTAGCCACTGGGTTGGTAATCCAGTGGATGCGAGTTCGAATCTTACCACGACCAATTTCGTTTAGGGAATGTATTTGCCATATATAAAAAAAACTTTATATTTATCAATATGTTGACGTGCTTCAAGATATATATTACTACAATATGTATCTATGGCGTAAATATCGTTTAACGCATACACAACATAAATAAATTTGTCGTAACAGTGATTTAGTCATCGGTTGATTGCGAACAAACAGGGCTTGATATCGGATACCGATCTAATAATATTATTATACTCTTGTATTATTGTGTAGGCAAATTCGTACCACCTTGTGAGCTGTGTTTGTTTCATAACATTCAGAAGAAACAAAATACCTCTGTTTGGACATAACTCTTTTGTCGCTGGTAGGCGTAACAAAATATCGTGTTTTGTAAAGGAAGTCAGATATTAACACAACGTAAATCAATTTTAATCGTAACTGTCGATTTTTTCAAGTGAATTTATTTCTCTGAATAAATCGACATAGCTAAAAACCTTGCTTCCGTATGTACGTATGTATGGACTTTTTACGTGGTCTTTCCAACTTTGAAATTAAAAAACACCAACATCGCAGCATTGTCTCTAACGCTATTCTATTGAGAATAAGAATTGAAATGTCAAAGAAACATTTAAAATCACCCTTATAAATTCCCTAAATTTATCTTTAGAATACTAATCTAACGCGCTAGCCGATCTGACACCGTCCCATCTTAATTTATACCTTATTTTTAATAAAGGTCGTTTAATGGTTTTATGGATTTTTGTTAAAAAAATTACCTTTCAAGGCGAAACGATCGAGCTATTGAGAGGAATGAAAAATCGTACGATAATTAAGTAATCGATTTTGATTTTTACTTTCATAAAAAAATGTTTAAATGTATCATAATGTTAAGACCTAAAATATTAATTATTAAACTATTTTTTTACCAGTACTGGAGCATGGAGCTGAGTGCTGGGTCCTTAGTTAAAGAGACGAAAATAAGCTTCTGGTCATTGAAAGAAAATTATTGAGAAAGATCTTCGGACCTGTCTGTGAATATAGATCATGGATGATAAAGTATAACCATGAACTGGAACACATGTACAATGAACCCAATATAGTAAAGTTGGTATATAAAAAGTAATCGCCTCAGAAGGTTGGGACATATCAAGCGTATGGAAGAAAAACGAGTCCCGAAGAAGATTATCAACACACAACCAGATGGGAGCCAAAACATTGGAAGACCCAAATTAATGAAAATGGATGGTGTAGAAAGGGACTTGAAAACTATCGGGTGGAATGGCGGGAAGTTCTTGAGGATGCTAAGGCTCATAATGGTCTGTTTCACCATTGGTGATAACGAAAGTGTTTTTTTTTATACATTGACATTCATTTATTCTTTTTTTACAAAATATTAAATTATTATAAATTTTTGAGCAATCAACGAAAAATTAAATAAATAAGGACAGGAGTTATTCGAAAAATCGATGCCATGACCATCTTTCAAAAACGGTATGATCAAGTAGACGGTGTATGATTGTAAATGAAGTGACTACAAAGCATGTGTGGCACTCGGTTATCTTTACCTACGACATCAAGAACATGTCGTGATGGAATTTATGTAAACAATGAACCATTGATGTAATAATTGAGCTAAATGAAGAAATACTCGGATAATTTCATACAAAAGAAACGCAATTAGTTGCAAAGTTTGAGACAAAAAAAGTCAATTATTATATTTCAATAAATCTATCATTTCTCCAAAGAAGTATGATGACAGACTTAAATAATGATACTAGAAATTATTAATGTAAAGAGAAATTCGATCGAGTTTTTTCGTCTAAGAGAAATTCATTTGGAAAAATATTATTATTAAATATGCATAATATGTCAAATAATATAGCAGGAAGTTTCTGATTGGCTCATCTCTCTTTAAACATGAAAACCTTTAATTAAGGTTCTCTTATTTTAGGTTAATTCGTAATCTATCTAATGTATGGCTTTATTGATAACAATTGAACGTATATCGGAGTTTTCATCGATTGCAAACCCTCTCCAACACAACATATGTAATACGCTTCTTCGAAAGACTAGAATGGACCCAAATCCTAAATAGTCGGTGTCCCCTACGTAGCCATGTTAAAAGATTTTTTTGACCAAATACTAAATAACTTATAAAAATTAATTACCACTCGTGGTTAAAATAAGGTGATTCTTCTGGGGGGGGGCAAGTCTGGTCCAAACCCTCACCATTACCCATATCATGGATATAATTATTTTATGGAGTTCTTTAATATCTTTAGATGTCATAGAACTCCATATGATAATTATATCCATGATATGGGTAGTCATGAGGATTTTGATTTCGCCGGTTGGACTAGACTGATTATTTTTTTTAAACACTTCCTTTCATCCTGTGCAAGTTGCAATTTTATTGACAAATAGCAATTTGTAGCAATTAACAATAACTTAGTGACATTTTTTTACATATTTTCTCCCCTGCTGGGAAACGAACAGCAGAGAAGTAGAACTGCTAACCATCAAGCTACACCAATCGGCATAATAATATTTTTATGATTAATTATTAACACAGTAATAATATTGAATTTAAGGTAACAATCCTTATCGTTTATAAACTCATTTGATTTTTTTTAAATTTTGCAAATTTATATATCTAATACTCGCTTAGATTCCATTAGATTTTGAAGGATATTTGGTCAGCGCTTCTCAATTTATTTTACTGTTAAATATTTCACAGTTACCCCAAGCTCGGGAATCTTAAAATTTGATACTATTATTTTCAAATTGCTAAAAAGGCACATCACTTTCATAAAATGGTATTGAAGAACTATCAAGTTTTCATAATAAATATATAAAAATGCTGAATATTTTCCATAAAAATTAGAATCCATTATAGGGTGTGATTTGGTAGTGAGGGGTATGGCGTTGTCTATAACCACCTCGTTTAAAATAAACTTATCTTAATCGTACTGTTGGATTTTCCTCATTTTTTAAATCAAAAACGAATACTCCATTTAGTTGACAAATTACCTACATAAAATATTTTCTACAACTGGTGATTTGACGGTAATGAACCGTCTACTATCAACAGAAAGCATTTCAAGCGGAAACTGCACATTTCCTTTTAAACCATAGTCATCACTTATTTAGGAAGTGCCTATGTTTATTTTCCGTAAACTTGTTTCAAACTGTTATAACAAAACAACCACAATTTATATAACAAATAAACTTATACGTCCTTGTTATTTTTCTATTCAATTAGTATGCACTTGTACATATATGATCAAGAACTCAATTCATTTTTTTATATTCCATAACAATAAAAAACTTTGTTTTTTACATTATTATCTTCTTGCTTAACATATAAATATATTGACAACTAGTGAACATATTGCCATCGGGCAATACAAATTAGTAAGAAAAGGGTTCCAATAATTAATACATGAAGACCATGAAAACCATCGCAAACAATAAATAGATTGCAAACGAAAACATAAAGCATCATCGATAAACGTTGATTTTTTTAACTTGTGGTACATTTTACAAATAATTAAATAAAAAAACACAACTTTGTGTACACCACTAAAATTATAACTTTTATTCAATTGCATAAACTTTTCTCTACATGTTACGGTAAAACAGTTCCCTTCCTCAGGAGAATACAAAGTGTATGTACTCATAATATACTAAATATAATTAATAGAAAACGAAAAACATTTTGAAGACAATATTTTAACATCTCAATAGAGACGAAGTTGGAATATTAAAGGAGAACCAGGAACTCAAGTCTTGTTGTATATAATGATCACTTTTTATCATTTCAATAAAAGCGGGTATGATAAATCCATCAGCATACTTATTTAATTACTGCTACTGCATTAATAGTTAATAGTTTCTCCGCAGTTTGAATCGATTTTTTTTATGAAACAGAATTATTATACATTTTCTAAGTAAAGTCAAATCTTCTGTCAAATATCAAATGTTCTGGGATGTTCCCGTTGTGACAACCCAGGACAGATGATCTTGGCGCATACGTACAAGGAGGTCCAAATCTGGACAAACCGGGATAGAGGGGAAAAAAAAGGAGAAGAGTAAAGTCAAATCTTCGGCTTTGGCCAAAGTCGGACACTACTTATAAGAGATTGGCCTGGCTTTATACATTTATTTGTACATAAATAAACAAGATTTGAATCTAATATCATCACTAGACCAAACCATTTTACTTTCTTGACAAACAGTACGTTTCAAGACTAAGAAGTTTGGTCACAATAGATTTATTTATTTATAAAAAAATATTTAAATTACGTGTGATTGGAGATTCTGTAGGAGTTAATTTGATGTAACACCCTGCCCACAATTCAAATTACAATTTCGTCTGACTTAATACGCATGCAGATTTGTAGTAAGTGAAATTTCAATATAATATTAACATAAGTCCTGCGTTAACACGATCGTACTGCGCAAATTCCTCTAATGTACGATGTTTATTGTTAAAAATACAATTATTGCGAAATTCCCATCAAGTCGAATGTCATTCGTTAAAATGGGTTAGTGTGCAACAAACAGCTAATAAATTAGTCAAGTTTGTCATCAATTTCGATTGTGATTTTGACTTCAATTAAACTAACGACAAATATTTCGTTTGAATATGAATTATTTTCTAATTCATTATTATATAACATTTTTCATGGCGTGGTTAATTGGTTATTTTTTTTACTTTTATTAATTGAATATTGACCTCAAAATATTAAAATATAATATGTCAATAAATTATAAAAAAACCTACTAAATGTCATATTTTTGGTGAAACATTATTTTTTTTATGTAACTTCTCCGGCAACTAACAGGTAGGTACTATGTCAAATATTAATTTAACACGAACCCAATATCAAGTTGCCACATTCTGGAGACTTACGATATTAATCGTCTCACAGATCCAGACTGAAAACACAATTAAAAACTGTGCCTCCACCGGGAATCGAACCCGGGACCTTTGGATCAGCAGCCAGATACCCAACCAACTGAACCACAAAGGCAATCTTAATTGTTAGTTGTATTTTTTTAATGTGTAAGCATATTTCTATTATCTATATAATGAAGGATCCTCTCTCGCACACGAAATCTCAACTCTATCGAGAGAGTTAGAATGTGAGTGTCTTGTTTAAAAATATTGTACTATGTTTATTTATATAAAATAAAAACATTCGTAATAATTACAAATTATAATCTCCAGTAAAAGATATAATTTTTAAATAATATAATAATAAACAAAACTTCCTTATAACCTGCGCAAGTGGCGAGTTTATTGCCATATGACATTTTTTTCCAACTAAACAGTGTTTCCAGCCCAGAGAAAAAATATTTGCTGGAGATACCCAGAAAAAAACCAGATTATAAAAATGAAACGATTAACGGAAACATTTAAAAAAGCTATGGGACGTCTAAAGTATGTAAGCATGTAAATAATATTTTATTATAGATATTGAAACTTGAAAATAGAAGATTTTGTCAATTAATAGAACAAGGTAAAAAAAAATATTGAAGAATATCTGCCAAGATGCACAAATCAATTCAATCTTTCATCTGTGATATAAGGTGTGATGGTATCTATGTAAATTTATGCTTTAAAAAAATACCAACAATTTGTTCTCATTTCAAGAAATTCGACAATATGATAAGAAAAACTGCCTCATTCATTAATTTAATCTGACTATTGAGAAATGTGTACAACTACCGTTAAAGCGTATTTTATTACAGATATAACCATTAAACGAGCAACATCCAACCAGTAACAACATAGATAAATAAAATTTCATTTTAAATGACGATTTAAGTATATCGGAAGTATTTGATTAATCGACATTTTGTTTCATTTTGAAGACGCGTGTTTATATTTTGTATAATTATCATTTTGTGTTATGTTCTTTACATGTCATAACTAAGGTATAAGTTTTCACTCGGTGGACATATACAGAATAATTTGTTTTTAATAAAGTAAAGGTATATGAGAAATTAGAATAACTATATAGTTTCACTCGATAACTTAAGTTACTTGTAAAGATCATTTTCAAAAATTTTCGAATACGAAATAAGTATAATATTTATGAACTATTGAAAGAGATTCCAATTGATAATACTTATATACCAATAAAAGGAGTGAAGAGAAAAAACAGTTATTTAATTGAATTGATTTCTTTTAATAATGAATATGTCCTTGGAACAAGTAAATATATTTCCTCATACATTCCCATAACTTAGACAGAAGGACTTGGAGGATGAGAGCTAAAAGAGCCGACCCCAAGAAAAAAGAATAAGATACTTATAAAAATTTGCATAACATTAAAGCTCAGTTATATTTATTTATTTATGAGAGATCATTATATTATAAAGAAGGTATATTAAAGATAACTGCTTCACAAGACAGAGTCTGTTCCGAAGCAACTACATGTATAGTTTGTATAGTTATTACATTTTATTATTATAAAATATATACACATATACATTATAAAAATAAATAACAATAAAATAAAATGAAAAACAAGAAAAAGAATAAATAATAATAACAATCGTAACGGTAAAAATATTCACCAAAATAGTAAAAATAACCATCAAAAACACAATAATATAGAGTACAAAGATATCAGATACATTATTGCTGTAACATTGACATCATTTTGATGACTACCTAATGCAAATAGCCACTTTTTTCCTGACACTTTGAATTCTTTAACACATCAAGTGCCTTTAATTTATATGTCTTCAATGTATATTGTATCTTGACTCAACAATAATTGTTTGATTTTCCAAGACTTATGAAGAATATGAAAAACTGAAAACATTCAAAAATGGGTCTCTACCGGGAATCGAACCGGAGACCTTTAATTAAATCAAAAACAATTATAATACACCACCTGTGTTTATGAATTTTGATCACATCTGCGTTATCGTATTGACACTTGAGAAAAATGAAAGTGTAAAGTAGTTGGTTATATCTAAATAAAGAGCGTATCTTAAACAAGGTCAGTGTCGAACGAGCGAAATTTTTATGTCATAAAATATAACGACTGAATGAGAATTTCACGTAAATATAACAAATCGTTAATATTATTAATGTTTCAATAACTTTTACTATTCATTTTCCGTTACCAATTACCCAGTGGTTATTTATGACGAAACCGGACTTGTATAACTCGGAGATTATGGGTTTTTATGTTAGAAACCCACAAAATCCAGTCGTAACCTGTTCTATCGTCGCGTCGATAGCAAAAGTAGACAATGTTTTTATTATCATAAATCGTCTATAATAAATACAAACTAAAAAGGTTATATGAATATTACATATTTAATGAGTAATTGAATATAGCTTCCATCATTAGACATGAAGTCAAGGATGAGGAAGACGACATTTTACCCTCGTCATCCACTGATTCGACAATGCTGTGGTTTGAAAATATGTAGGTACGTACTCGGAACATCAAAGGTGGGTATGATAAAAAAGTATGTAAATTTGACAGATAGATATATCATAAAATACTTTACTTTTCCTTCATATACTCTTCTTAATATTCTTCTTAATATTTAATTTATTTTGTTTATTTAAAAATTAAGCAATACGTTTATTTTGTATATATTATTTATTTTGTTTATATATTTTTTATTTAATATTATTCATGTAATTTGTTTTATTTTATTTATTTATGTATTTTTGTATTTTTATTTATTTTTCATAATTTTATTTGATTTATTTATATAATTTATTTTATTTAATTTAACTTCATGTACAATAGTGGGCTTATTGCCGAAAGGCAATTTATCCAACCAACCAAATATATTATTGTTATGTTATTTTTTTATATTTTTTTGATATTCTGTGAGTACACAACAAACATACCATCAAGGCATATCCTACAGCGTTTGGTAACCAGCGACAGGCGGGCGGGTGTGCATAACCGTATATAAAAAAAACACTACTTGTGCGTGTGTAGCAACACACACGTCTCATCTCACCTAAAAAGGCGACATCCAGAATGTGTGGTGAACTTTATTGCTGAACTATGTGCGATGTTACTTTGCCTGTTATATTTTTGGTTACCCGGCTCTTACGGGACATCTGAAAAGACACCGTTACATAATGGGGATCGCTGATGAACCAAACTGTAGGAGGTGTCAACAAGAGGAAGAAACAGCCTCACATGTGATCTGTGAGTGTCCAGCTCTAATGGAATCCAGACACAGACACCTGGGAGCCTTTATACTAAGACCCAAGGATGTGGGAGGCATATTAATTTGCCAAATATGGGACTTTATCCAAGAAACCGAACTGCTATTGAAATGACAGCCCTAAAGGGAGGTGCACAATATATCAAACATGGTCGCGGTGCGGGGGCGTTGGGCCCCACTCCTAACTAATAATAATAATACGAGACACTTAAAAACATTGATACTAGCAAAGAGTGAAATCTACGCCGGTACCCCAAAAGTGTATTATGCAATAAATTTTACAAAATCAAATTACAAAAAAGTAGAAATTTTTAAATAGAGTTGGGCTAAACAAAAATAGGTAGGTGTATGGTTTCCTGGTTCTCCTATAAAATTAAACATATTCCAACTTCGTTCTTATTGAGATATAAAGTTGATAAAAAATATCTTTATTTTTTTTTCAATTATTACCCTCTGTGTTCTTAGCTTACCTCAACAATAATATAATATACACGTGTGATTTTTACCTTAAGTTTCATTCGTTGCAATCTTTTAGTTTAGAGAGTGTATATTAATATCTAATATACCTTCTAAATCAACAAATACCATCAATTAATTTTCTATGGGTGTACCAAATTAGACACCTTGTTAACTGTATAAGATATACTACTAACTATGTACCCATTCATTAACTATGTACCTATTAACTAACAATAGTTAACAGTTAAATGATGAAACGTACTTCGGTTAACCGCAAAATAATGACACTGATTAGTTACAAACATTTTTCACTATACTGATATTGTTTTCAATATATAAAAAACAGTTATTTTAAACAAGTTGTAGAAAAATGTATTTTTTTTTGTTTCGTCAAAGAATTTTGTTTTCCATACAAAACGATATAGTACCTAATGCTTTTTTATTGTCAGTGTAGACGGTATTTATGCTGTAGAACGTCATTCCATGATGTTTTTTATAATCGAACAAAGTGATTGTAGATCTACATATTATATATTTTTCCTTTTGACCAGACAACCCAGTAAGACGAAATAGTCGAGCTTTCAAAGTAAAAAATATGTGTTCATATAACAACAATCTATTTGTTTGATTTGGAAAACCTAGTAAGATTAATTATGACTTATTGGCCCCGTTGATACTGACCTAATAGACCTATTAATAATGATCTAATAGAATGAAATAAATAGCTATGGACAAAGTTCAATAAAAATGTAAAATAAAAGCATACCTACCTTTTGATGTACTTACTTGATGTATTATTTTAATATATCTATTTCACTTTGTATTTTCAAGATAAAACTAAAAAAGGAATATTTATCCCTAACACCTGATCCCGATTTCATCTCCTTGTCCTTGCCTTTTCCTTTTTTGCTATGCAGTATTTTCTTTTTTTTTAATTTTTTTCTTAGTGTGATTTATATTTTCTTTGTTTTTGTTTTTCTTGCTTTCATTCTTTTGTTGATGTACATTCACAATATTTTTTATACTTTGTAATCTGGTTGGTTGGAAGAAATTGCCTAATGGCAATAAGCCCACCAGTGTGAAACATATTTGTTTATAATATGTACGAAAATATAAATAAATAAATAAATAATAAATATAAATTACTCTGTACGAAGGAGTAATTATTAATATAAGCATATTATTCTAGTTATATTCCTAATCCGGAGGTCAGTAATCAAAGATGCTAATAATTTCTATATAATCTTCTTATGCACATGTTTGAATGTATTATTTTCACGATGTACTTTGCACAAAACGCTGTGTTTCAATAATAAAGAAAATAATATTGATTTATTTATTTCTTGTTCAAATAGAATAATGTCATTATATTAATTTCTTTTTTTTTCAGACATTATATTTTGAATACTCTATAAAGACAATATAGTGAAATGTTTAGTTAATATCAATCTATTCACCAGTTTTAAATTTTTAATTTCGTTGTCTGAATTCCAGTTTTCGTTGAAATATCAATAAGATACGCGGAGACTGTCTTCAAGGTTATAATCTTACGTTTCTTGTATATTTTAAATAATAAATATATTATGTATTCTATTGAGAAATTTCACGCATGCTTCGATAAGTATGTTGTCAAACCACAAAATATTTTCTTTAAAAAAATAAATATTTTTAACACGTGAATTCTTTTCACAAATATTTACATACATAATCTTTTTTTTTAAATGAAAATTTAAAATATAAAAAACAACTTTTTTCAACAATGTATTTTGTTGTGGACATCCTGGGTTTGATCTCCAGCGGAGGAGATATTTATTTAAATTCATTTATCATACAATTCTTGCTTCTCTAGGTTGAAAACTGGCTAGTTAGAATAAATTGTCATTTAGCAATAAACTCGCCCTTAATATACTATTATTATTGATCTGTAAGACGATAAATATAGTTAAACTACAGAATTCGGAAACTTGTTATTACGTTCATGATAAATTATTATTTGACATAGTAGATAACTACCTTTCAGTTACCTGAGAAGCAGTAAAATTAAATTAAATTTAATACTACAAGGCAATCTCTTTCAACCATCCTGAAGAATGCGGAATCTCGATGGTTAAAATTTTTTTTTTCACAAACCAGTATTATTGTATATTAGGTATGCAATAGGTAAGTACCTAAATACTATGAGTGATTTTTTAACAGATTTTTAATTATCTCAATAGAGACGAAGTTGGAATATTTATTGTAGGAGACCCGGGAAATCAAGGCACCTACAGGGCTTACGACCTGTCATGGGCTGGTTTACGTGATCACTTTATGCGCTTGCGCAACGTTCTCCAATTATGCCTTTTTAATGAGATCCCTATCAATTCAATTTTGAAAGTTCTATATATTGTAATACTAAAATTCTTTTCGCTTGAAAATAAGGAATTTTTACTACAGCCATCTATTGGTGAAATTATGAACAACAATCTTATTATTTTTATCTTATCGATTATATTATCGATTACTTACACATTGGTACAAGTAGGTAAATAAGACAAAAAATGACCTTATAAGTCTGGCGCAATTCAGGGGTGACTTCTATGCGAAAAATGCATTGTCACCTCAGATATAAGAATTGTAGCTTTCATTATTTATAAAAAACCAATTCTCTCAATAGATGGCGTTCCAACAAAATAAATAAAAATAATAAGATTGTTGTTCATAATTTCACCAATAGATGGCTGTAGTAAAAATTCCTTATTTTCAAGCGAAAAGAATTTCAGTATTACAATATATAGAACTTTCAAAATTGAATTGATAGGGATCTCATTAAAAAGGCATAATTGGTGAACGTTGCGCAAGCGCATAAAGTGATCACGTAAACCAGCCCATGACAGGTCGTAAGCCCTGTAGGTGCCTTGATTTCCCGGGTCTCCTACAATAAATATTCCAACTTCGTCTCTATTGAGATAATTAAAAATCTGTTAAAAAATACCTTTGACTTCCGACAGGGAAAAAAATCCAATGTTTGCGCATATGCAATAATAAAAATATTCGATTACTATGAGTGATATTTAAAATTTTACTTTTATTGTATTTTTATGTACCTACCTACATATGTTAGTCTTCTTTTTTTAATAAATAAATTTATTAATTTATTTATTTAGGTATTTGAGAAGAGCGAAAGACGAACAAAATGCGAGATACGAGTGGAGAATGTACAATTAGAACAAGTGGATGAATATTTATACTTAGGAAGCATGTTTCAGCGTGATGGAAGATTGGAAAAAGATATTGAAAGGAGAGTAACGGCAGGTAATAGAGTGAATGGTGCATTAAGACCGGTAATGGCTGACCCAATTATTTCGAGGCAAGCAAAGCTCGCGGTACACAATGGTATCGTCGCACCGACTCTAATGTATGCTAGTGAGACATGGACATGGCAGAAGACGCATGAAAGTAGAATTAACGCGGTTGAAATGAGGTCACTAAGACGAATGTGTGGTAAAACGATGTATGATAGAATAAGAAAGGAGGATATTAGACGAGAATGTATGATTGAAAGAAATATCGTAAGTAAGATGAAAATAAATGCCCTAAGGTGGTTCGGCCACATAGAAAGAATGAGTGATGACCGTCTGACAAAAAAAGTATACAAGGCTGATAAAAGAGGAATGAAAAGTAGAGGTCGGCCAAGAAAGAGTTGGCACGATCACATAAATGGGATTTTGAAAGATGGAGATGTTAGAAGTAAGAATAATAGAAGAGCCTGTATGAGACGATGTATGGACGTGAATGAAGCGAGGAATGTATGTCAAGAGAGAGGAGTCTGGCGTTCGGTTCTCTCTGCCTACCCCAAATAGGGAAATGGCGTGATGGTATGGTATGGTATGGTATGGTATGGTATGGTATAAATTAAGAACAACATGCAAACCAATTATGTCATTTTATAAATTTATTCTCAGAGTTTGTTCGTGAACAAAATCATTTACATCCACGCTATGACCACAAACAAGTAATGGATGGTGTTTATGGTAAATCATTGGCTACTGTTACACATTACTCTTAACTGGGATACAAAATGGTAGGTATTGTTACCATAGTAAATAAAATGCAGATAGGTCATTAAACACTTTCACACGCATGTCTAGATCGATCGGCAGCTGTCTGTTTGTTTAATACGTCAATGTAATTTATGTTTTGTAAATAATCGCATAAAAATACTTAGCATATAAATAAATATTTCTCTGTCGCTTCGATTGTACATCGTTCATGTATTGTTTTCACTTTTGATCTGTCTCTGTGGACATGTAGGTACCAGAATTACACTATACGATATTTTTTTATTCAATACAATATACCATACGGATAAAACATAATAGGTACCTATAATATTTGATTATTTTGTTTTAAAACTTTCATTTTGTTGCTTTGAAAATAATGACGTTTGTCATATTGAGATCTTCGCAGATAACGAAAATAAAATAAAGTCATGAATGATTCGTTATTAATGTATGCTAATATTTTTATTTCGAATTTGTAGAATGAGTTTGGCTATTTTTAACAAGTAACGTTGTGGATTTTATAACGTTTCTTGTCTTTCCAATCGTTGAGGTTTCATAAGGTTTCTTTTCTATCCAATCGTTGATGTTTTATAAAGTTTCTTTTCTATCCAATCGTTGATGTTTTATAAGGTTTATTGTCTATCCAATCGTTGATGTTTTATAAGGTTTATTGTCTATCCAATCGTTGATGTTTTATAAGGTTTCTTAACTATACAATCGTTGAGGTTTTTGTGTGTGTGTGTGTGGGGGTGTGCAGTAACTTAATAAAGGTAGCGCGACACATGCGTATATCTCCACATACCAGTCTCGTCTCATAAAAAGGCACCACATTCAGAATGGCTGGTGAACCGCAATGCTGAACTACATATGTGAGATGTACGTATCTGCTGATCGTACCACATTAGCTATTCCCATTCAAAATTCTTCAGTTCTCAGAATTCAAAATTCAGAATTTTTCAGTTCCTCTATTGAAGTACAATCTCCCTTCTTTCTTTGTTGCTGTGATTTTTACATTTAATAATGTTATAAGTCTCTTTTTCTGTTTGTTTTTTTTTATTAAATTTATTTTACATACCACTACACTATTTATGGCCTCATGTTGCTCTGGTTGGTTGGAAAAAATTGCCTTAAGACAATAAAACCACCATTTTATACATTATCGTACATGAAGTTATAAAATTGCCTCAAGGCAATAAAACCACCATTTTATACATTATCGTACATGAAGTTAATAAAATTGCCTCAAGGCAATAAAACCACCATTTTATACATTATAGTACATGAAGTTAATAAAATTGCCTCAAAGGCAATAAAACCACCATTTTATATATTCTCGTACATGAAGTTAATAAAATTGCCTCAAGGCAATAAAACCACCATTTTATACATAATCGTACATGAAGTTAATAAATAAAAAAATTAATAAAAATTTTACTCTCGTATTTACCCGGGTCTAACGAGACATCCGAAAATGATTATAATAGATAAGATTGGAAGCACTATTCTAGGCCGGAGCATCTCCATTAACTTTTTATTAAACGTACAAAAATTATGGGTCGGTACCTACCTAAAGGATTTATTAATGACAAAACTCCAAATATCTTATCTAGGCAGAGGTAGGTAGGTAGGTGCTGTTTCTATGTCAATATATTGTAATTGTTACATAACAAAAGGGAAATCTACATAAAAAAGATAAATATTTCAAGGACGACGCCAGTTGCTGTTAATGTTGAAACTATGCCAAATCTCTTTTGCTGGAACACCCAACAAATATAATTCTATGGTAGGTGGACTGGTAGGTAACTGGTACTGATAACATACGTGATCGTTTGACTAATTCTCTTGGCCAATGTTTCAATTTAAGACCTAACTGCACCATGGAATCATTAAATTTATCATAATATTCAATCTATCGGTATACAAATATCAAATATCATGGATTTTTAATTATCTCACATATATCTACCATAAAAAAACTCTGGCGATGCTCGTCATAAAACAAAACCAATGACATCGCGTTTACAGATTAAATATGACTGTAATATACATACCATCACGACAAATACCACAATATGGGGTAACCAGCGGCAGGTATGCGGATGTGCATTATTTTTTTTTAAAAAGGAAGTAGGTACAATACATGCGTGTATCTCTACACACACACCCAAAAAAATGAATTGTGTGATGTTATCTTGCTCGCAATATTTTCGATTACCCGGCTCTTACGGGACACCCAAATACGATTATAATAGAAAAGAGTGGAAGCACTATTCTAAGCCGGTACTACACAGCATATAAGGTATTAACACCATTCAATATTCAAATAAAAATAAAAATAATTAAAAATCTACAATCTCCTTTATACAATATGGACATGAACGAAACAAAAATTATACGCCAATCTTAATTGTGGAGTTCTATCATAAAGTGAAAAGATGAAACATAG
This sequence comes from Molanna angustata, assembly GCA_963576475.1. Classification (NCBI taxonomy): domain Eukaryota; kingdom Metazoa; phylum Arthropoda; class Insecta; order Trichoptera; family Molannidae; genus Molanna; species Molanna angustata. Next base: position 43,023,294 of record OY754967.1, read on the forward strand.
AAAATAAAAATTTGGTATATCTATAATACTTGTAAAATTATTTATTTTATGTTTTTATTTATTTGCAAATAAAATAAATAGTTTTATATTAAATATATTGTAATGGTTAAAAAAATAATCAAATAAACCAGCAAAGTTTCTATAAATGGTTAACAATAAAATTCTTTATGAAGAAAAAACAAGAGGAATAATAAACAACATTGAAATAACAAATAAAAAATAACACTAATGAAATAAAAAAATACAGTTAATACCACGTACCCACATATAAGTTACACAACATTAAAAAGTTTTCTTTTAAAAGCTGCAAAATCGTTATTTAGAATATCAATTGCAGATATATCGACAGAATTATACAATTAACAACTAAGTCTGACAAAAGAGTTCTGCGCCTAATTAGTCTTATTATCATTATCACAATGTTATTTTTTTTTTATAAATATTTTAATTGTATTGTCGTGAGACACCGGCTGATAAAAGTGTTTCACTTTCTTATACATGCAGGATACACTCATTTGTCGTGCTTCCTTTTATAATGTAATGCACACCTGTCGCTGGCTACCCCACATATTAAGATATGTCGTGATGATGTGAATGTATGAATATATATTTTTTTAATTTTGATAAAAAAGTAGGTACTGTCTACTCTACTTACATATATTCTCATATTGCGCAACACATTCGTTATAATAAACATGAATTTAATAGAAGGGATTTAAAAATCATAAATAACATTAACCCAATGATTATCGCGTTAATTTTTACAAAATAAAACTAATTAATATGATTTATATTCAACATAAAATTTAACTAAACCAACTATTATATTATGTACATATTTCATAATATTATATGCACATTAATATTATGTAGGTACATGTAACCGTTATTTTTTGTTTCAGGAAGAAAGTTATTATGCTTTGTTGATAGTAAAAAAGAAATTAATATAACGTTGTCTGTGTAAATAATAATATATTAACATAATAAATAAAATTATGTATGTATGTACATGTTTTATTCCACAAACCCAAATTCATAGCGTAACAATTTAAGTTAACAAGTATATTACGTAACATGTTCATTATTATCACATAACCGTGATGTAATGTTGACAATGATTCAGTACTGGCCTTAAGGAAAGCAATAAGTCTCTGATTAATAAATCAAGAACTCTTATACATTGCAGAAGAGCATAATATAAATACACTGAACTTAATTAATATTCTATGACGATCATTTTCGTAAAGTTCTAAAATTTTGTGAGCACCCAATAATTTCATTTAAGTATATGGGAAATCAATAAATGGCATTAATTTGTTATACAAAATTACAATTAAATGACAGGTTGGTTCCTTGTATTGCAAACGCAAACATGTTTATACCCAGAGTAAGTTTTTAAAGTTGTCGATTGGCATTTGTATAATTTTACTTTAAAATGTTTTTTTTTTATTATTGAAATTTCGCATTTGCGTTATTTTGCTAAAAAAACAAATTACCATATCTACAGAGTTTTATTAATGTTAAACGTTAGTAATAGCGAAACACCCTTCTCAGACCTGCAGTTATGTAAGAAACTGACTGTCGGGTCTTAACAAAAAGGGGCGAAAATAACCTCTTGAGAAATGAAAGTGATATCCTGAGAAAGATTTTTGGTCCAGTAAATGAGAACCAATATCGATGAATCTAGGAAACAACAGAAATTTTCTATCACCATCTTCGAAATGATCTTAAAGAATGAAATTGTTACTTTTCCACAGATAATTATATCTCCAGGTTCTACAATAAATAAATATGTACCAATCACTTTAGACAATACAATAAAAATTTCGGCCATTGTGGCTCAGTTAATAAGATAGATGTATTAATCTTAAGCCAAAATTTTCGAATTCGATTTTTAGTGGAGTTACAGTTCTTCACTGTGTTTTCTGTCAGGATTGGTGAAACGATTACTATAATTTTTTTCTCCAGAATGTGGCAACATTCCTGTTAAATTACGAGTAATATTTGACATTTCTCTGCATCTCTGTCCTCATTGCTGAGGGTCGTGACCATCTTCCTTCCTTGTCTTCAAACATTGTCGTCCGCATCACTCCAACCTCGGATGCTAATGGGATCTTCTTCTGACATAGTACAAGACAAAATTCTATTACTGGTCATAACTAAAATACTGACAAATTTTAATAAAAATAATTACAAATTCAGTCTCTGTGCTTCATAAATCACACAACTGAAGCAATGATTGCGTAATATTTGATAGAGGGAACGATTGTTACTCAGTCAAGCAAGAAATATCGCAATTCAATTTTTGCAAAAAGCTTTATTGTTAAAAAATACAAATAGTTCAAGAACTACATAGAATCACAAATTAATTCTGAATGTACCCAAATACCTTGAATATATTATGCCTATGAATGCGCATTGCGCATAATAAAAACAATGGAAAACAATATCACCATGTTACCGACATAAGAGATAAAAAAGCGTAACAGCATGGTTAGTTGCTATCAACTCATGGTTACATTTCTCGATTTATTTTCCCATTCAACATAAAAAGACTTGCTATAATTCTGTCATTTTATTTCACACAAATTATGCTCAATTGGTACATAATGTACTTGGTTAAAAAGAAAACCTGGATTGAAAATTTCTATGGTCATCTTCGATAATCTGTAACAAACATTCTCTATGTCCTAAGCAAACCTATTTTCTACATCTCAGGCTAGTGTACATTATGTTAACTTTAATGTCTTTGTCGGCCTTCGTGGCTCAGTTGGTGAGGTATCTGACTGCTGATCCAAAAGTCCCGGATTCGATTCCCATTAGAGACACAGTTTTTAATTGAGTTTTCAGTTTTAATTGAGTTTCAATGTGGCAATTTATTTACTGGGTACATGTTAAATTAATATTTGTCATAGTACCTGTTAGTTGCACGAATACTTTAAAGTAAAATAAAACATGAAAAAAAAACAATTGCACGAATCGTGTGACAGTAATATATTTTTCAATTATTGTACATTATATTGCAACAGCATTTATATTGTCTTCTGTTTCAATTGATTGTGTTATTGTTTCAGAAATCATATAACTAATTTGTTTAACTATTTAGTTATTGATCTAATTCCCTAATATACATCATGATGTCACAAAATAAATATTTTGTGTTCTATGGTTTGTAGTTTATAGCTCAGCATTTTTTTTGTCATTTTCAATATACCTACTGTAATCAAAACATAGTATACTCCTTTTCTTAACCGTACTTATAGTAAAAATCCTTTTAGACTATTTTCAAGTCTCCAAGCCACCAATCTTACATAATGTGTTAATTATTTATTTCGATAAAATTATAAATTACATATCAGAACTACCTAGGTATATTATGTTTAAAACAGAAAATATTTTGACTCTGAAGTATCTACATAATATGATCATCCTCAATTATTGCCTGACCCAATATGTAAAGATAAATAGCTCTATGCGATATCAAGTATCAAATACATTTTCTTTACAGTAAACCTACATTTATGGATGCTTACTTAAATTGAGGCTTACGAAATGATTAAATATTCATATTGTTTACAAAACACAAATAATGTGATACGGAACAATGTAATTACTATTCTCAGTGCGTTGGGCGCGCGTTACCAGACGATTTCATTTTCTAACTATTCAAGTCGTACGTACTTGCAATGTTAATTGATACATTCACGATTTCATACTAACGGCTGCTGTTATTCTGACTTGTACCTACGAGAAAACTGATTCAATTTCCTTTTTATACAGATCTTACTGTAAATACTATACATATTTTTACCGACAAACTTTTAATATCTCAATAGAGACGCAGTTGGGATATTATAGAAGAACCTGGAACTCTGTTTGCGTATATACAATTAAAAATATTCGATTTACTATACATATTACATATAAAGATTTCGTTCAACAGCACGAGTAAGCGTTGAACGGATTTGTAATCTAGTGTATGCGGATTTGTAAGCCAGTGTATGCGGATTTGTAATCCAAGGTTTGAATACTGTCTTTGCCGATTTCGTGCCCAAATATGTATTTATTTTGAACAACATATGTAAATAAATGTATTATGTACTTTAATTTTGATAAAAATGTAAGTTACACAAGAAAAAATAAACCTTCAGTACCTAAAAAAAATCGCATTTAAAATTACTATCCCGTATTATGTTTGCGATGCTCTTTGAGTACCTAATACATAAAATATTTGATATGTTTTGATTTGATCTGGGACTCATGCGAGTCATATCAAATACATCTACACTCCTGACGACATTGATCTCTTCTCTACGGTTTTTGAAATGTCAAATCGCGTCAGGAATTGTATTGTTGATATGTATTATGACGGGCCTATTATATTATATTTGAGCTGTGTGTCTATTTTTTTTTTTGAAATAGTGTTTGATCAGTTATTAGTACAAAGTACCTAGAATGAGTGCCTACCTAATGTATGTAGAGCGGAAACTATCCAGTTCATAAGTGTATTGTCAGTGTAAAGTTGTAAACTGCTAACCCTAAAACAGGGTTCCCTATGTAGTTGGACAGCAGTCGTCTATTTATCTGTGTCATTGTATGTAAAATGTGGTGTAATAAATAAATAAATATTGTAATTGACTATTTTATATAATCACTTTATGTGAATGCACAACATCTTCTTCTTCTTCTTTTTCTTCAGCCCTCTGTCCTGCACTGCTGGATATAGGCCTCTTCCATATTTTTCCACTTCCTTCTATCGGTTGCTGCTTGCAGACAATTTCTACCCCCCACAGCGACTATGTCGTCAGACCATCTTTTTTGAGGTCTTCCGACGCCTCTCTTACTTTCCCAAGGTCTCAATCTCAATATTTTAGGGGTTCATCTTGCGGGTTCCTGTCTAGCAATATGTCCCGCCCATTGCCATTCCAATGTAGCTACGCGATCCATGACGTTCGCTACTCTGGTCTTTTTCCTAATTTCCTCATTTCTTAATGCACAACATATGGATGATTATTCCTCGAGTTCCCTAATCAATTACAGGTAGGTACCTTCATACCTACATATTTAGAGAAAAGCCACAAAACTCAAGACTAAAGGCCATTTTAATAGTTGTTTTTATGGATTGATAATCCTATTGCTTGTATAAATGTTTTCAAATAGTAATTAAAAGTCTCAATTTTCACGAGAATATTCATATTTGAAACCCTAACACTGCTTTTAATTCAATTTATTTGTTTAACTTTGCTAACATTATCGTCATTTAATATTTTAATATTATTATGCATCGCCTATTTTAAAATATATAGTCTGACATAATGTTATTATTGTCACACACAGATAGTATTTAAACATAATCATGAATCGTTTTATTATTTAGAACTGTGTCTAATTCACCACAATACGTTGCATTCCTCTACTAAGCTAAGTGTTTGCTCACGACTTCTTAAGAAGCAATGAATTGTCAGTCATTTACTTTTGTCATCATCACAGTGTAATTGTATCACTGAGGAACTCAAATTAGATAACACTTTAGGATATGTAAAAAATACTGAATGCACGTTATGCGTAGATTATAATGTCTTCCTACTATTTTGTTGTTGTTAAAAGTACACATTTAATGATGTTATTTCATAATTTTTATTATTGTTGTAAACTCACATGCTTTTTGAATTTACTAACGCTTTTCTGTTACACGTTTCACTGAAAAGTAACCCGTGAAGAGGCGAGAATATACATTTGTTGTTGTACTGCAACATAATTCAGTTTCATTTTTATTTTTTGCGATTGTGGCAACATTTATATCGTAAAACGCCATTACTATAACTACTAATGTACTATATTTTCATCATACATTAAATAGAAAAATTATTTCGTATCAAAAAATAAGGTGGTTTAATATAGTTGTTTCTTGTTTTACAAGACTAAACGATCGTCCTATCATGGATACCGTAAAAATCGGGAAATTATTAAACTTGTTTTTATTTTTAATTATTAAGTTATATAATTTGTTTATGAAATGCCATTTTTTTAATATTTTTATATAGGTGTTACTTCTCGGGCAAAAAACAGGTACTATGTCAAATATTAATTTAACGCGCACCCAATTACAATTTTCCACATTCTGCAGACTTACGATTTTAATCGTCTCACAGATCCAGACTGAAAACACAATTAAAAACTGTGTCTTCACCGGGAATCGAACTCGGGACCCTTGTATCAGCAGTCAGATACCTAGCCAACTGAGCTACAAAGGCAGACAATACCAAATGATTCATTCAGTTCATTTTTCAAAGACACTAGAAATACGACTAAATCATATATGTAGGTATAATTAAACACGTGATTTTTTTATAATGCAAGAAATAAAACAACATACATTACAATATTAACTTGGCACGCTCAAAACCCTTTCTATAAACTTCATAAACGAGAACATAATTCGCAGACCCATATTAAAATAATATATATAAGTACAGTCTTACATAACCCTCGTGAACCAGTATTGAGATCCCAATTTCTTATGTAAAATGCGTCAAGCAACATGGTACGTATATAAGTAGGTACCGACAATATAACATTATGCAATGAAATGATCCAATTTATCATTTTGCTATACCTACACACATACATATCGATACCTACAGTTTTACCTCCGCTGAAATATTTATTATTTAAGAAACTCAAACATGTAGCAGTTTTATTTTGAGATATCCTCAGGTAAATTGAATATTTTTTAATTGCGTAGACGCAAACATTGGATTTTTTCCCTGTCGGGAATCAAAAAGTTTGTCATATCCTCAGGTATTTTACGGGTAGGTACATATTAATTAAAAGGGTTGAATATTTTGAAATGAGATTTGAAATGAGGTGCCAACAAGACCGACTAGACTGACTGACTTAATTTACCTCCCCATTTGCAACACTAATGCCAGACAGAACTCCTTCATATACCGCACTTCCCATTTTTATAACTCCCAGTTTAGTGATACAGATCTTTTTAACTCCCCATTAATTACAATAAAAAATAAATTATTAAGCATTCTGCCATAATCTTAACTTTCCACTCTGATGAATTGGAAGTATCGCATAAAAATTCACGCACATACATACACACACCCACACATACATACTCACACATACACACCCTCACTCACACACAAGGTAGCATATATTATATTGTAGTTTCAACTTTTGTCTTACTTAATATTCATTGTTTTTTTCTTACACTACTATAAGTTATAAGGTAATAATGTATACATTTAATTGATGCTGGGCGTGGCTATTTTTTTTTATATTGTATTTCACCATTTTACTTGTCCAGTCATTGTTTGTGTAAAATAAAATAAAATAAAAAATAATAGACTTAACACTAACAAAATAACTGGAATTGTATTCACTACACTATGTATGTAGTCTAATAAATAATATTATTATTAAATAAACTATTCTTTAATTACGTAAAAAAACGAACCCGAACACCAGTCTCGTCTCACCCAAAAAGGCACTTCTTTTAGAATGGGTCGAGAAACTCATTACTGAACTATGTGAGATGTTATTTTTGCATGTTGTAATTCCGATTATCCGGCTATTGCGGGACACTCGGAAACAATAATAGAAAAAGTAGAAGCACTATTCTAAGCCGGTGCCTTGCAGCTTTTTTTTGAAAACTCTTGATGCACAAAATAGTGATTTCAATTATATTATATCATCGCGACAAACGAATAAAAACGGACTCCATATTATCGCACGATTCATAGCTTAACATGATCGTTTTAATATATTTAATTATTTTTATTTGTGTATTTTAAAAAAATATATATAAAAAATATAATAAATTTTATCTCAATAAATATTTATATTGATGTTATGCGTTTTATTTTCACATTGTTAGTTAAGTTGGTTTTATTTTAAGTTTACATTTTTTTATTAGTTTTCGGACATCTGATGGATACACCGAATATGCCTAAATCGTTCCACATACTCTGGAGACTTCTCACAAATCAATATTGAATCCTAGAAAAACTCTGTTTCCACCGGAAAATGATCTCGAAACCTATAGCTCAACAGGCGGATGTCTTACTAACTCATCCGCGAAGGCTGACAGTTTTATATCATTTATTGTTGCGAATCGCGAAGCAGTTTGTACTATCGACTAAATTTCAATTAGCTTTGTAGACTTGTAAATTTACTACTTATTATAAATACAATTTTTTTTTATTATTAAATATATACAATTATTAATTATATACATTTTGTACGTTGTAAGGCGTGTAAGATGCTTACACGCCTTACAACACGTATATGCTCATGTGCAATTCTTTAAAATAAATAAATATACTAACTGTTTTTCTTAAGAATAAATATGTCTTTGTAACAAGTAAATATACATCCTCATACATTCCCTAAACTAAGCAGTAATGCTTGTGCTATAAATACACGAAATCGGTCGTTGCAGGATTCAAACTCGCAATAAATAATTATAAAATTGTATGTAGGTAGGTACTGAATCTGTTCTAACTTTTAATAGTTGAAATTTAAGTTAGATATTTTATTTGTATATTTTTAAAATTATTACATTTCATGTATATATAGCACGATTTTTTACAATACTACAAATTTTATAAATTATTATTGTGTATTCCAAATTATTATTACTTTGTTTTGTATATTGGGTTAAATTTCTTGTATCAGTTGAAAAGGGCCTTGCAAGATAAAACGGTCTTTCTATTGAAAATGAATTAAAAGTCATAGAATAATTGATATTTTAATATTACCAATGTATTAAATTAATAATGTTACATCATCTTGAAAAAAAAATATGAAAATCAGAAAAATATAATTTTGGATTTAATATAACATAACATTCATCATTACAGCATTTTTTTTTATAAAATGTATATTTTTTAATTATTACAAATCAAGTTTGGAATAATTATTAGTCAGGGTCTTACAGCAATATCTACTTTTTTATTAAAATAGAAATTTAATTTTTATTATGCTACATGATGATATTGGCTTTCTCAATTTTCGATACTTCTTAATCGTTGTCGTAATTAAAATTCACCCACGTTCGTCAAATAAATTACTAATGAATATATCTCACATTGAGAAATTGCTCAATTCATATTGAACGACACTGTACTATATATTATAAAAAAATGTAAAAAGAGTGGGTTTAAATGATTATATTAGATTAATTAAATAGTCGATATTGAATAAAACCTTTTTTATTCTGTAAATGCAATTATATATAGATTACTTTCCTAAAATATTCTTACACACATACCATATTAAATTGTCCATTCTGACATTGGCATTGAGAGTAGAGCGTCATGCATGTTTTTCATCGCAAATTTCCATGCTTTTCTTTATCATCGACCAACATAATTTAATTTATAAAAACCTTTGTTAATAAGATTATCAAACTTCGAGACTAAGTAATATATATTCTGAGCCATATATGCGCGTTCGTTTCCCGGTGAAGACAGTTTTTCATTTTGAATTTGTGAGACGATCTACATTATAAACCTTCAAATTGTGGCAACTTATCACTACAAACAATACATGAAATATAAAAACCATTTTATGGCAAAATACATTGAATAATTACTTTTTTTTTTAATTAGATGACCTATTGAATAATTTATATAAATTAATTACATTTTTGACCTCAAATACGCAATTATATTCTGAATTGTAAAAATAAAAAAAAATATACAATAAATATTATAAAAAGATTAATTAAATAATAATTACCTGATAATGTCAAAATCACAACAAACAGCGATGCGAAGACTTCCGACTTTGAAAACATCATTTTGAACTTTTTTCAAAAAAAAAATAATCACAAGAAAAATATTTATCGAGTTCACGAATTTTCAAACACTGCAAAAAATATCAAATGCACTCAACATGCGACGATACTAAATCCACCAATACAAAATTTAAAAAAATAAATTTCAAAATATCATCATACACAAATTTTCGACACATTCCTGTACGGGCACAATATTCGTGAATCGAACCTCTATTTTGCGTTTACAATTGCGATTTCGAATATCGAACGGAATAGCGCACGGTCGCGTTTTCGATTGGATTCAAATTAATTCAAAATTGGAACGCGTCGTTTGAGAGCGCGCGTTTTGTATCAGTCGGTTGCCCGCTCGGCTGCGGACGAGCTAGTGAAATGCTTTTCGGCCGAACTGCCCCGCCAATGCGATTTTACTTCCCCCATAGAACGCGGACGGACGCTTCGAGCGAAATCGAAAGTCGCTGCGAATTCGGCAGGAACGAGCAAGAAAATCACACCGTTAACGCGGTTTCATATTTTTTTCAATACTCAGCGTTGTACTTTTTTACGACTTGCCTATCTACGTTGATTAGTACTTGGTCTCTTTGACCCAAGGTCTGCTGGCCGTCTAGACGCCAGAACTTAGCCAGCGTTTTCCGGCTTATGGTGAAAATTATTCCTTTACCTACAATGTATCTCGTGTGATTAATCCTCATATTAATCCCTTTTTAAATATAACCTGCGATTTCCATGCATTTTGCAGGTATTATTTTTGTTTTCGAGTCCAGTTTCCGGAAAAGACATTTTTCGCCAACACAATAAAGGGTAACAACGGATCTATAAATTGATCGATTATCAAAATGATCTATATAATGAGTCATCAACTTTGCATATTTGACTAATTAAATTTGTTCTGATGACTTTTTATGATTTCTTTGTTTTAATTGGTTAATTTATTCAATCAAATGCATATTTATGCAAAACATGCACATATTTGTTATTTAAATCCACAATTTTATATAAAAAATCATATTTTGTGTCGCAATTGAGATGTAAGAATATAATTTTAATTTTGTCACATTTTAGATTCTTGGTCATTTTTTTGCAATACCGTCATCTGTTTTTTGAACAATAAACAATATGTGATAAAAATTTAAATAAATATCATCATATTATTTAAAAAAATATATATATTGTAACGAAATCGGTCGAGGTGAGAATTAAACTCGGACTTCGATTCTGAGCCTAGCGCTAAACAATCTGTACAAAAATATTAGTACTAATGTTTTACATAATAAATGTTATATTAATTTATTGGTGAAAATCAAACAGCATTAATAATTATTTATTTTCTTTGGGAAGCTACAGCTCATTTAAAGTTTAATGATACAGTATTATTTTTACAGTGATAGAGCCAAAACAAGCATTCCATCAACATAATATAAAGACAAATAACAGTTTACAAGCCAAAAACATTCATACACCAGTAGCAGAATTGCTTATAGAAGCCGAAAATCTTGGCTTTATTAACTCAAAATAGTGTCATAATAGGTCGGCCTTCGTGGCTCAGTTGGTCAATTTTTTTGCTACCTATTTATTTATTTGGAAAACAAACATGATAAAATGTTATAAGTAAAGGAGATAATTTGATAATATAAAATGTATGATTAGTTCAGTGTATCCTAATAATATGTTTTTACATAAGATTAACAAATATTAATTTCATGTAAAAGTGACAAATGAAATTCTATATTCCTGTGTAACATATAGTATGTAAGTGTATATGTGTTATTATGTTGTAATTACTTTTTTACAGTAACCTAATGTAATTTGTTCTTCCTTCTGACTTTTTAAGGGAACAACGCATAAAAAATGATATTCAAAATTTAGCGAAATGGGGATAGATCCTCGAAAATTTTGATAGTAACGTCATAATTAGTAATTTATTGTAATAAATCCTTGTTATTCAACGTTATACACAAGTATTATAGCAGGGCGTACTTCCTTGAACCAGTATTGTGTATATATCTACTATTAATATGCGTACCTACAGCGATTGAATTAAAAATGAGTTTTTCTCTTTTCATGGTCATGTTGTATGAAATTATCATAAAGTATTGTTACAGCTGCCACGTTTTACACAAAAGAATTTGCGAAAAATAACTATTATTTAAACAGAAAATATTAGCACAAATTGCATAAACCTGTTTAACGAAATCATAATACAGTAGAAGACGTATGAAAGTAGAATTAGTATTACACTATGCCGAACACAAGGAAGTTTCAATATTGAATACGATAAACATTTAAGAAGTACAATCGCGTGCAAATATTTGTCATCACCCCTAGGGCTTAATTATCACCTCACAACCTTTGGGTATACTTGTAATATCAGAGTTGAGTAACCTCCAATACTCGGAGGCGTATCAGATTTATTGTACAATGTTCGTGAGCTACATATGAGTACCTTCCTTTATTTAAAATTACTTTTTTTATATACATCTTATTTACTTTTATTTTATGTCTTTAATGACATTATAATGGTCGAATATCACATAAAAATACGATGTATTATAATTCTATTACGTAGTCTAATTATAGTAGTGCTACTTACTGTACGAAATAGCTACCCAACCTTCTCTAATTGCCAATAGTTATTATAAAATAGCTCGGACCATTCAAGTGTCAATTTATTTCAAAAAAATTCAGAAAAATAAACTTGACTACACATACCTAATATTTTTTTGAGAAAATCAATTTTCTAAATTTCAATATTTGTTCATTCATTTATACCATCACGGCATATCCCACAGCGTAGGGTAACCAGCAAAAGGTATTTTTTTTTTAAATTTAAATGATAATTATGATTCCTTGCACCCTACGCAACTGGAGAGTTTATTGCCATATGGCATTTTCTTCCAACTAACCAGTGTTTCCAGCCCAGAGGAGCAATATTAGCGTGAGAAATTAATTTAAATAAATTTGTACTATGCTGGGGATCGAACCCAGGTCACCCGCACAGAAATCAAACGGCTTACCAACTGTACCACGGCGGTCGGTTACAAAAAAAAAACAGATTAATTTTCTCATTAATATTTGTAAGGTAACTTCGTGACAAAATGAGCCATACCTAATATGTGGAATTTTCTCATTTTTCCAGTGTTTTCCTCTGCAAAAACACAGCGTCATAGAAGATTTCTGCCTCATATTTCGCAAATATCAATAATTCGCTTCGTGTGAACTTTTGATTTGTGCGCAGATTATATTACCAAGATGGATTGTGCAATTTTTTTTTCATCATTATTCGGCACCTACAAAAGCTACAAAACAAAACGCGAATTTTAACTTGGTCAATTTTCAAGAAAATATTAAAAAACATAATTTTTTGTACATAACATTACTATTAACTTCGATTGTCGGCCTTCGTGGCTCAGTTTGTTAAATATCCTGAGTGAACGGTCCCAGGTTCGATTCCCAGTGGAGAGACAGTTTTTATTGTGTTTTTAGTATCTGTGGGACAATAGATATCGTAAGTCTCCATAATGTGCATTGTAACTTGTTATTGAGTGCGTATCAAATTAATATTTGACATAGTATCATTGTTTGTACCAAGAAGCAATATAAAATAAAATATATATATATTTTTTATTTTCGGGTCAAAACGTTTGATCGCAAACTAGGGTCAAGGCTCTATATAAAATTAAATATAAGTATTTAAACAAGGCAGGCACCAATCAACGTATAGGTACACTTAACATATCTGATACATATACATAATAATGTGAAATATATCCAAGGCTGTTTATATTATGTACAATTACCTATTATTTAACCACTAGATACATATAATAACATATTTGGTTTAATTTCCTGGTTTGTATAATAGGTATACCGGCATATTCGTTAAGATATTGCCTTTTATTCAGTGACAACTGGATTCATGCAATTAATGCTTCCGTTAAATTTAATTGTTGCAAGTAAGTCATATTGCATTCTAATATATGTTGGTGTCTTTAACCTCTAAGGAGTGGTCACGCAACAAGGATTTGGAGAATATGTACTTATATACTGTTCTAAATCCATCTCCACCCGTTAAGCTTATGAGGAGTAATAACGGTCCCTTGTAAAACTCTGAAAGAACTCATACTCGAAAAGAACATAAGAAGAGTCCGGAAAATTTTAAAACTTTGCAGACACTGTACTTAGGGACTGTTGAGGGTTATTATATATATATTTTTTTTTTTAATTAATTTATTTATTTATTTATTTATTTATTTATTTATTTATTTATTTATTTATTTATTTATTTATTTATTTATTTATTTATTTATATTTATTTATTTATATATTTATTTATTTGTTTATTTGTTTATTTCTTTATTTAATATTCATTTATATATTTATATTTTTATTTATTTATTTATTTATTAATTTATTTGTTTTTTTTTTTTTTTTAATAATTTATTTATTTGTTTATTTATTTATTTGTTTATTTATTTATTTATTTAGTTATTTATATATTTATATATTTATTTATTTATTTATTTATTTATTTATTTATTTATTTATTTATTTATTTATTTATTTGTTTATTTATTTATTTATTTATTTATTTATTTATTTATTTATTTATTTATTTGTTTATTTGTTTAAATAATCCACTTTTATTTTTCTTATTCCGTTATTTTGAATTATTTTTTTAGCAATTGTTAAATATTGTACTAAGATTCACCTACTTAAAAAAATTAAAATGCTTATAACACAATGTATAAATTAATGGAAGCGTTGTAAACTGTTGGCTCTGTACATATGAAATAAAGACAGGAATTATTTATTTGCAAGGATATCAATGGCGTGTGAATTAGTATATAAAACCACGCAATTGAAACATTAACCATAATAAGTATTAGGGTTAAATAATTTTTATTACACGAGTTGTGTATTTACTGTTGGTTCTTACGCATGAAATGCATAGTAAATTATGCACACTGTATTGCTTTAGTTTTACAATTGAATAACTTGTGTATATTAGACGATAATGTGAGGATATTAGATAAAAATATTCAGAATGACAGTTTCAAACATTGAAAAAAATAAAATTCAAGAATACACAATTGGCCACTCAGACGGTCAGAGTGAGAAAGAATATATTTAAATCTTGGTTTGTATTGTAACAAGGTGTTACCTATGGACCAATAATCTTGTGTCATAGATTTATATTTTTTTTTCTAGCTCTTTAAACCATTTTTACTCTCAGCAAAATGAATTGTGACTCTTCCCTGACTTCATTTGTTTTATAGATAGTCTTATATGTATAACCCTCGAAATATTATGTTATAAATTCAGCATGTAACTTCTTAGGTTATATATGTATTTTGATATTCATTTGATTGTTGAAAATACAATAAAGTACATAGCAAAAAAAACTAACTTTCTTGAAATCGAACTCATATTGTTAGTTCAGACTTTTCATTAGGTATTGAAGGCCAGTATATTGTAGACTACTTTCCTATTATATGTATAGATTTTTTATTATTATTACTTGTAGTAACTTTTTTATAGTTTTTGTACAAACAAAAAAAAAGTATACATAAGCAGTTATATTTCGTGACCGGATGTTTATAAAAAAACAAAAGCGAACGTTTAATTATTCACAACTTAACAAAATGGTTTGTCAGTAAGATATCAATATCTATCTACTGATGAAATGAAGGTCGTTTTAATATGTCAGCGTCTATCGTATTTCTTAAGTAGGCTCCCTTGGCTAATATTACGTAAAAAACGATTTAAATATATGTAACTTCTATTTTCAAAGCATACATTAACCATAGTTTTTACACCATATTTCTAGAAACTATACTAGTTTTTTTAAGGACTCTGGGCGAAAGGTTTTATTTGCAGATTGTTTAACCCTATTATATATTTTTAAGAATTACGTAATTTTTTTAATCTTCTTCTTCGATGGCGCTACAGCCCGAATTGAGCCTTGGCCTCCCTCAGCAAGCGCCTCCAACGTCCCCTGTCACCAGTTGCCGTCCTCCAGTTGGACACCTGGAGAAGCTGTTCTGCATCTCTCCTCACAGCATCCTCTCACCTCAGCCTTGGTCTTCCAACCCTCCTTTTCCCACCCGGATGTCCATATAGAATCCTTCTGGGGACCCGTCTTTCCGGCATTTTTTATACACAGCCCGCCCATCTCAGTCTAAATAACCTTATATGGGTTGAGAAACATGGGGCCTGATAAATGGAGTACAATTCGTCATTACGCCGAATTCTCCATGATCCATCTTCAAAAACGGGTCCAATGATCCTCCGCAGGACTTTTCTCTCAAATGAGTCTAACATCTCTGCCATTCTCACTTTAGGGTCAATGCCTCAATGTCAATTTTTTTAATGTACCTATTCGTATATATTCGTGAATTTCGTAAACGTACATAAATCGAATATCAACATAATTTTAAATGTTATTAAGATTTTCGAAGGTTTATTACCTTAATGTACCTACCTAATACTACACTATTTATGGCCTCACGTTGCTTTTTCTTGGTTGAAAGAAATTGCCTCATGGCATTGTACACAAAATAATGTACATGAAGTAAATAAATACACCTAAACTTGAAAATTTTTTACGGTTGGCAATGTAAGACGCCTCAAAATTACATTGAGAAAAAAAAATTATTATAAAAACTTCAAACTTGATTTTTTTAAATGAAGTCTCTTTTTAATTTTTTTTTTGTGTAGCTAAATATATTCTCAAAAAATAAAATGGAATATTTTTTCAATATTTTTTTTTAACAAACATTGTACATACAGAGTTTCCAAGCTGTCATAAATGAGTTTGCATTGATCACTTTGTACGCTTGTGCAACATTTAGTTTTACCACAAATTGTTAATAGATTATTTTCCACTTCATAAATTATGATTAAGGGTACATTATTTATAGTTTTATATAGTTAAAAAATAATGAATTTGTCAGTTTGAAGAACGGTTTTCTTGAATCACAAGCTAACCATGTTACTGATCAACTAGCTTTGTCGTAAATTGACAATGGCTTGAACAATCGTTACGAGGGATCACGAAACAATCAACAATATATAAATAGGAACTGCTTACTCTATAATTATCTTACTAACATTAAAATATCCTTGGTCAAGGAATTCTCTACAACCACACCCAGTTCTGACAATTATGCGCATTATATATTCGTTATAATTAATCTTGAAAATTTTCCCACTGAATCCTGTTATTCGTGTTGCAGTGTTTGTCGATATGCAAACATATTATATTGTTCACCAGCTGGCTCGGTCCGATTCATCATATAATTATAATTAAAATTTAATAGTTCCATTAAAAATTATGATCACAATATTATTATATCTAAACGAAAATAGATTAATACCTACTTAAATAAGACACAACTAACGTCTTCAGATGTTAAATTGTATTGAAATTTTGATACATCCAACGTCTTCAAGTGTTATATTTTGAAAACTACTTTATATCTAGCGAAAACGATAAAAATTATAATTTTAATTATTTTACTATAATACTCGTTGTGTATAGATATTTACAGTTTAATGGATATTATACTATTTCTTTGATTAGGTACCTAGCTTTGGTGGTGACAAAAACTCAAGACGGATACTGCTTTCTACATCATAAGATATGTGTATTGAATAATAAAAACATTTAGAGATTGTTAAGCTTTCAAGAAGAAAAATACGTACACTTAAATTAAGTGGAAAGATCAGTGTTGCTATAACCCACTCATTTTGTATTTAAATTAAATAAAGAAATAAATAAAAAATAAATAAAGGTAAAAATAAAAACAATGTAGAAAAATAAATATATAAATAAATAAATAAATAAATAAATAAATAAATAAATAAATAAATATATAAATAAATAAATAAATAAATAAATAAATAAATAAATAAATAAATAAATAAATAAATAATTAAATAAATAAATAGATAAATAAATAAATAAATAAATTAATTGATTAATTAATTAATATATAAATCAATAAATAAATAAATAAATCAATAAATAACTAAATAAAAATATAAATAAGATAATTATATAACTGAATAGGTATATAAATAAATAAATAATTAAATAAATAAATCAATAAATAAGTAAATAATTAATTAAATAAATTATTTAATCAATAAACAAATAAATGAATTAATTGATTAGGTAAATAGATAGCTTATCCAACTGTCGATTCGTTCATGAGAATTCAATTCTCTTAATGAATCGACATTATTAAGCCAGGATGCGTGTACGAAGGAAAATTTTGTATGGTGTAGTGGACTTTTTGCATGCTAATAACACCAACTAGAGGCCTCGCAGCATATATGTTCCTATACATGGATTTACTCTAGAATTCGAAGTAGAACATTTTATCTGAGTTTTGTGTGTGTGCCTGTGTGAGTGTGGGTGTGTGTGTCCGTCCGTCCCTTATAACTTTTCATCCGCTCAATTTACAGAGCCCAAATTTTCAGAATATATAAACAGTTATAGGCCTACAAAACTTTTATACTCAGAATTGTGAATTTTTGTTTCAGTCAGGGGTTATCATCTTTTGAATTTTTACTTTGTTTTTCCATATATCTCAGAAACCATAAAAGCTAGAACGCTGAAAATTGGTATGAAGATAGACAAATGCAAAATCTCAAATTGTTTTTTTTTAAATTCCAGGGTTTCTCAAAAATTTTTTATTAAGAAAAATATTTTTTTTATGATAAATTTAATATTTTTTTTATGATAAATTTGCCTATATTTCCATTTTTTTTAAAATATCGAAAAAAGCCGAAACACCCCAAGTAGATAATTTAATTTTATATTAAAAATATAAACATTGTATTAGAACATCTTAATTTTTTTAACAATTTTTATAAAAATTGAATTTAGTGACGACATCACTTCATACAATTTGTATGGTAGTCGTTTGATGTTTAAATCTCCAAACATACATACATACCATCATACTGTTTTCATATTCTGTGTAGGAAAAACAGACTGACCTCCATACTATCCTATCCTGACAAACATATCTACATGTTTTATATAGAAAATAAAATATCTTCAAATATTTATTAATTTGTGTTGTTTATAGTTAGGTACGTATTCTTTGATTATGCATACTATCGCCATCGACAGTTGGATCTCATGTGATACATGTTATTTACATTGATGCATCGATCATAGTCAGTCGCTTTATGATTTACTTAAAAATCCAGAGCTATTATTCCGGTAACCAACACACATATTTTTGCAGTTATCAAGCTAAATTCATTCTTGGAATGGCATCATCGATTACTTTGTATCCATGAATCAACCTTTTTATATATGTAACTTAAAATCAAATGTTTAACTAACTTAACTAACATGTGAAATTATTCAACGCATGCATATGTCACGAATGTTGTTTGTAAAATGTAAATTAGAGTGTTTTCGACGAGTCATTTTTCACAAAATACTCTTCACAGGGTGAAATGCCCTAAAAAATACAAAGTGATCTCGCCGCGGTAAAACTATCCACAATAACTATTTTTAACCGACTTACAAAAACGGAGAGGTTTTCTATTCGAAGTGAAGTTTTTTTTTTCATCGGCGATTTCTTATTACTACTTGTCAGATTTCGATAATAATAATAATAAGTTATTTGTATAGCGCCGTTTAAGGATTCGAGATCATACCAAGGGCGCTGATAGTTTAATGTTGTGTTGCTGTCTGAAACAAAGCTGTTTTTAATCCTTTAGTGAAAGTGCTCTTGCTTTGAGCACTGCGGACATCTAGAGGCAGTGAATTCCACTTAATAGGACCACTCACACTAAAGCATCGGCCATAGTAAGCCGCTTTGTTGACTTTGTCCAACTCCTTTAAAGAATTGTTACTCTGTGATCCAGACGACCTGAGTGTGAGATGCCTCCCAGAGAGATCTCTTCTCTGACACAGCTCTTGTATATAATTTGGTGCCAGGTTGTTCAAAGCATTATATACTGTCAAACAAATTTTGTAATCAATTCGCTCTGGACACTTCAACCAGTGTAATTCGTTTAGTAGTGGAGTTATGTGACATCGTTTTTCTGCACCGAAAATAAGTCTTGCCAATGTGTTAAATACCATCTGTAGTCTATCGAGCTGATACTTCGGCAATCCAGCATAAATGCCGTTGCAGTAATCAAGCCGAGACACAACGAATGAATTTACAAGTGTTTTTGTCTCATTCTTGGGTAAATTTCGACGAATGTTTTTCAGTTGTCTGAGTTGAAAAAAACATGAACTGACCGTTTTTGAGATTTGAAGGTCAAGTGACAACTTATTGTCCAAGTGAATACCCAAGAATTTGACACTTGCAGCTGGCACGAGTGTTTCTCCGTTGATGTTGATAGGAGTACTCTCAATGAGGTGCTGTCGCCGTGGTGAAGCTACCCACATAAACTCTGTTTTAGTTGGGTTCAGTTTAAGCTTGTTGCTAGACATCCACGTGGCGACTTTTTCTATGCACTCAACAGTATCTACTTCTAGACGATTTTTGCATATGGGATTACAAAATTTGAAGAGCAAGCGGTCATCGGCATAAGCAAATGAATTAAATCCTTCGTTTTGAATCAAGTCGTCGTTTTGAATCAAGTCGATGATTCTATTTTCATTAGAAAGCATGTATTTTCCTTTGGTCGATTGGTTCCATATCAATGTGGTCAAGATCTGATCATGGGATCAATGAGAAAACCATCAGATTTTTACTTCAGCGATAGTAATTCTTCAACATATTATCCGATTTTGGTAATGTATTGTTTATTTTAAAGGGAGTGCTACAGAGGTGATAAAACATAAGTTCAATTGAGTTTTGATGATCATGAGCAATTCAGCAATCTGTATAATTATTTTATAGGCGAATTGTATGAGATATTATTACTACATATATACATACCATCGCGATATATTCCTCATGGGGGAGGCAGAGAGAACCTAAAGTTACATATCTATCTTGATATATATTCATTTTGGACTTTTTTTTAATTGAAAGAATATTATCATGAATAGTATTTTAACTTACCCTTGTAATGAAGCAATCATGCAGCAACTATAATATACTCAACAGTACGTAAACTTATGGACAATATTTGCGTGTGGAATAATACAGTGCGAAAACAAGCGATCGTTGAATTAGTCAATTGTCTAATACTTATTGATTTATTACCTATATGTTCGAATCATCATAAATTACTCTTACGTGGTATTTATTAATTTTAAAATTTACACGCTCGATGAAAACATTGTGTATTAAAAAAAGAATACTACAAAATATTGCATTTCTTGGTGGTTGGGGTTTTCCAACAAAATTTGATTATTTGTAATTTTCATATTTATTAATCCGAAAGTATCAAAAACATCTCAAATCACATCCAACTAATCTATTCAAATAACTATGTACCAACAGTGAAGGGATTGTATTATAATATGTCATTGAAGTTAATATTTTAATATGCCTGAAGCTGTGTATGTATGTACGTCGTGAATGAGAATTTTTAATTTCAATTAATTCGTACTGCTGTGTTTTATTATTTAGATATTTCTCTCTTTTATAATTATATGTATCTGAGTTAAACGGAACAACAATAGTTATTTATTAATTTGTTATACAGACAAACACAAGACAGCATTAAAATTATAGCTGGCAGACCTGTTTCAAATCTTGTAATACGAATTATTGTAACGTGAGCGATTCCATGTTTTTTTTTTGTTTATTTAATTTATATGTAAAAAAAACTGATTTACATAACGCTTCTCTGGGACAGTCCACAAATTAAAATAAATACACCGATGATTTAAGCCTTTCGTTTAACTTAATTTTAGTGTGCCTAATCCATTTTATATACTACTGTGTCAACTTATATTTACCTACATCACATATTATAATTCATGTAAAGAGGATTTTTAAATAAATAAACAAATAAATAATATAAACACTGGTGTGAAATCGGGAGCAGTATAAAATTGTATGTTTTTGATGACGTAAATGTTTTCTGTGGTTTACATGTTTTATACCTAGATAGTGCAGGCAAGGCATGTGGCATGCCATGTCATGTCATACCGTGAGAACTGACAGTTTAATAATATTAAACAATGATAATTACTCCAAGTACTTACCTACCTAACTTATTTACCACCTGAATATAACAATAATATTGTGGTAATCTTCCTTCTTCCGACACTAGTCTAATTAACTAAATTAACCCATCATTGACTTGCGCTTTTTTATATTTTGTAAGTAATTAATTAGCAGGGAAAGCTATTTAGCTAATAATTAATAAACGCAAATAAAATAATAGGCTAACTGTTGATGTTAAATAGGTGTAAGCTGACAGTCGGTCTTCATGGCTCATTTGGTAAGGTATCTGCATGCTGATCCAAAGGTCACGGGTTTGATTCCCAGTGGAGACACAATTTTTAATTGTGTTTTCAGTCTGGATTGTGAGACGATTTGTATCGTAAAGTCTCCAGGATGTGGCAGCTAGTTATTGGGTGCATGAAAAATTAATATTTGACATAGTAGGTACATGTTAGTTGCCCGAGAAGTAATATAAAATAAAAAAAAATAAGCCCGTGGAGCAAGTAATGAGTTTCAAATATTTAGGAGAAAAAATCTCGGCGTTTTCACCTTCATTATATTTTTATGCCAAAATCTGTTACATCATCATCAGTGTCGTCTTCCTCGTTACTTAAGGTTGTAACCAGCCTCTCTCCTCTTCACGATGATGTTGTGTATTGTTGTCCTCTATTTCTCATTGGCAGCCCCAATCTTCCGTCCATCTTGTGGGAGATCTCCCTCTTTTAGTTCTACCTTCAACCCCACCAATGACCACCACCTTCAAGGCTATTCTCATAATGGGCAGGAGCAGTGTCTTATTGACAACAACAAGACAACCAACATATTATGTCTTGTCGGTGCAGAAATAAAAAGGAAGGTACTGCACTATATTCATCATAGAATCTTAATTTACATTTCTAAACATTATTAAATAAGTTTGACAGAGGACGTGTGATAGTATATAGAATACAATTCATTTGAGATTTTTGATAAATATTTTTTCTAAAAAAAAATATCGTAGAATATGAAAATGGCTGTAGTGTATAAATAGATAATGGATAAACTACTGACAAAGAGAATTTTTATATTTTAAAGGGTAGAGTATGCAAAAATACTTAAACATAATTCAAAAAATGAGCGTGGTATTCACAATTTGAGGTCGAATAAATATTATTATTGTCTTTGTATATTGACATCTGAAGAAGAATAAAATACCTGAACAACTCGTAAGAAATCTTTGTACATGGACGTATCCATCCTCTTCCAAGAATCGAATATAAAAAACTGTAACATCCAATAATACTTTCTCTGTACCGTTTACCTTCCAATTGTTATACATGGCATATGTCAGATCACACCTTGAGTTCGCATCCATCATATGGAATCCCCAATATGGAACATAATATATTGATCGTATTGAGAAAGTTCAAGATAATTTTTTCAATTATTTAACATATCGTTTTGGGGAAAACCAATGCAAACTATTAAGTTTAAATAAGCGTAGAAAGGTGTTCGATTTGATATTTTTATTTAAAATAGTGAATTGCTTTGTGGATTCTGCATATCTGCTGGAGAAAATTGCCTTTCGTTGCCCTTTACGCAGTACTAGATCGAATGAATTATTTGCTATTCCTATGTGTAAAACTAATTATGCGCAGAACTCTTTTGTCAGACGCAGTTGTAAATTGTATAATTCTGTCATTAAGTCTGATATAGATATTCTAAATAACGATTTTGCAGTTTTTAAAAGAAAACTTTTTAATATTGTGTGAAAAGAATACTTTTTAACTTATATGTGGGTACGTGTTAACTGTTTTCTTTTTTTTTCATTTCTTGACTGGTTAACTGGTTAATTATTTTATTATTTTTATTTTTTATTATGTTATGTTTTATTTCAATCTTGTTTATTCTTCCTCTTGCTATAACTAATGTTTTTTCCTTCATAAAGTATCTTATTGTAAACCATTTATGGAAACTTTGCTGGTTTATTTGATAATCATTTTGTACCATTACAATTTATTTATAAAACTGTATGTTTCCTTGATAAATAAATAAATAAAAAATAAAAAAAATAAAACACCCCAAAACTATACTGCCTAAAAGGGTTAGACGTAAGACATGCATATACTGTTGCAAGGCTGTGACCTAAATGGACGCAACGCTATTCACAAAGAAACCTCACAGCGCATTGCCCATATTGGGAATACACACTAATTCACATTTCACTATTACAACATTTCTATACTCTGACAACGCTGTACCATGGGAATTGTCCAAAATTGAATGAAAACAGACGCTTTTTGTCGCTTCAAAATATCGTTTATTATTCTGTTGTGTTTCCGATCTATTCAGTTATTATGGTTTAAAAGTCACAATATTATCACTTATCACAATAATAACAAAAAAAATTAAATTATGTGATTTATAAAATATATCGAAGTATTATTTAATTAATGGAGTTCAATCAAGTATCGGTATTCCCAAAAAAGCAATTTAAAAAACAACTGCAACTTTAATAAAGCAATTTAGCAATATATTTGGATAAGATTTCTTTTCGAATAATAACACCACAAAGTTCTGTCCGCTTTTCTGACGATGTTCATCCTAAAGCGATAACGGTGAATGAGAGTCGCGTTTGCGGACTAAATCTAATAACGAATAACTATATCATATATATTTTTTTATAATTTTATGTAATTATTGATTTATATCAAAAAGTGACATTTTCGACTATCATAAAAAAGATTATTTTTAAAAAAATCTTGACAAAAATGAAAAAAATAATGGTCTAGAAACCAGCATTAATATTTTTTACCAAATATTTTTTTCAGAAATTCTGGTACGTGAAACATTTTTTTGTATTTCTTTCACATTTGTGAAGCATTTGTGCAAAATTTATCTAATATGTACGTGATAATATGACTGCAGCTGTGCGATTCCATATTTTCAATCCTAATTTTATTAAATTTTTCATTGAAAATTTCATTATTTTTTAAAGGCATACCGTACACTATGGCCTCACTCAAATTATGAAATGAATTACTAGCATACCAGTGCACACCTAATCCATTTGTAATTACGTCTTCGTAATGTAAATAAATAATCTACAAAGGGTGCTAATCATTACCACTAGACATACCAAATTGAGGTTATGGACGTCAAAATACCATATAATAAAATCAAAATAATATCATTACAGTTTGTTAAGTAAATCAACAGTAGAGACCTCGAGGTCTTGAACTGAGAACAGTCTCAATTTTCCGCTCTAAATAGACCCTTGTGTATCTTTTAATATTACAACTGAAATAACACGAGCTCTCAAGGCTGTCAGAGAAATGTACGATTAGTCTATTTTAAAGTTATTTCAATCCAATATCTGATTGCTTATTTTATTACTGTATTTTCATCAATTTTTCAATCGAAACCACGAAGCAACAATACACGGATAACGCATGATTTGTTGTGGATACGAATTACCATTGAACATTAAATATTATTACAAAACAACTAAAGAACACAGCGTTCGCTTTGAAACCGATCATAAATAAATCTTTCTCTCTCTCTCTCTCACTTAATCAAGTTTGTGATGTTTGGTGGTTTTGATTCATGGATTTATCTTTATATATATAATTCATCTGTACGTGTGTATGTCACTGAACTCCTCATAAACAGCTTGATCGATATTGATGATTTTTTTTTGTGTGCATTTCAGTCAGTCTCTAGATGGTTTAGATTTACAAGTCGAATCAAAAATTGTAACAGTGTAAATAAAAAAAATGTATTAAAAAAAATACACGCCTGGTATTATGCAAAAAGTATAACTTTTGAGACAATAAGATGCGAAACAAGAGTTTCATTAATATCTTTATATATTTTTCTGTACGTGTGTAAGTCACTGAACTCCTAAACTGTTGGACCGATTATAATTTTTTCCTAAATAATCATTTTCTGGTGTCCTGTAAGAGCCGGGTTATCGAAAATACAACAGGCAACAATAACATCTTACATTGTTCAACACCCATTGGAATATTGCCTTTTTAGGTGAGGCGATACTGAAGTGTGAGTTTACACGCATTTGTCGTAATTCTTTTTCATAAGGCCATGCACACCCGCACACCTGTCGCTGGTTACCCAACAGTGTGGGATATGGTGTGTGGTTATTTTAATGTTTGCTAAACCAGCTAATAGCAGGCAAGTCAACGTTCGGGCAGGACAACGTTTGTCGGGTCCGCTATTTATGTATATTTTCGTTTCGTAAATATTAAGTACAATATGGTGATTGACTTCTTTTTTAAGTGCAAAATAGATTCATTTTTTATACAAGCAAATATATTTTATAACTGGTTTTAGATTAATATATTTTTTAGGCTTTATATGCTTATGCTTAAGCTGGAAGGTTCACATTAGTTTTGACAGCCTCACTCGAATCAATAAACAAATAATTCAATAACTGGTGTGTCTTATCGTAACTAACAAGATGTGACAATTTTTGTCATATCTGTAATGATATAAGTTTTTTAGATTCCATTGTCCATTGAATACAAATTCTTTAATAAGACCTTCACATTATATTGACCTAACAATCGTTTTACATTTTGAATAGAAGCATCTTCTTAGTCTAATAATTGAATGGAATGAGTTATGAAATGAACGCTGGAAGCTACATATAATAATATCATATATAGCATCGATTACAAATTATACCATCTTTTGTTTGAGAATATTTGTACCATTGATACAAAGATCATTGGTTCATATCCTGAATATCTGTTTTGTAAAAGTATTCAGTATCTCATTAAACAATGGAGCTTTAATTTCGATGTTTTTGTGGCTCTTGACAAGATAACAAACTATAACAAACTACGTAGGGATTTGGATCCATTATACTTTTACCAAAGAATCCAAAATTATCGAATCCCCCAATATCGACCTAAGAATAAGGAAAAACC
Organism: Molanna angustata; assembly: GCA_963576475.1. Lineage (NCBI taxonomy): Eukaryota > Metazoa > Arthropoda > Insecta > Trichoptera > Molannidae > Molanna > Molanna angustata. Next base: position 43,050,137 of record OY754967.1, read on the forward strand.
TCACTAAGACCTTTGTCTGGAGTGTCTTGCTATATGGCTGTGAGACATTAGGCCAGAGGGAAAAAGAGCGTCTGTCTGCATTCGAAATGTGGTGTTACAGACGCATGTTGAAGATCGACTGGTCGGACCACATCCGAAATTGAGAGATGCTCAGCAGAGCCGGGGAAACAAGGCAACTCATCAAAAGAATCGCCCAACGACGATCTAACTCGATTGGCCATAACATGAGGCACCCGGGTCTGTTCATAACCATCGTGAAGGGAATGGTAGAGGGCAGCAACTATAGAGGCTGACCAAGAATGAGCTACATGGACCAGGTGATCGACGACATGTAATGTAATAGCTACGTGGAGATGAAGAGGCTGACAGAGGACACGGCGGATTGGAGTAGAAGAGAGGCAGCTATAGCTGTTACAAACCAATCCTAGGATTGTAACAAATAAGTTAGTAAGTATACTCTTACCGAAGATGCGCACTACGTAGTGTTGGGGAGGTTTTGCAATCTGCTCAGGAAAACATTAATTCGAATTTTAAAAAGACCCGGGTTCTAATTTTAAAGAATATGGAAACACAGAATTTGAAGATTCATTCTACAGCCGCGCTGCTGTCTTAATAAAAGAGTATATTGAAGGTTTACTGGGTACGGATAATGAGTGTAAAACGAGTGACTCTTGTGAATGGTTGGAAGATGGACCAGGGATGCAAGTTCTTCTAAGCATCTAATTATATGTAGAATAATACAGAGCATGCGTCTGTGGTCTAGTGTTTGCAATCCATCAGTTAATGATGGGTCGTCAATCAGACGTACAGTTATCCAACTGTCGATTTGTTCAGGAGAACTTTGTTCTCTTAACATATCGACAATGTATCAAGCCAGAATACGCGAGAATTGTATGGAGAGGTCTACTTTTTTCACGGCTTTTCCAACTTTGAAGTCAAAAAACACCAACTTAGAGGCTTCGCAGCATATATGTTCCATACACGGATTTACTCAGAATTCGGAGTAGAACATTTCGTGTGTCTGTGTGTGTGTGTGTGTGTGTCTGTGTGTCTGTGTGTCCGTCCCCCCCTTATAACTTTTGATCCGCTCAATTTACAGAGCCTAAAATTTCAGAATATATAAACAGTTACAGGCCTACAAAATTTTTATACTCGGAATTTTGAATTTTTGTTTCAGTCAGGGGTTATCAACTTTTGAATTTTTATTTTATTTTTCCATATATCTCAGAAACCATAAACAGTAGAACGCTGAAAATTGGTACAAACATAGACAAATACAAAATCTCAAATTAATTTTTTCAAAAAAATTCCAGGATTTCTCAAACATTTTTTATTAAGAAAAATATTTTTTTTATGATAAATTTATGAGTTTAACTGCCTATATTTCCAAAACTTTTACAATTATCGAAAAAAGCCGAAACACCCCAACTAGATAATTTAATTTTCTATAAAAAATATTAACATTGTAGTAGAAGATCTCAATTTTTTTTTAACAATTTTTTTAAAAATTGAATTTAGTGACGACATCGCTTCATACATTTTGTATGGCAGTCGCCTATACACAATATGTAAGAAGACTTAATAGTTTGATACTTCATCTCCAAACATACATACATACCATCATGCTATTTGCATATTCTGGGTAGGAAAAAGGATCTTCCTCCATACTATCCTATCTTGACATACATACCTACATATGTTGTATAGAAAACAAAATATCTGAAAATATTCAATAATTTGTATCTATGGGTTTATAGTTTGGTACATATTCTTCAACTATACATACTATCGCTATCGACAGTTGGATCTCATGTGTTACATGCAACTAGTGATAATTAAAATTATAATAAATAATTTGTTTAGTATGAAAAGACATGTCAAAAAAAATATTACTATTTTTGTGTGGGAAACATAACTATTGAAAATAAACTGTGTTCGGAACGAGATTCTTTTTCAACGAATGAAAATGATCCTGAGTTGCTTGACTGTATAAAGGTAAGAAAATTGCAATACCTACTTTGGGCATAAAATGAAAGGATATAGTACCAACTACAAGGGAGAGCGCCCACCTCCACCCGCTCTGCATATGGGAACTGAAAACGCACCCTTCGCAGAACGCTAGTAAGAATGACAAAGAATGCATGACACGAAGAGTAGAAGCTCCTCTAGACTCATGGTCTCGGCACAATTGTGCAAAAAATAACAATCAACGTCGATGAAAATAATATTCACAGACATGGATTTTCGCGAGAATACTTCAAGCCTGTGACTGTAAAACTGGACATCAGAGAGTTGACCAAGGACACTCTGGAATTTTTTTTATTCAGCAGATAGAAGGGCACTATAGCCATGGAAAAACAATTTGAAGGCTGTTAAGTTCTTCTTAAAGACCACTAAATCCGCATGCCCAATGGGACCTTGAAGAGGCCCACGGACAGTAGCGAGGAGCTCCGTTCTGTTGTAGGACACATTTGGGTGAGAGCATTCCCAGAGGATGTGCTCTGAAGTTTGGTCAGGGTGATGGCATTACTGACATGAGGACGAGTTTACAAGGTGGAATCTATGAAGGTAGCTATTAAAGCTGCCGTGTCTTGTGAAGTCCAGAAATCCGAGACGACCCAAGATTGACGAAGTCTAGTCCTCATATCAGGGAAAAACAAGAATGTTGTTTGTCCCACGGGGCACGAGCTCACTGAACGAAAATATGTAGACACAAGATAAAGAGATTCATCAGGAAGTATTGTCTCTACAACGAGAAGGGAGAAGAGAACTACGACGGTGAAGAGATTCGTGGCTCCATAACCTGAGAAAGTGGTTCGGAAAAAGCACTGCATCACTGTTTCGGACCGCCGTAAATAAAGTAGAGATGGCCCTAATGGTTGCCAACCTTCGTAGAAGAGACGGCAAGTGAATAAGAAGAAGAAGAAATACTAGTTGAAGACTTGCGCAGTGGAGAATTTACTACCAAATGCCAATATTATTTCTCTTTCCTAGAGTTCAATTTTTACGTAGCATAGCAGTGAGTCAATATAATCGCGCTGATAAAATTTTAAATTCACGTAAGACACGTGATATTCTAGTAGGTACGCCATACACATAAAAACAGAACTCTTGCTGCTCTGAGGTTAAAATTCTGTTTGTTTGGAAAAAAATTGTCGTTTGGTGACCAACTCCCACTTACCCTAGACTCAAGAGATTTTTTTTATTATAATTCGCCGACTTATCTCAATACAATATTCGCCGACTTATCGACTTATACAATTCCTCAAAAAATTAGCAGGTCATTACGTAAATTGCAAATTATTAAAAAGACCAAAATAAAATGCAACAAGCGCAATGATAGGGAATAATAATTCACCATCCAGATACTTAAGATATCAAATGATTATGCGCTGAGGGGGTTTCTATCATCATCATCATCATCATCAATGACTCCTCTGCCCATTGGGAGCCTTGGCTTCCTCCAGCCGAGATTCCACAATCGGTTTCGTAATAATATGGTGATAGGGATATCCATCTTGACTCCTCTCCTTATTCCAATCCTGAAGATAAATCATTAAATTTATGCCTACCCACCTAGCCGAGAAAATGTTGTAAAAAAAAAACTACCTATAAGCAGCACGGACCGAGAGATGACACAGTGCCCTTCACATACGGTTATAAGTTGTTCTTCTAAGTTTTCTACATATTGTAAACTACGTCAAGTGTATAGTTCATCGTGTTGTGTATTGTGTCCTGTGCTACAAATTCAATAAACATTTTAAATAAATTAATAACTTCATATATTGGTTCGTCGCAGCTGACGGTAAGTACAATTTACCTTTATTATTCTATGCTTCTCCAGCGAAATCAGGTCAAGAAGATTAGCTTGGATTGTACATGTTGTCAAATCAGGGGAAGAAAGAGCCACAAAACGTATCATGCAAAATAACCCTGTGGGCAAGAGACCCCTAGGAAGACCAAAGCAGAGATTGATGGACAATGTTACCCGAGACCTGAACGTGCAGAATGCTTGTGATGATTGGGAGTCCACTACAGCTGACAGTAAGGCTTGGAAAGCTATTAGTTCAGGAGGCTAAAGCTCTACCGGAGTTATATGGCCATCGGAAATAAGTAAGTACATAGTTCATTTCGAAATATTGTCTAATTTCCATTTCCCGATATTAAACCAATTTATTCGCTCCTAGAATCTCCGTGCGGTCTAGAATCTTCAAATTCAAGACATATTGAACCAATATTAATGAGTCATCTACATATTATGTGATATGCAAAACTTCAAATATTATATTTCTCAAGGTTTCTTTACGTTTCCGACTGACCCTCACATATTTCCTTTTTAAACTATTTCAACTCTACCCACACCTTAACCTGAAGGCGTTGTGTTTTAATATAGAACTTATGTTTAATAATTTAAAAGCTATAACAATAATGATTATTAATTATCTATTATTCAAGAAAAAACGTGTTCACTATTCAGTCAAATAAATGTAAAAATGAGATCATGTCCTCGACATTGGTTGCCAAATATGATTACTAATTTAGTATGCGTTGTACGTAATATATGTAATATCATAACTCGTCAACCATTTATATAATTTTATGAAATCCATGAAAAGATGTAAATCCATGGTGGTTAGCTAGGGAGTGGCGCGCTGAGTCAATAATCTAGTGGTCGCGAGTTCGAATCCAAAAGCATATTATGCTTAATTTGGAGATGGATGCGAATGTACTTATTACGAGGAATAATATATTCATTATTTAAAAAAAAATACAGGTTTTCCTTCTTTTATTTATTCAAAAACAAAACAAATGAAGTAATGGAACTTTTGAGTTCTATCTAACTTGTTTCTTTAGCATAGAAATAATATATTATTTAAAAATCATTCATATATTATTTCAAATAAAGAGAAAAATTGAGCATTATCATGAATCTATAAATTAGAGTGTAACTATTGCCCATCTTTTTTAAAAGGAAAAACATACAAAAACAATAGAAACGGGAGTTATGGAGCATTTAAGATGTCTTAACAGCAATGATTATTCAAAATTTGCAAACCATTTAATCGAAAATAACCATACTTTATTTAATAATGTATAGCGTTAAAATAATCCATAGTTATTAAAGTGATACACAGACAGTTAGACTGCTTGGAAATCTTGAATATCAGAAAAAACGTGAATATGAGAAATAATATAATCAATAACCAAACACAATTCCCTAATAACCCTATGTTAAATATTTTCCCAATACAAAAATTAATTAACCAATAACTTCATTGCATCACCCACCCTACAAAATAATGTAACCCAGCCTACACTCCACCATGTTTACTTTAAGTCTATATATTGTATTTTTATCTTAGTATACTTTATATCCTCCTGAGGAAGGGAACTTTGTTCTCGTAAAATGTAGAGGAATTTTCGTTCAATTGAATAAAAGTTATGATTTTAGTGGTGTACACAAAGTTTGTGTTTTATTTAATTTTATTAATTAGAAAAGTAGAGGCCTGAGGCCTCTTCAATCCTCATATTTGTCCATGAGTACGGCTATTAGTCTTTCTGCTTGTAAGAAAAATACATTTATCTCTTATATTTTAGATACCATGCAAACAGAATGGAAGAATACATTTTAAACCCCTGTAGGTCAACGTCTCGCTGGGAGACCAACAAAAAGATCTTCGTTCCAGGAATGAACCGACAAACATGCAGATCCTGAATCTTTTGCAAGAGGAAGACGAAGGAGATCTTAAAGAAAATTAGTAAGTCTTCAGAATGTGGCAACTTGTTATTGGGTGCTTGTCAAATGAATATTTGTTATAGTACCTGTTAGTTGCCAGAGAAGAAATATTAAAAGAAAAATAGTTAGCGGAAAATAATTGGAGTATGTCAAGTGGGGTGCGCTAAGCGCAATTATAAACTTTATATGCTTAGTTAACATATGGGCAATCGCCCCCCTCCACGACGAAATTTTTTGCAAGATATTTGCCAAAAACCATAACCCATATAAACTCACCTTTGGAATTCTACATACCTATACGCTGTCCAATCGTAAAATCATAAGTTCAAATATGATTCGTATATTCATACCATCACGACTAATCCTACAGTATGGAGAAACCAGCGACAGGTGTGAGAGTGACCATTTTTTTTAATCTTTCTATTGTTTGTATATTTTTGCATCCCCTCACTAGGCATAGCCTGTACATTACCTTTTAAAAAATAAGAACGATACATGCGTGTATCCCCACACAACAGTCTTGTCTCATGCAAAAGGGGACGAAATTTAGAATAGGTGGTGAACCTCATTACTAAACTATGTGAGATGTTATTTTCGATAACCCGGCTCTTGAAGAACGCCCAAAAACGATGACAATAAAAAGAGTGGAAGCACTATTCTAAGCCGGTGCCTCACAGCAAAATTTAAATCTTTATTTCAATTTTATTTATTTGGTTTATTTGGGACAACAACAGCATTCTAAAACAATATGAACATAAAACAATAAGTTATTAATTAAGGCCAAAAAAACTGTCCACAAAGTAAGTATTAACAGTTGATTCTGAAAAAAATTATGTTATATATTAAAAACCAGAAAAAATACATAATTAAAAAAAATGTATGACAACAGTTACAAGGATAATGACGGAGATGGGGGAGGAACTGTAGAAATAGGAATAGAAAAGGGGAGGAATGTGAGAATTAGAGCAACTATAATAATCATAATTTAAAATAAAATGCCTAGTATTACAATTATACTTTGACCAAAAGGTTCAACAACGGAGCTACATACAATATCGCACGGCTATACGTACGATTCTTAGGTAGAACCGTATTTACCTTGAGAAGTCTGTCTGTCATTCGTTACATGAAAGAAATTGAAGAAAAGGTTACGCTATGGTCTATTATTCCTTTTAAAATTTATATCGGTAATTAATCGTTCTCAATGAAAAACCCACTGGTTTATAAATAATTATAAATCTCGACCCGGATTCGATTCATAATAATAATAAGTACTTAACTACTGATACTTAATTATATTTTAACTTTTAAGCAGTTTCCTTAATGCGTTTTGACCGTAACAAGTAAATAATTAACCAGTAATGTCGATCGTTACGTAAAACAAAAGTCAAATTCGAGTAACAATTCAATGGATTCAAAAGCCGTCGAAATTCCTCGACTTAAAGCCTAGCGTCCACATAAGCGCTGCGTACGGATCGGATTTTCATCTCCTAGCATCCAAAATATAGGTTACTCAAAACATCGCTTTACACGAGTATTATTTTCTCCTTTATTTGCGACTTCTATTGTTGTAGTTATGAAAAAATTAATAATGTCATTTATGTGAAAAATAGCAGCATTATAGTTTTAGGTTTCGTTCAACAGAGTCAACATGGCTTGCCGCATCTCTCGAACAGAGAGCAATGTTTTAAAACTAAAACAAAAAAGTGATGATTCAAAAAAAATAAAATCGTGTACAATTCAAGTCAAATTCCGGGTAGTCAAAATTCAAAGTCAAACGAAGAATACGAGAGAAAGATAAAACACTATTGAACGAAACAAAGAACAATCGAAAAACAAAATGTTTCTAATTTTCACATAAATGGCATATTGACACTGACCATTTTCAAAGTGTCTTTGACACTTTGAAAATGGTCACTGGATGACCGAATGACCGAAACTAGTCAGTGTCATTAAATTAGTAGAACTGAAAACTTTGGTTTTATTTTACCATTCCAAATTTATTTGAACATAATAAATTAAATACGTACGTAGGTAGAATGGTAAATATAGTGTATTTTTTTTCTTTCTATAGTAGACATAAAGTTATTTTTTCACGAGAGATTCTTATGCTGACTGTGAAAGGACATTGTATTAACAAAATTGATTTTCATTTTTCTGACCACGTTAAAGTCGGAAAAAAGGCGCTTCCGTATCTCCAATGTACCTACAAGTCTTCATTAGAAATTGAAATTATTTTATTTCAGGCCAAAAAGCGTATTAAATTTACTAAAACATATTATGTATCTTTTATTCCGATCTGATTTTCATACAGAGCCTTTGATTAATCTGTGAACTTTCAAAACATTAAAATTAAATCATGAATTTAAACATGTATTTAACAATCAAATGTATGAATCTGTCAGATTAATATGATTTCTTTAAAGTAATAAAATGTCATTATGAATTGCACTAGTTTTTATTTTTTTTATGTTTTTGCATAGAAAATTAATTGGTGATTGTTATTTTTGTGTGTGTTTAATGGCAGCTGCTGTGAAATAAAACGATAATAGTCGTATTAAATTTTCAGACGAATTTTCTGATAATCATTGTTTAAATATAATTACTCGCTTTTGTTTTTGTTATTATTTTTTTGTCTCACAACTTTGATTTCAATCTTTGTCTATGTTTTATAGCAGAGAGTGGAGTCTACCATAGACAGAGCCGTTATACATCGCAGAGAAAATTTGCCAAAAATAAACGAGTAGTAAAAATACATTTTTATTCCAGATAGTTTTCAATATTTGCCCAAAAAAGGGTTTGATACCATTAACTACAACACAAAGATGGCTTTAATATTAACAATATTTCTTACTGGATCTCTTCTCTCTTTTGTTCTATGAAATCTTTGTTATTTCTAACAATTATAATTGTTATATCTTTTTTCCTTAATATTATAAATATTGCGTGTTCGAACTCACTTTATAATTTCAAGAAAAAACTTAAAAAGGAACATTTATCCCTAAACTCCTGATCCCAATTTCCTCTCCTTGTTCTTTCTCTATACTTTTTTTTACTATGAAGTATTTTCATTTTTTTCTATTTTAATTATTATCTTAGCGTAATATATATTTTTTTCTTTGTTCTTTTTTTTGCTTTCATTCTTTTTTTGGTGTACATTCACGATTTTGTCATACTTTGTAATCTTTGTAATCTGGTTGGTTGGGAAAAATTGCCTAATGACAATAAGCCCGCCAGTGTGCAATATATTTTTTATATTATGTACCAAAAAAAACATAGATAAATATTTTAATATTCAAATAAATACCAGTCATTCATTAAATTTAATGTAATGGATTTTTGATGGTTAATTACTGTAAAGTAATTTTAATTATTGAAAAATACGCTAAACAACTTCTAAATAGGACCGATAAAGTAAAAAAATCAATAAAAGGAACTACAACAACACTTTAAGCTAACTTTGTAGTTTTAAATGTCATGATTCAAATATAGGTAACTATCTCTTCTCCAAAAAATGGAATTGGGTTTATGATAGTTGATATATCTAATAGCCTTTTTGAACAAATCGAAATAAAGGTGTTTTATGTAGGTAGTTCATTTACTTTCATTGTATTTAAACACTTGATACAGCCCTGGTTAAATTTATTCCTAAAAATTATAACAATGAGTATCTAGGTTCTTTATACCTGTCGCGTAAAATATTAATTGTAAACAAGTGGGTAGATTATTTTTTCACACACAAATTTTTGATACATATAATATTCATAGATGAAAATCTAACACACTTCAATGTCTCTACAATCTACAATAACTTTTAATATATAATATTTATTAGAAAATATATAAGTATTATTAGTTCTACTCTTTGTTGTAGTACAAATATAATAGAATGTAATAGATTTTTTTTCATCTTTTTAGCTTGTCAATAGTAATTATTCAAAAATACAACGTTGAAACTTATAGTATGCACTCTATATGTACCATACCATCACGCCATTTCCCTATTTGGGGTAAGCAGAGAGAACCGAACGCCAGACTCCTCTCTCTTGACATACATTCCTCGCTTCATTCACGTCCATACATCGTCTCATACACGCTCTTCTATTATTCTTACTTCTAACATCTCCATCTTTCAAAATCCAATTTATGTGATCGTGCCAACTCTTTCTTGCCCGACCTCTACTTTTCATTCCTCTTTCATCAGCCTTGTATACTTTTTTTGTCAGACGGTCATCACTCATTCTTTCTATGTGGCCGAACCACCTTAGGGCATTTATTTTCATCTTACTTACGATATTTCTTTCAATCATACATTCTCGTCTAATATCCTCATTTCTTATTCTATCATACATCGTTTTCTGTGTACCTGCTTAGAAATTTATATTTAAAAAATCTTATTGATGCTTTCCATAATAGTTGAGAGTGACAAAACAAAGAAAATAAATACATAAAATTGGAATTCTAAAAATGAGTTTTTTTTTATTTAATCTTTTCTATTATCCACGTTTTCGGGTGCTCCTTCGGGAGCCTGGTAATAGAAAATACAAAATTACATCTCACATTAGTACAGCAATGACGATCATTCTGAATGTAGGACCTTTTTGAGACGAGATCATATCTTGCTTCCTTTTATAAGGACTAATTTGTCGCTAGATTCTTCACATTATAAAATATGCCGTGATGGTATTAATGAATAAGTATATTAAAAAAAAAAATATTACTTCCTATTTAAATTGCGACTTGATATCAAAAATATAATAACTATGTAGATTGTGTATACAATGCATATTTGGAATATAATATCTTCCACGATTTTTAGCGGGAATATCTATGGTTCCAAAATCAAAATGTATATCATGGAGAGGAGAGAGGTCATATGTCATTCGAGTCGTGCTACACTATAAGGTCGTGTGATCTATTTTTCTCTGTGCCCTTGGCTCGCGCTCATTAGCTTTAATTGTGATAAAATGTTCTGTGAGATTAAATCTAAATAATTATCTACATTTTTGTGTGAAGTAATCATGTTAAGAGGGCTATTAACGCCACAACATTGCTTCACGTGGTTTTTGTTTCAAAGAAATTTGATTATCATTTGAATGTTTGATCTAAAATGTTTCTGTGTATACTCATTTTGACAATAATGAACGTTATTGTTTTATTATTTTACAGAAAAAAAAAACAATTCGGCATTGTCAATTTGTACCTGAGGTCAGATAAATACGCAATATTCTATATTATTATAAATTATTGTTCTTGTCGTATCTTGTTTTGATTTAGATTTAAAATATGAGCAATTAATGCCTGTAGATTTCGTAATATTTTCAAATGCATTAAAGATATTAAAGATAATATAAGTTTTGTCCTGTTTTATATATTTTTTTTTTTGTTTCTTTATGGTAGGTAACTTGTTGTTCTTTTTCTGCTTTTGAATGTTCTTATAATGGTTTGAATTTTTTTCTCTATTTAAGTAGGTAGGTACCTTCCCAGAATTTATTGTGAAAACAAAAAATGTTTATTTTACTAACCGAAATATGGGGCGCACGCCGGTGGCACTCTATTGGTAGCACTGGTTTTACTTTACGCTTACATCTCCAAAGGTGGCGCTATTTATTTATTTTTTTATGTTGGTATTTTTGAAAATGCAATGTAAAATTTTCAGACCTTCAGCATACTTCAGTTGTGTTTTTTTGTTTGTTGTGACGCGAAACATTTTGATCCTTAAAATCTTGAAGTACCTAAACCAGATAATAAATATAACACGTGTGATTTTGTAAAATTCTTGTTGTTTTCGGTGTTCATCTACATACCTACACACTATCACGCCATGTGATGGTGATGGTGTTAATCTATTGCCAGCTTTTTGTGTTTTTCTATTATCTTCGCAAGATGGCTGACAAGTTTTGTTGTGTTTTGAATAAATTGTCAAGTGAAATACGGCGAAGTGAAGTTATATAGTTTTCCGAAAATCGGTATTAAATCTTTCTTTGTGGAAAATAAATTAAAAAAACCTAATAATCTACAATGCACATTTTATTTAGAACAATGTATTTTATGAATTATTTGGCATGATTTTTGAAATATTGCAAATAAAATCCATCATATGTGTTTTTTTCAATAAATAATGATTGAAAATTGGTTATTTTTTATTTAAGTTATCCTTGAATCCATTCCTCAAAGCTGGAAACATTTTAAAATGGAAATTTAAATTTGCCGTGGACCGGTCGCGTATTCATTGCCCCTATAGCGGAGATGCGAGAAACCTTATGATTATCCGGTTACAGCTTCTATGTATTGAGTGACACATCTGAAGTATACTGAAAGTTTACTTCCATATTATCTGTGATGGGGCGTACATTGCAGTTTGGATTGAGACATTACGAATGTCACTAAAAAATAAAACAAGTGTTTATTTTCAATGTACCTATACCTTCCAGAAACCGTACCTAAACTATGAGACATTCATCAATTAAGTCATTAAATCCATTTTGTACTAAACGATGCAGATGCATGAATTGATTTGAAATACAAATAAACACCCAATATTCAACATTTCAAGTTGATTAAAAAGTCTGTATTTTTTACGTAGGTTTGTATGTATATTACATAGCTCTGAAACTGTCTGATATACGCATTAAATTACTAATTATTTGTGTTGTTGATACGCATGTAATAATGTTTTTTCAAAACACGCAAAAATTGGGAACTGAACTTGAACTTTTCAAACGTCACTCGCATATCATATCGTTTTTTTCATTTTCAAATAAAGGAGTAACTGATTTCAGTCTAAGACAACTTTCTAAAATATTTACAAAATATTATATCAGTTAGAACTTAATATACTCTTTAACTCTAGATGAATTTTAAATAATCAACATAATATAATAGGTAGGTATACTTATTTGACCTTGAAGTTTTAATAGGTGTATACTTACTAAGTATAGGTATTATCAGAAAGCAAACGTTTGCGGTATTTATCCTATAGAAGGCTTTGCGTGTATATTCAATGCACATTTATTTAATTGTTAAAATCCATCCAACGTTTCCCTAAATGCTAATAGACAGATGTAGTCACCTATACTGAAGTGTTGCGATTATTATTTTTTAAATACTCTGCCTGCGATTCCCAAAAAAATTCTCATGGCTATGATTTTTTTTGTTTGTGTTTACAACATTTTTTTTATTGTTAAACACAAAAATACATTAAATATTACACAATAAATTTATGAAAAATATTTGTTTTTGTTTATACCACCTCACTATGCCAAGCCAGTTCCGAGGTGGTGGCTAGTTATATTTTAACTATATTTACAACAATTAAGTTATTTTTTATTTTATTTTTTATTTTGTGTACCTACCAGGTGTTTAAAAAATGTATGCTTTTAAGATTTATTTTCTCAGGTAGGCTCGTGCTATTTAGGTGTATTTACGTTGCAAAAATGTGTATATATGAATTATTGCGCCATTAAAAGTACGTGTGCATATTATTAAATGAAACAGTCGATGTATGCAAAACCTTTCAAAGACTATATTATTACTTGGCATTGATTTTATAATCAATTTAATTTTATTGTCTTCATAAATAACTTGGTGTTATATTGATATTATATAGACATACTAATCGTATCTAACACATGCCTGATCTATATTGTAATTTCAATCTATAACAATTTTCCGCAATAACAATAACAGCAAATAATTTAAATAACCAGACAAGATGGAATTCCAGTAGAGATTTGGAAAATTCTAGGTGACAAAGGTATTCACTGGCTTACAAAACTACTAAATAAAATCCTAGAGCAAAGCCGTATTCCAAACTCCTGGCGAAATAGCTTCCTCATACCATTTTACAAGAATAAAGGAGATGTCCGAGACTGTGGAAATTATAGGGCTGTCAAGTTAACATCACACACGTTAAAGATTTGGGAACGTATTGTAAATAATAGACTCATAACACCAAACCAGCAAGGCTTTGCTAGCGGAAATTCAACAATCGATGCAATACAAACCATAAGAATTCTGACGGAAAAGTGTAAGAACAATGAAAAAAGACCTGCATATAGCTTTTATTGACTTACAAAAAGCATTCGACAGAGTTCCAAGGGATCTGGTATGGCAGTCCATCAAAGCACAAAAAGTACCAGAAGGCTACGTCGAGATCCTGAAAGATATGTACCGAAACTCTACTACTTGCGTTAGAAGCCCAGCGGGAATGAGCCCCATTTTCAACGTGAAGGTCGGAGTGCACCAAGGATCTGCGTTGAGCCCGCTTCTGTTTAACCTGACGATAAATTATCTTACAATACATATACAAAAGCAAACCCCATGGGACATTCTATATGCAGACGACGTGGTGCTAATTCGTGATACCATCCAATATCTACAGCAATCACTGAATCAGTGGCAAATAGCACTAGAAAAAAATGGACTGCGAATTAGCAGAAGTAAAACAGAATACATGTATTGTAATTTTTCCGGAGATAGGTACACAGCCCATAACCACACTAAAATTAGATGACACCCCAATAAAACAAGCAGAGCAGTTCACATATCTAGGCTCCGTCCTCACAAAGGACGGAAAGATCGAAAGTGATATAGAGCATAGAATCCATACAGGCTGGTTAAAATGGAGGTCCCTAACAGGGGTACTGTGCGACAGAAGAATGCCAGTCCGAACTAAAGGCAGAGTATATAAGACCTGTGTGAGACCATTTTTGCTCTATGGATCAGAATGTTGGGCTTCTAGAAAGCAGGATGAGCAGAGACTCCACGTCACTGAAATGAAAATTTTGAGGTGGGCCGGCGGTGTGACATTGCTGGACAAGGTCAGGAACGAATACGTCCGAGGCAGCTTCAAGGTAGCTCCCATAGCCGAAAAGATGAGGGAGGGTAGATTGCGGTGGTATGGGCATATATGCAGGAGAGATGACTCCCACATTGTAAATAAGGCTCTGCATATAGAGACCGAAAAGCGACGCCCGGGACGACCGCCTGCAACATGGATGTCCACGGTTCACAGCGACATGAAGACGCGGAATGTGACACATGACAAAACACAGGAGAGAGCAACCTGGCGCATGCGGCCTAGGAGAGCCGACCCCAAATAATGGGAATAAGGCGAGGGAAAAGAAGAAGAAGAAGAATTTAAATAAACATTATGATAGAGCCTACTGAAATACTTAAATTATTTAGCTAAACGATATTATTTATTAAAAAAAATGAATCAGAATAGACCAAAAACATCAACAATATATTTATTTATATGACAATTGTATTAAAAAGAATGGCATATACACAATACTTTCACAAATACAAGATTTTAATAAAACAAATCAGTTAAGAAAAAAAAATACGTGCAGAATGGTGAGTGCAGTAGTTATAATTAAACGAATAAAAAATTGCATTTAATGCAATTTGCAATTTTTTATGATAAAATTTAACGCACAACAATTTTCACAAACAAGACGGACGGATATGTAATAAAAAAAAACAAATATCAACGAAAATTGGGATTATAATTCGTAATTCATTCTTTGGTTCGGGTTTTTGTTCATGATTATTGAAATATTTTTAATATATATAAAAGATCTCAACGCACGGTCACACTAAAGAAAAAAAAACCTCTTTTGTCATTTTTTATCCTAAAGCTATCACACGTTTAAAGATTTTCATGGACATTATTTAACCGGTTGAAGTGAATATAACATTAAAAATGATATAATTTGGAAACCTGATTACAAAATTCGATGATTGATTAAAAACAAGAATTTAACATACGACAATATCTCACACAAAGTCCGACCATACATCAAAAGTTTAACAAGAAACCGTTTTGGTAAATAATAAATAGTTGTCCTCATGAAACCTATTGTGGTTGTTCAAAAAGTTACTTCATTTGCGGCCTTGTTCCATACCAGCCTACATCACTCATTTAACAATATAATATTGGGATGTTCGAAAAGTCATTCACTTGAAAAGAAACAATTCACTTGAAATACCTACCATCAAACAAACAGCATCACCATTTCATGAATATCGATTTAAGTTCTTTGAAGCCATTCATATTTTTACAATATCATGATAACTTGCGATTTAACATTATTGTAGAGCATAGGTTCTCAACGTGGGCGATAATGCCGCCTTATGGGCGTTTGAGACGTGGGCAGGTTAGTTAAAATTATAGTTTAAAAAATGTAGTTTATCGATACAAACTTTACAAGACTGAAATTTTCTCTATGCGCGAAAATCTTCGTTTTGATTTGTTGTTACAAACACAAGACTGAAAATTCTCGCTGCGCGACAATTTTCGTTTACATTTATTGAAACAAACATTGCAAGACTGAAATTATCTCGCTGCGTGGTATTTTTCGTTTCGTTTTGTTGATAAAAACACAACAAGACTGAAAATTTCTCACTTCGTGGTAAATCCTTTTGGTTTTCCGTTATTAACCCGTAGCATGTGAAAATATTTTCATAAATGGGGCGATAAACCTAAAAATTGAGAAACTACTTTAAAAATGGATAATTTTCTTGATATTTGAAAAACAAATCACAGACATCTATGTGATGAAGGAAATATCATTGTGAATAATATATAATAATAATATCATGTGTCATTGTGTAACACATTTGTCGAATTTTGAAATAAAACCAAGACATTTGTCATATTCAGCAATATTGCAAATTGTATTTCGGCAGATTTCATAAAATTATCTTCCTGTCTTTATTTTATTCTCGTCAGTTTCAAATGATCTTCCAGATGGTCTTCCATATGGGGCATCTTTAATAATCATATTTTCCATCCTCTCTCGTTTAAGAACGCTTCTTTCGATTTTCCATATTTAAAATGGCACCAATATGTCCTATTCTGATTCGTTTCAGATAACGAAAACGTCTAAATCATCGGGCGACCGTGGATAAATTAATTTTATCCTCGCGGTGTGACGTAATGAGTCCCGTATAAATGCGGTCAACTTTTTGACATTTCTCATATAATAAAATTCAGACGGATGAATTTAGACGAATCAGAATAGGACATAATAAAAACTATTGCGCAGAAGCTATCAAACCTTTTCACACCAAGTCTCGCTATATCAGCTGTCAAAATATACAACGACTAATGACAATGCGGCTTAGCTGTTAATACAATTAAGACATGTAATAATTTCAAAGTTTTGAGGAAGTTCTTAATTTTTTTTTTTTTAAATGAATATGTCCTTGCTAAACAAGTACATATACATTTTCCTACGTTCCCTAAAATAAGCAAATAAATGCTTGTGCTATAGGTGAACGAAATCGGTCGAGGCAGGATTCGAACTCGCGACCACTGGATTACTAACCCAGCGCGCTAACCGCTCTGCCATCGACCCATCTAAAGTAATTATAAGTTTAATTAAAATTTTATTTATAAAAATTAAAACACACAGTTTCAATCAACGAGTAAGGATTTTACCTGCCTTAACATTTTCGCTAGTCATAACTAAAATCCTTGCTAGCTTTATACTATAAATAACACAATAAAAATTGTGCCTTTGTGAATGCTAGCTGTGAATAATGAAAGCACATAAGTTAATAAATTTCATAATCGTGGATCGATACTGTTTATTTTTATAAATAAAATTTTAATTCAATTCATAATTAAGTTATCTGTTAGGGAAAAAAAGAAAAAACTTTCCGAACAACCTATTAATATACATCCTGTGGTATTTTGCATTGTAAAAATTGTAACAAAAACATTTCCTGCGCTATTTATTGACGCCAATATGTTATTTGGACCGAGTGTTAAATTTAAAGGTTATTGAATTAATATATATCGTGTAGATATTAAGAATTGTATAGAGCCTCAGGCGATTGACTTATAATATTAGAATTAGGTACCTATCCAATACAATACACATAAGTGTTTTTAAATATATATTTAAATCAAATTGAAATGTTATAGTTTATAGCGTCTTATATTCTCAAAATATCTATTATTATAATCGATATTTTATCTTATTTATTTTTCCTATATAAGTTCCTACATAATTACTGAATTTTTATCACAAGAGTAAAAAACAATGTTTTTTATGACAGGTATGATTAACTCTTTCTTGGATTTTTTCGTGATGTCCCTCACGAGTCACTATTATTCAGGGGAATGGAGATTTATGTACACATACCTACTCATATTTCGATATCGTATTTTATTGCATCCCATATCATTTCGAGTTTCTTTGTATATTGAATGTATATTGGTTTTGCGTCTAAACATGACTATTTTTTCCACATTTACCGTGTCTCTCATGTAAAACCTGAGATTTACCGTGTGGATGCTGGCAAAAGTTCGAAATTAACGATGTTCACGTGGTAGTTTGGACTTTTACCTTTGAGACTTAGTAAATCTAATGTTTAACTGGAAAAAAAATTACGATAAATTTGTGTTTGACTGTGTATATTTCTAAAGTTTTTAAAAATATCGAAAAAAACGAAACACCCAAAAGGATCATTAAATTTTCTATAAAAAATATTAGCATTTTATAGTAGTACCTACATCTCAAATTTTTTTTAACAATTTTTAAAAAATTTAATTTAGTGACGACATCGTTTCATACAATTTGTAAGGCAGTATACACTACACAATATCTACGGGGACTCGATATTTTAATACTTTATCTTCAAACATACAAACATACCATCATGCTGTTTCATATTCTGGGTAGGAAAAAAAGACTGTGTGTAAGTGTTTATAGTTTGGTACGTATTCTTCAATTTTACATAGTTATCACCATCGACATGTGTTTCATGCAACTATTTATTCAATTTTTCTGCTTTCCGGCTTTCTTCAAATTTTCTTTCCGATCAGCTGTTTGTTTTACATCAAACAGGAAATGTTTATCTCTTTCTATCTTTATTGTAATCGATTTTTACAATATTGCATAACTTAAAATTATTATAGGTCTATTGTTGTAGAACAAATTGGACTGCAATGATAAATGATAGACCGTACTCAACCGAGGGTGAAATATACTTAATTACATTAAGTACTGATTGCAGAACAGAACTTTGAAGTATATACTGTGATCTTATAACCATAGTGAATGACGACCAATAAACAATTATAATCGATTGGAACCAAATTGATGCCTTGATCGATCAAATAGCAAAGTGTCGTTAAAATACTAATTAAATGGTCTGCCTACAAGATTATGAAGTGAACTCAAGCAGATACAAACGAGTTTCACAAAGTTTCAAGGAAAAATTGTATCGTTTTAATGTTTCGATCAAATATTGATAACTTGATTTACTAAACCAATATTCGCTTCAATACATTTGAAACGACACTATATTATATAAAAGCGATGACTGATCTGCGAATTTATTGAAAGTAATTGATTTACTTTTTATTTGTGTAACTCAAATTTAACGCAATGTTTACAAATTGATGTACGCCCCTAATAAGGTATTTTCAATAAACATATTGATAGGTAGGTAAGTATAAATAACAATGTTGACACAACAAGAACAACAATAAGTGTAAACACATTAACAACACAGATAAATACTTAGAGTAAACACAAAAAAGTAAAAAAAGGATAGACAATATTATTTAAAAAATATACCTACGAGTAAATAGTTGAAAATATAAAAATTAGCAAGTACCTACTTAAATAGTCGTAAAAAAGAGAAACAAAAGACATCATATTATTATATGTAAACAAATAAATAAATATATAATAAGCATAACAAATCAAATATAAAAGGAATGAGTTGTGGCCAACGCTATATTTGTCACTACCAAGTCACTACTCCACATAGCATTGAAATTTTGTGTGGAAAATTTTCAGTATTTTCATGAAATGAGTTTGTTAGATTATTTTTGAATATAAATATTATTATGAAAACTTGATAATTCTTCATCATTTTCAGTACCATTTTATGAATGTGATGTGCCTTTTTGGCAATTTGAAAATAAAAATATCAAATTTCAAATTTCCTGAGCTTTTAAATATTTGACAGTTAAAAAAAATTAAAAAACACTGTTCAGATATCCTTCAAAATCTCATAGGGTCTAAACGAGTAATAGACAATCTACTGCAGAGGTCTCCCGTTGTACACCGATCGATATCTTCATACAAACCAACCAATATTAAGTAGTAGGTAGTCCACAATATAAGGATCTAAGAAAAGCTGAGCATGTTTTGACATGTACATAGGTACAAACTATAATTCGAAATATGTCATGCTGTATTATGATCTTAAAGAAATGTTTTGCGTGCACTTCCTTATCAGTGGGTAAAGTACCTATGTTAGTTTTGTGAAAGGTTTCCCTCATTCTATTACCGTCTCGTATTATAAAAATAATAAATCTGTAGGAAGTCAAGTTGAATAAAGCCCATTGTTAAGTAGAACTTCTAACTCGAAAAGAAAAGTGTTATGATATAAATATATAAGAGGAAAGTAAAGAACAATCGCTTTTTCTCACGTCCAATATCAACTTTGTTTCAAGTCTTCAGGAAGAATGAATATAACGTTTAACGTTCATCAGAGGCGTACAAACCCCTGCAAGAATGGTTCAAATTATTTATTAATTATTGCATCAAAAAACTGTTGCACGATGGATGTCTCCTGAACATTAAGCAGATGCGTCATGATTCACAGAAAATATAATACTAAGAAATGAAACGGTGAGAGAATGATCAAAAGTTACTGATGTGGCCGTTCTTGTTGACCGTGTTTGGTAGGATTAGTTAGCGACATTTGCTACAAAAGAGTTTCGTTCTCCTTGACTTTTGATTATGTCTCTTTGATTGTTTTCTTTTTCCTTGTTTTCGCTATCCAGGGACACCACATAGAAATTCCTTCCTTGCCCACCTCCTGGCATGTCCAGTGACTCCTGGCCAGTGTGATTTGGAAACTCGTAATGAACGAGCCTACCTAGAGGACGAAGCAAAGGAGTTTGTGACTTTCTGGGTCCCGATGGGCATTTAGTCACATACATTATTATGATGACCGACACGACAAGAAGATGACTGATGTGATTACTCTGAAATTGAAATGGGCAAAAAACGTAGCAAGAAGCTCAGACGGTAATTGTCTTGGAGACCTCGTAGGTGTGAGGCGATCCCAGCTGACATGTAGGTATGGATGATATTAAACGAATTGCTATTACGTCCTGGTTATAGACTGCACTGGATAGGGCAACATGGAGGCACATGCCTTCGTCCAAAATCGGAAGGGAACTGGCTGAAGAAAAATAAGATATCTATAATGATTGAAGATTTCATAACTTACATTTCATTCTGTAATTTTACGTTGCATTATAAGTATGTTAAGAAAAACTTCTTATCAGTTTCATTCTTAGGATTGGTTTGTAACAGCTATGGCTGCCTCTCTTCTATTCCTCATTATTTAAGAAAAACATCCATTAAAAATATGTTTTCCTTCATGCATTTTTCATTTGTACATAAAAATAAATATATATGTCGAAAGTAAAATACGATACTGATTTTTAAACTATTTTTTTATCAATTTTCTCGTGCCGCCACTGCAATGCAGATGCAAATTTACATTTTAAGTAAAAATAATTATATGCGTTTGCAATTTCCATTGTGTGCTGTGGTGTGTGTATGGGATATCCCACTAAATACATGTACCCAAATATAATAAAATATAAATATTAATAGTCGTTGTTAATCCACACAATTACAGAATAATCTGGTTCACATGCACGTGCTATCATAAACTTATCATTCTCTCTTTCATCACAAATTCTCTGCTTGGAACCGAACACAACTTTCTTTACTCGACGGTGATTTAACCTTCCATCATCATGTCAACCCTCTCTGGACCTCGGCCTCCCTCTGAGACCTCCACAGCTCCATATCCTTGGGAGATCGCATCCAACCGCTTCCAGCAATTTGTCTTATGTCAGCGGACCACCGTTCAACACTTTTAATAACTAGTAATAATCGGGTTCGATTACCGGTGATGACAGTTTTTAATTGTGTTTTCAACCTGTGAGATTAATTATATCTTGAGTCTCCAGAATGCGGTGATGACATTTATATATTTATTTATTTAGAGGACAACATACGGCGTAGGTATAATTAATTATATAAAATAAAGATGATTTGAGTAATATTAAAGCCAATTACAGGTTGTCACTGGAGTTATTGTAGTATATTAAGATAAATTAGGAATAGTTACATATTTTGGTGAGATATTGAGTGAATGATGTGTGAAATTGTATTTATAAATGTGAGCAGTAGGTATATTGAGTGTTGAGTAAGATTATGAGGGTGAAATTTTAAGTCTGATATATATTTTTAAATGTGGGGGCGCTTAGTAAGAATATGTCGAACTCTTGGAAATGCTTATTGTATGTATGACATGTTATTGGGTGCATATTAAGAGGGCATATAACGATAAAACTAATGACTAAAACATGATATATTAAAACCGCCTAATACACTATGAAGTTACGTGTTAGTAACGGTAGGTAATTATCGCGTGCATTAAAAAGGGTTTATGCGTGATTTAAATTATCGGAAATCAAAAATTTGTGGCATTTTAAGAACAAACCTGACCTAAAATGACAAGAGTATCACGAACATTCACTTTAATTTTATGCCTCTTTAAGCATATAAAATATATATTTTTCTACAATACATATTTATGGAGTCATTTAAAAAAAATGTTTTAAAAAAGGATATTTTTGATAACTTTTTAGGGGAATTTATGCTGAACTTTTAAAATTGTGAGACGAACATTCACTAGACAGATGTTGCAAATAGGTACTGGTGGTATTATTTTCTTTAGAAACACACTGTTAAAACATATTAGAGAATTTGATTTCAAATTGAAGAGTTTAGGTTTATATGTCCTCAATATTTGGCATACTATCTGTTAGTTGCCCGAGATATTTTTTGTTTAGGGAAAAATTGGCAAATCTTCAGTTTTATTTAGTCGCAAATCAAGAACTAAGAAGTGTAACATTATCATGTCACAGTTACCAATGCAGAATATTTCATTAATGTGAAGTTAGTTGCGATCTAGTCTACAGTTCAATAAATCAGAATGGACGACTGTTGCGCAAAACTAGAGCAGCGAAACTACGGCGATTATGTAAAAGTAAACCTTACACTACATTTTATACCTCAGCAATATGGCAAATTGATCGTTACGATCACGTTTATAATGTTCAATTTTGTAGATCACATATAGTAAATATCAATAATAATTTATCAAGGAAAGTGTTACCTAACTATTGGCAAAGTGTTGGCAGTCAATAGATATATTATGTTTATAAATATATCCAACTAATACTATATGTACCTACTTATAAATTTATTGATTTATTTTTATCTGGTTTTTATAATGTTCTCATTTATTTATTTATTTTCTACCAAAGCGTAATTATTATTCTCCTTTCTTCTTGTTGACCATAATCCTAAGATTTATTTGCACCAAGTACTCGATCTCTCCACATAATATATAATGTTGTCCGCCAGGCTCTTCATCTCTTGGTAGCTGCTACAGCGCACATCACTGATCACCTGATCCAAATAATTGTCTCTGGTGCGACCTCTATGACCTATATATAATTATACATAATGACTTATAACGAGCAGGCCCAGATGCCTGATGTAGTATGGGTTATTAAAAAATAAACAAATTATTATTGATTTTAAATGAAAATTATGCTAAATAAATAAAAAATTCAAATAAATTGACAAATTATTACTTACGATAGTTGATCGATGCGTGATGAGTGGAAAAATAAGTTATGCTTATTGCAGATATTCAGGCATTCAATGCGAGAATGACGTATTATTTTATGATGAATATTTATATACCTACATTAACTTTATTTCAAAGATAATTAAGATAAATATAAATATTATTTGATATGTTATGTATCAAATCTCCCTAAATGAATGAAAACAAACATCGTCGTATCAGTGTAAATATGCAAACTGCTTTTCCTAGCTCGCTCACCTTGATACGAACTGTTCTCAGTATTGCAAATAATTTAATAACTGATTACCTTTTTGTTTAAATAAACTGTAATTGCAACGCCTTCCTGTTTTATGCTGACACCAGCCGACACTATTTTAATAAACAATATCAATCTATATTTATTTCATGTGGAATGCCTAAATGTTGAAAAAAATTATTATATGATACTTAAATCTTTGTTTTTAGTGAGTACTTTTACACAAAAATGTATTTTAACGCACAAGAGGTCGATAGTTATATATAATTATGTTCTGTTTATAAATTAATTAATTAAATAAATGCTTATGCTAAAGACTCATCAAGTAAGTGAAGGTGCCAAACTGTCAGGATTATTATTTGAAAACTTTTTTCCCGTTTCTTTTAAAATGAATCAATTTAAATTAGATTATACGCCTAGATAACTGCAATAAACATTATACCTTGTGTTATACGTATTACATACATTCAGGAGGTAAATGTTTTTACAACAGCTATAAAACCTTGTATAAAACATTTTTACAAGAATTAAATAATTTTTTATTTAATTCTTGTAAAATATCAGAGATATTTCTGTAGATTTCACTACATATCTTTAGATGAGTGACATGTTGTGAATATATTTAGAATGTTTCATCTATATATTTAGAATATTAAATATAATTTTAATATTATTCACATAACCACAACCTACATAATATATTATATTTTGTATATTTTGTTAGACATTGGTTATGTTATTTTATCAAATATTTACTATATATTTTGTGTATAAATAGTATAATCATAAATGGACAATGTTTAAATTAATTAATTAAATATGACCTCAAAATCTTTCATTCACTTACTGTAAAAATAATTAACATTTCTGTCATTCAAGAACATATGAACAAGATAAGGCCTTTTGTAACACTTGAAATGTATGCAAATAGTATTCAGGTAGACACCTGTCCCAGTAACTAGATTATATCTACAACCTTCATTAGCTTAGAAGTAAAAAACACATTATTTTTGTTCAGTGCAGAAAGATCATTAACCCACAGAACTATATAGGAAATTATATAAAAGGTTCAAACCGTTTAACTTGAAAGCCTTGTAGATACATGAATGTAGGTATGTCTAAAAGAAAGAAAATGTATATTATGTCCTTGCTAGACTATATAGAAAGTAAAGGTTGTTAACATTTATGTCTGACTACATACCAAAATGAGACGAAATTATGATTCACAACAGTGGGAAAGAAACATATTTTCCGTCCTATAAAAATATAATTTTTCATCACATCAATGAATCAAAAAAAAATCTCAGATGTATTAAAAGTATTATTTTAACAATATGCATTATTTTATAGTAATTTGGAGTTAAATTTCAAATTTCCCCCCCACGGTATAAATACTGGCAAATAACTTTCAGCGATATGGTTTGCACAGATACTAATCAAGCAAAAAACTCAAATTTCTGCTCTGCAACGCACAAGATATATCGTTATTTAACAATAACTAAATTATGGTAGCCACTGTCCCTATTCCATAAGAAAAAAAATCCAAGTTTTTGTGTTAACTGTAACAAAGTGGAAATCCATTTTAAAATTAACAATTGAAATAAATTTATAAAAATTGTTTATGATTCGGCGGATATTTTGTGGTAGATACTAACCATATTTGAATCATAAATTCGCTAAAAACCACTTGTTTTTTGAGTCACTTCGCGACATGTTTCGGAAGCGCTGTCCTTCCATCGACCGGCGTGTCTAGACTGGACAGCGCTTCCGAAACATGTCGCGAAGTGACTCAAAAAACAAGTGGTTTATAGCGAATTTATGATTCAAATATGGTTATAAAAATTGGATTATAATATTTTATTCACAAAATAATAAAAAAAATCATGGGAGCTGGTTGTAAATGAAATAAAATAATATGTAAAGATGAGTATTTATTAAAAAAAAAAACAACATAAAATTAATACAATTTGATCAATTTTATAAATAAAGCACCATAAATGACAATAAAAAGACATAATACTGCAGAAAGGGTAATAAAAAGTTATAACATAATAATATCAGTATGGACACAAAACTTAAAATTTACTGAAAAGACACAAAGGATATATTATGTGAATTTATTTTTGAAAAGCGTGATCGAACTATAGTTCACTAGTTAAACCAGTACACTAGAGCTTCGCTACCAACTAATCTATTTATTTTGAAAACTTGAGGGAATGACAAAAATAATTATGAATGATCAATATACTAAATAATTGATATACTGAAAGAAATCATTCATTATTGTTGATTAAATAACTGATATGTAAAAATGACACCACTATCGACACGTCACTACACATGTAATGTCTATAAAACGTTCAAAGATATATCATAAGGAGTAATTTATTTTCAGCCATATAAAAACAAATGGGTTGCGGTATACAATAAACTTACCACTACATTGGTGTATTCTTTATAAATTATATTAATATGAAGCAGATTGAATTTATAGTTTGAGCAAACTGTGGACAGTGAATTTGATAAATACGCCAACCTATTTAAACGAAAAGCTTCTAGTTTATACTCTCAACGTGATACCCGTTGATAATTTGATGTAAAAAATGACATTACGCTCCACTACTATAAAATATAGGAGTAAAGATACATAAATTAATTAAAATATGTAATTTATATTCATTGGTAAATTTGATATAGTTCGATAAATATTGAAAATAAATCCTATTTCTATCAAAAAAATATTAAATATATAGAGTAAATATAGCATATACATATAAAAAAAGATAATATCAATAATGTATTTCACAAACCACAGATAACATTAAAAATAATAAAATTTTTAGAAAAGATGTATTAAACAGGTACTTTTAGCATAGAATATTAAAAGTAGTTATTATTAAGGTAGTTGTTAATTATATGGGCTGTAAGGAATTTATACATATTTTACGCATAATATCAGTTGGTCCAAAATTATTTTGCTTAAAGACTGAGTTAAAATATCTTTTTTACATCGAAATATCGTATAATGTGGGAAAAATTCTTACAGTTCATATAATTAATAAATACCTAAAAAATATCTAAGGCAAAATTAAAATATAAGAAAATATATTATTATCAAATAAAATATTTAAATCTCTCAACAACTAGCCTAATTCATAGCATTCTGGATATATCATTTTAATGTAAAATTAAATCTAAAAGAATACATAATTAAAAATAAAACCGTTAGAAAGGCTGCCCAATACTTGATGAATGAGGTAATTCAAGAAAAATATGTTTATGAGATACTTTAACAGAAAACAAACCACGAACTTGTGATATATGGCGAACACTATACAAACCATTAATAATTATTGACAAACTTTCTAAAGAAGATTTTTCATTATTTTTTAAATTAAATAATATAACAAAAAAGTGTAATCATTTAGGTTGTTTATAACTGCAATTTTGACACTCATATATTTTCCTATGAAAACATTTTATATATTTAGCAATATTAGTAATCAAAACTTATAAAATCACACTATAAAAGATTCTTTGATAGTAAAAAAAACTGAGCAAAAACAGATGATAAACATCAAGCCATACCACTAATGGGATAGGCAGTGAACTGGACGGTACAATCTTATCTAACAAATATCCATTTTGTACATGCATTCATTCATCGTAGACGTTTTTGTTATTTGTACTTCTAAATAAAGTACAATCTCACTAATACGAAACTTCTGATTACTGGAATTTAGGTGATGGAGTAAAAAATCATAAATGAACCAAATCAATGTGTTTTTAAATAATCCATTACACTGATTAAGTGAAGTGCCAGATTAGTGAGGATTGTCCTGTACTCCATATTATAGTATTTTATTCACACAATGACATATATTTTACATCATAAATACATGAATATTCTGTCAACTGTATATCCTTCATTCTTTCAATATGGCTGAACCACTTTTATATATAAATTGTTTCCTTCTATTATTTACTTAATTGTGTTATTTCTATATTTGTTAATCCACTGCATTAGTAAGTAATTTTACTAAAATGACTATTCAAAATATTTATTTTGGGTTAACTAGAAATGGAAAAGATAGAATAGAAATAATTCATTATATTAAAAAGCATGTACGTGCATAAAATTAAAACAAAATATTATAATATTAAATGCCTTCAAAGTGATATAAAGTAATTTTATAAAAACCAATAGAAAAATCAACAATCATAATAACATTCACTATCCAATACTTTCAGGTATCTAGCCACCACCATGAGTATTAAAATCCAAATAGACATATTTTAAAGATAAAATAACATACAAAAACTAATTTTTAATACCTAAATATATTTTTTATGCATTTTTTTATGATACCAAAATTAAATTTAGTTAAGATGTGTAAAAATATATTTCAATCAAATTTAACCCATTAGAAAATGGAACGTACAATCAATAAAATTACATAAGCCGACCAGACCACCATGGCATAGTGATAATTAGTTGTTGAATTATGTACAGTACAGGCATCCTGGGTTCAATTCCCAGCAGAGAATTTATTAAAAGTTATTTCTCAGACAATTTGTGTTTCTCTGTGCTGGAAATACAAGAAATTTCCATAAACTTGCCACTTGCACACAGTGCATGGAAGTTTTTACATTAGGTATGCAAGTTTGAATCTACATTTTTGTTACAGTCGTTTGTAATGAACACTGACTCAATGTTTCAATAACATTTTGGCTAAAAAATATTTAAAATTACATGTCATAATGTATAAAAAAATATATTTTTTTTGTATCTATTAGATCAAAAAAAGATATGTATCTACCATATCTACATCCTAAAATCATTTATATCTTTCCATTACTTACTAAACTATTAATTATTTAATTTGGTCAATAAACCAAAATAATGCTTAAATTTAACGAACAACGTGAAGCACCAATGTGGCATTTTTTGAAGAAACTTTACTTAGGAGTCTGTCACCTAATTCCTTTGACACTTCATGCCAAACACATTTCCCGATTATGGGAACTTCTTCCAATGGTGGTCTAAAGGCGACCAGAAGTGTCAAACAGTTCCCGTCGACAATCGGCTCTGTCTCATTGCAGTGCTCCACTGACAGCAAGCCATGTGGCCTGTGCTGGGGAAGATCAGCTCCAAATATATCTACTAAAAATTTACGTAAGGTGGAATGAATACTTTTTGAGGGATTAATCTCAGCTGTGGGAAAATGCAATGCGGTTTTTTCACTCAATAATACGTGAACCTTGTTTGTTGATCTTCTCTTAATGATTATGACTAACCGTAATAAGTTCTTTTCGTGAGGTTGTGGAGCCGGTAATATGTTGGGATGCCCAGATCTCTCCTCCGATGATCTATAACGGTGAGCTTTTGCCCGATCGATGAGATGTATTATATCGGACGCTCTCAATGATATTTCACCCAGATTTCCAACCCATTTCGCTTGAAGCGATTCTTTATCAGCCCGAGCGGGAGTTTTCAATTCTCCTCCAACGATGCTCCCAGTCAAGACAAATCTAAACCAAGAACCCCCCGCACACTCGACTGCGAGCAAAGTCGTAGGAATACACTGCAATCCCGTCTCTTCCAGAACCTCCCTTGACGCGGCAGCTATTATAGATTCACCCTTTTCCATTCGACCAGCTGGCAGATACCATTTCCCGGCGCACATCTGCTTCGCTTCCTGAATCATCAACACTTCATCTTTTTCGTTGATTATCACACAGGCCACGATGTATGTGACACTTTCGCCGAGTACGGGTTTATAGTTGGAAGGAGCCGCTGGGACGACTCCCTGAGCCTCGGCGGCGGCGTTCTGCTCCGCCACGGTAAAGTCGCATAATGTCGCCTCGGGGCCATCTAGGCCGAGCCCGTCCAAAACTTGGGCAACACTAATATCGATGGAATGCGGCATGACAGGTGTGCCAAAGGTAACTTACACTTTCTAACACAAAAATAACGCTCACAAATTACAATGAGATAAAATTCACATCGTAATTTTTATAATTAGGGATGAATAGTGTATGAAACCGTAAAAACATTAAATTTGCACTATGTTTGTCAACAAAAAACCGTATATTTCAATAATATGCACATCAAAACGTCATATATATCACCTCATGAAACACACCTGTAATTTGTTGTGGTACGTCAACAAATATTTTTTTGTGAATGTCGACTGCATTCCTTCAAAAACCATTTTCGCACACTAATCATTATTTATTTTTGAGTAGGTACTTACTTTATTTTTTTACCATATTATTATTATAAATATACTTAATTTTTATTTCACGATTTTGATAATACTTGCAAATGTTCAAAACGGCGACATTTTTTTAAAACATATTTTCCTGCTATTTGAAGCTCAAATGTACACAAATTGGTGCATTAAATTCTATAATAATATACATAAATATATGTGCAAAATGTTGTTTATAGTAAAGCTATCCGTAAATGTTCCAATGAAATCTTTCCGTTACTTGGTTTCTATATTTATTCAAAAGAAAACATTGAATTATGCTGAACTAATTTTTCTATCTCATCAATGTAATTTGCATTTTTTTAGTTTTCCAATAACAACATCCGTCGTATAATAACATAAATTTTTTAATATTTTTAACCTTACATGATGAATGGAAAATACATAAATTTATGCTTATTTTTGATTTTGTATATCCTTAATAATTTTTAACTATTATGTATTTATTTCAATTTATTTGAAGTTAATTATGAATGAAGGAATTAGATGACATCATTAGTTAATGAAATAATATAATATTGTTCATAGAATATAAACATCACAATGTAGTACGTTCACTCATAGAAGAAGAATAAAAAATAAACCACTGATTATTAAAAATATTTGTATTTTGTTTAATATTAACATTAAGCTTAAAGAGGTTATATGATGAAGAAAATCTAACCAAATAATTGCATGCTTTATTGATAAGACGAAAACAGTGTTAAGTATTGATAAAAAATGTTAATAACGTAAAATGTTCTATGGAGGCAGAAGAAGCAATTATGACTGTTTATTAGGGTTGAAATATTTGGCGTTCGATTCTCTCTATAGTCTCTATTCACTTAGTCTGGGACATTGCATAATACCCGTTGTGGTAGGTATGTATGTACAATTAAATTGACATGTTATTATACAAACAGTGGAGAAGGTTAGGAGACTGCGAAATACTCTCAATATACAAAAATTACAAGAGTCCTTTGAAAATTTCTTATTTGGAACCTTATAAAATAAAAATTCTCCCTTAATGGTTATATTTTAAAGGAACATAGCATAGACAATTCGAAGTTCTACTATTGAATTTGTGATAACTTTCTAGTGATATCTTTATTCCAATTGCACGGATTCCATAATTGGAAGCATTATTTTGATTTAGTTTTCAAAGTTGAAAATACCTGTCCTTCCTTCCTTCAAGCAAACTATAATAAATGTAGTATTGCCATATACTAAAAAATAAAATTAAAATTATTCATATGCAAACACTATTTTTAACTCAAAAGGAAAATGGACGTTAAAATTTAAATTTTGTCAGATTTTATGTTTCAAACTGATGAAATTTTACATTTACTACTCAAAATGGAAACAAATCTAATAGAAAAGTATGTTTCATTATTTCCTTATATTTATCAACATGATTTTTGAGTATTTTTAGTTCTGGCTTTTGAAATGCGCGCGTTTGAAGTCACATTATTGATTTTTTAGTTTCTTCCCAAAAATACTTCTCAGTAATGTAAATAAATAAGTGCGCTTAGTCCAAGTTTGACGTTTAAAATGTATTTAAGGTCACAGGATCCATCCAAAACACCAAACGTAACAGTTTATAATTATATACACAAATGAATTCCTTTTATCTGCGTGTGTCGAAACTTTCAAATATTCCTTTTTTCTTTCAGTTTTCAATTGGATGATTTTAATCCTTCAACTCCGACCCGTTTGCATCCTCTCAGGCGGGTAGATGGTTTATATTGCCCAGAAAATCTCGATAAAATATCCAATAATGTGAGTTTAACATTTTTGTCTGTATCTCGTCAGTGTAAATATAACTAAATTAGTTGAGCAATTATTTCTTTATATTCTATTCAAAGAAGTCACAGCTGATATTTTACGAATGATCACTAAATTATAGATTTATTATATAAAAGTTTGACAAATTATGTATATAAAAGTTTTGATTGTCATTAATATTGATGATAAGACTGCAAGTAATTACCCTGTTTCCTTAATATTGTACAATTTTATATATCTGACCATTGTTTCTAAAAACCTTGAATACAAAGTGGGATTAATACTAAAAAAAACGTCACAAGATTGTAATGAAAGAACGGCAACATTAGACTTTTATCAAAAAAGCTCATTTGGGTTAATATATGTTTACTTTGTGTATAAATTTACCACATATCTGTTCAGTATAATTTACAAGACACAAATCTGACATTGAAAGATTATGTGTTTTGTGCAAAACCTAAATTTTAATTTTTGTTTGGTTGGTAGTTACGCAAACTGTACCCCTCTCTGCATTGACATGTAAAGATATTTGCAGAAACCTATACCCAGCTTTAAAATTAGCTGAAAAATTGGAGCATCATAATTTATCTTATACACTTTATGCTGTTTTTGTTTCCATTTACCAACCTTTCAACTATTTAAAGACTTCAACGTACTAACTACAGCACGACTCTATATTAAACAAATTCTAATTCACATCACTGCTCAACATTCTCACGATACAAGACACAGACATCAACTAATCACTCCGAAGACAAACACTTCATACGGACAAAGACATTATCAATACTTGGCTCCAAAGATCCTAAATTTGATTGCAAATGATATAAGGAACATACACTTAATATAAAACACAAGACTAAAACTTACAATACATACATGGTTATATAATAAAGGGATCAACTATTGTCAGCATATTCTCAATTCATAACAACATTGAACATGGACTACACAATCATACTAATATTATATTATTGTTTTTTTTTTATTATTAATATTTTTGTTATATTATGTAACTGCTTTATTTTTTGTGTATAATTGTAAAAGGCTTCTTGCCGTAGATACAAATAAATAAACAAATATTTCAGCTTACTATGTTTTAGTAATTAATATAATGTAACTAGTCTACCACCTCGGAACAGGCCTGGGGGGCAAGTCTAGTTCAATAGGCGAAATCAAAACCTTCGTGATTACCCATATTATGGATATAATTATTATATGGAATTCTACAATATCTTTAGATGTCATAGAACTCCATACGATAATTATATCCATGATATGGGTAATCACTAGGGTTTTGATTTCGCCGGTAAAACCAGACTTGCCCCCCGGGCCTTTTGAAGTGGTACAAACCAACCCAATTTATTTGTTAAAATGCCTCATTATATTAATGTAATTTTTGGTATTTTTAAAAAAAAAAAATGTTTTTTAACAGATTTTTAATTATCTCAATAGAGACGAAGTTGGAATATTTATTGTAGGAGAACCGGGAAATCAAGGCACCTACAGGGCTTACGACCTGTCATCGGCTGGTTTACGTGATCACTTTATGCGCTTGCGCAACGTTCACCAATTATGCCTTTTAATGAGATCCCTATCAATTCAATTTTGAAAGTTCTATATATTGTAATACTGAAATTCTTTTCGCTTGAAAATAAGGAATTTTTACTACAGCCATCTATGGGTGAAATTATGAACAACAATCTTATTATTTTTATTTATTTTGTTGGAACGCCATCTATTGAGAGAATTGGTTTTTTGTAAATAATGAAAGCTACAATTCTTATATCTGAGGTGACCATGCATTTTTCGCATAGAAGTCACCCCTGAATTGCGCCAGACTTATAAGGTCATTTTTGTCTTATTTGGTACACATTGGTACAAGTAGGTAAATAAGACAAAAATGACCTTATAAGTCTTGCGCAATTCAGGGGTGACTTCTATGCGAAAAATGCATTGTCACCTCAGATATAAGAATTGTAGCTTTCATTATTTACAAAAAACCAATTCTCTCAATAGATGGCGTTCCAACAAAATAAATAAAAATAATAAGATTGTTGTTCATAATTTTACCCATAGATGGCTGTAGTAAAAATTCCTTATTTTCAAGCGAACGTTGGTGAACGTATTGGTGAACGTTGCGCAAGCGCATAAAGTGATCACGTAAACCAGCCGATGACAGGTCGTAAGCCTTGTAGGTGCCTTGATTTCCCGGTTCTCCTACAATAAATATTCCAACTTCGTCTCTATTGAGATAATTAAAAATCTGTTAAAAAATATCTTTGACTCCCGACAGGGAAAAAAATCCAATGTTTGCGCATATGCAATAATAAAAATATTCGAAAAAAAAATGTTTTTTTTTCTATAGATTTGGTTATTTTTACTACTGCATTGAAGAACTTTTGTTACTTTAACAGAAAATATTTCTCATTCTATTTATTCTTTCTAAATAAATAAATTATTTTCAGCAACCATATTATGGAGAAAAGTTTGGGCAGATTGAAGCCAAAAAGCGTATTTTGGCTTCACCTTCGAGCTATCTCTCACCACACAGGCTAAATAAGTGAGTATTATATTTCTTGATTCATCATAATATCACATCTATTAATCATTTGAATGGTCAGGTCAAACGTAAGTATGATTGTTAGTCTAAAACTTCATTTTTGAATAATATCCGACTGCTGTAGCGCAGATGGTAAGCCTCTTGGCATCCTGGGTTCGATCCCCAGCATCTATAGGATAAATTTAATTAAATCAAATTCAAATCAAACTCATTTAATATAAATGCTGAAAATTTGAATACTTTGTGGAGTGACTTGGTAGTGAGGAGTATAGTGTTGGCCACACACCACTCGTTTAATATAATTTCTAAAATGAATTTTATTTCTCTGATATAGTTGCTATATACCTATGTCCGTCAGCCTCTAATTGCTCATAGTTAATTTGAGTATAATGAAATTTTTAATTATTTTATTTATTTAGTTTTAGGAAACGAAGACTATGCGACTCCTCTGACTATGGACGGACACACGATTATTCTTTTGAAGCGAACCAAAGCTTTCCACGGATAAAGACTTCCTTCAAGTCATTAAAGATGGATGGTGGTGAATCATCTGCGCACAAAACAAAACCAACCATGGAATTTGTTAGAGGTGAGATTATTACAGATTATATATTACTCAGTACATAGAAATTCATGAAAAATACTCGTATGTAGATAAATAATTCCTCTCAAAGTAATGCCCTTAAGTAGACAGCTAATCCAGTGGTTCTACTTCTGTCCGAAGCAGGGCTAAAATACGCCTCTTTGAGATAACATGCAGCCTGTTCATCGCATTTTGCATTATGCCTTCTCTGAAACAGATTCAGGTCTCTTTCTATATTTTTTACAAAATTTATATCTGAGTAGAGATGAAGTTGGAATATATATTCAAAGAGAACCGAGAAATCAGGCACCTACAGGGCTTACGGCCTGTCATTGGCTTGTTTATGTGATCATTTTAAGCACTTATGCAATGTTCACCAATAATGCATATTTATAAAGATCCCGTATTGATCCAAATTTGAAAAACTATATAATATTGCAAGTATAAGTAGGTACTTTACTGGTCAATTTTTTTTTTGATAAATTGTGTGCCATTTTTACATACTTGAAAATCAAGTGAAAACACTATCACCATCTATAGAATTACAAGGAAACTTGTTCTAGTTCCATCTGTTGAGAAACTTGTTCTAGTGCCATCTGTTGAGAAACTTCTTCTAGTGCCATCTGTTTTATTTATTTATTTACGGCAAATTGCCTTTTATACATAAACAACAATTAGGTACACACATTGAAATACAAATGAAAACTTAAAACAATCATAAACTACTATTACTAAATCAATAAATATATATAAAAAAAAATACAATTTGAAATAAAAGATATAGGTATAAAATACAAAAGTCATTAAAATATACAAAAAATCATATACACACTTTGAAAAAGATATAGGTATACTTATACACATTGAAATACAAAAGTCATTAAAATATACAAATAATCATATACACACTTTGAAAAAGAGAAAGAAAAAAAAAGAAATAACAATCATAAAAAAAAATATGTAAGTACTTAAGTAATACAAAAGTCATTAAAATATACAAATAATCATGTACAAACTTTGAAAAAGAGAAAAAATATATATTTAATAATCATACAAAAAAACTATACTTTAATAAAATAACAAGAAGTCAATATAAAAAAAAATAATAACAATAGTTTAAAAAATTAAAGAACTATAAAAACAAACATATGGGTACATATGTACTTAGAAAAAAAAAATATAAAGTAAATAATAAAACAAAATAAAGCGTTAACAAAAAATATAATATGTACAATACACGTGAAGTAGGCAAGCAAAAAAATAGAAGAAAAAAAAATGTAATGCAAAACAACGCTAGGCAGGTACCCGCCGTCTTTAGCCAGTAGAGTCATGGTATAATGTGGCTGTGTGTGTGCGTTAGTTCTATCGAAGTGGAACAGGGTCGGTGCTCGGCTAGATAATGCCGGTGCTTGTAAAATGACCCATAATAACGGGGGTGTTGAATTTTAAATTTATTATTATTTATTGTACAATTTAATCAAATCAGAAAATGATAGAATATTCGTGTCACTTTGTAAATAGTTCATACTTTCTATGGGAATGTGAAAAAAATCGATTAATATATTGGAAGTATTTACGCTGAATTTGTTATAAGTTACGAATGTGAATATTGTAATGACACCATAATATATGAGAGTATTCAACTTGGTTTATGAGAAAGTATCTTATGGTTTGCATATTTAGAGAAAGAGTTTAAAAATAGTTCAATAATGAAAAAAAAATGAAAAAACAACAATAGAAAACAAAACAAAAAAAAATAAATAAAAAAAAGCAAAAAAAAAAATAAAATAAAAAAAAAATTTTATTTAAAAATAAAAAAAATAAAAAAAAATTTTTAAAAAAAAAAATTTGGTGCACCTAGAGGTCTTCCAAACGCACGTGCACTCGAGACGTCCCAGGCATTGTCGCTCCCGGTGTCTCTCCAGTGCTTGATCCGTCACCGATCATCTTCAGAACACCACGCCTATATGCACCCAATGATGTTGCAAATATATCTACTTCGTTATAACGGTTACCCTCCCTTAACAACCTTTGTAAAGGTGAGTTGTAATAATAATTTGATGTCGCACTATCGCAGGAAAATGTAGTTCTACTACGAGTATTCCGGGTTGGAATATGTAGGCTTATTCGTTCTAGGAGGTAAGGGCAGTCAATTAGGCTATTTATGATTTTATATAAAAATAACATATCTGCAAGTGTTCTTCGGTTGATCAACTTAGGTAAATTATAGGTAAGTCTTAGGTTATCGTAATTTATATCGAACAATGATATTCCTAGTTTATAATTGATAAAACGCAAAAATTTATTTTGTACTTTTTCTATACTTTTTATGTGGACGTTATAATATGGGTTCCATAAAACTGAGTTGTATTCAAGGATAGGTCTTACTAAAGTTTTGAATAATATTAAGAAAGAGCGAGTATTCTGGAAGTCCCTACTCAATCGAAGCAAAAAACCTAGAGTTCTAAGTGCCTTGTTGACAATATTGTTTATGTGAGGGATAAATGTTAGCTTTTCATCAAAAGTTACACCCAAATCCTTTATTTGCTGCACTGATTCTAAGACATGATTTTCGATTTGATATTCAAAATCGATCAATTCTTTAGATTTACTGAATCTCATGACTTGGCATTTTTTTATGTTGAGATGTAAGTTGTTAGATTTGCACCAGTTTTGCAAGATGTTTATATTATTTTGTAAAATTAAGCAGTCATGAGCTGTACTAACTATTTTGAATATTTTGAGATCATCAGCAAATAATACATGACCTATGTCATAGAAGAGTTCTTCTAGATCATTAATGAAGAGATTAAAGAGAACAGGTCCTAAATGTGAACCTTGAGGTACACCACTCGATGCGTATATAGAGCCATATTCAGAATTGTTTATTTTAATAATTAAAAACCTATTACTTAAGTAGCTTTCTAACCAATCGAGCAGATTCCCCAACAAACCCATTGATTTTAATTTACTTAAAAGAATATTATGGGATACACAATCAAAGGCTTTAGAGAAGTCAGTATATACACAATCGAGTTGTTTGCGGTTTATGAAGGCTTCGTAAATGTTTGATTGGTAGACAAGAAGATTTGTTTGTGTCGACCTTCTCTGTATAAATCCATGTTGATCAGTAGAAATAACGATTGATAAATTATGATTAATCTTTTCCAGTAATAACTGTTCAAATAATTTTGGGATGCATGATTGGATACATATAGGCCTATAATTTTCTATATTAGATTTATCGCCCTTTTTAAATATAGGTACCAAGTAACCTAATTTCCATCTGTCTGGGAAACGTCCGATGGACAAAGATAGATTGAATACTTTTGCGAGGACTCTACTTAGTACTCCTGAGCATTTTTTTAATAGAATGGGAGGTATTTGATCGGGGCCTGCAGATTTGCAAGCATCTAAAGAATTTATACCATTCAAAACATCAGATTTGGTAAATAATATATTAGGGATATTTACTTTATCACTAAATTCAAAACTAGGGATATCACTGTCTGGTAGTTGTTTGTTATATACTGATTCAAAAAAGTCAGCAAAGAGTACTGCTATATCCTCAGTAGATTCAGCTATTCTATTTTTATAAAACATAACTCCCGGAAGGTCATTATGGTCGTCTTTGAGTGATCTCACAAATTTATGAAAATTAACCGTTTGTGATGGCAACTGGTTTTCAATATTTTTTATGAAGTCAGAGCGATGTTGTTCGATCTGCCTCTTACATTTTTTGCGAGTATTGCTAAACAAGATGTAGCTATATATACTTCTGTTCTCTTTATATGTTTTATGTTGTATTTTTTTCAATTGGATCAAATCTATCAATTGTCTTGAGAACCATTTGGGATATGAAGAGATTTTCGATTTACATGAAGGTACGTGTTTTTCTAAAACGGTGTTTACTATGCCATAAAATTGATCGATTACCATATTGAGGTTGTTATTTTCTGTTAAGAAAGACCAATCACTCGATGAGATCTCGGTCGCTATCTGGTCATAGTTACACTTATCGAAAAGACGTTTGTTGTGACTGATTTTAAACTTATTTCCAATAAAAACATTAACTGTGACATCCAAAGGTGGATGGTGATTATCAATAGGCAACAGTGTATCGATAGCGGGTTCTACCTTAACATTCCTTGCATTACTAAAGACAAGATCTAATAGCCTATTATTATAATTGTATATAAAGTTATGTTGATCTAAACCAAGATAAGATGTCATATTTAAAATTTCCGATTCACATTCATTGTCCCTTGAAATACCACTCATGACGCCTGACTGATCTCTTCGCCACTGCATGTATGGAAGATTGTAGTCCCCTGCAACAAGAATTAGTGCTTCTGGATACTTGAATCTGATTTTCTCAAGATCTTCACAATGATGTTTATAAACCGTGCTGCTTGATGATGCAGGGGGTATATATACACAACAAACAATCAGGATACAAAGTGGAAAAGATATTTTTATAAATATTTGTTCGACATCATTGTGGGAACTCTGTATGAGTGATGATTTATATTTCCTCAGAACTCCTATCAACACACCCCCCCCTCTTCGTTTGTCACTTGTCGAGTTGTTGCGATCTAAACGAAAAATATTGAAGTTATTCATTTCTAATTCTCCATCAGCAATATCCTTCGTCAGCCAAGTTTCAGTTAATATGATTATATCAGAACATAAAGTAACGATAGATGTTCTTAATATATTTATATTAAGAACATCTATCGTTATTACCGATTCTATATATTTTTGAGATGGTATGATTTCCGTTTTCATTTACCTGTTTTAGTACGGTGGCAACGCTATTCATGTCGTCCTGCATTCCATTGAATGATATTTCCGAGGGGCTTTCAGGGATGTTAAATATTAATATATTTTTTGCTCGGGTCCTTCTTTCTTCTAATTCTGAGACAGTTTCTTCAACTAAGGATGACATGGATGTATGAGGGTCGGGTATCGCCTTTGAGGCGATCAAATTGTTAAGACAAGTTACTTCACCCTCTAAGTTTGCCATCCTAGCTGCCATTTGGCTATTGGTTGCCATAATATCGGTAGAAATTGGAATTAATTTGGATATTTGATCTTTGTTAAACTTATTCATCGGATCCATTATAACTGCAATCAGACGGTTGATGGCATCTTTGTTCAACGTTATGTACTGTTGAGAATCCATCTTTGATAAATAAGAAAATATTATCTATATAAAAGATTTGCAGTAATTTATTATTCCTCTATTATTTGTGCAATGATGATTGTATTATTTTGTATACTCGAGACGGCCCTGAGCTTGAATTGACAGCGAGGTTCGTATGCTAGTATTGGTGCGTGTAGGATGCAGTTTGTACGTTTTACTAGCACAGTTGATAGTGTTGGTTCGTAGTATAATCAGCCAATAGCGGGTGATAGACGGAGAAATTTTCGAATATCGACCTTACTGACAATGACAACAGTTTAATTTGTTTCTAAAGTGATGTTGAGACTGTTGAGAAACTTGTTCTAATGCCATCTGTTGAGAAACTTGTTCTAGTGCCATGTGTTGAGAAATTTGTTTACTAACAATGAAAGCCACAATTCTTACACATGAGGTGACAATGATGTCGCAATCGTAAAATATTCTATATGCGATCATAAATATAATATTTTATTTATTTCTATAATATATAATAAGTAATTAAGTTACATACATACAATCAGGGCATATCACACAATGTATTAACCAGTGACAGATGTGAATTACCTTAAAAATATGAAACACAACACATGCTTGTGTCTCACCTAAAAATGCAAAATTCAGAATGGCTAGACGACAGAAAACGATTATATTAGAAAATAGTGTAATTAGTTGGTTTTTAATATTCCAGTGGATGGACCGAATGGTGTTCGATTCAATTCTTCACTGGCCGCATTGAACGAATCACCACTTCCAAGTACATCTTCTAACCACTATTTGCCAGTGGACAGAATCTCTCAAGGGATCAACCCCAACAAGGCTGTCTTTACAATTGATTCCAAAACAACACAGGTATATATTATTTTATTTTGTAGTTTTGAAACAGTTTTATTTACTACACTTAACTTGGTTTAAACGAAAAAATAATTTCAAAACTATAAACGCAGAGAAACTAATTCCACATTATTGTTCCATTAAAAATTTGGACACTTGTTTTATTACCTACTTGCGACTCATATTATTACGTTACCCCACTCAATATTCAAGCCATATTACTAACTAAATATAAGACAATGCCCCCAAGTCAAATTGAAAACGCTGTTCGTTATCGCCAAGCGCTAATTTTTTTTGTATGGGATTTGACGTTTGTTGTTTGTTATTGTAGAAAAAATTTCTACAACAAACGTCAAATCACATACAAAAAAAAAATAGCGCTTGGCGATAACGAACAGCGTTTTCAATTTGACTCAGGGCCAAAATCAAAATACTTTTTAGCATGGCTTATCTAAAGATAGTACTTTCTATTAATTTGTTACTTATCATAAACAGTGCCTTAAATATTTTAATTTTATATTTTTTGTTTGGTTGGTTTGATCACGTGTGTTCACAAACTGTCCTCCTACGGTCGAAAAATTTCAAGATATTTGGCAATAACTATATCTAGAATATCATTGGCTATACTTATTTGGCAATAACTATATCTAGAATGTCATAGGCTAAACTGATTTGGCAGCTAATTATGTAATGTTTATATTGTGTTTAGATTCTTATTGTCAATGGACGAGCGTGTTCTCTATTGGGTTATTCATCGAGTGAACTGTGCGCCCTGCGACTGGAACACCTGCTGAGATCTCGTCCACCAGCGGGAGTCCCCGTCGCCGCTCTCAGTGAAGGAAGTCTCAACACTGACGATGGCACTATGGTGCTAATGAGTGGAAAGGTTCCTTTTATTCACTTTATATACTGAAAAACTGTTATGTATTGTCAAAATTTTAATATGGAGCACAATTTTTGATTTGGTAATTATTAGTGATGCAGCAGACCTCTACTTCTGCTTCCGCAACTGCGAAATTTCTGCGCGCTTTTTGATATCCATTTCTGCTTCGATTTCCACAACTTTCAACGGAAATTTGAATGGAGTTTTACAAAAAAAAAAATTTTGATAGTATCTACACATCTGTTTCCGTTTCTGTTAAATTTTACTTTTGATATCTGCTTCCGTTATAACACTTCCATTGCATCGCTAGTAATTATAAGCTTGATTATATGAATGTATACAAAACAACACAACAAAAATAGAATCATAAATCAAATTTATTTATTTTATTATCTTTTTGTACATAGATAGGTAGGTGGTAGAGCGATTAGCGCACTGGGTTTGTAATCCAGTGGTCGCAAGTTTGAATTCTGCCACGACCAATTTCATTCTCCTATAGCACAAGCATTTATGCTTAATTTGGGGAATGTATGAGGATGTATATGTACTTGTTACAACAAGAACATATTCATTCTTTTTTAAACAAATATATTCCACACCAGCTGGCTAATTGCCATTTGGCAATTTTTTCCATCCAAGCAGAATTATTAATAAAAATAAAACTGGGTTTTATTAATCCACAATAAGTGTGACTTTAATTTGCGATTAAAGTCATTAAACCATTCCACTATACACAGCTAGATTGATGATTATGAAATTCCACTGTGAAACTTTGAAATTACTTACTTTCTATGTCCAGATAACTATCATATTCAGCACACATTAGCAGGTGTCTTCCTCTCTGCAACCCCATTTTTTCACTTTGTGCTAGTCAGTTTTATTGTGTTGTTTCTGGCACATACCTTCTTCTCGAACTCTTCTCAGTGACAAAAACGGGTGCAATAGGCGTGATGACAGTAAGAAAAAATCATTGAAATTATGATTTTATAAAATAAAATATGTTATAAAGATTTGAAAAAATATATTTATTTTCATTTTAAAAGAGCGAATAATATTAATATTATTAAAATAAAAATACAAAATATGTTTGTCCGCCATTTTATGTGAAACACCAATCAGAGCGCATGACGTCACCATATTGTTACTGTCAATTGTGTTTGTTACTGTCAACTGTAGTGTTGTTCGAAATGGCTATTTTTTTCATAACAAGCTATATGGAATATGCTGCTTATTTTTAACATGCTATTTTTATTTATTGATTTATTTGGTTTATTTGGGAGAATAAACCAAATAATATCGCTATCCGCTCTATTGAATCGTTGACGCATCTGTTATAACACGCACCGAGTATTGTAACGTGGTGGAGAATATTTAACGTTTCAGAAATAAATAACTTGGTGGCTTTCATTGCTTGATTATAAAATAAAATGATGTTATTATATTGTTTGTGGGAGTTGTACAGTGTTACATGAGGTTGAAATGGAAATACACAATGTATTATGATGAATCTAATATACATATGGGATAATTGTTATGATTCATATACATATTATGATTAATATATTAAAAAAAAATAGAATGTTATGTAATAGGTGTGATGACTGTAAGAAAAAATCATTGAAATTATGATTTTAAAAAATAAAATAGGTTATAAAGATTTAAAAAATGTACTTATTTTCATTTTAAAGGAGTGAATAATAATATTATAAATATAAAAATACAAAATGTGTTAGTCCGCCATTTTATGAGAAAAAACAATCAGAGCGCACGACGTCATAGTATGGTCGCGTCAATTCTTCTGATAGTCTTCAATACAATATACGCATTAATTGTCGGTCTGGACAATGTTTATTTTGGTGTTTTTGATATATTAATATTTTAATTAGGTACTTAAAACTAAAACAAAACAATAAAATAGCAATGGAACAAGGATTCATCAAAGCAAATAGTTTCAATTTACCTAGATACTCGCCTACCTATCGGGGGATACTATGGGCCGGTATTACAGTGTCAGTTTAAGAGCTAAACTCAAGTTTTACAAAAATATAGCGTATTACAGTGTCCGTTTAGACCTAATCTTCCCTCAAATACGTCACTA
The DNA here is from genome assembly GCA_963576475.1 of Molanna angustata. Taxonomy (NCBI): domain Eukaryota; kingdom Metazoa; phylum Arthropoda; class Insecta; order Trichoptera; family Molannidae; genus Molanna; species Molanna angustata. Next base: position 43,094,030 of record OY754967.1, read on the forward strand.
AAACGACAAATATTTAACTCAACGTTTCTGGCAGATTAAGTACTTAACTGTGAGTCAACTGTCATTTGCTAGGCAACTCGTGTAGTTTCAGTTTCTATCACTAGAGGCGTTAGGCAACGTGTGTAGTTTCAGTGTTGTATCACTAAAGGTGTTAGTTGTATCGACGGTGGCGCCACACAACAAAACAAACTGACAGCCGTATTGAACATGGGCATTTAAAAGCATTATTTTGGTGAAAAAAATTAAATTTACCATGTTGGATAATAAAACAATGGTATTTAAAGTCGTAGCGTCCCGTTTTGTATTTCGTATTATTTGAGGTTATTAAAATTTGACAGATAATAACCACAGAAAAAGTGAAATATGTCTATAATTGAAGATTTAGTAACTGACATGTTATATTGCACTGTAATACGGAAATGGATTCAATCTCCCCTTAACATTAATCTTGAGTTTAACAAACTCAATGAGTTGAGGGCCGACTGTAATATCGGGCCCAAGTTTATTGTATTTTGTATGTAACTTAGTTCTTATTGAATAAATAAATAAATAGTGAACGCTCGCAACGTATGGTAAACTAATTTAGTTTTAGTATTCTACAATTTTGTCACGCGATGGTGAGCTGACGAACGTTCGACATGTTATGATGCTGGTCACTGCCAAACTAAACTAGCAAGCTATATTTTTTTCATGCAATGAAGCGATTCGCGAAACGACGGCGATTACGCGAAGCATGCGTTTTAAAACATCGTTACAATTTTAGCAGCATACGAATTATTACATAGCGCTCGTTATTTGTATTGTGTTAATAACAAGCTATATTTATCTGCTATCGTTATTTTTAGCAATAGCAGCCATAGTAGTTATTTTTCTGCCTGTCTTAACTACTCTTAACTAGAATGGAACTTTTGATGGTCGGCTATTTCTTTGCGTCGAACAAAGACTTTTGTTCATCAGAATTTCGAAACGTAAAAACTTAATAATAAGTACATATAAGTACTTTATTTATCTGTAATTTAAATACAACTTACATCTCGAAAATCGATAAAATATGCTCCTTCTTCTCTCTACATTATGTGTTCATAAGCTAAAAACATACGCGGGAAACGTATGATGGCCTATTTTGACGTTTGGACATTAATGAAGTTCTTTATATGCTTATTGCCTAAATAATGGTAAATATTATATTATTGAGAGCTAAAAGTGGGGGAACAAATACTGTACTTCATTGTAAACGCGTACTTAATAAAATACACTTATGTCTCGCCGTGCGAAATTTAATCACTTATTTCTCTTTTTTTTCGCGTGGGACGAAAACATATACCTCAGTAGGTGTTTTTTTCGTCGTGGTTGTACATTTAGGGACCGCACAACACTTATGCACTTTTGAATTGATTATAAATACACAAATCGTCCTAGAATACATATATTACATATAGTAGTGATATGCAGTTTACAATATCGTGACGTCACCGTCAGGGTCGGCAGCCGCCATGATACTACAAGCGTTTTTTGGCGTAAATGTCAAATTTGATTTTAAAATGGCGATTTTTGCTACTAAACCTTTATTTTATGTAGAAATGTATATATATTTGAAAACAGTGAATGCGTAAAAACATCGTGAGATAGTTTTTCAAAATTAGTCATCATGCCTATTCACTTCTCCTTGAAAAGACACGTTGAAAATGATTCAGTTATGTCTGGCCTTTCCCAACGAAAACTGGTAGTGGCAGACAACATAAAATTCCTCGGAGTCATACTTGACGCAAAGTTGCAGTGGTCACCTCACATTGAGACAATATCTAAGAAGCTGTGCTCAGCAATTTATGCGATAAAAAAAATTAAGGAAACTTGTGGCGAAGTGGCAGCTAGATCTGTATACTTTGCTTACTTCCAGAGTATTATGTCATATGGAATTTTATTCTGGGGCAGAGGGGCTGATTGGAGCCGAATTTTTATACTTCAGAAACGTGCAATTAGAGCATTGAAAAGCATGGGGTCAAGGGAGTCGTGCAAAGATTATTTTAAAGAATTAGACATACTCACACTTCCTGGCATGTATATTTATGAATGCCTACTATATGCACGCAAAAACATGCCCAACACCCCTCTGAACTCGGAATATCACGATTATAACACTCGCTCAAAGGGAAGTATCCGACCCGTGGAGCACAGATTAGCAAAATTATCTAAAAGCTTTATTTGTCTCAGTGTGCGTCTATTCAACAAGCTGCCGGAAGGAATCAAGTCTCTGAATGTTGATAAATTTCGAGGAGCAGTGAAGACGTACCTCGTTGATAAATCTTTTTATTCTGTGGACGAAATGCTGGAGTGAACCATTTACATTCACTTCAGCATTGAATTGACTATAAAAAATTGTCCATTATATTTTTATATATTTTATAAAACTATGAGTGTAAAATTGACGAGTCCAAGTACCCGAGCTAGGGTCTACGGACGATAAACAACAATAAACAATGCCTCCGAAAAGCTAAGAATCGGTCCAGACGAACACCCAAATATTTTGGTGCGTCACTGTGTTCCAGTTCTCTGCCACCATTCCACCACAGGAGCACCAATACTAAATACGAAAATGAGTTACTTTGAAATTAATCTTTTAGAAAAAAAATCTTAACGAATATGACAAAAGCAAAATATATAAAAATTATCATAATAATTTCCTGCCGGGCCTCCTAGTCATTAGTCACCATGATCTGCGACTTTGATCTGTCTCCTGTGGAACACCTTGTGCCGCCAACTCTTTCACCATGTCCATCCACCATGTTGCCGGTGGTCTGCCTCTTCCTCGTGGTTTTGAGGGGATACCGAGAACAATTTTGATGGAATAGGTGCCCTCTCTTCGCATAACGTGGCCATACCATCATTGTCTGTCCTATTTCATTTTTTTTTCTATTGAGACTACCTTGTAGGATCCTCTGATGTACTTGTGAATTTTATCAAGGCATCTTTCATCACCTATCCAGTAAAATATGTACAAACATTCATATCTTTCTTAAACTTAAAAACCCTCTCACATTCTGGAAAATCTGAGATTTACAATTTTCATCAGAATATAATATGCAATCGAAATATACAAAACAAAAAAACCTTGTCAACCCTTGAAAAAGAAAAAAACTTTACAATATGTAGTGAAGACTTTAGTGTTGGCCACAGTACTACTCATTCAAAAAAATACAAATCTCATTTTATGTTATATTTATATGTTGTTGTTTAAATAGGTTGTGGAGATGCTGACAGGAAGTGGTGAAGTGATAGTCGTATCGTTGTGGATCAGACAATTGGAACCTGATGGACCATGCCTTGCCGTTGCGGAACCTGTACACATCAAACAAGCTGTGGTGAGACATTCAACATATTACATGCGTTCAAATGCTAAATGCAAAAACTAAACTAATGATCGCTTCTAAAGCCCATAACTCAGCTCCTCAGATATTCACAGTCGGAAACTACAATTTTAAAGTGATAAAAGAGTTCACCTACCTCGGCTCCACAGTGACCAGCGACAATGATACACGAGAAGAAGTTAAAAGAAGAATCATGGCTGCTAATGCTTCTACGCCCTACAAAAACAGCTAAGGTCAAAACTGGTTAGGAGAAACACAAAGATCCTTCTGTATAAAACACTTATCAAGCCAGTCCTCACGTATGCTTCCGAAACCTGGGTGATGACCAAACAAACTGAAGGATCCATAGCGGCTTTTGAAAGAAGGATCCTTCGAATGATCTACGGGCCAATAAAAGAGAATAATGTTTGGCGTCGTCGATATAACAGGGAACTATACGAGACCTATGAAGAGCCCGATGTGATCAGTTCCATCAAGATAGGGCGCTTAAGATGGGCTGGTCACATAATCCGAATGGACGACGACAACCCCACAAAATGTCTCACACTTTCTGTGCCACAAGGTCGAAGGAGACCAGGAAGACCAAGGACTCGATGGATGGACAGTGTCGATGCCGATGCTTCCACAATTAATATTGGAAACTGGAGAACGAAGGCAACGGATAGACGGGAATGGTGGAGACTCCTGGATTCAGCCAAGGCCCACCCAGGGCTGTCGAGCTTATGATGATGATGATGATGACATGCGTTCATTTTAATGTCATTTATTTATTTTTATAATCAGTGTTGGAGAATATTATGAGTTGTGACAAACTACAATTTACCAGCATATCCAGTAATCCAACACTGGATTATTTGAAAAAACATTGATATCATAAGATTTCATTTTTATTTACTGAATGTGTCTTTGAAACAAGTACATATACATCGTCACACATTCCCTAAGCTTAATTTATTAATAAATGTGTACTTTTTTTTTTTTTTTTGCGGGTGGCAGTTCTTGAGGAGAACACACTTAGGCCAATTGGCCCTTTGTGATACCACATTGGGGCTGTCCTCCCACTCACTCATCCCCCTTGAACCAGCCTGAGCGGCAAATGAATGTCATAATGTCTGCAATGTCGGCCGACGCTATGTCAATTAAATCATCATAGAAGAAACTTCCCAAGGAGCTTCTCCTAATTCTAGAGAGAGCAGGACAGTGACAGAGGAAGTGGCCCACCGTCTCCTCCTCCTCCTCTTCTTGGCATGCTCTGCAGTAATCGTATGCCTCCAGCCCTAGCCTTCTGGCATGCTTTCCTATAACCCAGTGTCCCGTTAATACTGATATGACTCTGGCGAGTGAGTCTCTTCTGAACGAGAGTATTTCTCTGGTTCTTCTGAGATCATATTTTGGCCATGTTTGTCTGGCAATGGAGCATGTGCTCTCCTCAGACCACCTTTGGTCAGCACAAGCAATAATTTTTTCACTGACCCGGAGTTTACATGTTGCCATGGGGACTCCAGGTCTGTGTTTGATATTGTCTAGAGATAACAGGGTACCTGCTCTGGCAAGTTCGTCTGCCCTACAATTCCCCGCTATATTACTGTGACCCGGCACCCACATGATTTGTAGATTGAACCGCTCCGCTGCCCCATTTAAGATGTTGCGGCAGTTCAGGGCCACTCTGGAAGTAGTACTTACGCCTTTTAAGGCTTTAATAGCCGCTTGGCTGTCTGTGAGAATACGGACAATGCTGTTTGATACTGTATTGCCTTGTATCCATTCTACTGCTTCCTGGATTGCCAAGATCTCTGCTTGAAAAACACTACAGTGGTCCGGCAACCTGAAAGAAATATTAATATTTAATTTCTCCGAAAAGACTCCTCCGCCCACCTTACCTTCCAGTTTTGACCCATCAGTGAAAAACACCTGAGCTTCATCGTGAGGGATCAGATTCTCCTTCCACATTTCCCGCGAGGGGATTTGGGTTGAGAACCTGTTCTCGAAGAAAGGCTTGGGAATGACATAGTCGATACCTTCGGATGGCTTTTTGAACTCCTGAAGAACCATGGAGTGTCCAATGTGTGTCTCCCTCCAAGGGTTGACACAATTCATTCTTATGGCAGCTTTCGTTGCCATTTGTTTTCCTAGGAGGTCAAGCGGCATCAGATGCAGGATGGTGTCAAGGGCTTTTGATGGTGTAGTTCTCAGACAGCCAGTGGTTGTCACTTCTGCTAGTCTTTGAACTTTTGCCAGCTCTTTTAGGTGCACTCCTTTTTTCAAGCAGTGCCACCATACCACCACTCCGTACATCATGACTGGCCTTATGACCGCCTTGTACATCCAGTGGGTTATATTGGGATGTAGTCCCCACCGTTTTCCCACGATCTTTCTGCAGGTGTACAGTGCATTTGTAGCTTTCCGTACTCTTTCCTGCGTGTTAGGCTTCCAGCTCAGTTTTCTATCCAGGATCAGACCTAGGTATTTAGCTTGAGCTGAGATCTCTAATGTCACCCCTTCTAGGGTTGGCAATGTAAATGCCGGGATTACCCGTTTATTTGTAAAGAGGATCAACTCTGTTTTCTTTGGGTTCACTCCCAACCCACTATTAATACACCACTGAGTTATCCTGTCTAGTGCCCTCTGTAAGAGAGATGAGAGTATGTTGAGGCTCTTACCGGACACCGCTATGGCGAGATCATCTGCATAAGCGATTACTCCGACCCCGGTGTCGTCTAACTCCATCAACAGTTTATTTAGGGCTAGATTCCATAAAAGAGGTGATAGAACGCCTCCTTGGGGTGTTCCCTTCACCGGGTATCTTTTTATCTTTGAGCCCCCAAGTTCTGAGTTTATAACTCTATTTCTCAACATATTGTCGATAAATTCTATGAGCGAAGTATCTATCCCCAATTTCCTCAGAGACTGAGTCATTGTTTCATATTTAATGTTATTAAAGGCTCCTTCTATGTCTAGGAAGGAGACCAGTGTGTACTCTTTATACTTCATCGATTTCTCGATTCTGTGTATCAGGGTGTGTAATGCTGTTTCTACAGATTTCCCTTTGCTGTACGCATGTTGAGACTCTGACCACTTTGAAGGTTCTATTTTACCCCTTATTCTGGTTTCTATTAGTCTTTCTAGCGTTTTAAGGACAAACGAGGATAGACTGATTGGTCTGAAATCCTTGGATGTATTATTAGATGTTCTTCCACCTTTGGGTATGAACACCACTTTTACCTCTCTCCATAATTTGGGGGTATAACAGAGTTCTATACATGCTTCGAAGATTGTCCCCAACCAGGGTATGACAGTCTCCGAGGCCGCTTGTAGTTCCGCTGGAATGATACCATCCGGACCTGGCGACTTGTATGGTTCAAACTCGTAAATTGCCCAAGCAATCATTTCTGTATTAAATAATTTCTGGGAGTTTTTCTGTTTCCTGGTTTGGTTTGTTGTCTCAGGCATGCCCTCTCTTTGCAGGTGGGTCTGCGCCCCCCCTATCGGGCGGACGGTTTCCCTAGGCATGTCGAGTTTACATCCAGGAAAGTGTGTTTCTGTTAATAGCTCTAATGTTTCAGAGCTGCTTGAGGTCCAGCTGCCATCGTTTTTCTTTATATATTCAGGCATCTCTGGATCCGTAGCTAGGATTTTGCGAATCCTGTTTCCCTCAGGGATTGTTTAAATTTTTGTGCAGAAATCTTCCCATGAGGTTCTTTTTGCCGTTTTTACTTTACTCTTAAAAACTCTTTGACTAGCCTTATAAGTTTCCCATTCATTGTTTTTCTTGGCTAGGTTAAATAGTTTGCGACATTCCCTTCTTAGGGTAATTATCTCTTCTGTCCACCATGGTGGTCTTTTTCTCCCTTTAGCTATACGCACCGGGCACGATTCCCTGGTGGCTTGGTTACAAGCATTAGTAAGGGTCTTTACCATGTTATCCAATTCCTCTGTTGTTGAGGGTTTGGTTGGTATTTCAGAAAGAAATTCACTGAGGGCAGTGTTGTACTTATCCCATTGTGTGTTCCTTCTATTGCTGTACATGACTCTATCTGGTTTCTGAAAGTTTAAGTTAAATTCAATGTACTGGTGATCAGAGAAGGAGTGGTCAGCTGAGACTTTCCATTCTTTTACATATTCGGCAGCATATTCATTGGCAATTGTTATGTCTAGAACTTCACGCCTTATTGCGGTAATAAATGTTGGAGTATCACCTATATTACAAATTTCGAGGTTATGTGATAAAATATATTCAAAAATTAACTCACCTCTCTCGTTTGTGTCCGTGCTGCCCCAGATTGTGTGGTGTGCGTTGGCATCTGCACCTGTCACCACAGGTATCCTCTCATCTTCTGCTCTATGTATGGCTTGTTGAAGGATACCTGGAGGGGGCGGTTCTTCGTGATCATGTGCTAGGTAGGCAGAAATCAGCCAAATGGTGTGGGACTGAAGTTCTACTGCCAGCACCGTGATATCTTCGTTGCAGAACTCTGACACCTTAAAGGCATTGAGCTCCTTCTTTATAAGAATACAAGACCTTGGCTTACCTTTATTGTTTGTATAGAAGATTCTGTAGTCTTTAGATTTTAACCCAGCCACTAGATTTTTGACAACCCATGGTTCTTGGGCTAAGACAACATCTTCTCCTTTTTCTAAGAGGCGGAGAAGTAATGCGGCAGACGCCGCCTTCGAGTGGTGCAGATTAATCTGAACCACTTTCATGCAGCAGTCTCCCCTCCTTCCCCTCATTGGATGCTTCTATCGTGGTTGGCGACCCCCCTTTGCAGACGTGTCTTGGTCCCCCCTTTCGGGCGGGAATAGCTGTATTACCTCCGGCTACGGTTGATAATGACTCCCCTGTGTAGGCGAGTCTAGGCCCCCCCTTTCGGGAGGACGAAGGTGGGTTTTTTGGTTTATTTGTATTCATCTGGTTCGTACGGTCCTTCAGTCGACAAGGCAACTTCCAGACCTTAGGAAAGTAAGGGGAAATAGACGGTCCACCATAACGGAGCCCCACGTCATGGCAAGTCCTACTTACACTCCGGATTCGGACCAGTTTCCAGAGGGCACAACGCTTGCGACACCATATAACCCCGGTGCCATTCAGCCCTAGGCACGTTGTAGCATAAGACCTGGCTTGGGTGGTTTTCTGTCGGGGTTTTCCTTCCCTTAGCTGGGGATTCCAGTTTTGAGGCGCCAGAGAATCGCCGTTCATCCTCTCCTATTTGCTATGGCTGATGGCATTGCCCGGGACTCGCGGGATCTTAAGACCACTCGAGGACGCTAGGAGTAGGACTATTGGTAGTGTTACTGATGGTTGTAACTGTGGCATTACACGGTATTTGTATGATGCATATTTCCAGCAAAAATATGCGTCTCCGTGACCCCCACCAAAATTAGAGTCCCAATGTGTACTTACATCTAAATATACCAATTTTTCTCATTTTAATAATTTATTTTGTATTGCTTCTCGGGCAACTTCGATGGGTGTTACTTCGACTACATATAGACATATCAAGATTATAATTTGCGTGTTTTTTTTACTGACAAAATAATAATTGTTTTAGATATACGTGGACGGTGACAGTGGCTTAACAACAGGTTGTGATTCCGAAGAGGCAGCACTGATATTTCAATGTGACCACACCGACAGACTAATTGGACTAAACATATCAACACTTGTACCGTCTATCAATATGCCTACCAAAGACTCGTCAGAAATACCAAAACAAATATCCAAACAAAAGGCTACAGGTATGTCAGCATTTTTAAATTATTAGTTTGATGATTCAGGATCTATTTAAAAGGTGCAAAATCAGTTGATTTGTTATAGAAGGTGCTCTTGCTGCATAGTTTTCTGAGCCCGAAGGCTAACTCTGGAGAACACTATATAACTTGAGACTTCTCTTGTTCCGTAGAGGCACCATATAATTTTTTAGCACACTATTATTCTTCTTCCGATGGCTCTATGGGCCATATCGAGTCTTGGCCTCCAACTTCTCCTGCCGACCTCCAATCTGCCACTTGCAGTAATTGGGCTGCATCCTTTTTGACCTCATCCCCCCTGGCCTCTTCCCAACTTATCGTCTATGTAGACTAGTGGGGTCAGCTCTCCTCGTCCTTAGGCTGTACACTCTTCGATTCTGGACCTCTGATGTAACCTCATCCTCCCATCATCACCCTATCATTAATCAATAATTATTTTGTTTTAGGAAGAACATTTGATGGCAGTACGTTTCCTCTTTGTTTGTGGATTAAACATCATGAATCTGTAGAATCTAGCTATAACCAATCTTTCAACGATAAAGATATACACGATAATAAAAGATTATATGATATTACTGTTAGGGTAAGTCATTTCATATTTTTACTATATACTCATTAATTTTGTGTCAAGGTAATGAGATTTCCTCGTTTTAAAACATCTTACACAGAGTTATTCGAGTTTGGAGCCGCCAAAAATAGGGAGATAATCTCTCTAGTGACAATTATCATCAGAGGGATCTGACAATATACTGGAAGAAGAAATTTTTATATTTGTTTACTTTATCAGTTGAAAAGGCCCCTACTAAGTGAAATACCCATCCTATCATAAAAGGAATTTAACTTTGTAGAATTATAATTATGGAGTTTTACAATCTAAACACTGTCTTATTGTTAAAATATATAGTTTCTTTAGTGAAAATTATCAAAAGCCTTTGTATCACTTTTTCCTTATACAAAATGTATTTCGCATTGATATAGGAAAAGTGAATAAAACCATAAATCATTAAATGCAATTTTAATGTTCTAGGTTTATCATAATGTAAGTGGACTTTTGGTGGTAGACGAATCCGGTGTAGTTTCTGCGTGTAACCACCACTTTACCATGTTGACATTTGGAAAGTCCCACGGAGAAGTGGTCGGGAGATCCGTCTCTTCAATCATCACAGACTTCTGTCACGAATCTCACCTCATTCACTCTTCACAGCCACGTAGTAGAAATATTAGTCTATCACCGGTGCACAACAATCAATCAGGTTATTTCATTTTATTTTCTTTAAGACTAATGAATATGTCTTTGGAACAAATACATATATTTTCTCATACATTATCTAAACTAAGCATAACTGCATTATCAAATATCGTATTTTTATTTTTGTATTACATTTTAACATTGAATTGAATTTGCGACCTGTTTCGGAACTAACCATTCCCTCCTTAGGCAGAATTTCAACTAAACGCAGAATGTGACTGTGTGCTTAAAAGAAGACTATGTATTTGGATATTGGTGGGAGGCCATTAGGGGCGGATCTTGTGTAAAATGGCTTTGATTGGTAAGATTGATGGAAAGGGGAAACATATTTAAAAGTGGGATATAAGTTAAATTTACTTGATTATTTATTATATTTCTGTTTGAATTAATTGCTTTTTTTATTTCAAGTGACTCTAAATTATTTACGCTTTATGCTTAGATATTCGACTGGTAGATGAATTAATTGCTTTTTTTATTTCAAGTGACTCTAAATTATTTACGCTTTATGCTTAGATATTCGACTGGTAGAAATTGCCCTAGGACAATCCACAACAAGTCTGCCACATTGTAGTTTTATGTACCCTTAAAACACGGAAGTTTTTTTAATAAATAATAGCGGCGCTGGCCGATTTACTAATGATATTAATAACAATTAAGCACTACAAATAATAACACTCAATTATTATTACTACCATTATACACTTCCTCAAAAGAATTAGCAGGTCAATGCGTAAATTGTAATTTATTTAAAAGAGCAAAATAAAATGCAACAAACGCATCATCAAGCTTTCAATTGGGAATAGTTCACACATCCAGATACTTAGGGTGGGTTTTTTCAACCTTAGTTATAGTTAAAGTTAGAGTTATAGTTATAGTTACCACTGGTCATCACAGAAATAGCTATAGTTATAGTTATAGTAACTATAACCAGCCGAAAATCAGTAGTTATAGTTAAATTTGTTAGTTATGATAGATGTCGCTGGTAATTTTTGTTCATGACTGACCATTTGACGTTTGTACGGGTCAATTTCGTATTTTTTATCATAATATCTAAACACAGCAGGTATAATATAATAGGCGTGATGACAGTATGAAAAAATCATTGAAATTATAATTTTATAAGATAAAATAGGTTATATAGATTGGAAAAAATATATTTATTTTCATTTTAAAAGAGCGAATAATATTAATATTATTAAAATAAAAATACAAAATATGTAAGTCCGCCATTTTATGAGAAACACCAATCAGAGTGAATCAATAATTATGACGTCACAGTTTCAATACAATATATGAAATTACTTTGCATCGAACAAAGACTTTTGCTCGTCAGAATTTAGAAACGTAAAAACTTACATATAAGCGTATTATTATTATTCTATGCATATAAGTACTTTATTTATCTATAATTTAAATACAACTTACATCTCGAAAATCGATAAAATATGTTCCTTCTTCTCGCTACATTATGTGTTCATAAACTAAAAGCATACCTACGCGGTACTGTGGTAGACATGACAGTTGTAAAGCTGCGTTGCACCGCTCAATTGCGTCGATTCTGTTCACTGCGACGGGTGTGTTAACTCACTCCTTCGAAATGTATTGGCTCACGGCGCAGTGAGTCGTGAGTGCTAGACAGGGAGAATGCGAACAGTGTTAGGGTATTGAGTTATTGAGTTGCCTGCTTTTTAACCGACAAACTATTACTTTTAAAAGTAGAATCGGGATTTTTAACCGACATACTATTACTTTTAAAAGTAGAATCGGGAAAGTTGTGATATTTTTAAACATGTAGGTACATGAAATATAATGAATTCAATAATAATCTTTGCTTATATAAAATACAATACCTGCATATTATACTTTTATTATTATTTTTTAACTAGCTTAATGACCCGGCGCAGTGAATAGGCGTGATGAGAGTAAGAAAAAATCATTGACATTATGATTTTAAAAAATAAAATAGGTTATTGAGGTTTAAAAAAATGTATTTATTTTCATTTTAAAAGAGTGAATAATATTAATATTATTAAAATAAAAATACAAAATATTATAGACTGCCATTTTATGAGAAACGCCAATCAGAACGAATCAGAGCGCATGACGTCACGATATTCTAGGTTCACGTCCAGTTTTGCCGATTTGCGGCACTTGTGCCGATTTCGGGAAATTCAGACTTGCGTCGGCACTTAATCGGGAAACGCTTTAATTCGGCACTTTTTGGGATTAGAATGTATAAAAAAAATATATATATTTTTGTTTATACTAGATGTATTAATTTTGTATTTTTTACGTCTTAATATAAGTTACTATTATTATTAGTAGTAGTAAACATACAAAGTAAATATAAGTTATTTCATTTAAATAAATATCATTCTATTATTTCACTGGTGCTTACATAGTTTAAGCTATTTCTTTTTGTTTGTATCTTTGTTACTAGCCCCGTCACTAAGCATGGCCTGTGCTAAGGTAAGCTAATAGTTTTATATTATTGTCTATTACGTTGTTTATTTAGTAAGTATGTATGTAGGTATGTCGGTTAAAAAGCAAGCAACTCAATAACTCAATACCCTAACACTGTTCGCATTCTCCCGGTCTAGCACTCATGACTCACTGCGCCGTGAGCCAATACATTTCGAAGGAGTAAGTTAACACACCCGGCGCAGTGAACTGGGTCCATGCAATTGAGCGTCGTAACGCAGTGGTGTTACACAGGCCTAATGCCTAATTCGCGGGAAACTTAAGATGGCCTATTTTGACGTTTGGACATTCATGAAGTTCTTTATATGCTTATTGCCTAATTAATGGTAAATATTTAGTAAATTAATTATAGTATTGAGAGCTAAATGTGGGGGAACAAATACTGTACTTCATTGTAAACGCATACTTAATAAAATACACTTTCTGTGTCTCGCATTGCCAATTTTAACTACTTGTTTCTCGTTTATATTCGCGTGGGACGAAAACAAATACCTCAGTAGGTGTTTTTTTCGACGTGTTTGTACATTTAGGGACCGCACAACACTTATGCACTTTTGAATTTATTTAAATACACAAATCGTCTTAGAATACATATAGTACATATAGTAGTGATATGCGGTCTACGAAACCGTGACGTCACCGTCAGCTCCGACGGACGCCATTACACTGCAAGCGTTTTTTGACGTAAATGTCAAATTGGATTTTGAAATGGCAATTTTTGCTACTAAACCTTTATTTTATGTTGAAATGTATATATATTTGAAAACAGTGGATGCGTAAAAACATCGTGAGATAGTTTCTCAAAATTAGTCATCATGCCTATTATGATAGTAATATATAAGATGAAATAATGGAATACGTATTGAAAAAAAACGAAAAAAGTTAGGTTTCGACTACTGCGAATTTTTAGCGTGATTACGCTTGTATAAAGAAATAGTGAGATATCTCTTTTTAAAATTAGGTTACGATGATATTCGCAAACATTCAAAATTCAAATGCATTTACCATATTACAGCAAATTTATGACAGCCGCCATTACTCGGAGTCACAAATACATAAATAATAGAAAACGAGACACACTATATCTTCTATCTTTTATATAGTATGCGCAAGAAAGAGACAGGAAACGCTCGGAACGTACTGCTTACAATTTGTATGGAATATTTGGGGTCTTTATACCTGCACCACCCGTAACTATAACTATGACATAACTACACTTGAAAAAACCGTTTTAAGATATTTAGCTATTTCATGTATAACCAGTGGTTATATTATAACTATAACTACCGATTTAACAATTCTGTGAAAAAACCCGCCCTTAACATATCAAAGGATTAGGCTCTAAGGAGGTCTCTATACTACCTAACAACCCTACTGATTCCCGAATATTAACGTTTAAAAAATCTTTAACAATTCTACATGTATTCATTATTACCGTTTTTTGCATTTTTATTATTAAATTTTTCGATAAATCTATAATTTCTAAATTATGGATTAACGATTTTGGAATAATGCTTTTTGCGAATGCGATTTTGGAATAATGCTAACGATTTGGAATAATGGAATAATGATTTGGAATAATTTGGAATAATTATTTTACGAGAATGCCAAAGTCTTTTAATCTTGTTACCTAAAGAGGTGTATTTTCTAATTTTTTCATCAAAAGTTTTTATAATATTACTAGAATTTGGAATAGCCACGTCGCAAATATATGTTATTTTTTAAATTTTATCATGTATTATTAAATCGGGTCTGTTATGTTGAATTGACCGGTCAGTTAATATTGTTTTATCGTAATAAAGTTATTAGTATTTGACCATTCATTTTATTTTGATTTCAGTATTTATCTGTTTTTTTTTTATATTCATTCTTATATGTTTGTTAGTAAAGATTTCTAAAAAAAGACTTATATCTGATTACAGATTCAGACACAGATCCCAACGAAGATGACGGCAGTAGAAAATCACCGTTGAGTCAAAGTGTTCAGCATTCTCAGATGTCACAGATAACCAGGGACAAGTCATCCAGTGCTCTGTGTCTAGACAAATCCTCCAGCTGTCAGAACCTGGATAAGACGCACACTCCAACTCCCACACAAGATATGGTCTCCAGCATAAGCACTTGCGAACAGAGACTCGACGCTGATTCTTCCCTGATTCCCGATATCATTTCCGGCGTGTCAAACATGTCCATGGATGAAGACTATTACAACTCCAGCATATCAAAATCCAGGTCGGAAAATATACTCGGATCGGAGAATCGCGAGAATAATATCAACTTGGCGAATAAACATAACGACACAACAAAATCAACAGACAGGTCCGATTCCGTTTACTTCACGTCCAGAAAATCTAATGATTTCAGCGTCAACGGAGGACAACGCTCTAAGATCAATGACGCGACTTGCAAACTAAACTTTGACTGCGCAAAGACACCGAACAAGATGGGATCCGTTAAGTCTGTCGTATCTCTGATGGACAGAAGCACAATGTCTTTAGACCTGTGCGATTCAAACGAGACCAGCGCTGATTTTCTTACTCCGATAAACGAGATGCCGCTCTCCAGCGCAGGAGATAACTTCACCGACGACACGGATCTCCTCTCTGAGAAATCAGTGGCTTACAAGAGCTTTGACAAACCCAAGACTGAGATCAAAACTGTGGATATCATCTCGGATAACATCAATAAATTTTCTGATCGTAAGTAATTTTTTATGATATCATACTGTCTTAAATTAACAACTAAATTTCTCAGTTCACTTGAATTTAATGATAGTAAAGTCGCATTTAATTATATGTTAATTAATCATACAATTTTTAATTATGGAAATAATTTTTTACTCGAAAAGCTATTTTTCATACACTCAGATATTACATATATATAGTTATAGTGTATGTTTTTTATAAATAATTAAATTATCCATTTGGGATGTCGGAGTTTTTAGAATTTTAGGCCTATTTTGGGCTCTGTACATCAAGCAGATCAAAAGTTATAAGGGCACACACAGGCACAACAAATGTTCTTCATTCATACATATGTTTATATAACATATATGCTGAGAAGCCTCTTAAGTTGGTGTTTTTGACTTCAACGCTGGAAAAACCATGCAAAAAATATACTACTCCATACAATTCTCTCACACGGGACTAAGGTTAATACTGTCGATTTATACAAATGAGAAACATAATGTTGACAACACAAGAGTCCTATATCAGCATATAAAGAATAATATGTCTAGTTTATGGAAACTCCCAGTTGTTGCCATAAACATACAACACTTGGTCTTCAGGACTTAAAGCATGATTTCTGTAAAAAAAATAATGTGTAAACTATTTCATTATAACAAAAATGCATATTAACGACTAAAATAATATATTGATTGATTTTCATATGTCCCTGGGCAGCGTCTAAAATTTACAGCCTTGGTTCCTTGGTACATTCAAATAATATATTGATTTGACCACCTACCTTTTACTTGAAAGGTGATGAGTATTTTGTTTGTTAAATAAGATCTCCAGTCACATTGTTGTTTAATTTCAGGTGATTTATTACATGGCACCCCACGAGCCATCCGCAGTCACGTGACCACCTCAACTCCACAGAACATCAGAGGAGGGAGGGGAGGACCTACCTCTGCTCCCCTGCATCCCCTTCACCCCCTGCATCATCAAGTACAGAGGGACGCAACATACAGGGGAAGTGTCCTGCACAAAGATGGAACAGAACTCAGTAAGAGGATCATTGTATATTATAATGTCATTTTCACTACTGCACACAGAAATTAACAATTTCAAACCTTTGCTTTCCTTTTTTCTCATCAGTTAAATTTTTGATTTGTAAATTTCCTAATTACTCGTGGTAACATACCATACTTCATTATATAGGTATACATTGTGTCTGCCAATTTAATGAAGTACCTCATTTTTCCCTATACACTTAGCTGGCAATAAATATTAAACTTCATGAGAGCCCAACTGTTAAAATCGCCATCATAATACGTTACCGCTAGTATAGTAGTGAAATCTGTAATTCATAATTCAATTATAGGCAAAATAGTTTTAGCATATTTTCAATAGATGACATCAGCGTTTCTATTTAAATTCAAGAAGAATGATGTCTGAATATAAAATAAATAGGTGCTACTTTACAAAATCATATCAATTGTTTTTTACCCTGTCCATTGATTTATCATGTAAATCGCCAACATGAGTACTAGGGGTAGAGGAGCCCCCCGACATAACTGGTGGGCACGACCCACTCGGCGGTAGTCCACCATACTGATTAGACGAGTGTAGCCGACACTGCACTTGGCGTGGAAATCAAAGAACTGAAAGTACTGCAGGCATGGTGATGATTCCCTGTTGAGTCACATATTCCCGTGGCACTGTTGGGTGGGAACCCCTCGATTGTCGGGCTTTCACGTTTGTGGTTGGACTCTTAGTGGTAGTGGTATGAAATATGCTTGATCGTAGTCCTTGTTCAGTCTGTTTTTGACACTAGGTGGTGCAGTACGTATCTATTAGATATTGCATAAGTAACATATTGTGGTTTAAAATGCTAGTTTTTGTTTTTATGAGTACACATCTTTACCCATCTTTGGTGAATCGAATTTTTTTTATAAAATATTTTTAAGTGTGTGAAAATGGACAGAAACAAAATAAAAAATTACCATTCATTATAGCGAATTTTCAACTATTTTCAACAATTAATAACTTTGAATTTTCAACAATTTATAACTTTGTTATACTGAGATTTGACCTGTATATTTTTTTCAGGTGTTATATACACAGTATCAACGGTTAGTTTACGCGGTGGTGGTAATGTTCTTTGTGTGTGGGTCAGTGTTACCAGTCCTGAACCTCCTACACTACATCCCTCCAGTATCAACTCAACGGCTGACAACTCCATATCAATAGTGAGTAATCATACTTCTCAGTCATCAACATTTATGACTCAGAAAACTATTAAACTGCACATTACATGGAAAAAATTAAGACAAAAAAATCTTACTATTATGTTGAGAAGAGTAGGTACAGAGATTGTGAATGCGATAGAGCGAGTGAGAAATATTTTAACTCTCTCCATAGGATATATTTAACAAAATCGCATTGTATTGAGTACCTAACTGATAAATATTTTTTTTATTATTGAAAAATAACATTAAATTCAGTTTTTATACATCTAGATACAATAGAACGTAAATTAATAATAATACAAATAAATATTTAAAACTAGATACGAAACGTAAGCTGCTTCACTAGGTTGAAAACCTGTTCTGAAGTGGTTTATAATTCAATGTATATAAATGATTTTAGTGGTCATTGTAAGTTAACATAGGCCCGGTATTACAGTCTGAGTTTAAGAGCTAAACTCAAGCTTTACAAAAATATAGCGTATTACAGTGTCCGTTTAGGCCTAATCTTCCCTCAAATACGTCACTAAAACGACAAATATTTAACTCAACGTTTCTGGCGGATTAAGTACTTAACGGTGAGTTAACTGTCATTTGCTAGGCAACGCGTGTAGTTTCAGTTTCTATCACTAGAGGCGTTAATTGTATCGACGGTGGCGCCACACAACAAAACAAACTGACAGCCATATTGAAACGAACATGGGCATTTAAAAGCATTATTTTGGTGAAAAAAATTAAATTTACCTTGTTGGATAGTAAAACAATAGTATTTCAAGTCATAGTGTCCCGTTTTGTAGTTCGTATTATTTGACGTTATTTAAAATTTGACTGATAAGAACCACAGAAAATGTAAAAATGTCTATATTTGAAGATTTAGTAACTGACATGTCATATTGCACTGTAATATGGAAATGGATTAAGTCTCCCCTTAACATTAATCTTGAGTTTAACAAACTCAATGAGTTGAGGGCCGACTGTAATACCGGGCCATAGTCTGTAAAGTTAAGTCTATTTTTTATCCATTCTCAATTCTAATCTTGTACAGAATGTTTTCTCAGTTGCCAAGTTATGGGAAAATAGATTATCTTTGTATGACGAAAAATGCCGTCAAAAACACAGTTTAGAATAATATTTATTTTTTTTGATAAATGTAAAGTTTGTTTCACTTATGTGAATACTTCACGGGTTGCAACTAGTGTTATTTGACAAATATTAAATATATTTTTACACCTACATTGTTTGAAGTAAATCAAACAAAATTTTCCTAAAATAAATTCTTGTATGTATAAGTTTAATGATGAGTATACAATAATTATTATGTGTGTATTAATATTTCAGGTTCATAAGCAAGGCAGTCACAATGTCAGTAGACCATTATCCATATCATTGCTCAGTCAGTGTGGTGAGGAACAAACGTCTGGAGAATACAATAAAAATTATGTTACACTTAAACAAATTGGTATGAATAACATTATCTTTATATTTTAATACTGGAAAGTTCTAACTAACAACATAAAATTCTGCGATGGCGAGTTGTTTGACTTCTGTGTCGGGATCCCGGGTTTGATTCCCAGCTGAGGAAAACATTAGTGAAGACCAGGTGTACAAATTAAATAAATACGTAAATAAGCAGTACCGTAATATATTATTAAAAAAACATTGACTTTGGTGCTTGGCACAGCAAGCGAATAGAGGAAAACCAATCTCCAAAAGGATTCTCGACACTTTTGACCTGAGAGGAAAACAAAGTGTGGAGAGACCCAAACTAATATGGATTGACGACGTACTGGAGGTTTGGTATTGAAAACTGGATAACGCAGCCGATGGACCGGACTCAACATGACGGAAAATTCTGGAGAAGACCAAAGCTCACAATGGGCTATAACACCCACGTGATTGATTAGAACATTTAGAAGCATTAGATATAAAAGAGAAAATGTAAATAAAAAAATTTCAATATGTTCCTGTCAACTAAATTGTTACAATCTGTCACTCTTGTTTCCCTTCCATCAATATTTTTAAATTTTTTTTTTCCTCAAAAAAGTGCCTGTATATAAGTGAATTGATATTTCTTAATATATAAAAGATACTCATAAATGATATATTTTCATATAGGGAAAGGTGCGTATGGATGTGTAAAGATGGCTTATCGAAGGTCTGACCGTCTGCTGGTGATAGCCAAGTTTATTCTCAAGGAGAAGGTCAACCAACAGTTTTGGGTGGACAGTCCGGACAAAAGTGGAAGAAAAGTTCCACTGGAAGTCAGCCTACTTCAGACACTCAAACATCCCAATATTGTAAGCAGTCATAACTCTTTGTGTACATTTACTTGTACTTACTTTAATTCTTGTATAGTTTTATCACACTCACACAGTCAGGATTATCCCGTTTTCCCCACCTTCAGAGTAAGTAATTGCAGCAGCCCTGCTCTGTTCTCACTCTGTTTTGCTGTACCCCAACCCTCTGTGGTAGGTCAAAAACAGGTACTCTGCTATTTGGTGCCTTGTTTCATTTACTATGATATATACATATTAGTCATCATATTGGCATTAATTTGCCCATAGCTTATTTTTTTCAATATCCAATAAGGGCACCTATGTTAAACTAAATAATATGAACAGAAGCATCTGATGGGGTTTTGTAAAATTAAGAAATCGATGAAAATGAAGGATGAATTTCTTAAATATAGGTACATGCGTAGGATTAATAATTTTACAATGTAAAACTTATGTATGCTTGTATAAAAAAGTATGTATGTTTGGTATTTTAGTGTGCGAAAATGCATTTTTTTAGGTGACTGTTTTAGACATGTACGAAAATGAGAAATATTTTCAAATGATAATGGAAAAGCACGGATCAGGAATGGATCTGTTTGAATTTATCGAAAGATGGCCGAAACTCGATGAACCGTTAACATGCTATATATTCAAACAAGTATGTACCATTTGTGAAATTATTTATAATATGCATTTTAAAAAGTCATTTATGAATTTCTGTGTTATCATGTTTTAATTTTGTATTTGTTTTAGATTGGACAGGCAGTACAATATTTGCATTCACTGAATATATTACATAGAGATATTAAAGACGAAAATGTGATAATTGACAATAAATTCCATGTTAAACTAATTGATTTTGGTTCGGCTACATTTAGACATGACAATGTTTTGTTTTCAACGTTCTACGGCACCACAGAGTACTGCAGTCCTGAAGTCTTAGCCGGAAACAAGTATGGAATCATATTTATTTTACGATGAATGAGGAATGAAGAGAGTATTAGATATAGTAGAATGTTATAATCAGAATGAATCAATTCATTTTGCTGTGGAGCACCGGCTTAGAATAGTGTTTCCGCTCTTCTATTATTATTTTTTTTGGGTGTCTTGTAAGAACCGGGTAATTGAAAACACAAGCAAAATAATACCTCACATAGTTGCAATGAGCAATGATACCCATTCTGAATGTTGCCTTTTGTGTGTGGGGATACAAGCATATATTTTTGATTCCTTTTTCAAGGTTATGCATATCTGCATACCTGCCACTGGTTACCCTGCATTGTGGGATTATGCTGTCAAACTTCTTGAGCTTTTTCACGGTGGATGAGGGCAATTTGCACATATACCAACAAAGCAAAAAGACAAATCTGCGCATCCATGTGACGGACTCAATTTGTTTTACGATAATTATGTGTAATTATAAAAATAACGAACATTTCCTTGCACCCTGCATAAGTGGCGAGTTTATTGGCGTTTACAATTTCTTCCAACTAACTTATATGTATTGATATTTATTTAACTGTTCATTTTTATAGGTATGCTGGTCCTGAATTAGAGATGTGGTCAATGGGCATTACTCTTTATATTCTGGTATTTTTTGAAAATCCTTTCATGGACATAGAAGACACAATTCAGGCACTACTCGTTCTACCTCAGACTGTCACTAATGGTATGTTGTATTTATTTCATTGATAGCTTATTATCATGGCATAGGTACTTTTTTTGAAAAGAAAAATCAACTGTACTTATTAAAATAGTATTTTTTTTTTAATCTACCCATTATTCCGCTTGTAACTATATATTGCGATTTGTGAGAGCGTTTATAATAAATTAAAGTACTTCATTTGACCCGCTGTATATACCAAACTATAGAGAGGATATTAGAGGGTGTTCTTATGCACTGTGACCCTTAGGATCTTTTGCGCTCCCCCTACTTGCTTACCGAGTTTCCTGTTATAGTATCCCCTCGAGTCCTAGCCCTCTTAGGAAGTTTAGGACCCGCAGGGGATTCAATGAGGGTATGGATCCAATGTCCATTTGGGGCCTGCCCAAGGTCCTCATTCTAACTTGTGTCACAGCATCACACTGCACGAGGAGGTGGTGTGGCGTTTCCGCCCCCTCCCTATAGAATCTGCATGTGCCGTCTTCTTCTAGTCTTATTTTCCGCAGATGTTCTCCAAGTCTACAATGGCCTGTGAGGAACCCTGTCAGAGTTTTTAGGGCTTTCCTGCCGAGGCTCAAACATATTCTGGAACTTTTTCGGTCATAATTACCGAGCAGGTCCTTAGCCTGCCTGAGCCCCGGGAGTTCAATCCAGTAGTTAGATCTCACTTTCTCCGTAATTCTCTTTACTTCTGCCTGGAAATATGAATTTCCTAGGCCGCAGAATGGCTCTGGTCCTATCAGATGCTCTAGTAGATAGTGTTGTTACTGATCCCTTGTATTCTGGAATATTATGAAAGAGAGGTAACTTGTCATCTACACATTCCTGAAAGTTAACTGAGACAATACGCAGAACGCATTAAGCCACAATGTACAAGCAACTTGAAACCTGTTCATTCATGTATTGACTAACTATCGTCGCATCTACATACATAAAGAAGATGCATGTCGGATTACAAGTCGAATTAGTCAGGGGTCAGATTGCCTACTACTGTATTTTTAAATTGAATCAAAACAAGGGTTAGCAGGTATCACTTCAAAGCATTTACCAAATTGTCAAAAACTACGGTAATTATTAATTTTCCCAGTTATAACTTGATAACCCTTACACCTGATAACTTGTGTCCTAAATTTGTGAGTTTGAAACTTTATTGTTTTGTTGTAGACTTGGAACACTTATTACGATGGATGCTTTGCAAAAATCCTGAAGATCGATGTACAATATCACAGCTGATGGCACATCCATGGATGAACCAGAACGTCAATATATCCAACTACAACTTTCACCATATCATTGACTGCGGTATGTTATTTACAACTCAGTCATTTACAAATATCTTGTAAATGGATTATACGTAAGACCCAATTATCATTATGATCTGTACGATTAAAATAATATTATATTTGTGGTCATTTACAATTTAACAGTATTCATTGTTATTTAATTATATAATTTTGAGATCGAGGCAGGGTGGGTTTCGAACTCTCCATCACTGAATTACTAATCAAGTGCAATGCCCGCTTTGCCACAGACCCATTTTTTCCTCAACCTAAATCTATCAATTCCTGGACAAAGGCTTTCTCTGTTTGCCTCCATGTTTGTCCTGTGCAATCTGCATTCAACGAGTCGAGTAATGGCAGTTGACTCACCGTTAAGTACTTAGTCCGCCAGAAACGTTGAGTTAAATATTTGTCGTTTTAGTGACATATTTGAGGGAAGATTAGGCCTAAACGGACACTGTAATACGCTATATTTTTGTAAAACTTGAGTTTAGCTCTTAAACTGAGACTGTAATACCGGCCCATAGTCTCCATCAACACTGTCTTTGTCATAAAAATTACTCTATCATCACAAATTTGTCTATTTCTTTTCCTTTAAATTTTGTAATAGTTAAATATTTTCAACCTTCCTTTATTATATTTCATTAATTAAACAACATCTACAACACTAATAATAATATAAGATATTTTTATGATGCTAGAAAATCAAGAAGCAGCTCCGGAAGTTTACTACTCCGGATGGGGATGCTCGGGTTCTCCTGTATCCGTTGAGGAGGATGCTCCGTCCTTTACTTCACATTCTGTATCACATACTGACCCAGCAGCTCATGCTCAAGCTCAACTACATGATCCTGCTAGAACTGGTTTGTACATATTTATATACTTTATTTTTGATCAGTGTTACATGTATCACAAGGGAGCGCAGAATACATACACAGGGTTTTTTGTTTGGTGGGTTTGTTCAAGTGTGTGCAATCCCAATTGACAACCATGCAAGGCCGTGTGCGAGCAAGTACTGGTCTGTTGGTGGTAGGAAGGGAACATAGCAGTTACATGGAGGGGAGAGGGGAAGGAATAAGACTGAAGGAATACCGAACC
Organism: Molanna angustata; assembly: GCA_963576475.1. Lineage (NCBI taxonomy): Eukaryota > Metazoa > Arthropoda > Insecta > Trichoptera > Molannidae > Molanna > Molanna angustata. Next base: position 43,118,102 of record OY754967.1, read on the forward strand.
GAACATATATCAAATTTATATTATTTTTATTTACCCCTTTATATTTTGTAGGTATACCTATACCAGACAGTCTCAACAGGACAGATTTGAATAAAAGTTCAACCAAAGATATTAAGAAAAGAAGATCCCAAGTGCAGTGTACAGCCATCTCAGTTGACAGGGATGCACAATCAGACAGATCTTCTGCTGAGGTAAATTGAACATTAAATACTGTTTCCTAAAATCATTTGTCACTGATAGGTCATGTAAATTTTATCTTTCATACTACAGTAAAAATATTAATAATGTACATGCTGTGAGGCACCAGCTTAGAATAGTGCTTCCACTCTTTTTTATTGTCATTTTCGGGGTGTCCTGTAAGAACTAGGTAATCGAAACCTTCCAAATACTAAGCGAACACTGTAACTGCCCTGAACTGAAGCTGATATTCTGCTTCAACTAAAATTCTAATTTAACAGGTTATAGTTTGAAGCAAATGTAGTCTCTTTAGGTGTGATAAGGCTAGTGTTTGGGAATACATGCATGTGTTGTGCTTCCTTTTATAAGCTAATGCAGACCCGCATAATTGTAGCTGGTTACCACACATTGTTGGATATGCCGTGATGGTATGCTTGCATAATAATGTATATAATATTATGTTTATCATCACTAGATTCTTGATGCTGGCATGACAGATCTCAGCTCAGACGCGACTGGAAGATCCGCCTGTGAATTTGACAACGAGGAAGCCTGCAACAGTTGGGATGAATGTGATCAAGAGAGCTTCTAATTATATTATCGTAATATCATTTTAAAAAAACACATGTACACGTCCTTTGCAGTATTATTTCCAAATATTTTATTACGTAGTTCCTAAAGTAACCTAAATATTATATATTTGACAATTTTATTTGACATGTCTTTGTTTTAATTGTGCAATATTATTTTTTACATTTTAGACCTTTGACCAATGTCAGTTTGTTGATTTTTTTTTTAATAATTGGACCGCAGTAAAATCTTGAATTTACATTTTCCAGTTCTATAATAATTCATATAAAATTTTTCATTTATCAAATGACAATTTAATGTTGTTTTTCACTATTTATGCAGTTTTTAGATCTCAGAAATGTATAGAAAAAATATAAAAATGCCAAATCAATGTGAAGGACATTTTACTTTCATTATTTTTTAGTACCTCATTTAAATTTCACATTGGTTCAGTTTATACCTAATGAAAATAGTTTATTTTATTTGTCCTAAACTATATTTATATCTGTGAATGTGCATCTAAAAACATAATAATTAATGAATTATGAAATTTAACCAAATAAAGAAATGAGCCCTGACCTCATTCCTTAATTTGTTTTCCTTGAAAAACATTAATTCAAGATTCTTAATACATATTTCTATCCACTCATCTATAAGTGTGTTTATCTATTGTGAGTGAAATTGAGATAAGATAACACAATAATCAAATTTTACACATTATTGTTTATATTTGACATTTATTTATTTATAAATTATAATTAATTCTTGATACAATACCTAAATCTTATGACTATTCATGTCTTATTTTATCTTTGTTTTTCTATAGTTATTTTATATTTTGTTATGTCCAATCATTGTACTTCAAAAAATTATACTGTAGTACATTGTACTTCAAAAAATAATTAAGTAGGTATATTGTAGTATATCTGGGTAAATCGTACTAACACTTGGAGTTTCTTTCCAGAAATTTTATTTTTGTAAAATGTTGTATATCTTGTGTTTTCCCGTGATTTTTTTGATCTTATTATTTTGTATCGTTTGATTTTTTACATTCATGACTTTATTATTGTTTTTAGTTTATGATATATTTCACGAATGCCAGAAATCAAAATCATTCTGACGATGCTCGTTAAGGACAGTCAGATTAAGTGTTTTTATGAATATATTAAATCCTCAGATTTATGTTTTCCTTAGAATCTGAAGAAAAAAATGACAACCTCGTATTTGTTGTCTATTGAGAGTGCATTTAAATGAACATTAGCCTAAACTTTAGGAAAATTTTATTCAAATTAATAATAATAATAATGAACACTTCCTTGCACCCTGCGCAAGTGGCGAGTTTACATGATTTTTAGTAAAAAGTGAACAATATGAAAATATTTTTTGTATAAATTAATTTTGAATTACTTATACACAAAATTTTATATAAAAAAAAATTATATGGAACAATTTTGTTGCCTTTTATGTATATTTTTTTCAGGATATTTCTCCAAAAAATGCAATATTTTTACCAAAAATACTTTAGTCAACTATTTAGTGATCTCTGTTTTTTAATACATATATAGATTCTTAATTTATTTATGATCTTTCGCTGACGGCATTCAGTTTAAATCATATAAAATATATCTTTAGCTGGAAATCACATTAGTCGAAATGATATTCAGACTTGGTTTTTTACTACCCATTATTAATTTAGCGATTTATTTTTTGTTTCCAAGTATATTGTGAATGTTTTTCATGAAAAAATCGTTTGATATGTATGTGTAAACACTGGACATAAACTTAAACAAAATAAACAAATAAATAAATCTGTTGATTTGTCACTGTCTATGGTTTATTATTTATTAATACATATTTTATTGTAAATTATACATCTGTATACAACAAAGAAGGATGTTACATATTGACAGATTTGAAAAAAAAATTATGCACCTAGGTGGTTTGGGCATATTGAAAGAATGATGACTGAAAAAGGCGTAATCAGATCAAATCACATGACAGGCTTACTAATAAAAATTAATAAGATGAGATATAGAAATGTCCCAAGTCAAAATAATTGAAGAGTATATGTGTGTGTGATGGTTCTCTCTGCCTCCCCCACTGACTAAAGCATGATGGTATGTATGGATGTGTAAATATGATTTTAATGAATGCATCTCCAATTTTTATGTCTACTATTATTTTTAAATATTTTATGAATAATATTATAATTTACTTCTATGAATACAGTTTATGCTGGTTATCAAATTGTATTTTGAGTTTTCAAATAAGTAATGGGTTTTTTTTTATTATTATTCATATCATAATGTAGATGAACCAATTTGTTTAAAAAAATATATATCAGTACAGTAAAACAAAGTTAATTAGTAGCCTATTAATAATACTTAATCGAATAATTTAGTGCATGCTTTTTTTATATTAGTCGTTTATTACAGTTGTCAATTTTGCTGTCAATTACATTTATTCTACACAAATTTAATACTTTGGATTTTAATAATATTTTTTTTACACATATTTGTATATGATTCCGATTCATTAGCTTTTTGTTCTACTTGTAAGTAAATTAACGTCACTAGTCCATTAAATGTGACAATCTGTAAATATAAATTTAAATAATAAAGATAAATCTTTAAACCAGTTTGTTTTAGTTTTCAAAATGAGAATCTTCTTTTTCCACATTTTACTTTTTAAATAATTGTCTTTATTCATGATTTGTGGAGATAAATAATGAGTTTGCTTTTGTTGGCTTAATTTTTTTATGACTTCCAAGCTGATACCTGGCGAGAACACAGTTTTTAATTATGTTTTCAGTCTGGATCTGTGAGACAATAAACAACACAAGTCTTTACTATGTATCAACCCGTTATTGGGTGCATGTTAATTTATATTTAACATAGTACTTGTTAGTTATCCGAAAAGTAATACAAAAAAATTATAACAATAAAGATATTACAACAATAATGTATTATTGATGTATTTACAACACACGTAGGTTATCATCGTTAATAACCATTTTATTGTGCATTAACCAACCAAGCATTATTCTTTAACATAAAATGTGTTTGGGTTTCAAATTAACACAGTTTTACTGTACTTGCAATGGTTGTATAGTTATCATAATATGTATGACAATGTTTGAATCGATCATCTGTCCATTGAGATTTTTTGTACATATTTTATATTGAATAATTATTGCCATACATATTTACTTTACTTTTTTGACAAAGTACTCAATTTCAAAATTTATTTCATACACCATTACATCACCATTATTTTCATTTTGTACATAACATAAAATATGAAGTCACCTTTATTTGATCACAATTATTTTTAATCTGAAATGTAAAATTATTGCATGTACATTGTCCTTTAAGTTACAAAATTATGAAATTCCAATAATGTTAATGTAAATAGTAAATATAAAAGAAGAATGCATATTATGATACGATGCATGATGGATGAAAATCTTTTATTAAGAGAAGAAAATGTGGTTTTTAATTCTCTCCACCTACCTATAAAATAATGGTTTAAATTTAAAATTAAAGCAAAATATACATTTAGCAAAATTGTTGACATTTTCATATCAATTAAGGGTTTTGTACAAGATGTATGAAATTCTGATTATAATTAGCACGTATGAGATGATGCATGAATGTATACAAAGAAAAAATCCCATGTTTACAGAGATAAATAAAAATATTATAATTTATTACAAAAAAATTTAAATAAAACATTATTGTCAAGTGAACTAAATTCAAAATTACTTGTTATTTTTAATTATGGTACTTTTATTATTTTTCTTATATTCAATCAAAAAATTAATGCTACAATGTTGTGAAAGAAAACTATTTTCTTAGAATTACTTAAAGTTGTTATCTAATTGATACATGAAAGATTATTGATAAATTGTATTCACTACACTTACAAGTGTTCCACCATCAAATGAAAGCATGCTAAGTTGTTGATATAATAATTATTGGTAGAATTTTTTGCCACAGATAATTTTTAAGAAGCATTTGACTATGCATTGTTGATATTTCGCTTGCAACAAAATCATTTCAACTATATCGCACTTGCATAACAGAAACGCTACAAACAAAAATTACATCCATTTGATAAATCATCATTGCATATCAAAAACGACTCATGTGATAAAATTTTTAAAACACCAATTGGTTCTGGTAAAAATATATTGTGTGTAAATATTATCAAACAAAGTATTTTATTTTATCCCAAATATTTCATGTCATTTATTAAAAGCAAAAAATTTAGGTATGCAACTTACATAATCATTCAATAAATAGAAAGTTTATTTTCCAATTTTCTCTTACTAATGCTATTGTCACATGACTCATTTTTAATATGCAACAATGAAATTTTGATTCCGCAATATGTATATGTTCATAGTTTTTAATTTTTGATTAGTACAGTTTTTTTGATGCAGCTGATGTCATTTGAAATGAACCATTCCAAATTATATCTCAATTTTCTATTCATAGTAAAACTAATCCCGAGTAAAATTTCATTCTATCACTATCTTAATATTTCAACAAAAATTTCCAGTCTTTTTCTTCTAGTGCCACTCCTAACGGAGGTCATCACACCAAACTCGTCACAAGCTTGCGCCAACCTTAATAGTGACACTGCATCCGGAATCTCAAACCACTGCCTGAGATTTTTAAGCCACGATATTCTTTTACGCCCCATACTCCGTTTTCCCTCTATCTTTCTCTCTACTATAAGTTGTTGATGGGCATATTTATTACCACGGAATATGTGGTCAAAGTATGCAGTTTTGCGTCTCTTTGCATCGGCAACTCTCTTTCTCCTACACATTTAAAACTCTTTCATTGGAGACTATCGACCCATGAAATGCGCATCGTCCTTGTATATAGCTACATCTCGAATACTTCAATTCAATTTCCAGTAGTTGGCTTTAATACTTTACACTATTTCCCAATAGATACAATTAGCATAACTTAGAAGATTGCGATTTCTTGGCAATTAATCACTAAAAAAATATAATTGATAAAAGATCGGTATTTTAATGTCACCAAACCATCCAAAAAAATGATTTCAATATCTTTCTGCATCTTGTTTGCTATCTTATCTTATTCTTACTTTATTACATAAAAAAAAAACATTTGTAGCCTTTTTGTTATGGGGGTTTGATATTGTCGAATGACTTATATTGCAGTGTGATTATTGAGCTTATAAAATATTTATTGATTTTTTTAAATTATACATTATTATTAGTGCTGCAATGGAGAGTTTTGAGGGCTGAATTTTCAATTCTAAGATGTGATTTTTTCGTCATCGGTTTAAAAAAGTAGAATTCAAATTTTTGGCCACATTAAGCTTTAAATATTAAAAAGTATTATTAAGTGCGAACTTCAGAGTGTGCTTTAGCAAATCTGTGATTACTTTTGGTAGAATGCACGCACTTTATATTTAAACAAATTTCAAAATAATCTTAGCTATTAGGTGAAATAACATCTTTCATAACTTATGTGTGTTTCAAAGGGATGAATAACAAAAACAAGATATATTTAGAAGAGTTATGGCAAAAAATATAATGAGAGGGCACTTATGGTAATAATATATGGTAATAAATCAAAATATGCACTTAAAAATGCAATTATTGTAGTTTCGACTTTGACATACTTATCCCAGAAATATAATTGGGAATTGCTTAAAAGTAGAGTTAATGCAGTATAAATAAGATGGTTAAAAAAAGTTTAAACACAATGTATGACAGGGTAAGAAATGGAATCATAAGGAAAGAATGTAAGATAATCAAACGAGTATCAAATGGATTGGTGGCAGAATGCTACTACCACTAAACTAGCAATCCAATGGACCCAGGTTCAAATACTGCTTTTATTAATTTCATTCACCCATATTACTGCGAGCATTTTATTGATTTATATAATATATACTTTATGTACAGCAAGTACACAGGGACAGTGCCATAAGGCAATCTCATTCAATCAACCCCTATTTTCTTATCCAACTGTCGATTTGTTCAAGAGAATTTATTTCTCTTAACATAAACATGAACATTTACATGAAGGTAGTGGAGTTTTTGCATGGTTTTTCCAACTTTAAAGTCAAAAAACACAAAATTAGAGGCTTTGCAGCATATATATATATATATATATATATATATATATATATATATATATATATATATATATATATATATATATATATATATATATATATATATATATATATATATATATATATATATATATATATATATATATATATATATATATATATATATATATATATATATATATATATATATATATATATATATATATATATATATATATATATATATATATATATATATATATATATATATATATATATATATATATATATATATATATATATTTATATATATATATATATTAGGTATAAATGAAAACACTAATTAGTTTTAGTTTCACTATTTAATTTTAACACTGGCACTGACCGGTATCGATCTGAAGATCATCGTCAGAGTGCGCGAAAATGAAAGTAAACAGAGTTTAAATAGATATGACTGAAATATTGGTACACAACCTTTTTTTTTTTTTTTGTAAAGTTCTATCAGTTCGATTAGTATTGCCAGAAAGAACTGATGAAGAAAACTGGCAAACAAAACAGTATGGTAAATATGTGTGATGTATACAAAGTTTAGTAATGTTGAAGTAGAAAGAAAAAACTGATTTTACATTATACAATATAGAAACGAATTATAAGAAATATAAATATTATTGAGTATCCAGAGGTTGTGTATCCATGTAGTGAAGACCAAATGTGTGCAGGTATCTGAAACAAAGAGAGTGGCCGGCAGTAAAATTCTTTATATCGAAAGTAAACAAACAATAAAGGATAAGTGTTGGAATAACCCCACATTAACTGCATATAATGTAGATTGTTTAAAATATCGGTTTTAATAACGGTGAAGGGGAGAAGTCTGTCTGTAAATTTATCAAAGTTTTGCTGTTATCACATTTCAAACGATTTATTTCTAAGATCTCCAAACGATCTAGTTTTTTACCTTTAGGGTTAATATGTAAAATTTTGGTATTACTATCGATGGAGAAGTCATGACCAAACTCGTTAAGATGTGCAGCAAAGTTGGATGAGTCCTGATTAAGTCTTTTACAACGTAAATGTTCATTAATACGGATCTTAAATTGTCTTCCCGTTTGGCCGATGTATACACTTGGACAGGAACCACATGCTAAAGAATATATACCGTTATTTTCAATGGGGTCTATTTTATCTTTATTGTTAATGAGCATTTTGCCTAATGTTTTTGGATTATAAAAAGCTATATTTTTCCCTGATTTTTTAATAAGGGAAAAATATAGCTTTTTATAATCCAAAAACATTAGGCAAAATGCTCATTAACAATAAAGATAAAATAGACCCCATTGAAAATAACGGTATATATTCTTTAGCATGTGGTTCCTGTCCAAGTGTATACATCGGCCAAACGGGAAGACAATTTAAGATCCGTATTAATGAACATTTACGTTGTAAAAGACTTAATCAGGACTCATCCAACTTTGCTGCACATCTTAACGAGTTTGGTCATGACTTCTCCATCGATAGTAATACCAAAATTTTACATATTAACCCTAAAGGTAAAAAACTAGATCGTTTGGAGATCTTAGAAATAAATCGTTTGAAATGTGATAACAGCAAAACTTTGATAAATTTACAGACAGACTTCTCCCCTTCACCGTTATTAAAACCGATATTTTAAACAATCTACATTATATGCAGTTAATGTGGGGTTATTCCAACACTTATCCTTTATTGTTTGTTTACTTTCGATATAAAGAATTTTACTGCCGGCCACTCTCTTTGTTTCAGATACCTGCACACATTTGGTCTTCACTACATGGATACACAACCTCTGGATACTCAATAATATTTATATTTCTTATAATTCGTTTCTATATTGTATAATGTAAAATCAGTTTTTTCTTTCTACTTCAACATTACTAAACTTTGTATACATCACACATATTTACCATACTGTTTTGTTTGCCAGTTTTCTTCATCAGTTCTTTCTGGCAATACTAATCGAACTGATAGAACTTTACAAAAAAAAAAAAAAAGGTTGTGTACCAATATTTCAGTCATATCTATTTAAACTCTGTTTACTTTCATTTTCGCGCACTCTGACGATGATCTTCAGATCGATACCGGTCAGTGCCAGTGTTAAAATTAAATAGTGAAACTAAAACTAATTAGTGTTTTCATTTATACCTAGTATAATGGAGTTTCACCACGAATTATCCGTCGACAAAATTAACAAGATATATATATATGTTATAATATTTTTATCTCGGTTTTCCCGTGTCAGTAGGTCTTGACTAAGACCATTTGTCTTCCAAAGTTGTCTTAGTCAAGACCTACTGACACGGGAAAACCGAGATAAAAATATTATAACATATTTCACCCGTGAAAACATCAAATATAACATATATATATATATATATATATATATATATATATATATATATATATATATATATATATATATATATATACATATATATATATATGTGATGTATCCGTTTCTCGGGTACTCCGCGTCGTGTTCGTTTGGTTTCTGGTGAAACCTTGTCTTCGACGTTTCAGCCGTACGTTGACGGCCATCCTCAGGAAGTCAGGTGCTTTGTCTGTAGTCTCTGGCTGCGGCGAGGAGGGTTGGTGAGTGTCGTTATTTTTGTTACGTTACGTACTGTATTAGTCGACCGTAGCGTGCGCATATCGGTGTTTGTCTGTACGGCGGTTGTATCGGTCGGCTGTAGTACTGTATTAGTCGACCATAGCGTGCGCATATCGGTGTTTGTCTGTACGGGTGTTGTATCGGTCGGCTGTAGTACTGTATTAGTCGATCGTAGCGTGCGCGTATCGGTTTTTGTCTATAGAAATCGAAAAGAGACGACTCACTATATATATATATATATATATATATATATATATATATATATATATATATATATATATATATATATATATATATATATATATATATATATATATATATATATATATATGTTATAATATTTTTATCTCGGTTTTCCCGTGTCGGTAGGTCTTGACTAAGACCATTTGTCTTCCGACGTTTCGCCTGAATATCACCAGGCATTTTCAAGGACTTAACGAAAAGCACGCGCGCGACACACGTCTACTCACACTGGGAGCTCACCGTCAAGTGAGTAGACGTGTGTCGCGCGCGTGCTTTTCGTTAAGTCCTTGAAAATGCCTGGTGATATTCAGGCGAAACGTCGGAAGACAAATGGTCTTAGTCAAGACCTACTGACACGGGAAAACCGAGATAAAAATATTATAACATATTTCACCCGTGAAAACATCAAATATAACATATATATATATATATATATATATATATATATATATGTATATATATATATATATATATATATATATATATATATATATATATATATATATATATATATATATGTTACATATATATGGATGAACTCAGTCAGATAAGAACACTTTGTGTATGTTTGTCTGTCCCCCCTTATAACTTTTGATCTGCTTTATTAAAAAAGTCTAAAATTTTAACAGTTTTAGAATATTTTAGGCCTACAAAACTTGTATACTCAGAATTGTGAATTTTTGTTTCAATCAGGAGTTATCAACATTTAATTTTTAATTTCACAAATTTCAAAAACCAATAAAGCTAATAATTGTAATTTTCTATAATACATTGAAAATTTATATTATTATTGAAAAATTCAATATCTCATACTATATTTTATAAAGAAATTCCAGCAGTTGTCATACTATATTTTATTAAGAAAAAACAAATTATCAAATTTTGTACTTAACTTCCAAAATATATATTTCTTATATATCCAAAATTTTTAAAAATATCTTAAAACGCCGAAACACCCTAACTTGATAATTCAATTATCTTTAAAAAATATTAAAATTATAGTTGTACTTCTCAAACTTTTATAATAATTTTTGTAGATAAATATTGAATTTAGTGACAACCTTTTCATACAATTTATATGGCTGAATACACAATGTGACCATCAAGCCGTTTAACTATTCGGGGTAAGAAAAAGGGACTAATCTCCTCACTATCCTATCCTGGCAAATATGTTTTGTATAAGAAAACACAATATCTTAAAATATTCAATAATTTATTGTTTGATACCTATGTATTCTTCATCTATACAACTAACAACATCGACAGTTGGATCTCATGTGTTACATGCAACTATTTTTATGGAATGTATGAGGCTTTGCAAATACTTTGCTCAAGAACATTATTAATTCTTTATTAAAAGTGAACACTGAGGTAATTTTGCCACACAAAAAGAATGTGATGAAATAAATATTTAACAAGATTTAAACCTTATAAAAATTGAGTAATGGACAGGGGTCAAACAAAAATAGGATAATATGATTGTAAAAACATTGGTAGCTTGATTTTATCAAAATTGAAAGGTGTGACCTCTGGTTTATCTGCCTACCCTGTAAGGTTCATGACATGATGTTGTGCAATAGCTCGTTTAATTCTGTCCCCTATTCTGAAATTTAAAAATGTCTTTTCAAATTATACTAGCATGGTTAATATTTTTACTAAAACTTTTCGTGGTTTCGAGCTTTAAATTTATCAATATTTGTAAGTAATTATTTAAAAGATGTAAAATCAACACGTCATGTATTTAAAAATCTCACATACTTATAAATTAAAAATATCTCATAGGCCCGGTATTACAGTCGGCCCTCAACTCATTGAGTTTGTTAAACTCAAAATTAATGTTATGGGGAGATTTAATCCATTACAGTGCAATATGACATGTCAGTTACTAAATCTTCAATTATAGACATATTTTACTTTTTCTGTGGTTATTATCTGTCAAATTTTAAATAACCTCAATTTATACCAACTACAAAACGGGACGCTACCACTTGAAATACTATTGTTTTATTATCAAGCATGGTAAATTTAATTGTTCACCAAAATAATGCTTTTAAATGCCCATGTTCGTTCAATTTGGCTGTCAGTTTGTTTTGTTGTGTGGCGCCACCGTCGATACAACTAACGCCTCTAGTGATAGAACACTGAACCACACTCGTTGCCTAACGCCTCTAGTGATAGAAACTGAAACTACACGCGTTGCCTAGCAATAGACAGTTGACTCACCGTTAAGTACTTAATCCGCCAGAAACGTTGAGTTAAATATTTGTCGTTTTAGTGACGTATTTGAGGGAAGATTAGGCCTAAACGGACACTGTAATACGCTATATTTTTGTAAAACTTGAGTTTAGCTCTTAAACTGAGACTGTAATACCGGGCCATAGTTAATTAAGCTGATTTGTAACACTGTATTATCTTCAAACAAAGAAATATGATTTAATCTTCTTCTTCTTCTTCTTCAGCTCCTTTCACTCCACTGCTGGATAAAGGCCTCTTCCTGAATTTTCCACTTCTCTCTATCCTGGGCGCTCTGCTTCCACCCATGTCCCACCAGTTCGACAATGTCGTCAGTCCATCTCCTCTGTGGTCTCCCTACACCTCTTCAATTATGGTAGGGTCTCCAATTCAGAATTTTGGGGGTCCATCTCTCTGTCTTGCCACATGACCTGCCCATAGCCACTTCAGTCTTCCCACTCTTTCTGCAATGTCGGTGACCTTTGACCGGCGTCTTATTTCCTCGTTTCGTATTCGGTCTCTCAAGGATACGCCCAACATTTGTCTTTCCATATTATTTAATATAATACATAAATCGATATGGAAAATCATTTTCGATGCACATATGTTTCCTCCACTGCTGGGAATTGAACCCGGAATGCCGGCGCAGAAGTCAAGTGGTGTGTTTGTATAAAATACATAATTTTGAAATATCAATTTATATTTTTGTTTCTGTTTGAAGCTTTAAATTTTATGGTGGTTTTTAACCGTTCTTCAGTAACTATCATCTTGAATGAACTATGTAAATGTTAATGATATTATATTTCACCAATCAATTATATGTAAACAATCTGTCCCATATTTGAAAAATATATACCTATTGTATTAATAATATAAATAATAAGTTAAAAAAACTGAGCTTGTTAGCTGCTTTTCCTGCCATTTGTGTAGAACATTTTATATTAATATTTTATGTCGAATACCATATCAGTCAGTTTTTCAAACACTGGTATATGTTTTTGTACCAATACATACTGTTGTGAATAATAGTGATACTGATGCAATACGAGAATTAATATAACAAAAGTATTCCTTTTAATATATTCTGTAATGAAATATCAGATCAAACTTAATTGTATGAAATTGTTCACATTGTATTGATTTATATGAAATCAATGAAAATAATTTCATTTATTGTTTCTCTTGATGTACCTACAGCTATGAAATTATTTAGAAAAATAGATGTTTACATATTATTTGAATATTAAAAAAAATCACTTTAACTATACAGAAATCACAATACATAATGCAATAGTCTTTGGGATGATTATTTATACAACTGAAACTTGAGCATGGCAGATGGCGCATAAAAGCAGAATAAATGCTGTTAAAATGAGATCACTTAAATGGATATTCAATAAATTGATGCGTGACAAATTTGAGAATGTAGAATGAAAATGAATATTGTGAATGGAATGAAAATAAAAGCTCTCAGTTTGTACGGTCATATAAAAGCATGAGGTGCAATGAAAGCAGAGAATAGCCGCAAAAAAGTTGCGTGCATAATGATCTCAATGATTGATAACTAGGAGACAGAATAATAGGAAAGCCTGCATATAAAGCTGTATAGATATAGAAAGAACATTGAAATAACAATATCAGGATGGGAATGTGTTCTGTTTTGTTCTCTTGTTTGCCCCATATATTTATCTCAATTTTTCAATTGACTCAAATTTTGGAAGTTTGTATTTCTATTTACACAATTTGGACTTAAAGTTAACATTCAGATTTCAAAACATATGGCACAGCCGATTGCCAGTAAGGGGCTGAGCCCCTACTTAGTGTCTTATAAATATAAGATTTATTTTAATAAAATTTTGTAGTGCCGAACATATTAAATTTATAGTTGCTTCACTAGTGGCTAAAAAGTAATTGTAATACATCAATATCACTTCTTTATGTTTTTCATTCCAAAACTGTAATGAAAAAAATATACTATGCACATATAGATAATGTACAATAAAAGAAAAATCTCCTCATATTTTACAAATTTGGAGATATATAATGTAAATTAGACATTATATTTAATAGTTATATTGTAACATGTCAATGTAAATATTTTTTCAAATTTTGTAAATAATAAAAATAAATGATAATAAGATTATGGTATTTTATTGAAAACTTGTTTCCCATATTTACAACAACACTATTATAAGTTGGAATAATTCTTTTCATATTAATTCATTTCAAACAAAGGAAATCATATTATGAATTGGCTAGTCAATGGATTTAGAATCAAATTGTGTACCTATATAAATTTGTTCCGACATTACATAAAATACCACGGATTCTAAAGAATATTGTCAATCAAGTTTAATCTGTAAAATCTTTTTTGCATTCAATTCATAATTTTGATACCAGCAGCCTAGGATACTCTATTTATTTATCTTTGTGTACATAATACCCCCTATAAAAAAAACTAAATTTTCATAATTATTCAAAATATGTCTAATTCAGTAACTTTTTAAGAATGTTCCGGCCAGTATAGGTACGTCCCTATTCCACTTAGTCCAAGTTGATTTTTTATAACGCTGAGATAAGACCGTAAATCTAAAATCTACAATTTTAGTTTGTTCCTATTTTAGTTACAATAGTTACTGAATAGGGGATAATAATATGAGCAAATATAATGCTCACTGGTGGGCTTATTGCCATAAGGCAATTTCTTCCAACCAACCAGATAACAAATTACAATATGTACATCAACAAAAGAATGAAAATAAAAACAATGAAGAAAAGATACATTACACTAAGAATAAATATTCCTTCTTTTGTTTTCCTTGAAACTAAAAAGTGAGTTAGACGATGCAATATCCGGACTTAGGCTATTCGATAGTCCTGCTGATCGCACTTTGGACTATGAGCTGAGAAATTCTGTGTTATGGATAGTGTTGTACGTTCAGCAGACCAGAGTGAATGTCCATGATTGGATAAATAAGTGAATTTGGTTTTGAGGTACTATGGCAGGTTTGGTTTAGAGAGAATATTGCACAACAGTGGCAGAATGTGTATATTGCGCCGCTGGCATATCTTGGGACAATAAAGAAGGTTGCGGTAAGATAATATATGATCAAATATTTTCAACCCAAAGATGAATCTGAAACATATTTTCTGAAGAATTTCAATTTTATTGAGATACACTTCATTAACATCTAAATAGTTTACATCGGCATAATCAAGTTACGGAAGAAGAAGTGATTGTGCTAGAGTTATTTTGCAACCGAATGGAAGGAGGTTTATTAAGTGAATGATACTCTCCATTATACCCGATCCCAATTTCGAATATTTCTTTAAGAACCTACCTTTGTAACGGAGAATAATGCGGTAAGTAGGTATGTTTTAATCGTAATAATCGATAAATTGGTAAGTAAGTTCGAAAACTCGAAATTGGGATCGGATTCGAGTGTACAGAGTAAGGCTACAGGAAAGAAACCATAAACATTATCGCCATAATGATATTATCTGGGTATATTTATAAAAATATATTTTATGAGAATTGAATGATCACTTTTTTGAAAAACTTATGTACCTATCATTTACATTTTCTTGTCTTTGTTGTGTTATCATTGTGACTTGTGACTAACTTCTGAAGAATACTAAATACCTCGTCACTTGTCAGTAAATCTTCCCTTTTGGGCGTTGTTTTCATTATATTATTTCCTCCAATTGTCAAAACGTTGCAGTCAAAGAGTATATAATACCTTACGGATAGTTGCAGTGATATCTTGTTATTTTTCAAGTTTAAAATTCGCGCCTTTGTAATATTTTCATAGATATGCGAAGATGGATGATATTTTTTGTCGTAATATATGTAAGTAGGTACCATTTGGTACCATTAATCTGAAAAGATTGTAAAAAAATGTATATTTTGAATAAATGTATGGACATGCGCAATACATTCTCAATGCCAAATTTCTCAAAATGCTAATGAAAGTACCTATTCATCGGCATCAATGACATTAGCTGTCAGATCTTCTCTTTTTTCAATTTTGGCGTATCATTTTTCTGGTGCCATCACTAAAACAGCAATAGGAAAACTATATACTCAACGTCAGCCTTCCTTCCATTCATATAAATCTGTAGGTATTCCATTAATTTAAAATCTTAACCTCAACCGTTTTTGTACTTATCCATCATAATTTATGGCTAATAAAATTAAATTTATAATACTTTTTGTCTAGCATATAACATATGTTTTGTTATACAGTTTGTTTTATTTATCGATTGAATGTTTCATTTGCGTTGATTGATTTAGTCGGATTTGAAACACTTACAATTATTATTGTAATAATAATAGACTGTTCTAAAACGATTTATTTTTAAAATTTAGATAACCATTTTTATCAATTTATCTTATCTCTACAAAGATTTTAAATCTTTTACACTGACCTGACCTTAAAGAAAAAGTAATTCCATGTTTTAATTGTCTTAAATATTTTAGGTTCTCGAAGGTTACTTTTATTGTCCTAGAAAGTCATATTCTTCAATAATGACATTTGATTATCCAGTAGCACGCAGAGATGATTCTGTCATCGACGACTACCATGGAACTAAGGTAAGCAGCGTGTTTTTTACCCTTGGATATTAAATACTTCGATTTTATAAACCTAAAAAAAATATTCAAAAGTGTTGAAATGTAATTGTCAAGTTACGTATTTGAAGCATAGATTATCTTTGTTACAGATTGCCGACCCTTACAGGTGGTTAGAAGATCCAGAATCAGAGGAGACGGCTAAGTTTGTGGATTCCCAGAACTCTGTGACACGCCCCTACTTGGACGGATGTCCACACAAAGCAGACATCAATGCACGACTCACTCAGCTATGGAACTATCCAAAATACTCTTGTCCATTCAAAAGAGGAGATAAATACTTTTATTTTATGAATACTGGCCTTCAAAACCAAAGGTATTCACAACTACAATATTCAATCATTGATAGAATTATAAGTAATTTCAATATGCTTCCTTTATAAGTTGATATATTATTTTTTGTCTTGTAGGATATATATAGAATCCTTTTCTTTTTGAATATAACACATGAAAGTAGAATAACTGCTGAGATCCTTGAGAAAAATACTATTCATAACAAAGTATGTTAATAAATAATGTGGAATTAAGAAAAAAGTACAAAATTCAAAAGGATATTGCCAACTCCCGTGGTATAGTGTTAAACTGTTTGTTTTCTGTGGCAGTATCCTTGGTTCGATTAACAGCAGAGGAGAAATTTATTTTCAAATTATATCACATCTAAATCTCACGTCTATGAACTGAAGGCAATGGTCAATTTTAATAAATTGAAATTTGATGACTGCTAGACAGAAAGCCATTGGAGAAATTTGTATAAATATTAAAATAAAGATTTTCAGGGGTTTCCATTCAATTCTCACGCAATAAGATTCTCTATTATTAAGTCTTTGTTCTGTATAAGACTGTCTGTGATTCAGGTGAAATCTTACTCAAACTACTTAATTTGAACACTTCAGTTGAAAAGCTCTTCATCTGGCAAAACGGTCGTGCTTGTTAAAACTGTTAAATTTTGACTTGCCATTTGTAAAAAAACAGCTGTTGCTAGCTTATAGTACCTACCAAATATTTACTTAGATTAGTCACCGGGATTATATCTATGTGTGTATGTTTCACAGCAAAAAATACATTACTAAATAACTTTTATTTTAATTTTTAGTGTCCTTTATATGCAAGATTCTCTGGATGGTGATTCCAAAGTATTTTTGGATCCCAATATTTTATCTGAAGATGGAACTGTGGCACTGTCAGGATCTGCATTTTCTGAAGATGGAACTATATTCGCATATGGCTTGAGTGCCAGTGGTTCTGATTGGATTACAATCCACTTCCGTAATGTCTTAACAGGTTTGTTCGTGTAATTCATTATATTTACTTAATTAAATCAAAATCAGGAAATCGTCTATAGAAAAATGTATTCAATGTATTATGGTATCTAAAAACATCTCTGCAAATATTTAATTAAAATAATTTGTAAAAAATCAACTCTTAAAACAGCTACAATGAAAATATAAAAACTTATAAAATAAATATGTAGGTAGGTACTAGAAAATATAAAATGATTGCTGAATTTAATTAAAAATTTCACATTAATTTTACATCTAATGCAACACATAATACTAAAAAACACATAGGTTATAAAATACTTATTTACAACAAATCACTTTTTGAATTATCGCCAAAAATATAGTTTATGGAACATACTTGATGGAATGTAGGTAGGTATCTATGCATTTGGCACCAACTTCAAAAAGTGTTTTTTGTGTGAATAAATATTTTGTTACCTATGTGAAATGGATGTGATACTCTTGTGTTTACAAACAAAATGCTACTTAATTTAGCAGTAACACAAAGAGCCATGGAAAGGAGAATGCTGAGTATTTTGTTAAGAGATAGAAAAACTAACTTGTGGATACGAGAGAAAACCAAAATAATTGACTTTGTCCAAATGGTTGCCAACCAGAAGTGGAGCTGGGCAGGGCATATCGCCCGAAATACAGACTCTAGATGGACTAAGAAAGTGCTGGAATGACGACTTAGAACGGACAAAAGAAGTGTTGGAAAGCCTCAAACAAAGTGGTCTGACGATATTAGACGAGTGGCTGGAGACGGGTGGATGAGGTCTGCTCAAGATAGGAAGCTGTGGAAGTCTCAAGGGGAAGCCTGTGTCCATTACTTTTAACTATTATTTTGTCATATGTGTTGTGTTAAGATGTAAAATTAATGTGCTTTTTTTCACTATACCTGTTTTTGGAGTCATTTTTTTATTATTTTTATTTTAACTTTTTCAGTGAAGTTGATGAAGGTATATTTGACTTTGATGATAATCAAATATTGTGCATAGAACTTTAGCTTTGGCGAGTGTGAATTTTGACAAGAATAAATCTCTGACGCTTATTAGATACCTATAACTTCAAAACTACCACTAAAATATTTATAACACTTAACTCTTCTTAACATATGTACATACCATCATGGCATGATGGTATGTATGCAAGTTGAAATTATAATATATTTTTTTTTTATTTTCAGGTAAAGACTATGACGAAGTATTAGAAAAAGTAAAATTTTCATCTATTTCATGGACCAAAGACAACAAGGGGATATTTTATGGGGTAATTATTTTCATTTCCTTTTTCTCTTCTCAATTTATTTTTATTGTCATAAAATTTTTTTTATTACCAATATATTCTCTTTTAAATTTCGCAATGTTAACTCTACCATTGATTTATTTGTTTCAGAGATACCCCGATCAGTCGGGTAAAACTGACGGTTCAGAAACTGTAGCTAATAGAGATCACAAGTTATACTACCACACTATTAATACTCCTCAATCTCAAGATGTTTTGGTTGCTGAATTCCCGGATGAACCCCTGTGGAGAATGTGAGTTATTTAATATTTTATTTTACTATTTAACAAAACTTATCTCAAGGTATTGATAACTCTATTACTTTTAAACTACTTGTAGTAGATAAATGTATTTGCACTCTAGTCTCTTTTCACATTTAGTTTGACATTATATAGTTGCATAAATTAATATCATTTGAAAGAAAATACATTTGTATAAGAATGTGAGTAAACTTAAAATCAAATTATATTTCCGGTGCTGCTCAGTAATACATCTATGTTGAACCCCATAGCTTAATGGTAAGACTCCTGGCTTCTAATCCTGGGTTTGATTCCCAGCAGTGCTAAAATTATTATAAAATATTGTTTATGCAAAACCTGGATTGAAAACACTAGATAGTTGGAAGGAATTGTCATTTGGCAATGAACTTGCAACAAAGTATTTTTTTCCAATTGTCAATTTATTCCAGAGAATTTATTTCTCTTAACATATCGACAAAGTTTCAAGCCAAGATCTGTGAGTTTTTATATGGTCAGATCCAAGGGGGGATCCAACTTTGGCGCCAGGGGGGGGTCACATAGTCGTGGTCAAGTCACAAGAAGTTATAATTTAATTTTGATAATAATAGATACAAGTAAAAAGTAGGTATTTTATGAATAAATGTAAGCCCAGGGAGGGGGTCATGACCCCCATGACCCCCCCTGGATCCGCCCTTGGTCAGATCTACATTTTTCAATTTTGAAGTCTAAAAACACCAACATAAGAGATTTCACGGGATATATGTGTATATATCATTTGATCTGCTTGATGCACAGAGCCCAAAATTTCAGAATATATACAAAGTTTTAGGCCTACAAAACTTTTATACTCAGAATCTTGAATTTTTGTTCCAGACAGGGGTTATCAACATTTGAATTTTTATTTTATATTTCCACATTATCTCATAAACCATAAAAGCTAGAACGCTGAAAATTTATAAAAAATATAGACTAATATAATATTGCAAACCTTTTTTTTTACAAGTTCCAGGGTTTTTCAAACTTTTTTACTAAGAAAAACATATTTTTATAATAAAACTTATGTGTTTAATTGCCTTTATTTAAATTTTTTTTAAATAATTAAATTTTCTTAAAAAACATACCATTATAGTAGTAGGTACATCTCAAAATTTTCTTAACAATTTTAATATAATTTGAATTTAGTGACAATATCGTTTCATTCAATTTGTATGGCAGTATACACCACACAATATCTACGGGGACTCTTATAATTTGATACTTTATTTCATACATACATGTTTAATATCAAGCTGTTCACTTATTCAGGATAGGAAAATAAGACAACTCTACACTATCCCCTTCTGTCATGCATGTTTTGTATAGGAAAACAAAATATTTTAATATATTCAATAATCTGGAGTTAAGGCTTTATACTTTGGTACATTTTTTTATTTGTATAACACTTGAATTTTTACATAATATTTTTACACTAAACACATACTATCACCATCGAAATTTGGATCTCATGTGTTACCTACAATTTCTCAATTGATGGTATTCTAAAATTATTGTGTTTGTTATAATTACTAATGATTATTTTCTATTTACAGCGGTGCGGAAGTAACTGACTGTGGGCAATATCTCATAGTTGCTCCCGTGAAGGACTGTAGAGACAATCTTCTGTTCTTCGCTGATTTATCCAAGACGCCAACCATCAGTGAGAAACTTGAACTCACACAGTTTGTCTACAAGTTCGAAGCTGACTTTGAAGTATGCTTTTATTTATTTTTAGTTTATATTCATTGAACATATGAATAAACTACAATTTATTAAAGTCTATTTAGGCAACATTTTGTATTTCTTATTAATTTAAGAATGCAATAATCTTCACAATTCACGACTGATGTTTCAAGAATCGATAACATTTAAATTATTATTATCGAGGATTCTTTAAATGGAATCAATAGCTGATAAATGAAAAGATACAAGACACAACTGTTTTATCATTATATCATTGTCTTCACTGTCACTACATTCCACTACGGACACTGGCCTCCTCCAGAAATCCCATCCCTCCCTATCGACCAACAGTCTTCTCCAATTTATCAGGTCCATTTCTCTGATATCACACTGTACGTCGTCCATCCATCTCAATAACCTAGGTCTGCCTCTACTTTTTCTCCCTTCAGTACAGGTGTATGATAACTTTTTTGGAGTCTGATCATCATCCATCCAGCAAATATATCCATGCCAATGTAGGCGCTGAATTTTCATAAATCGGACTGCATTAGTTTCATTGGACATTGCCTCTAGCTCGTGATTATACCATATTCTCCAGGCCCCTCCATGGCAAGTTGGGCTAAAGATTTTTTTTAATATCCTCCATTCAAACACCAATAGTAGATTTTCATCCTTATTGTGTTTTGTATATGTGGTATTTAGTAGGGATTAACTCTCCAGATTGGTTAATCTCTCCACGACCCTACCAGTCCTCTGAAACCCCTGTCACTATCCTTATATAACTGTTATTTCACTTATAATTCATTTAAATAAATTTCATCAATATTGCAATGCAGAATTGTCACTAAAAATTAAGTTTTTTTAAATCCGTAATTAAAATGTTGTAATTATATTTTTATATGTAAGTATATTTAATATGAAGCTATCTGTTAATTTTAATAAAGCAGCTAACACGTTGATTTTTATTTTCAGTATATTACAAATGAGGGATCAAAATGTGTATTTCGCACCAACAAACACGCCCCCAATTACAGATTGATAACAATTGATTTAGAAAATCCACAGGAAGAGAACTGGAAGACTCTTTTGGCTGTAAGTAAAAGCAACTTTAACACTAATATTTATAAGTATCATCGCAAAGAATAACACTCAATTAAACCATAGAAACTAAAGAAAAATGTAATGAGTTTTACCTCTTTTTCTAAAATTTCTGCTTCGAATAAAATTCAAATATAAATATGAGTTTTATTCTATAGTTTCATTAAGATGAAATTAAATAACTCTCAATTTTAAACAACATTAAAGTTTATTTTTTATTATTTCCAGGAACATTCCACAAATGTTTTAGATTGGGCTGTTTGCGTTAACAACGATAAGCTTGTTATAAATTATATACAAGATGTTAAGGTAAGCTTTACAAGGTCAATGTTATACAAATATATGCACAAGATTTCATGATTAATTCTGAACAGAAAGAATATTACATTTTTAAAAAGCAAATATTATATAAGTGTCTGTCTGTATCTTATATTTGTATATTGAAGTCTATTTTTATCATTATTTAATATACGTTTTGTTTGATTGACTGTATTAAATATGTCATTTATTTTTCATCCAACAGTTATAGTATTTATCTCAAAATATGATAATTTACCTACCTAAAGGTTTTTAATTATTACAGATGAAATTAGTACCAATTGAATTTATTTTTTATTTATATTGACACGGGACAAAAATTGGGAAACAAAGCATGAAGAACATCTGAAAAGGTTACACAGTTAGCATTCGCGACCTATGGACTAAGTGTAGCCATTACATTTTTTTGTCATCACACTCGCCAATTTATGTATTATTTGAATGAGACAGAAAAGGTAGCTCGATATGTAGAAGCCAACAAGTGCTGAAAAATAAACTATTTTTCGAAAATACCATGTTATAACAAATCCGCACTCGCCAGGGTCGCGATAAGTTCCTTGTTACTGGTTGCTGGTACCCGAACACTTGTTGCTGGTTACCCCACATTGTGAAATATGCCGTAGTGGTATGAATGAATGAATTAATTGTTTCAACTGAAAATTTGATAAATATATGTGCTGTCTATGACATTATTTTTGTTTTTCTACAGAGTATACTCCAGTTGCACTCTCTAGAATCTGCCGACTTCATCAAGACTTTCCCACTGGAAGTTGGCACCATCGTTGGATTCTCTGGAAAGAAAAAGCACACGGAGATATTTTATCAATTTGTGTCGTTCATGACACCCGGTATCATTTATCACTATGACTTTAACCAACCAAATTCGGACCCCAAGGTTTGTTTAGACATTATAATTTTATCTTGTTGAAATGATTCTTATAAAACAGAAAAGGAACTAGAAACTCGTATAAGAGAATGTAATAAGAGATTGGTTCAACTAAAAAGGTGTTAAGACACCTATTGTCTCAGATTTTGATACTAATTTATGGGTTTTGTTCTTTTTTTTCTCTAACAGAGTGTTGTTAGAGAAAAATTATGGGATATACTAGCAGTGTATGGAGTGAAGAGCAAACTGATACGCGCAATCGCGTCATTATATGAGAACAGCGAAGCATGTGTTCGTGTCAACGACACAGTGACAACGTGGTTCTCTATAAATAATGGCGTTAGACAAGGGTGCGTGCTATCTCCATGGCTCTTTAACTTGTACATTGATTTCTGCATAAGAGCCCTTAAGGATGAAAGCAAGGGTCTGAAATTGAGTACCGTAATGGTGCGAGATTTGATGTAATGCAGACGATAAAGTTCTATTAGCAGAAAGTATGGAAGAGTTACAGTATCTTGTAAGTATGGTATATGAAGGATGTATAGAGAATGGACTTAGGATGAATGCCAGCAAATCAAAGACAATGGTCTTTGAAAAGAGTGAAAGCAGAACAGCGTGTAAAATAAGAGTAGAGAACGAATGGCTCGAGCAAGTCGACGAATATGTATACTTGGGAAGCATATTTCAACGGAACGGACGACTCGATAAAGAGATCGAAAGAAGAGTTATGGAAGGAAACAGAGTGAATGGAGCACTAAGACCAATTATGAATGATCGCAACATATCAAAGGATGCCAAAGTTGCCATTCATAACGCCATCGTAGTGCCAGCCTTGACTTATGCAAGTGAAACCTGGACTTGGCAGAAGGCGCATGAAAGTAGAATGAATGCAGTTGAAATGAGATCGTTAAGAAGGATTTGTAATAGAACGATGTATGACCAGGTAAGAAATGAGGACATAAGGAAAGAATGTAAGATGAAGAAAGATGTCATTACTAGAATGAAAGTGAACACATTGAGATGGTTTGGTCACATGGGGAGAATGAATGAGGAGCGCCTGACGAAGAAAATATACAGAGCGGAAAGGAATGGAATGAGAGGTCGGGGACGCCCAAGAAAGGGATGGCACGACCATGTGAATGAAATTTTGAAAGACGGAAATGTTAGAAGTGTGAGCAATAAACGAACATGTATGAGACGATGCATGAATGTGGACGAGGCGAGAGATGTGTGCCAGGATAGAAAAATGTGGCGTTCGGTTCTCTCTGCCTACCCCGCAAGGGACATGGTATGTATGTATGTTGTTCTTTTTTTCCATATTGAAAATCTCAACTTTGCAAGAAAGAAATGTAAGACTCATTTTAATTCCTTTGAATTCCATTGATCAATACATTTTATCTAAAATTATTATATTGATAATATGAATTAGTCAACCGCTGTAGCTTGTGACAAGGCTTTGCTAAAGGCATGTTCTTCCAGCTAACCAACATTTCCAGCCCAGAGAAGTAAGAATTGCACGAAAAATTTATTCTGTATTGGGAATCAAACCCAGGAAAGACGATTGATATTGTAAGTTTCCAGAATGTGACAACTTGTTATTGGGTGTGTGTTAAATTAATATTTGACATAGTACCTGTTACTTGAGAAGCTATATAGAATAGAACAATTATGACATAATTATTCCATACAATGATTTGGAATACATTTTTTATTTTGGATAAAATTTTACCATTCATTCTTGATTTTATTTTATAATAAGATATTTTTGAAATCTGTGTCAATTTATTTCAGGTATTTCGAGAAGTGTCTGTGCCAGATTTAGATTCATCCAAATACGAATCTAAACAAATATTCTACACCAGTAAGGATGGAACCAAAGTGCCAATGTTTATAGTTTCTAAAAAGGTTTGCTAATTTTTGACTTAGTTGTATACTTGTTTTACTGTTAATATTTTTGACAGTCCAGATTTTACAGGAATTTCTATCTGTTGTTATGTTATTTTAGAATCACATTTGTCTGTCTGTTTTTCAGGGTATCAAACTTGATGGAGCGAATCCTGTGTTGCTCTACGGCTATGGTGGTTTCAATGTAAATATTCAACCAACATTTAGTGTAACAAGACTCGTATTTATTCAGCATATGAATGGTATTCTCGCCATTCCTAACATTAGGGGAGGAGGGTATGTTCATATTATTTCATGTCTTTAATGATTTATTTATTTATTTATATTTTCAGCTCTTCTTTTCAAGTACAATTAGATATAGACTATGAAATGGCATAAGTGATGAAGTTACTTTTTCTCAATCCATACAAATATTTAAAATTAAACTAAAAAAACTTGTCAAATAGTTCCTGAATATTCCTTCTATATCATTCCGTACCCTCCTTTTCCATATTGCTATGTTAGGTGTTATTATTATTATTGTACAAATAGTTCCTGAATATTCCTTCTATATCATTCCGTACCCTCCTTTTCCTTATTGGTATGTTAGGTGTTATTATTATTATTGTACAAATAGTTCCTGAATATTCCTTCTATATCATTCCGTACCCTCCTTTTCCTTATTGCTATGTTAGGTGTTATTATTATTATTGTACAAATAGTTCCTGAATATTCCTTCTATATCATTCCGTACCCTCCTTTTCCTTATTGCTATGTTAAGTCTTATTATTATTATTGTACAAATAGTTCCTGAATATTCCTTCTATATCATTAGTACCCTCCTTTTCCTTATTGCTATGTTAGGTCTTATTATTATTATTGTACAAATAGTTCCTGAATATTCCTTCTATATCATTCCGTACCCTCCTTTTCCTTATTGCTATGTTAGGTGTTATTATTATTATTGTACAAATAGTTCCTGAATATTCCTTCTATATCATTCCGTACCCTGCTTTTCCTTATTGCTATGTTAGGTGTTATTATTATTATTGTACAAATAGTTCCTGAATATTCCTTCTATATAATTTCATACCCTCCTTTTCCTTATTGCTATGTGAGGTGTTATTGTATTTTTTTTCTTTTATTTCTCTCTAAATACCTACTATTGTACCAATTTAACTTTAGAGACTTCACATTGCTCCGGTTGTTTGGAGGAAATTGCCTTATGGCTTGTCCATAAATTATTACATGTACGTAAAGTATATATAAATTTATTTTTTAATACGTGGTAATATTTTGGAATCAGAGTTGATGGGTAGTATAGAGACCTCCTCAGAGCCTTATCCTTTTATATGAGGCAATAATGAAACAATAATGAAGAAAACGATAAAGATCAAGTAACGAAAATAATGTACTAGATCAGTGATTCCCTAACTATGGTACGCGTACCACCAGTGGTACGCGACAATTATTACGGTGGTATGCAAGCAGCCATGGCCATAGGACATACACAGTAAATGAGTAAATAATTAGATAAAACGTTTTTAAATTTCGCGCTCTGACATGATTTGTTTTCATTAATTAACCATATTCAGTTGCTGCTACATACAGAGGTGAGATGGCTTTCGTGAGGAAAAATGCTGAGCAGATTATTCGAGTTACGTTCAGAGGTGCAGCTCTTCCTGATGGGGACCGATTTTAAATTACGAGATCGACTGACAGACGAACACTGGCTTATATCATTGGCTTACTTATCAGACATTTTTAATCGCATCAACGACTTAAATCTAAGTTTGCAAGGTAGATCCTACAAATCGATTTTCAGTAAATGACAAAATAAAAGCATTTATCAAGAAATTTCAAATGATTGAAAGGAGCGTATTGAATGAGAACCTGGGGCATCTTTTCTTAATTTAGAAAATTTTGTAATTGAAAATAAACTTGCAGTGAGTGAAAATTTTATCAATAACATCAAAAATCACAGCCAAATGATCGTTGATACATTTGAAGACTATTTTAAAAAAGATTATTCGGAGTTCAATTGGATAAGGAACCCATTCGTTTCGGATCTGGATAGTGTTCGTGAAAATTTAAGTGTGAGTGAAAAGGAATCTCTGATAGAAATATCTTGCGATGGAGGTTTGCAAGCGGAATTCAACAAAGTAGAGCTGTGTGAATTTTGGCTAAAAGTTAAAAATGAATATCCATCGCTGTCCATAAAAGCATTACTGTTTCTGATTCCATTTACAACCAACCAAGTATCTCTGTGAGAGCGGATTTTCTGCTATGTTGATAGTAAAAAACAAATATCGTAATATGCTTAATGTAGACCTCAATTTGCGCTTAAAATTAAGTACAACTGAGCCAGATATTTCCTAACTTGCCTCGAACATGCAGCACCATTTATCGCACTAAGAATATTGTATTTTTTTCCTATAATTAATAAATGATAATGTTGTCATAAACAGTTGTTGCAGTTTTTATTACTTAACCATTTTGAAGGTTTTTTTAACGATTACAGTTCAGTGGTATGCTACTGATTTATAATTTCGTGTGTGGTACGCGAAATTAAAAGTTTGGGAACCACTGTACTAGATCTAATAAAATATCAATTGTATGTTTAAAACAGAGAATATGGAGAGAGATGGCACAACGCCGGTCGATTGTTGAACAAACAGAACGTGTTTGATGATTTCCAAGCTGCGGCCGAGTACCTGATACAGAACAAATACACCAGACCCAATCTCCTGACCATTCAGGGAGGATCTAACGGGGGACTCCTTGTGGCGGCTTGTATCAATCAACAACCTCAACTTTTTGGAGCTGCTATTGTACAAGTTGGGTTGGTTATAACTTTTTGTTCTATTACCTTCATTTTTACATAATTCACGTCTATCTGTACTGGAATTTTGCAATAAAATTAACTAACTTCCCGACCATTTAGGGCTCTGAAACTTAGAATTTGTATATTATCGGTTACAAAGCATGTTAAAAATGTTTCCAGTTTGATTCATTTGATATTTCGATAAAATTGAATAATTCTGTATTTATTACAAAGTAAACAAAGCTAGGTATATGAATCTAGATCATGTTTTTCTTTTTCAAATTAACTTATAATTTGTTTTAGAATTTGTGTGAAAATTTATTTTGTTTTTAGTGTTTTGGACATGTTGAGATTCCACAAATTCACCATAGGCCACGCGTGGGTATCAGACTATGGTAGCTCTGAAGAGAAGAAAGACTTTGATAATCTTATCAAGTATTCTCCATTGCACAATATCATGTGCCTTAAAGATTCTGGTTAGTATTTTTGATAACTATATAAAGAGTATTTAAAAACGCACAACAAAACTGTTTGCATATATTTTTTAACTATCATCTTCTATAGTATGTTAAGATATGGTGTATGTAATATTCTGCCCATTATTAAAGTTAACTATCTTTTTTTTGTGATTGTATGTCATTTTTCGTGAACAAGAAATATGAATGATATCTATAAATATATCTTTCAACGAAGGGTGAGGTCTTTCTCACACTTACATAAAATACATGCACACACACAAAATAAACATGCATAGCTATCTGCAATAGTTATCGAGTATATAAACACATTTTTAAATAAATTGTAGAAGGCTCCCAGTATCCCGCGACTCTAGTGTTGACAGCGGACCACGACGATCGTGTGGTGCCCCTTCACTCCCTCAAGTATATTGCCCAACTACAGCATCAGGCAAGAGGCTCACCCAGACAACATAATCCTCTCTTGACTCGGGTGGAGACCAAAGCTGGACATGGGAGTGGGAAGCCCACAGCTAAAATTGTAAGTACTACTGTAATATTTGAGACAGTAAACCTATGTTTTACTTTTAAAATTAAGTATTATACATTTTTTTTACTACAATATACGACATAAGCTATTATTATCATATTATATAATGTGTTACAATGCTTAAAAGAATTACAAGCAGATAAAAATATAGAAACAATAATAGACAAAATAAAATTAGACACTATACACAAAGAAACAAAGGTATCGATTGATTAATCAGACTACAGTTAAATAAGTAGTTCTACCTCATGAAACATCACAGCTTGTCTATTTCCGTCCGTCTATTTGGAATATGAAAGTTGATTGCACTCACAAGCTCAATGCAGTCCATCTCTCCGTTGACTTACTTATACAAAAATGAGACATCATTTGCGTTTTAAAAAATATTTGATTTACATACACATTGGTACAAGTAGGTAAATAAGCCAAAAATGAAATAATATCTCTGGCGCAGTTCAGGGGTGACATCTGTATGAGACACCGTCACCTCATTTATAAGGACTGTTGCTTTCATTGTTTACAAATAAACTAATTTCTCAATAGATGGCGTTCAAAAAAAAAAGTTTCTTCGTTACTTCATAGATGGCAATAGTATAATTCCTAATTTTCAGGTGAATTGTTACACATTATTCAAATATATAGAACTTTCAAAAATTACATTGATAAGGGAACTCAATAAGAAGGAACGTTGCGCAAGCGCATAAAGTGATCACGTAAACCAGCCGATGACAGGTCGTAAACTCTGTAGGTGCCTTAAGTTCCTGGTTATTCTATAATATACCAACTTCGTCTCTATTGAGATGTTAAAAAGTTTGTCAATAAAAATGTTCTATAAAGCTAAGCGTCCACATGAGCACAGCGGCAGACGGATTTTAGTATTCTATATAATACTATCATTTTTGCTGCACATTTTTATAGTGGATTTTGGATCATCTTTTGGGATAGTGTTGCTGATATCATCAATATGACTCAATTAGTTTTTGTGGTTTTATTTTTCTATGATGGCAGCATTTTGATTTTCGGATTAATCTTTATCTGTACTTAATTATGTTTAATTTCATCAATATACTTTTATTTTATTTGTTTCAGATTGAAGAGCACACTGATATCCTCTGCTTTGTAGTTCAGTCATTGGGTCTACAATTTTCAAAGCAAGATTGATAACAATACTTGTATATAATGGTATCATGATAGAAGAATTGGGATTTATTATATCTTGCAATTACATAATATGTCAAAGCTTTTAATGAAATTAAAAAAAAAACAGGATGTATTTTTATCTGGTACATTCCTGAAATTAATTAAAAATACAATACTGAGTTGTAATAGACTGATAAAACCATAACTGTACCCCTCAAGTTGCTTCCCATTCCATAAAACACCATACTAATCAGACCATTCTTATACAAAGGCAGATAGATACTCAGATTATGGCTGCAGAATATCTTCATTAAAATATGTGTTGCATTTGACTTTTATTAATGAATCCCATCTCTCATTCAGAATGCAGCCCAAATAGTCAATTTGAAACCTTTCACAAATGTCTGATGTTTGGTTTTATTTTAAATTTCGAAATTAAAATTTGTTTAATTTATTTTAAATTTCGGCTCAAAGCATTTAATGCCGACATTACATTATACAACAACACTTGCATATTTTTGAAGTAGCATTGTCAGTTGAAAAGATAATAATTACATTTCCGCAGTCCAGATTTGTTGAACTTATCTCAAAGTCTTAAGCTTCAGACTATTTAACTTGCTATTTAACTTCTAGATGAATACATTACAATTGTTGAAAGCTACTTTCAGTACAAATTACTTAAGACTTTTTGTAGAGCTAACAATTAAGTTGTAGCACCCTTGAAGTGATCTTGATCAAGATCACATTATATTCCTTAAATGCTATATTATAAGATGATCATTCATCTTATTCTGTCATATTGATTTAGATAAATAACTTGATTGTACTTGGTTCAGCAACATTTTTTTTTAAAATTACATATGTTTTGGTAGCAACGTTAATTCTTTCACTTAAATAAATTTAAATGTTTTATAAGATTATTGAATGCAATTTTCACTTCTATGTGAGATTATTTTGACCATATTCAAGTTCTTATGAAATATGCCTTAGTTATTTTAGAATTATATTTGGATTATTAAAAAAAAAATAAAGAATGGTATTTTGAATATAATATTGCACATTTTCGTCCAATTCAATGTCATTGTTTAATGAATTTAAAGACTTTTTTACAAATAAATACGGAATATGTGTACATAAAAATACCTAAGTGTATTGTAATATATTATTACTATCCCAATTACTTCTATAATTATAAAATCACAAGTATTTTATTATTCAGTGTTGTCAGCTAACAAACAAACGTACCTCGTTTTTAAATAATCATTAAGTCATTGTATTGCCATGTATGTAATAATTGCATTTACCAATAAAATTAATAATATTGTTTTTGTATACATTTTTTTTATTTTGGTTGTCAGACAACTAATCTAATACCTATACATTACAAATATATGTTTACGTCAGACTTAATTATGTGGATTGTCTGTCACATACAGTCTTATTCCTTCGTTACATTAACATAAGTTTTATTGTGTGATATATTGTTTGTTCATGCGAGCATTATACCATGTGTTTACTTTATGACTGCTGATTAAAAAATACCAAATTAATAAAATAATGCACAATCTTTAAATAATCGCATTCTTCCGAGGAGGATTTCGTAATAAAGAAAATACAATTGAATTAAAACATTATTTATATCAATAACTAAATAATAAGGGAATGTTATAAAATTCTACATAAAATATATACTAAATTAAAAATATATTACACGTTAATTATACATAATATCAATCTCATTTAAAATGAACAAATAAATGAAATAATTTTAGAAACAAATTTTGTACAATACACATAAATTGTATAATTTAAATTATCTTATAAAATGAATGTTGATGTAGTCCAGTATGGACAGTTTTTTCCTATGTTCAATTCTTGTTACAAACTGTTATTCTTGACAAAACAAAGTTTCATCCAGTTTCATCACTACATCATAGGAGAAAATTTAAACTTGTGAAGTAAAATTGAGAAAGTACAAAATTGTTGTGACACACAATTAATTATCATAAACTAATTTAAGAAAAGTAAATAATTATATGTATATTTTAGATGTTTCTTTTTGTTCGATTCAGGCCACTATGTATATTTTTGGCACGTTTTGATACAGATAAATGTTTTTTTGTATTCATAAGCTTTTTAGAAAATTTCTGTAATTTTCCAGTATTTCTGTAATGCATATACAAAATTGGAACATTCCAAGCACTATAGACTAAATTTGAATAAAAACCAGACTGTCAATAACCTGCTTCTAGATGATTCTCGAATATTTTGATCACATAGTGAGATGAGAGCCTAAAAAAATTGAAAGATTGATCGTTATTGGAAAAGCAGAACAGCGACTCTGGGGCGAACCCCTTCTCGGCGGAGTGACCAAATTAATAAGAAAAATAACTGGTCTCTAAGTATATTTGGGCCAAAAAAAAGGCTTAAAGCAGAAGCGTCTGGGGGAGTTTTGATGGGGAGGTAACAATGAAGAACAAGACGAAGAGGAAATAGCTCATATGCATTTTCAACGTAATTTTTTTAGAAATAAACCTCATTGAAATTTTATAAAGCTTGCTGTGGATATTTTTACTGACAATAACATCTCAATAGAGACGAAGTTGGTATAGTATAAAGTTGGTAAGCCCGTAGGTGTCTGGTGCCTGGTTCTTCTATAATATCCCAACTTTGTCTCTATTGAGATGTTATTGTCAATAAAAAAAATCATTTGACTCTCGACAGGGAAAAAATCCAATGTTTGTGTATATGCAATTAAAAAATATATTCGGCTTGCCGTGGAGTTCAGTTCAGAACTGTAAATTAATTTTGTGTGATTGACACATGAATGTGTACTTCTACAACTCTTAAAATAATCAAATAATTCCATTATATGCGTTGATCGCACACATAAAAGTACCTATAACTTGAATCTGTTGGCTTGTCCATTTAATGCGACAATCTCCAGTCTTATTATTACTTTAGTGTACGAGTTCTTACAGCTGTTTTCTTAACACACAATGATACATCTCCGGAGATAAGAGGAAGATTTGCAAAACTGTCTTCCACACCGCCCGCCATCCTCTTCTGGTTTTGTTCCCGCAGTGGACCAGCCTGACCCTCCCTTCGACTGTGTTTGATCACCATAGGTTTGGGAAGACCTTCGGCCATCAGTTCAGCTTTGAAATTTCTAGGCAATCGCATCTTCGGCGGTGTTTCAATCTAAAATGAATATGTAACATTTTTAATTTCTTCCATAACTTATGTAGCACTCACTACTTATACATTCATAGGATTTGAAAAATAAAAACATACTACACTTGCATAAATATATTATCACAGTATGGAATGAAGAACAACTGACAAATAACATTTAAATAGAACTGAAAGACAAGGAACAAAAGTTAGGGGTCGGCCTAAAAAACATTGACATGACCATGTGAACAATATTCTGAAAGTAAATAACAAATGAGCATGTATGAATTTGAGTGAGGCAATGAATTTATACAAAGACATAAGTGTATGGCGCTCAGTTCTCTCTGCCTACCCCAATAACAGGGACACAGCATGATAGGATATATGTATGTTTTAGAAAGATATTGGAATTTTCCATAATGTTTTAATTATGTTTGCAATGCTCTTTGAGTAACACATGAAAATATTTAATTTGGGATGCATCTAATTCATATTAACTACACCAACGTATTTAACTAGTATTTTTTCTATGGTTTTGAAATGACAAATCTCCGAGTCGGAAATTGGATTGATGACAGGTATTATGGCGGACATTAGATGTTTGTTGAGGTGGTGGTTGTGCAGGATATTATAATTGTATGCCTATTTAATGTGGAACGGGTACTATCACCTGGTTCATAATGGCTTATAATATTGTCACTAAAATTGTAAACTGCTAGCCCTAGAACAGGATTTCCTAGTTGGGCAGCAGTAATCTACTTATTGTTGTGAGATAAATAAATAAATATCGACTGCAGTGACAAAGGTAAGTTTTTTTTTTAATATAAAAATGAATATGTCCTTGTTTAACAAGTACATATACATCTTCCTACGTTCCCTAAAATAAGCATAAATGCTTGTGCTATAGGTGAACGAAATCGGTCGAGGCAGGATTCGAACTCACGACCACTGGATTACTAGCCCAGCGCGCTAACCGCTCTGCCAATGACCCATCTAAAGTATTTAAAGTTTGTGCTAATATTATATTAGATTACATTCCTGGCAGAAAATATTTGCACAAGGTGTTAGGAAGAATTTACCATAAAATAATACATTTTCATTTTTTGATAAACTATCTCACTCAGTAGAGATGAAGTTGGAATATATATATTTAGAGGAAAACTAGGAAATCAGGTATCTACAAGGCTTACGACCTGTCATCAGCTGGTTAATATGATTACGCTTGCACAGTGATTATCAAATATGCAGTTTTCATTTTTAAACACAACACATTTTGAACCTACATTTTTATGCTCTATTAAAATACATTTCTGTTTTTCATTAGCATTCACTAACAAAATTTAAATAAATAAAATAATCTCACCAATTTTGTAGTCTTTGCAGATCTGTAAGCTTTCTCTTGAAGTAAAGCCCCCTCTTCTCTCGGACTGCTGACCACCTTCCCTTTGGACGCCACTCTCTGACTGTGTTTCTCCCAAAGGTTTATTCCGGGACTCACATTCTTTATCTTGGGAACAACTGGACTGTTGTTTATATAGTACTGAACTGGACTCAAGATGTTTTCAAATTTCGGTGTGTGTGAAAATGTCGGTGTACATTTTCCCGGTGTTATTTTACCTGGCGTTATTTTACCTGGTGTTATTTTACCTGGCGTTATTTTACCCGGTGTTATTCTAGACTGTGTAACTTTTGACAATTTTACTGTTGGCGTAGTTCCACTCGGGGGACTTTTGGGATAGAAGAACCTTCTGGTTGTGGGTGTCTTTACTGGCACTTTAAATGGGGAATTAGTGACATAGTCCGAGGTATGAGACGGCAAAACTAAACGGGGGGATCTTAAACGAAACTTATTCTCCTTATTTTCTACATTTT
The DNA here is from genome assembly GCA_963576475.1 of Molanna angustata. Lineage (NCBI taxonomy): Eukaryota > Metazoa > Arthropoda > Insecta > Trichoptera > Molannidae > Molanna > Molanna angustata. The sequence continues at coordinate 43,153,423 of OY754967.1, forward strand.
TGCTCTTCTTGGGACTCAATCTTTTCGTTATGTTTTCCGTGGAAGGCAAAGAGTCATCGCCTTCAATGGAATCATCGTGCTTCTTTTCTGTGATGTAGTTCATGCCGTACTTGATCAGTTGTTCCATTTCCTCCAGCGTATCGTTGAATTTATACGAATTATCCCCACGAGAAGAAAAAGAGCTGTCCAACATGTTTGGCACTAAACAGTCACCGCTATTTGTTTGATTGTCTTCTGAAATACTACTGACGTCATCCAGAGTGTTACATAGAGGTTTAGAATTGACTAATATATCCGGAACCACAGGTGATTCTGATTGACTACTTACGCATGTTGCATATTCATTCTCTCCCAGGTTATCTTCAGAAACAACATCCAAATTTCCCCCACAGTTACATATCACTTTCGATACACTGCTCTCGCAAGTTTCATAAATATTATCCTCATGAGTACTATCTTCAACTTCTTCTCTGACTGGAAATATTTTTTCAGTGTCAACTTTCAACGGACTGAATGTTATCAAGTTGCTCTCCTCCATCAAGTTAATTTTTTTGGAAATTTTTTCGACAGTTCTCACTGGACTCATGACTAGTTGTTCCATTTTGACAAAACTCTCGTCAGAGACATTCCTCCATTTTGGAACAGGCTCCAGCAGTGTGTTGTCAAAATTTTCATATTTGTTGTCGATTTCAGGAGACGATTCATAAAATACTATTTCGGGTACGGCCTCATCTTCCAACAAGGGTTCATCGTGAACCCTGCCAGCGATACTCATCCAGTGCCCCGATATAGAACTATCTGCACTAGGATTTTTTGCCTGTTTTTTGAAGATTTTCTGTTCATCGTCTGATATTGAGACAGAATTGGGTTTAGTTGAGTTTTCCCACTCGAACATTCTTTCGATTATCAAATTTTTCGTTGCTAAATTTGGTTCAGATTTGACGCAAAATATATCCGGTAAAATGTATGAATGACGTTCACTTATGTACCTACAAAACAAAGGAATTAAAGTATAAGCTAAACACATGTCTTTAATTATAAAATGAACCATAAAATGATAAAAACATTTAATTATGTTAAGAAGTGTTTTAAAAATATTGGTGTCTATTACGTTTCTATATTCAGCAAAGAAACACTTTTTTTTATGAAGTTTGGGAACATAATATATTATTGAGGAGATATTTCAATTATGCAGCTAACAAATCAGGAATAAAATTTGTTTATTGACTGGACAGACATTTTATATCTTTACAAATGTATCAAGTATTGATAAATCAACAAAATGTTTAATATAATACCTTTTGACAGATACAACGAACAAAAATTTGAAAATAATCGTCGACTTAACTTTGCATTCGAATTACGTTATCTATAATATCTATGGATTGTCGTTACATTCTAAAGCCGGTCTGACACCAAATAATATTCCATGTCATATTTCAATACGTAGGAAAAAAACATTGTGCCTGAGACGAAATCGTTTAAATTTTAAATTATTTAAATATATTCATATACGTATGTACTATTGGAACTTATTAATTCCTCCAAAATTCTAACAATTTATTAGATTTGGAAAAGAAATATTATTTCGTAAATTAGGCATTATTTTAAATTAGGCCCCATACACAAGAGTCCGCACTTCTAATGGGGCAATATTATTGAATTATTATTGTTGTATTTAATTGTCAAATGTACTTTTGTATTCTGTAATGAAAAATAAATATATGTAAAAAAAATGTATTTACGTCTTGAATTTCTGTGAATGCATGTTTACTCGAGTTCCCTTCATTTGGGAAAGAATGAATTTTGTATTTTTTTTTTGAAAATCAAAAATAATAATAAAAAAGTGCAAGAAACATAAAACGTAAGCAAAAACAGGTCACAAAAATATGTTTCCGTTCTTCCCTAAGCAGGATATAGATTGGCATGTCCTAGCTTCTCCAAGAGTCTTTCGAGTGCATCAGCGTAAAAGCTTCAACACTACAGTGCTACTCTGCTACTCAACGAAAGCGCATTTTGTGAGTCCACATCAATAAAGGATATACATGTCAGTTAGTATATAGCCTCAGCGGAAAAGTGGCGAAGTAAGTAATTTACTCGTGTATTTATAAACGTCCGTTTTGTCCTCGTGAGTTATGGATCGGATAAAATCAGCGCCCTCCAACGATGTCATTTATTGCTTTGGTATGATATCGTTGTGATTTCATAGTACGGTGACATCCTTGTATAGAAAATTTAATATTAAAACCTAAAACATGAGGCCTAAAAATTGCAACTGTCAGAAATAGTTATAACATTGATTACTCTCCCACTATGGAGAAAAATACTTTCGGGTCTCTATTATACCTTTCATGCAGACCGTCGTGGCACAGTTGGTAAAACGTTCGGTTTCTGTGCGGGCGTCCTGTGTTCGATTCACAGCAGATGAGAAATTTATTAAAATTCATTACTCAAGCAAATATTGCTTCTCTGGGCTGGAAACACTGCTTAGTTGGAAGAAATTGCCATACGGTAATAAACTCGCCACTTTCACAGGATGCAAAGATATGTTCATTGTTATTATTATATGCATATCATTATTATTCTTCAATTGTTATGCCCGAGAATAAATTTTGCCGAAAAACAATATTTTTAATTTTTTTTCCACGGCAACATTTCTAAAAGCAGCTAGCGCTCGTTGCGGGCATGCAACGAAACTTGCAGCTAGCAGCTAGCACGCGCTAGGACAGGACCCGTCACGCACATAGACGCTGATGGTGCCCCAGAACCAAGATGAGGGCATTAACAGGACAGGAGGTTGGAGGCAGAGCGCAGTGTGGGGCCACCGCGTAGGGAACGCGGCGGCTCGCAGATTGGACCACGAGGGGCAATCCGTGTTGTCTGGGGCGTCAGTTCGCCTCCGGTGAGGCCCCAGCTGGTATGCCACCTCTGTCAAGATGCGCCGTCATAGCGTGCCGTGGGGCACAGAGCCAGCCATGGGTGACGGTCTGGAGGAGGAGATCAGGAGGAGAAGAAGAAACCACGCCGGACACGAGGAAGACCTGCTAGCCTGACGCAGAGGCTGGGCCCCGCCGAACTACAGTCACCACGTGGAAGACAGTGACATGCCTGGAGGAAGGATGTCGCTGTACCCTGGGGCGGTATATTCTGGTCGGCGTCTTTTCGTGTGTTCGCGTGTGTTTGACAGTTCGTTTCGGTAGATGCCTCGTGTTTCTATTTTATTTGTTGTCTGTTGTTTTTATTTAAATTTTTTTTGCCATGGACCATTTGTGAATATTATAAATAAAAAAGCGCCGTACTAAAACAATTTTTAAGTGTCGCCCTCATTTGTCTCTCATTTTCTTCCCCACACCTTGGCTTGATGTTTCCTCGTGGTCGGAGAGAGGTCTCATCACCCTCATACAGTATTTTGTGAATAATTGTATCTTCCATATAAATTTATTGCATTTTGCATATAATTGTAATTTTAAAGAATATCAAAATTGTAATCGTTTTTATATTTTTGAATTATAAAGTTTGTTATGATAATAATAAATTATTGTTGTGACTTGTGATTTGTTTGAAAAAGGATAATATTTTTAAAAATATTAAAGAAATAAAATAGAGCTTTTCTAAATTATCTATGACTTTATGAACTAATCTCTTATCAGTAAATTTGACAACTGTTCGCTGTTCTTTTGCGTTATATATGTGCATTTTAATCACAATTAAAACTAATGTGTGTATTATTTGAATAAATATTTTTCATACCACGTAATTTCTACTAAATAGTTTATTTCTGCACATTTTTGATGTCTAATTTTGACTATATATCGTTTTAAAAATATTAGAGTAGTTGTCACATACGTAGTGTAGATTTAATTTAAGTATTATAGTTTAGTTTCTATTGCTTTCTCCAAGATTTTAGTTTTACCCTCTACAGTTATACATGTGCGCACTCAAAATTTTAACAATTTTCCATTGAAACAATATATAAAGATTTTGTTTTCTAATATTGTTGTAAAAACCATTTCAAATATGTTGATTTAGAAAGAACTTACGGAAAGCATATTGCATTTTTTTTGTTTTATCTATATAAATTTTATTTCAGTTGAATTCTTTGCTTGTTTCATCAAAATGAATATCTTTGAACGAAATATTGTCTTTGTTGCAAAATCTCTGAACAATTTTACGAGAAACTTTGTAAGTATTGGTTTATAATAGCTACCTACATTTTTGTTTTTGTTCACATTTACGCATTTTTACAATGTGAATAAATAAATATTATTGATTACTGTAATTACCCGTTCTGTATAACAAATACAAAAAAATAGTTCTAATATTTAACTTATTTATAAATGTTTTATTATTGTTACAAATTCTTCTTAAATATATCATTTCTAGAGTATTGTTTACTATTTTCTGTATGTATGATTCATCAATGTCAGTACTGCAATCACATCATGAATGATTGTTTAGAAATGCTTGTGATTGGATATTACTGGTTTATACTTTTCTTTTAGCTATCCAGTATCAATATTATAATGCATAATAAAAGGTGCTCATAATGTAAAAACAATTTCTTAATGATTGGAGTATCCATAGGTATTATATACTCTTTGGATTAGAGCAGATTAGAGGACAATGAATTATAAATATTTTCTTTTCCATTTCCCATATAAATAAAGTGTATAGTTGTCGTCAAATAAATTGAACTTTTAGCTGAGAAGGGGGACGATTTGCACGTAAACCAACATAGCAAAAAGACAAAAATTTGCGCAATGCGCAACCGGAAGCTCGTTCAAAATTTTTGGTGAATACTATAACCATAGTTTGGCCCATTAGTTCTTTTGTTTCAGTTCATTTATTTAAATAATTTTTACTACCATTACTTTTAAATTATTTATTATTATGTTTTACTTCTAATATTTTTGTAGTAACCTTCCTAAATTGTATATTTACTGGTGTGATTCACTACAGCTATTGTCTACGGTATAAATATAATAAGTCCTCAATATGTATACAAAAACATGAAAATAAAAGATTTATTTTTATTATTAAGGGGCATATAAACCTAAACACCGTATTTTCAAATCAAATTCCTCAAATATGTTAAACAGTGTGTTTCTAGAAAAATGCCATAAGTATTTTCAACATTTCTCTAGTGAATGTTCGTCACACAATTTTAAAATTCAGCCTAAATTCCCTTAAAAAAATATTACAAATATCCTTTTTTATAGCATTTTTTTAATTACTCCATAACTATGGGCCGAAATAAATCTTTTATAAGCTTAAAAAGTGCATAAAATCAAAGTGAACGACTGATATTTTTTTTTCATTTCAAGTAAGGTTTGTTCTTAAAATGCAAAAAATTAACAAATTTTGGGTTTCCAATAATTTAAATCATGTATAAACCTTTTTTTACGCATGCCATAGTTACCTATCCTTACTAACACATAACTTCATAGTGCATTAGGCGGTTTTAATATATCATGTTTTCAGTAACTTAATAATATTGATGCATTTTGTTAAATTGTATTTGTTTGAATTTTAGAAGCCACCACCTCTGCCAAGTGATTTTGTTAAAATAACAGAAGTGGGTCCAAGGGACGGACTACAAAATGAATCTAAAATTGTACCGACAGATGTGAAGATTGACTTTATAAATAGATTGAGTTTATGCGGTTTTAAATCCATCGAAGCCACCAGGTATGTTTTATTTTTTTTGTATTTTTACAGATTTTATTACCAACAGACCTTATTTATTCAAAAATTTCAACACAGACAGCGTTTGCTGGTATGAGTGTTGACATACATTTTGGTTTATATTGACATTTTGTTAGATTAATACATGTTATACAATGTGGTGAACAATAACATTACAATGAAGTTTACAAAAAAAATTGAAAATTCAACCATAGTGGAGCCCAAAACAGTTAGCCGGGAGTACAGGAAAATCTATTTGAAAGCACTATCATGCAATATGTGTTGTTTTAACTTTTTTTTGAAAAACTTAAGTTTTTGGCAGTTTTTAAAGTCATCTGGTAGCTGATTGTACAAATTAATGCTGGTGGATAATAGTCCTTTGTTTAGTCTGTCTGTTCTATTGCTAATGTTTCTTAGGTTGTTTCTTGTTGATGTTGATTTTCTAACTGTCTTTTTTCCAACTTTGAAGTCAGGAAGCTTCGCAGCATGTATAAGGATTTACTCAGGATTCGGAGTAGAACATTTAGTGTGTCTGTGTGTGTGTGTAACTTTTGATCCGCTCAATGCGCTGAGCCTAAAATTTCAGAATATATAGAAAGTTATAGGCCTACAAATATTTTATACTCAGAATTCTGAATTTTTGTTTCAGTCAGGGGTTATCAACTTTTGAATTTTTACTTTATTTTTCCATATATCTCAAAAACTATAAAAGCTAGAATGCTGTAAATTTGTATTGATATAGACAAATACAAAATCTCAAATTAAAACTTTGAAGTAAAAAACACCAACTTAGGGGCTTCACAGCATATATGTTTCATATATGGATTTACTCAGAATTCGGAGTAGAACATTTACTGTGTCTGTGTGTGTGTGTGTGTGTCCTTATAACTTTTGATCCGCTCAATGCACAGAGCTTTAAATATCAGAATATACAGAAAGTTATAAGCCTACACAACTTTTATACTCAAAATTTTAAATTTTTGTTTCAGTCAGGGGTATTCAACTTTTGAAATTTAACTTCTATATATCTCAAAAAACCATAAAAGCTAAAACGCTGAAAATTGGTATTAATATAGACAAATACAAAATATCAAATTTGTTTTATGAAAATGTTCCAAAGTTTCTCAAACATTTTTTATATGATAAATTTATGTGTTCAACTGCCTGTATTTCCAAAGTTTTTAAAAATATGAAAAAAACCGAAACACCCCAACTAGATAATTTATTTTTTTATAAAAAAATATGAACATTGTAGTAGTACATCTCAAACTTTTTTTAATAGTTTTTATAAAAATTGAATTTAGTGACGACATTGTTTCATACAATTTGTAATGCAGTATACACTACACAATATCTACGGGGACTCAATAGTTTGATACTTAATCTCCAAACATATATACATACCATCATGCTGTTTTCATATTCTGGGTAGGAAAAAAGAATGACCTCCATCTTATCCTATCCTGGCATACATACCTACATGTTTTATATAGAAAACATAATATTTTATAACATTTATTAATTTATGTTTGAGTGTTTATAGTTTGGTATGTATTCTTCAATTTTACATACTATCACCATCGACAGTTGGATCTCATGTGTTACATGCAACTAGTATTATTATAATTCCACTATGTTTGTAAAAATAATGTCAGACTTGCGGTCAACTAGGAATGGCTACACGGTCGACGCTTTAGCCACCCCAGTTATATTATATTCAAAAGGTGTGAGTGTAGAAATTTGTTCTCTTGATGGACCTCTGAGAAATCTGTGCTGTCTTTTTTTTGCTCAATGAAATCTGTGTAAGACACTAACTAAATGAAAAGAAAGTTTGTTTAATATTAGAGAAACAGAAATGTTGACAAAATTGGAAATTACATTAGTGTTGTTTTTTTGCTGGATACTGATTTACTGTCTGATTTTTCTATAATGGCATCTATTGTTACCACACTTAGTTTTTTGTAATAAAAAATATACATTGCAAAAGCGGAGTTCATTGTTTTGAATTAATCAAGCACTAGATTCTAATATTTTTGATGAGGTACTACAAAATTTATCATAATTACTTCACATTTACTTTATATTATATAATACATATTGCGATATTGTAAAAAGAGATAAATACAATTGTAAATAAATTTACAAAACAAAAGTCATTTCTACTACTATTCGTTACTGTATTAAATGTTTTTTTTTAGTTTTGTTAGTCCAAAATGGGTTCCACAGATGGCAGATAATGAAGAAGTTATGAAGAGTATTGATAGAAATGTGTTGAATACAGTCAGAACTTCATATTCAGCCTTGGTACCCAACGAACAAGGTTTTAAAGCTGCGGTAAATATATTTTTAAAAACTATTATATGCCACAGCCAAAATAATTTCTATTTTATATTCCTACCTAATGTTTTAAGTGCATAATTTTTTTTGTCCTATTTTCAAAACAGCATTATAGTATCAGTGAGTCACAGGAGTGTTTGTATTATCGTTAAGTACTTTTACATTCCAAATTTTGTTTTTCAAAGATCCTTTTATAACATAGAATAAGGTTCTAGGCATAATAGTAATAAGAATGTATACTTAAATTGAAAAATAAAGCAGCAGGTAGGTTAGTTCAAAGTGTAGATTGATATTGGAATTGTGTATAAAGAGTAAAACTGAAGGTAGTCGATATTGTAAAAATTGATAACAATATATTTTTTTCAGATATCATCTAAAGTGAATGAAATTGCTATATTCGGATCGGCCAGTGAGACGTTCTCTCAAAAGAATTTGAATTGTTCGATCAAAGAGTCCCTGGATAGATACAAAAATATTGTCGCCGAAGCCAGAGAAAGAGAAATAAGAGTTAGAGGATATGTTTCTTGCGTTGTGGGTTGTCCATACGAGGGTCCAATAAAGCCAATTGCTGTTGCTAAGGTATAAAATATTGACATATGAAATTTGTTCTTCTAGCATATTGTGTGTTGGGTCTTTTTTATTCATCTTAACACTATTACAACCTGTGCAAGTGGCGAATTTATTGTCAAATGGTAATTTGACAATAAATTAGTATTTCCAGCCCAGTTAAATAATTTTTTGAGAATATTGTTTATATTTTAGGTTGTTCATGAAATGATGGAAATGGGTGTAAACGAAGTGTCTCTGGGAGACACAATCGGTGTAGGAACAGGAGGTTCAATGAGAAGAATGCTATTAGAAGTGTTCGAAATATGTAGTGCAGAGTTTCTTGCATTACATTGCCATGACACTTATGGACAGGCATTAACTAATGTATTTGTCGGTCTCGATGTAAGTATTTCAAATTGAATATATTTTTTGTGAATAAATGTAATTTCTATCCTGATTCACAACTAATTATTTTACTACTTGCTTCGAAGGTACTTGTGCCTTAGAAATGGATCTTAAAAATAAGGATCTTTTTTTTTTGGATTGATGAACAAATTAAAAAACCATATAATAGATATAAGATATTTTATGACGTTTTTGATATTTCGGTTCTCATGAAGTTTTGTCAACGTCATGCTCTATAAAACACCACGGAAAATAACTTGAAAATGTACATAGCAGAAGCATCTATGTACAATATTCTCAAACACTTTATAAAGACAACACAGTTTTTGCAGTTAATGACGTAGTAGTAATACTTTTAAAATACCACAATGACATTTTCATCCATATTTGAGATGTCATGAATATGTGAAAAAAACTCAAACCCCAGAGCACAATATTTCACTTACAGAGCAGACTTGTAAGCAGCGAAGTGTTAGAGGACAAATGTTGTACTTCATTATGTAGGCGGTAATAATGTAGTACAGCATTTGTTCCCCATACACATAACTGACAATAATTACGGTACTTCATGAAGGTGGCAGGAAAATTATTCGAAAAACAATTATTCAAATGCTCAATTTTACGAAAATCAATTTTACGAATGGCAATTATTCGAATCACATTTTTTCGAAAAACAATTTTCCGAACACACAATTATCAGAATTTACAATTGTTCGAATTTTTATGACGTCATGTTGGTAGTATTGTGAGAGGAAAAATCCATAGATTTTTATTATAATATACTAGATGTCGTAGTTAGCAAATTTTGTATGAATCGAAAACAAATGACTCACTTTTTGCACGGAGTACTACATCTACATAGTATATTATGTTTAATAAAAATCTATGGAATAAACAACATGGCGACGCACCGCGCTGTCAGATATCCTAGGATGTACACCTATTTTTTAAACCTAAACCTACAAAACTTTGGTAAAAATAGGTTGGTTAGATTTGTTTGTAGTTATAATTGCGACTGGCGTGAGCCAGTTGCATTATATATTTAAAAAAGTAACTATAATATTAAAATTAAATAACTAAATTGGTGTGAATACTATATAAACATAAACTGGTGTACAAACTAGGCTATCCCGCGCTGTCAAACATCAGTTATTAAAAATGTGCAAACATACATACCCAACAATAATACAACAAGTAATAATAGTCTTCATCGAATATATTTTACTGGCAACAAATATGTCAAAGGAGGCAACATAATGACACAAAAATAAATTCGGTTAATTGATTTTCCAACAATTATTTCATCCATAATGACATTGAACAAAAAAGGGCTCAAACTATCCCCCTGTCTGATGCCGACTGCGGCTGGGATTTCCTTCGAGAGATCATTTCCCACCTTTATATGCATTTTATTGTTACTATTTAAATTTCTAATTGCTAATTGAAATAATTGTAGATGTCAAATCATTGGGGCTGGGTTACACTATGGGAGATAAAAAAATTGATATAATATGCTATGCAGATGACGCTGTCCTAATTGCCAATTCCGAAGATGATCTTCAGAGACTGCTTTATAGATTCCATTTATCCTCTCAACGATTTAACATGAAAATCTCAGTAGACAAAACAAAAAGCATGGTCACCTCAAGGCATCCAGTACGATGCAAACTTGCAATCGAAAATAAAACCATAGAACAAGTGATGCGATTTAAGTACTTGGGTGGTGTCCAGCAGCAGTAACCTCTTTGATGAAGTAAGAGAGCAAGCGAATAAGGCCGCCGTCGTGGCTGGATGCTTGAAAAATGCTGTATGGAGAAACAGAGACATGCTGAAGGAGAGTAAGGTAAGAATCTATAAGACCTGTGTAAGGCCGATCATGACATACGGCATAGAAACAAGAGCTGACACCGCCAGAACAAAAAACCTCCTAAGAACCACTGAGATGAAGACTCTTCGACCCATCGCAGGCGTAACACTTCTTGACAGAGTAAGGAACTCGGAGATAAGAAGAATCTGTGATGTCGAAGATGTTGTGCGATGGGGAAGAACACGAAGACGATTCTGGAGAGATCATGTGGGGAGAGCGGGTTCGGATCGAGTGGTGAGGATGGCAGCGGATGGGGAGATAACAAATGGCAGACCCCCTGGAAGACCACCCAAAAGATGGAAGGATAGCTGGACGTCCACTTCACAAGAGCAGGCTCCGAGAATAACAGGATACAGTCCTAACTAAAGCAGAAGAAGAAGAAGAAGAAGATTTTCCAACAAATGTTAGTTCGAATAATTTGCTTTCGGACAATTGCCATTCTGATAACTGATTTTCGAAAAATTGTTATTCGTACAATTGCGCATTCGAACAATTGTGTTTCGAAGAATTTTCATGTAATCCTTCATGAAATGTCCAAACGTCATAATGGCCATCATACGTTGCCCTGAGTATTTTAATGTATTGAAAAATATCTTATTATTCTCAGATTTTTTTTTTTTTAATAAAATGAATATGTCCTTGTTAAACAAGTACATATACATCTTCCTACGTTCCCTAAAATAAGCAAATAAATGCTTGTACTATAGGTGAACGAAATCGGTCACGGCAGGATTCGAACTCGCGACCACTGGATTACTAGCCCAGCGTGCTAACCGCTCTGCCACCGACCCATCTTATAATTGTTTTTTTTATAAACATTTTAATTTCTAGTATGATTTGCGCTCTTTCGACTCATCAGTCGGTGGATTAGGGGGCTGTCCCTATGCTAGAGGAGCTTCGGGGAATTTGGCTACAGAAGATTTGGTCTACATGCTCCATGGTACTGGGCTCAAGACAGGTGTCAGTCTGACAAGTGTCATCGATACAGGTCGTTTCATTTGTAATTATCTCGGCAGAGAAAATATGTCCAAGGTTACCAGAGCCATCGGAGACAGAAATATAGGTGATGATAAACTTAACAAAATGGCAGGATGTAACACCATATAAGAGAGAATTTCACATTTAATGTAATCTCGTACAATATGTATGAAAACAGTCACAATAAAAAAATTAAAATACTTTGAAACAAAAAATTCTAAAAGGGACTATATAACCTTTTCATTGTTGAACTGTTATGTACTGTCAAAAATGATATTCTTTTGTATCAAAAATAGCTACTATACCTATTGATAGTTAAAGACAAAATGCTCAAAACTCCATTACATATAAGAATTTGTTAAAATGGTGGCTCAATATTCTTTTGAAAATAATTTTTTACTTTTTAAGCTTTTACTTTCTGTTAACTATTTATTCATAAATTAGTTATTTATCATAAGAAATAAGTTTGCTCTGAAGCTGGTCAATATATACAGAGTATCGCCATTTACTTTCTAAGTTAAATATTTATATAATGTTGCCATGGTGTCATAAATTGTAAGAATATGAGTGCCATTGTTAAATATCATTTTTCTTGTGAGGGTATATTAATTAGATTTAAGTTTTAAGTATCAAATCTCATTTTATTATTTATGTTTTAAAAACTATGCTTTTTTTATTTGCTGTTGAAGGTCCTACATTTTTAGAGTACTTTTATTTCATGTTGGTAATTTTAGTTAAAAACATTTTTTATTAGTTAATAATGTTGAATTCATATTCCATAGATTTAACAATTCCTTACACTGTTGATATTTTTTTTTATTTTTGTTAATTTGTATATAGTCCGTTTCACTTAATATTTCTTTTTTTTATTTTGCATTGGTAAGAAACTTAACTTCGCCATATGTGACAACATAATATAGATCATACTAGTATTCTGTTGTAAACGGCATAAAGTAAGAATAATAAAAAAAAATAAACAGTAAAATGTAGCGGAATTGCTGCGGCTTACAGAGTAGTGAAATATTTAAAATGAAACAAAAAGGGAGTTATTAAGTGGAACGGGTTGTACATCAACATTCCAAAGATTGTCTTTATATATATTTTGTATTAAGTATATTTACTCAAATATGTAATTTAATATATTTTTTAACATAGCTTACACATAATTACTTTTATAATAATCTTTGAAAACTGTACTTTATTATTTTTAAAAGAACCCTTTATAGATCAATCATTTTGTATGAACTGTAGTAAAATTTTTACTTTGTTGTATAATTACATTATTTGAAGTTACACTCACAATATTTTGTTGTATAATATTAATTAATATTAAGGCTGCACAGACACTGAGAATTTTTATTGAGTTGTACCCCACTTCTCATACTGGGTTTGACCCTAACAAATTAAACAGATAACGAGGAAATCTCGCAAATTTCAGGGGTACTTTCTGAATTATTTTTTATGGAGAGTATTATGATTTTGGAACTGTCAAACTGTAGATATTACTATAAGCTGTAGAACATCACTCAAAGAAATAATATCGCTGAAATCATTTAAAAGAAAATGTTCCGAATACATCATGAACTAAGGGGGAACTAAAATGTATCAAATGTTCGACATTGTAGTGTAAAAGGACATAATTTATATAATTGTTATTTTTTTCTTTCCTCTTTCGCAAAAAATCCTGTTTGTTTTATAAATTTTATAAATCTTGTCTTGATTTGATCTGAGACTCGACTGAATAAAGACATGACTGACGGATCACATCTATGCTGTCAGTTCAGTATTTCCAAGAGATACTTATAAATATTTCAGATTATTTGTGCAATTAACAAATAAAAATTATAAGATACCTTCATACACAATACATGTATGTATATCATGCTGACTCCAATTCCATTTTTTAATCTGTGTACAATAGTTAATTTTATATTGTTTAGATACTTATTAAAAATGCAAACAGGGACAACCTATATGTCTCCTGTGAAATATAATAATATGTACACTGCTAGCCCTAGAACAGGTATACCTAGTTGTGCAGCAGTTATCTATTTTTAATGATGATTATTTAAATGGTGTGATAAAGAAATAAATTAAATAATTTATCGCTGTCTTTAGTTTCAAGACGATAAGATCAATATTTGCTGAGTAAATGAGAAAATGCCAATGTAACTATTCACATTTGAGTGCCTGTGCAGTCTTATTATTTTTTGAAATGAATTTATTAAACACAAAATATAAAATAGCATACATCAATATTATATTTTTATAGTGTGATATACCAGATGTACTTAGTAAGTTTTGTAAAGCTGATTAAATTATGTAAGCAGTCAAACTGCATTTTTATAGAAAACTTCAATATACATTTTGTAATTTGTTATTATAAATATATTTATTTAGATGTTGTTATTTTGTCTTTGTTATTTATTTAATGCTATATTTATCGGTGGAAAGGAGAATTATGATGTTTTATTTTTTATATACTTGTTCATTTTGTAATACAACCGCACAAATTCAGATTTATTGATTAAATTAACTATATATTATTTATCTTCTTTAGTTTTCAAGTAGGCAATGATATTTTTTGTTGATGAATACCTCCTATTGTGAACCTGGGTTAAATCAGTTATTTTCTGCTACTTAATTTTTAGTTTCAAAATCAAATTTACTTTCTAAACTTGACTTTGTACAAAATATAAAAAAATAATAATAAGAAGAAAGAAGAGGACACACTCTTCAAAGTTTTCTTCGCATTGAAATGAAGAATAAAAAATATTTCACGTCGGTCTGTAGATTGTTTAAATTTATACTACCAATGTCAAACACAGAGTATATAATACCTACGGATAGTCAAACACATATTGTCAAACGCAGTTGTTTTATTATAGCAAACAAATTCAAATACAGAACATAAATAATCTGTTGTGATGTATAATAAATGGTACTAAAACAATTGCACTACGTATAAAATACAAAATTGTTAAATTTTATCAAAATATCAAATTAATCAAGCTGGAAATTAAATCGGGTCTACAATATCGGTAATTCGCAAATTCTGAAAATTTCAAAGCTATAAATGGTCAAGAAATTAGTTAAAAATCAATTACAAAATTCCAGTACAGACAGAAAGGTGAAATTAAATAAAAGTTTGTTAAAATACGTATTTTTTTTATTTCCTAGGTATTTTTTAAATTTGATATTTCGATTAAAACTTGATGTTTTTAAATAAAAATCGTAATCCTATGAAGTCGTAGAAAGTTCTTTCCATAGCGTTATACAAGTTGCGGTGAAACAGGCGCATTTATTTGAGGGGGCTATAAACTTGCATACCTATAGGTAGAAAAATATTTATGATATTTTCTACAATTTTTCAAATTAAGAACGTATGCAGTTTATATGGCTATATTATAAACGTCTAGGCATATCAATATAAAAGTATACTTTCTACGGAAAGGCACAAATTATACGAAACACAAGTGTGCTGACACTATAAAAAATGGTATAGTATGTACGTACATATTTGCAATCACTTATGAAAAGTTTAAAGTATTTTTACGCGATATTCGCACGATGAAAATAAATTGATTGACAAGATAAAGCATTTTCAGAGTGATTAGTAGCCCTATTAAGTGAAATTGGATTATCTCAATATATATGCAGTGCTCAAAACGAAATCACTTTTCCAAAAATATTGAAAACATCTTGGATTTTGTAGAGCACACAAGACTAAACTATAAGCACCTTTGAAATAATCCTTTATAATTAAAGGGCGCTGTAAAAAATGCAATTATTATATGTTTTACTCAATTGAATGTAACATCAATCATCTGATCTCTTACATAGAATCACTCGCATCATGAAACTATCATTCGTTGACCTTTTCCACGATGCATCAGGTGTTATCACGGGCGAGTGCATTCCGTCAGCGAAATGTTAATCTAACTAAGTAGATCGGGGAGTTGGCTGAGTGGACCAGGAACGACCCGGATTTGGCTCCGGGCCATTCCTGCAGAACGTCGAGTCGCTCTCCACTCCAGTCAAGCTGTTGCGCCGCGGCCAGCCGGATCGACCATACCATCGCGCCATAATAATATTACATTTATAATCGGCTAAAAGCGAACTCCCAGTCCGATCCTAATTATTCGCTGTGTTCCAATTATAACGTCAGAGTTCTCCATCTCCATGCCTGATCAGTGCACGGCGCGTCCACGCACCGACCTACACGTGCGTCAATCATAAATGTGGAAACGTCTAAATTACGATTATGTAATTATATCTGTGAAATGTCGCTCTATTGCCCCCCTCCCCAGACGTCAATTTACCCCTATGGTCTTTTTTCTTTTGTTTTATTTTTAAACAGCTCAAAATTATTTTGTTTCCTAACCATGTAATAATAAAAATTCAACAATCCTTTTATTTTACGTGTGAATTTTTGTACTGCCGCATATTAAAATGTGAACTTTTCGCGTAGTTTCCAGGAATAGATCAGGCGATTTTTCATCACATTCATCTTTTGACGTCACGTCAAACTGTTTACAACGCGATTTTTTTACAGGCGGACACGCGCGAATGTATTTTATGTATTCTTTGTCTCATTTTCATCATTAAATATATAATGCGTTTTACTTTATTTTTATTTATTTTTTTAAGTTTTAAACAAACGAAGAAAAGCTTTTTTTGTACGTAATAATTCAATAAGTTCAAAAACCTGCAACAAATTATCATACAATAATTCATTGTTAACGATACAGGAATAATTTGGCTCTCTTTTCAGTTAGCAAAAATAGATCATAGATTGATGACGCAGCTTGATTCAAGGAATTATTATTATAATGAAACAAATTGATTGTGTCGTTCTCCACGTGTTGATGATTTTATTTGGTGGAATAAATGACTTGATAATATTTTAATCACAAAACATATAACGTGCAACAAGTTAGTGATATGAAGTGTGTGATGAGATTTCTCTTAATACACATATTGTCCAGTTCGACGCCAGCTAAATTGTGTTATGTTATGTCTACCAAATGAATTCAAGATGTAATGAAATTAATTGACATTGATTTATGAGAAAACCGACTAAAACGTAAAAAAATGGAAGATTTATTCGTCGATGTTTGTTTAATCTGAAATTCGCCAGTTAAAATAATAGTAAAAAAATAAAAGTGAAAATCCTATTTCGTTGTTGTTTTGTGAAATTTATAATTGTATCGTTAAAACTGTCTAAAGTTTGGAATAGTGTCGGATAACAATGCATCACCTTTATCCTCTGGCCAAGGGAGATCCTTTATGTCCCTTGGGATTTCACCCCCAAGTGAGATGGCCCACTCGATGTAAAAGATGCTTCAGGGACTACAAAGAGCACGGTGGTAAGAAGAAGGAAGATGATCTAACAGTGTCCTCACCGAGTCTGTCAACTTGGAACTCGAGCTCGTCTCGGTAAGTCTGTCATTGATTAAAACCTATATAGTTATTCCTTGTAGGATACCTATCCATCCACAACCACTTTGTATTATAGAGTATATACATTTCCGACATCTTTAATTTTCACTGGGAATTCCATTATGTCGTATCGAAACGTATATTTTAAAAATAGAAATTTTTAACAACATATCAACACATTTTAAGCTCAACCTTAAATCAATTTGTTGTGTATTTGCCTGAATTAGGTAGTTTTTTTTATTACGTATGTAATTTAGGCTTTATCGCGTCCTTGATGTTAATGTGGATGGTCAACAAATAATCGATAAAAACTAATAGATCTTTTATCAAAACAACCTATAATACATTAATAAATTCCGACACAAGCACTGCTTAGTGGAGTAGTTCTTATCCACTGGATGTTGGTATTGATAGATTGTATTAATTTTGTCAGTGCCAACATATTATACTAAATTGTCTATTTTTCTTAATTTTTGTTGTGCTAAGTGTCACTGTTGTATTGTTGTAATTTTTTTTGTACTTATGGTTATTGTGGATTTTAAATAAATAAATAAAAATATTCCTATATTTAGTGTTTGTAATAAAATTTTCCAATACTTATAAATAAAGGAGAAGAAAATAAAGAGTAGGGGAAAATGTAATAAGGAACTTTGTAACAAACAAATCGCAATCAATGCATAATAACTATCACATATTATGCGCTTCGACTAAACGAATGTATGTTTTCCCGCTTAAAATTATTATGTAGGTATCTGTATAATATATTTGCGGAATTTTTAGTCGTTTACCTTCCAAGATTAGCTATGATACGTTTAGTTTTTTTTATTATCCTCAATACTTAACCAAATTTAAATACTTTACTGAACTATATATAGCATTATAAGGAGACATAAAATTAAGTATGAGAACATTTAAAAATATGCAATGTACCTATTGTGTATAATTAAGTTGTTCATAAATAATTATTTTTGCCACTAATTGATGAGTTTTCTCTAAATACCGACAGACGTGTCTAGGCCAACTCTCGCCCAGAAATCGCGAACCACGAAACAAGCACAATCATTGTTTACAATTTGAATTTTATTTTTTTTAATAAAGGTATGTATTATTAATTAATGGATCATATTAAGGGGGGGACTACTGCCAACGTACCTATTTTTCAATTTGATATACCATCATTATTTCTCATTAAATCGTTTTGAAAAAAATAATTAAAATAGTTTGGATATTAATAAACAAAAATATACCTTAACTTTTTGATAATGTTCTGTATAAATTCTTGTAGAAAAGTAATGGCATACCCTGATTTTCAACGTTTATCATAAATTTTTAATAAACTAAGAGTAATAAATTTTTTTTAAATTAAAGAAGACAAAAATATCTAGAAAAATATGATATGACGTTGCATTAATGCTTCAGGTTTAGTAAATAAACCTAAAAAACATTTATTTTCCATTCAGCGCCATTGCGTAATAAAAGTTTTTTGATTTATTTACTTAACCTGATGCGTTAATGCAACGTCATATCATATTTTCCCAGGTATTTTGTTCTTCTTTAATTTATAAAAAAAAATATTGCTCTATACCTTATATTTTTTTTAGAAATTTAAGATAAATGTCTAAAATCGGGGTATGCTTATTATTTTCCTACGAGAATATATACAGAACATAATCAAAAAGTTAAGGTATATTTCTCTTTATTAGTATCCAAACTAACTAGGTTATTTTTTTCAAAATGATTCGTTTAGTAATAATGATGGTATATCAAATTGAAAAAATAGGTACGTTGGCAGCAGTCACCCTCTTAATCGGGATATAAATACGAAAAATTCAAATATCTGATCGCCGAATGTTTAAGAGTATTTGACATATATATTTTTGGATCAATAAATTAAGTAATTCTACATATGAATCTAAAGTATTTATAAACAATTTTGAAATAATACCAAAGACTGACATTATATTTCGTAAGATTTTGAGTTGATAAAAATGTCATTATCAAATTTCTTAACATAAAATGTTATACCTATTTTATAACTTATTTAAAATGTTCTTCTTGGAATCTAGCTGGATTTATTGAACTCATTTAAATTTTCTTCATAGTTCGTCTTTTAGTCAATAAACTCCATATTTTGATAATCTATGACGGGGCATCTGTTAACTGTCAATGATTCCATTATTATAAATTATGGTTTCAAAAATCTTCAGTTGACATTTACCCGTTCGATCTCTAATCCTTTATTTTAAAGTATATTCACATATTCTTGAAAATGATATCGTTGCCAAATTTATGAACTCTTGTTTTATTCAAAGTCACATCATTTGACGGACGTGTATTTTATTTTCTTCAAATTATTAGTGTTTTGTATTTCTTTGTTGTTGGCCTCATCGTCTTCATGTCGTTTGATTTATCTTCTTCATATAATTTATTGATCTTATATTTGATTTCTAACTGTCGCCACAAATCATTGTGTATTCGTACGTTTACCAAATGTCTTTGAAAGACGTTATATTTTTCTGTCAAAGAATTTATTTTTGTATATGATTGCAGATATTTTACAAAGCCTAAACACAAATTTATTCTATACCTTTTCCTTTCGGAACTTATGGAAGGTTTGAGAAATCAAACATAGTCGTAACGAATTTTTAATAATAGTTTGGGCGCTTTCAATGGTTACACTATTATTTTGGGAAGCTATTTGTAACTTAATTTTTCGAATTTAATTATCACCTTTGAAGATGATGCTGTGACTATCGAAAGCGCTCAAGTTCTTATTATAAACTCATTTCAAGTATATTTTATTCGATATATTTTTAATTATATACAACATATCAGTAATATATGTTGAAAATGATACTTTTGTTGAAACAACTCAGCCTAGTAATTTAAAATTATCTGAAAATAGTTCCTACATATTTCCTACATACTATTTTAGCCACGTCCCAAAAACGTCACTATGACGTGGAAACCATCACAAAAAGACGAATACTGACGTCATCATTTGCTGCGTACGCGATGGACCGTTATTTAACATTTTGATTTTAAAAATATTAATGAAAACATTATCTTACAACATTGTTATTTATTCCAAATTATTTATTTATTAACCTAAATTGATTCCATAGTATTAACATTCATATTCGTGAGATGTGAAACTTCCCAACTGTCTACAAGAAATCAATAATCTGATACTGATTAAAATACTAAAAATACTGGTATTATTAGTTGTAAAGTTCTTATGATTGGCGTCTTGGATTGTATGAATGACCTATATTTATAATGTAATTGCTACACTTTCACTGTTTGAAGAGCATTATTGGCAAGGCAAGCTTTTAAGCTTCTCAGACTACCCGGAAGCTATTATTCACAGTCCATGCCAATCCATGCATTGTGCAACACATTCATCTCATGTGGGCCTATTTAGACAAATCATAGAACACCATTCTTTTTGTTTAATTTTATTGATAAAATTTTCAAAAAAAAAATGAGAAATTAGAGTATATTTATGGTTTTTATTCTCCACTAAAAAAACAATCACTATTTGATAGTTGTGTTATAGGAGGTTGCAAGCCTTTTCAACCATCAGATTCTTAACAGGTATCATGCCGAGAGTGTCTAGTGTAAACTATGAGTTTTGTCCTGATGTTGTTTTGTGTAGATCCTATTAAATTCTATGTCTTATGTAAAGTTCAAACAACTTTGTATTGAAATTTAGTGTTCACTTAAAATGTTTGTATTGTCACTTATTTATTTATGAATACTTCCTTTTTTGTGTATAAGTAGCAATTTTATTGGAAAATTGCAATTTATTCTGAAATTCAAATATTCTCATACAAGAATTATTTATTCTTATATGAGAATATTTGAATTTCAGAATAAGACTTTGAACCGGGTTCAATTGAACCAAATTTATTTTTATAAATAACACTGCTAGTGTTTTTATGCACAAAAAGCAATAATTGCGTGAAAAACCATTTTAAAATAATTTCACAGCTACTGGGTATAAAACCCAGGAACCCATCGCAGAATTTATTCGACTTATTAACACAGAAGTCAAACGGCTTTCGGCTCGGTACTCTTAGATTTTTTGAGATAGAAGTTTTAGAGTTTTATATCCTGGTTGTCGATATCCTAAGTGAATGGAATATGTGAAAAAAAAAAACAAAACAAATCGTCTTATCGAAGAGTAGCCATAGCAAATTTAAATTAATTTTAAATTTGCTATGGCTATTGTCGTCTTAATTTCAATTCAATGAATGTTTTATCTTTCAATGTTTTATAATTTAATTTTTGTGTATGGAAAATTTTGTATTGGCTACAACCCTCTCATTTTTTCTTTTTATAAACATGAAATAAATAAATAATAATATCCTCGGTTCTGCGCTTCCTCCGGGTTAACTCCGTTATATGGCAGGTCATATCTCACCACTTTCCACCTGCGCTTTGGTGTCTCCCTCTAGATCTTTTACCCGGCATACTTAGGTTTTGGGCTAGGTTCTCTATAGTAAATTTCGGTGTTCTTCTACTAACATGTGCGTGGAGAATCTGTTTTCTTGGAGCTTATCGGATATATCGTGCAATCCATGGCTTCCTCGTATATGAGTGTATAGCCGTTTTTTATTTGATTTTTCTTCGTTTCATCTTCATGTGATCTTCTTTCAGTCTTGTTTAGTAGGTATTATGTTTGGCATTTTTCTCTCAGCAATTATCGCAAAACTAATTGTTTTGCAAGTGAAAACGATATGTGTATCATAGTTAACTCTTACATTTAGTCATAAATGTTTCATCTTATGTGCTAAAGACCAGTGTTCAGTGGGTGATTGGTGCCAAGTAATCGAAAATAAATATCATGTTGGATTCGAGCGTCTTTTCTCTCTCAAACAACTCGAATTATTTACATAAACTACATATGTATGTGCGTGTGTGTACTTTAATGCAAATTATTTTTGAAATGATGAAAATAAATAGATTAATGGATGACAAAAAATATAAGTTTTTCCAAATATCAATTTGTTCAAGATAATTAATTTATCTTAATAAATCGATTAAGTAGATTTAAAGCCAAGACGAGCGTATTAGAAACATTTTGTATGTAAAAAGTCAATGACATGTTATATTCAATGACATTATTTTTATATATCATTGGAGAAAGTACAGTTTTGCATGGTTTTTCCCAACTTTGATGTGTTCTTTTATGTCACAGAACATTTTATGTTCTTAAAACAAACGGTTTAATTTAAAAGGGATATTTCACAGTTGGATGATATCATAGATTTTCATATACTTTTTTTTTTTATTATTTTATTAAGTTTACAATAACATATACAAAATATAAAACAAACAAACTATATAGAAAAGATTCACAGTAAGACAAAACATATTTACCCTTTACTAGAGTGCAAGCACTCGTGTGTAAAGGAGACAATTTAATACAGAATACACAAAATATTATACATACATAATTATTATCTATACAAAAAGAAGTTAATATAATTTACATATCAGTCAAATAATAAGTTTGATTAATTCTTTATTTTTTTTTTAAATCATTATGTTCAATTGCCAGTCAATTTTTTGAGTGGATTTTAATATTTAATGCAATGGGAGGTATTTTCTTGTTTATGGTAAAAGGTATATAGTAAGTTTTCTCAATATTCAGGGTCAATATATTATTGTCAAACCATTCTTTTAATAAATTTATATCAGTGTTAGCATTTTCTTCAAGCTCATTCCATGAATTTGCCTGAAAAATAATTGCCGTATCGTCTGCATATGAAACAAGTTTTCCTGATATTGTCAAATTAAATATATCATTTACATATAAGATGAACAAAAGAGGGCCCAAAATTGTGCCTTGAGGTATTCCAAAATCACTTGTATTCGGTACGCTTAGAGTATTATTTATTTTTACGTATTGATCTCTAGAGGACAGGAAACTTTCAATCCATTTTATTACTGTATCTGCAATTCCGATTTTACCAAGTTTATAAAAAAGTTTTTTATGACTTATGCTATCAAAAGCTTTTTTTAAATCTATGAATATCGCAAGCGATTTTTTTCCTTTGTCTAAAGCTTCATATATTGTTGTTGTGAGGTCAATGATTGCATCCTGTGTGCTTATTTTTTCACGAAATCCAAATTGTTTGTCACTTAATATATTATGTTTACTAATAAAATTTAAAATTCGCTTTTTAGTTACTTTTTCAAAAAATTTTGATATATTTGATAGTACAGATATAGGTCGGTAATTACTAATTTCTTTGGAGTCACCTGATTTATGAATCGGTGTAACAATCGTTTTTTTGTATATAGATGGAAATATTCCCTTTTTGAGACTATTGTTTATTATATGTGTAATCGGCTTCTTCAAAAATTTTGTAAATGTTTTTAAGTTTTCAACCGTAATGCCATCGAAACCAGGTGCTGATTCAGTTTTAAGGTTTTTTATTATATTTACAATTTCTTGTTCAGATACTATTGTAAATTTTTCTAACTTATCTTCAATTTATTCTGCTTCATTTCCTGAGGTCAAGGTGATATTATCTATGTTGTTGGTTATTTCATTTGCAAGATTTTTTCCGACATTCGCAAAAAAATCATTGAAAACATTGGCACATTGTTTAGGATTTTCAGAATCTTGTATTATATTATTGTTAATTTGTAATTTTGAGATATCATTTGGTTTTATTTTATTTTAGATTATTTCATTTATTGTTTTCCAAATCTTTTTACTGTCGTTGCCAGAGTTTGAAACCCGTTTTTTGTAAAATTCTTCTTTTGTAGTTTTAATTAATGCCGTGAGCCTGTTTCTGTAAATTTTAAAGTGAGAGATAATTATATCATTAAGTGGAAATTTTTTTGTAAGTTTAAATAATTTTTCTTTTTCTCTTATAGAAACCACTAGTCCATGTGTGATCCAAGGTTTAATTTTACGAAAATCACTTTTATAGGTTTTATTTGGTATTACACAGCTAGAATCCTTTATGTGCTTTTGTAAAGTATCATGAAATTTTAAAGCACTTATATTCACATCTTCCGTAGATAGTGTGGATTCCCAGGTTTCATGGCATAATTTTTCATACAGTATTTGTTTATTAGTTATTATTTTAGGCATAGTAGAATCATTTTTATGATTTATTTTATTTTGATTAACTAAATTGTAGTTAAATATACATGTATGGTGATCTGTTATGTTGTTTCTCCATATAATTGTAAGAAGATTATCAGTATTATTAGAATTACACCATATATGGTCAATACATGATGGTATTTGATTTTTAAATTCTCTCGTATATTTTTGAAGACAAGGTTTAAAGTTAAGAGCGGTCATCATGTTGATATAATTATTTTTTTCTTTGGTGTCATTATTTTCAGCAATATTTATATTAATGTAACCGATAACAATATTATTTATACATTTATTATTTAAAATTATATTATTCAATTCTGTTATGAAGATGGGTATTTCAACGGAATGTGTTCTGTAAATAGCCATTATTTGTATTGGTAGTTTATTGTTAATATTAAGTTTTAAAATAATACAGTTAGCATTGGTCATATTTTTTTCAAAAAAGTAAATATCCTTATATATTGTTCTAGTATATACAACAATACCACTATTTTTGTTGATAATGTTTGAACTCCGAAAGTAAGTATAATCGGGGAGAGTGGGAATATTTGAGTTGTTGTTTAAATGGGCTTCAGTTAAGATGATTATATCTGGATTTTTTTTCAATAAGATTAAGTTTACTAGAAACTCATCAAAATTTTTTCTTATACTCCGTATGTTTAAATGCAAAACTGTAAATGAGTTTGGAGTCATTTGAAGTATTTCATTACAGTCATTTGAGCTGTCACAAATAAAATTTTTAATCAAGAATTTTTTTTCTAGCTGTTGAGTTACGTAGTCATCCATTTATATTTTATAGATATTAGATTGATTAATATATACATATAAAAAGAGAGTTTATTCGTTAAGGAGAGGGAATGTTTATGAAAAATATTATAATATTGATAGGTATTTTTTATATCATTTTTTAAAAATTTAGTTATTTTAATTTTAGAATATTATTGAGTAGATTTTTGTGGAATTCGATTTTTTTTTATATTTTTGTATATTATACATTTTTTTTTAAATGGAGTTATTTTTATGTAATATAGTCAGAAATCTATTTTTTCTAAAGCTATTTTAGTCATTCTTTGTAAATATGGACAGCTCTTAGGTATTATTTGCTAGATGGTCGGTTGGAGATTTTAAATTAAATTTTTCGTTTGTTGCGACACAGTTTTTACATTTTGGAGAGGTGTCCTTGTTTTCACAATCCTTATAAAAATGGTTTCCGGCGCAGTGCATACACGCCATTTTGTTTGCGACTTTTTGTAGGAATCTGCTTGATGTATGTCCAAATTTGAGACAGAAGTAGCATTGTACGACAGGATTTGTATCTTCTACATATATTCGTTGGTAACCCAAATTGATTTTTCCTTCTTTGATGATTTCTTTTCTGACATTGCTATTTAGTTCAACTATATAACTTACATTGTCATTAAATTTACTTTTTATTACTTTCTTAATTTCAAAATGGGTTTTAATATTTTGACTTTGGATTGTTGTTTTGATACCTTCATTCTGATTTATAATGTCATCAGCAAAGTCCTCTTTATTATAATCATTAGAGATTCCCTTGAATATCATAGTGGGATTTTTTTCTTTAATTCCTCTGCACTTACTTCCTTGACTTCATTATTGATCACGACCGATAATTGGTTTGCATCTTTTTTTTCTGGGCATTTTATGATGAGTCTATTTGATGATATTTGTTTCATAGTATTGATACGAATACCCAATTTACCAGGCTTGATCTTTTCTTGTATTTTTTTTTCACGATAGTACTTGTTTCATCCTTGTTTTTTGGGGTAATAAGAATAAAAAATTCTTTTCTTTGATCCATGTTCTTAAATTCTGAAGATGTCATCGATAGAATGTTGTTAATTTTTTCTCCTTTGGTATGACCTTTGATTTCTGCCTGTTCGATACCAAAGTGGCCAATGAGACACAGCAATTGTTTTGCTTTTCCAGAGATGAAATTTATTTGGTCTTTGTTATATCTCCTTCTTTCATCCTGGACAACACTCATCAAATCATCAATAACAGTTCTAGCCTCATTCAGATATTTGTGTGCGGTTGACATGATTTTATTTCACAGATATTTGCTAGTATGTATGTTCCGTTTTTCACTTATCTCCCCTTTTGGAGTTGTAGAAACACGCACACATATATATTATGTATATATCTATGCCGTAGGTAGATACACAGTACACACAAGTTTATGAATAAATTTTTTGTAACAATAATATCATTGACTAGATATTTCAACACTTTGGTATTTTTTAACTTGAAAACTCAAACAAAATGTCCAAATAACAACCACTTCAGGTGAGTACATTCACCCGACAATCCCACGCAACTTTCACTTCAAATTTGTATATTTAGTTCTTTATAATTCAAATCTTAATAACAGCCAAACACAAGGCATCCACGCATCTTAATAACAGCCAAACACACAATACTAGATGGAATACTCCATGCAATGAGTGAGTCGTGGTATATAGAGCGTTTGACGTCTTGGTTGGCAATATATTGCAGTTTTCCATACATTTCAATACTTCCTAGATAAATATTCTCTAAATCTTAATGAACAAAGTGTTTTTGTCTTTTATTTTATTTATATATTATATAAAAATATAATAAAAACGAACACTTCCTTGAAACCTGCGCATTTTCGTGTTTATTTGCATATGGCAATTTCTTTCAACTAATCAGTGTTTCCAAGTCAAAAAAGCAATATTTGCGTGAGAAACGAATTTAAATAAATTTATTTATTTAACCCAGGATCCCCGCACAGAAGCCAAACGGCTTACATAGTTGTATCGTGGATTTGTGAATTTTTCTATAACTAACAAAGTCTTCGAAACACATCAGATATTTTGTGTCTTCAAAAAAATCTTCAAGTTTATAAAAGATATTCAGTATCCGAGGTATTTTGGCAAAGTTATTCCCACAAAATATTCATTT